>OZ022561.1:27262370-28472765 GCA_963991005.1 Barypeithes pellucidus | reverse complement strand
ACTATAGTAACTCGTTGAAAAAAAAACAAAAAAAACAAAAGAGAAAATTATTTGCGGTTCTTAATTAAAGTTCAACTGAGTCTAGAAGACACAGAACAACAAAATTGCGATATCTAGTCTGATTTAAAAAATAACGATGGACAGTTATTAAGCAAATATTTGAAACTTGTTTTTCTCAAAACTCTAAATAATGAATTACTATACTCTTCGTTGCATGAGTCGATATAATAAATACTCATATAAGTCAATTCTTCTGAATAGAATACCGTGTATATTTTAATTCACCATTATGTGTAGAATTACGTACATGTAGTTTTTATTATAGACAAATAACATTCCGGCGCGGAACTACTATGAAACGCAGGGGGGCCCAGGCGTCCAGGGGGCCCACGGCCCAAGGTGGCCTCCCGTTACGCAATGCGAGGCCCCTCGCCACTTCAAAAAGTGTTATTTTCTTTACACAACACTAAATATATTTTTAATACTATCATCATGAAAATGAGTTCCTGTCGATCGCCTTAGATTTTAAGAACCTTTACAATTTTTTTTTGTAATAAAAAACATACCTATCCGTTTTGCACATAAGGTAAGTTTTTGTCTTGTTTGTGTTGAATAAGTATAGTGTCGCGCAAGACAAATGCCGAGCTCCTCTGAAATTGGGGCCCCAGGCCCAGACCCACCGGGCCTAGTAGGAAAATAGGTCCTGGATAATTTTTATAGTAACAAGGAATTAACAACTACAACGTTTTAAAGTTTTTGTCACCGTATAGGTGTAGGTATTTTTTATTGAATGCAAACTTTCTATTCCTAAACAAATAATTTAAGGAAATTGAATTTACAATATAAATTATTAACTGCTTAGAAACATTTGGTCAGAAAATTAGTAATAAATGGTTAATCGAGTGAAATATCAAAAAATCTCTTAACATATTTTTTGTTCAGAATATAAGAAGATTTAATATGTAAGTAAGTATTCTAATTATTTGATCTTATTATGTATTTTTAAATTAATTTTACGAGAACTTATACTTTTGTAAATATTTCCTGGAAATTTGGTTTAAAACACGAACAAACCCAAAATTTGAATTTCCGCCCCTGATAATATTAAATGTTTTTGGCTTTCATGTTATTAAAAAATTAATGTTATTATATTGTACCAGAAAGCTATACTCTGTATAAAAAACGGTCTAGTTATGTTATGAAATAAAGAAGACCCATACCTTTACCTAAATTTTTTCAATTAGGTATTGTAATGTATAATAAACTAGAGCACAGTATATATTTTTCAAATACTTTAAAAAGAGGCATATCTTGCTCTATATAAAATACCAATGATAGAGAGATATAATTTCTCAAAAGGTCATATACGATTTGTCAAATTAAAATTTTTGTCTAAATAAAATTCTGCATGAGCATACTTAATTTTGATATATTATGAAGGGGTCAAATGTCTGGTCGATTAATTTTTTTATTGATAAACAAGAGATGATTTCGTACAATTTAATCAGGGTTTGTTAAAATTTAGCCAATTATTAATCATATGCTAGATATTATATTCTCTTCAAAGTATACAACAGCAATATCATCTGCAAAAAGTTTGACATTATACTATCAAATTGATTTAAACAATGAGAGATAAAAGGGCCTCTAAAATAGATTCTTATGGAACGCCATGCGATATTAATTTTTGTATTTCCATTTCCCATTTGAACAAACTGACTTATTTAAATATACAAAAACAAATAGATTAATGGGTCTACACTGTAACATTATCTCCGACTGCAGGGTGGCTCAAACAAGATAAAAGAAATTTATTTTCGAAAACGAATAAAAAAATATATTAATTTATATTCATTGAATATTATTTATCGTATAAAGTCCGACCTTCCCTAATATTTTATCGTACCGTCAACCAAACTGTATATTATAGGCTCTCGATCCGGCAACCGTGCCTCGGTCGAGGTTTATGACGAGACTTGCTCGCATGTGCGATTAAGTAGGCGGGGCATAATGCAGTTTCTCTGTAGTAACAGGTGGCGGGAGATAGCGGGGCTATGGCGATTTAACATGAGAAAGCCGCACAATTTTAGTGTGCGCCGCGCCGTTGTCTGTTCGTGCATCTAGTTAGAAATTCGATCGTGTATGTTTTAATATTATATAGTTATTAAATTAAAATAAATAGTTTGACGGTGGACTATTTAAAAAATAACTTTAGCTCGGGAAGACCTAAACCCGAAATTAATTTAACGCAGGCCACAAAGGGTAAATCTAGGGACTTTATTAGAAAGTTTAAAAATTAAATATATAAAAAAAAATTTATAGAGGTTATTCCAAACTTTAATGAGCCTGTTATTGATCAATTTTCTACAATTAAGAACCGAAGAACCGACTTTACGTTTAAGCACTATTCACGCTAAGAAAACCTTTCTTATTTTCCAAAAGTTGTATTTCCTTGTGTAAAATTAAATAAAAATATGTTTTACCTAACGCATTTTCTTATTACCTACTTCTTTTCTTTCTACATTTAAAACGCCTAGAAAGTAATTGGTTGGTCGTTACACGAAAATAAAATTTTAAAAATAATTTCACCATACTTGTGAACCCCCTCTATCATAGGTCACGAGCCGCCACTGCTTAGTAGGATTGTCATGTTTTCTATACATTACCTTCGGTATTGGAGCTTCAAATAATATTTTCAATACTTTGAAGGGCTACCTAATAAAAATGCATTTACCTCCTAAACGAAGCAGAGTTGCAAATAAATATTATAAGATGTTTTTAAGTCATTTAAATTTCCAACAAATTGTGCTATCGAAATGTGATAGTCAGTGTGGTACAAATGTTTTTATGCTGTCAGAATCATACAGTTTTAAACAGTAATAAATGATTTATGATGAGTCTGTACTGAGGGTCCTAAATCTACCGCCTGCGTTTGAAACCGAAAAGTATAATATTAATTATATTGAATGCATTTCTCATATGTGTAGGTACTTAGTAAAAATATTGTAATAAATATGTGTCTATTTTTTTACTCGCAATATTATTTATATATACAGTAAGTCCCAGAAGAAATGTCTAAATTCATTTAAAATTCAGTTTTTTCAAAAAACGATCGTACCCGTCGATTTTGATTTTTTAATTTTTTTTTGTGGTAATTTCATGTATACAGGGTAGCTCGAAAATAAGTTACGACCATCAACTTCATTTTTTCAAATGAAAACATATATTTTTTATTTCATTTTTGAATTTTGCATTGAATTCTAAGCATGTTTCATGTACCATGTCCTATACATAAACTCAACAGTTATTGAAAAAATTAGGATTGAACATATCTATAAGTAAGACCTGTTTATTAAAAAAAAAACACAACAAAATCAAATTAAATGTTGAAAATGTGCGCCATTTACGGCTTGACAATATCCAAGACGATCAATAAACTCTCTTTGCACGTTTCCAACCATTTCCGGAGTTATGACACGCACTTCTCTTCGGATCCTCTCTTTCAACTCCTGCATATTGTTTGGCCTGTTAACAAATACTTTTGATTTGAGGTAACCCCACAAAAAAGCCAGCGGAGTTAGGTCTGGCGACCTAGCAGGCCATTCGATAGGTCCTCTCCTTCCAATCCACCGATTGGGAAAGGTTCCATCCAAAAATGTGCGCACAGTGGCCGCATAGTGCGGAGGAGCACCATCTTGTTGGAATATCAGTTCTTCGTCAGGGGAGTCTGGATCCAATGGATTCGGAAATAAAGCCACTAATGCTGGAATAAATTCTAGTTGGAGAAATTCGAGATATACTTGTCCAGTTAAAGACTGTTCAAAGAAAAATGGACCAATTACTCTTTCGCGTACGATTCCACACCAAACATTTATTTTCTTAGGGTACTGGCTGTGGACCTCTATCTTCCAATGCGGATTTTCTGTTGCCCAATATCGAGAATTTTGTCTGTTCACATTACCATTCAAATAGAACGTAGCTTCATCCGAAAAAATAATATTTTTTACTAAATTATTATATAGATTGCACATATTTTGCATGCGTTCGCAAAACTCACTTCGCCTATCGAAATCATCTTCAAATAACTCATGCACTGGAATAACTTTGTTTGGGTGATATTTGTGCTTTTGAACTACTCGGTGAACAACAGATTTCAGCATGTGTAAATCGGCCCCAATGTCCGACAGGGGAGTACATGGATTTTCTTCCAAGGAAAGCAAAACGTTAAGTTGTCCATTTTCATCTCGAGTAGGACGACCAGATTTAGGCAAATCTCTAACATGACCGAATTCTCTAAATTCCATGCATAGAATTTCAATTTTTTCCCGTTCCGTTAACTTCACCATTATTGTGAAAACCGCAACTTTGAAACTACGCTCGACAATAATTATACTTATTTGAAATAAAATTGTCATACAGTTTCTATGGAAATAAACGGTGACAGTGAGACAGTACACTCTTACTTATTATGGAGCCCAAAATGCCATATTGCCAGAAGATTTGATAGATCGTTGGATTCCCTAAATGATATGTTCAATCCTAATTTTTTCAATAACTGTTGAGTTTATGTATAGGACATGGTACATGAAACATGCTTAGAATTCAATGCAAAATTCGAAAATGAAATAAAAAATATATGTTTTCATTTGCAAAAATGAAGTTGATGGTCGTAACTTATTTTTGAGCTACCCTGTATACATGAAATTACCACAAAAAAAAAATTAAAAAATCGAGATCGACGGGTACGAGCGTTTTTTGAAAAAACTTACCGCTGAATTTTAAATGAATTTAGACATTTCTTCTGGGACTCACTGTATATCCCAAGAACATCAAATTGCAACGTTTTAAGAAAATCACAGTGGCAATGCTGTATGCTCATTTTTATCTGCTAGTGTAAAAATGACCCTGAAGTTTACTCTTTTCATTCATTTTCGCCGGCGGTGCGCGGTTTTGTTACCGGTTTATCGCTGCTGCGATTGCGATTCTTTGTGTTTGTGTGATTTATTGCGTATTTGGATTAATTTTTAGTGTTTTTTCAAACTAAAATTATTGAGAGCTATTTATTAGCCATCTACAATGGTTCGTCAGTGCGTGAGAAATTGGAGTATTCTAACCCCGGATTAATATTTCGTCGGCAAGTGCGAATAATGAGGTTATGTTTTTTTTTTGGTAAAGCAGTTATGTAGCTAATTATATATTTTAAGTAAATATTGCAAAAATATCGAATATTTCTTAATGTTATCTGAATTTGTGTAAAAAATACCTACAACGATTACCTATTTATGACTAATGTTAGATCGAAATTATCTAAACGTGTACCTTATTACAGCGTTGCCATTTTTTTAATCCATCTTCTTCTAACTTTGTGTATAATTGTAAATAAATGGTGTTTTATGCATGAAATGTTTCGTCTCCCCTTTTATATGTATAGTGGTGGTACCCATTTTCTGTTAAAAATTCTTAGAGCGCCCGATCGCAAGCAAGCGCCTGGTAAACCCGTCGACACATTTTTATTGCTAAAATGTGTGCTTTATATATCTTGAAAACACCGAAAAAATGTAAACACTATCTTTCAAACAAAACATCTGCGGAGCAATGTCGATGGGAACTATTTATCCTATTGTTTTGATAAGGAATCACCGTATGAAACACCCTGTATAGAAAATATTAGCTCCCTAGATTTAAAATCGTCATGAATTACGATGCAATATTTTTAACGCCGGTTTGAGCCACATTTTGGTATGTTTTCGATAACGCAGCTATGGTTTACTAAAAGTCCACCCAGTATTAAGACAGCGAGATAGGTGGTGGCTGCAACGGCAAAAAAAATTTGCTCATTTTCCGTCAATAGAGCGATGCAAAATTGAGCGACGGGACCGTCTAACCTAACCATTGAAATGACGATGATATAGCAAACATTAAAAAAATAATCGACGACAAAAACATGGTGGAACTGAATGAAAGTCTAGAATAAATCGAAATTTCTATTTTTAACCAATTCCAGTAAAAAGTATTGCGTAAAACCAATCAAGTGGTTATTCTTTAAAAGTAACCTATTCTAAACAATATCAAAACAAGTCTTTAAAAAATGCTATATTTTATTCATTAAATTATGTCAACAAGATTAGAAATAGAATCACCCAACTCTGTACCAAACAAAAGTAGGAATTACTTAAATAATTAGGTACCAAAACAACTACCAAACAATAATCGAAACGGACAGAATCGGGTGGTTCCCCAGACGGTAAAAAATGATTTAAAAAAATTTACATAGGGTTAAAATTAAATTATTTTTATTGAACATTATAGCTGTAGCAAATATTTTCCAACAAATAAAAGTACAGGGATGTAAAAAATTAAACATCGTATCGACATTCTCTGTGCCTATACGGTGTTCACTTTTAATGTAAGCTGTTAACACTGGTCCAATACAAATATAATGTGTAGCTTATTGTAATGGGGAGGACCTCTGGACTTGATAGGTAATATGCTTGCGTACTTGTATTTACGGCCCTCACCAGTTTTCCATGCCATTATTTATCCAGTGCAGTATTTGTCTTTACTGCAATTACTACCTGAAAACAACAAAACAATTATAGAGGCCATATTACCGACCTCACTACGGGTAATTACACCATGTAGGGTGGAGGTTAACATTAGGTTCGTTCCAACCACCCTAAAAATCGTACAATGTACGGTCACGCACATGCGTAATAGTCGCAGGCCGTTCCAACCGACACAGAACGGTGTATCTGGCGATCCCGTTGTTGTTCCAACCAAATTTGTGATCGTTCGCAAATCAGTTTCTGAACGGTGAAAACGATACATGGCCAAGAGCAGGAACCGTTTGTACTGACTTGCGCCGTAAGAATTTTAACAGTTGTTTTTGTATTCTCAGCATTCATGCATTTCTTTTAGCCTTGTTTTGTAGGACTAGTTGCATAACCCCTCTTTAATATTTTGATTATTTAATTTATTCTTATTAAATTTGTATAATATGGTTCCCAAATCTACAAGATATTCGTACCATTAAACAAGTTATTCCCTTTCATAATTATTGAATACAACAAAACGGAACAACAAAAGATAATACTCAAGGTTAGACGAAAAAATCGAGAAACAAAATTAGGGTTATGATTTATGAATGTTATGATAATCAGCTGAGAGAATGGTCACAAAACGTACCAACCTTGCGTCCCTTATGCATCGACAATAAACGGTGCAAAATTAACGCCTGCGCATAAAATCGATCCCAACAGTTTCGTGACGGTTCTAGAACGATACAAAAATAGGGTGTTGGAACAAACCTATTATGGATGAACAAATCGGGCATTGTTTCGCATTTTTCGAAATAAGGGTCAACATTATACCGTTGACCTTTACAGCAATAAAACAATTACCTGTTTAAACCCCATTATTTGATCCCAAACCGCAATAAACGAGTGCAGGGCCGGCTTGAAAATATAATTACAGTGAAACCTCTCTTAGGCGGACACCTACGGGACAGTCTAAATGTGTCCACCTAATAGGGGTGTCCGCCCATGGGAAATTTTTGTTATTAGGTAATATGTAAATGCAAAATGATTACTATCTATATGTATGTACAAATAAACATAACATAACAAAAATACACTAGTTTTAGTTAGGATGTAGTACTAAAAAAATCTAATAACGTAGTTTGACGTGTTTGCGTTTTATACTTGCAATCTAGAAAATGTAATTCCAAGTCTGATAACAATTCCATTGCTGCAGAGTCACCTCTATTCTTTGCATACTCTTATAATTCCTTTACTATACTAATGGCTTGTTGATAATTGGTGACATTTGTTTGATTACTTCATTCAACTTCTTCATCAGAGTCGTCAGATAGTGAAGTGGTTTCAGTTTGGACTACATAATCGGTAGCAATGGGGTCACTATCATCTTCTAATAGCACGTTGCTATCAATGTTAATGAATTCGCACAAATCATTCTTATCAAATTACAAACTTCCACAACATCAATATTCTCTTTCATATATTCTCTTTGTTTACGATTTTAACCTTACAACTCACAAATAAACGGTGGACTGATGTCGGGGAATCACACATACTTTCATTCGGCGAGGTACTTTCGCGCTGCCACGCCTACCCGATTGGTTGGCGGTCTGTCTTCAGAGATTTTTTGCACCGTACTTATTCGTCTTCCAAATACTTTTGTCTGTTTAAAGGAGGGTTTTCGCACTCTTTGTATGAAAACAGCTTGTCCGCGTACGCCCAAGACAGGTTGATTTTCATGGAATTACATACACCTAGTTCCGGACTATGAAAAATGTCCGATTAATAGATATTTCAGCTTATTAGAGGTGTCCGTTATGAGAGGTTTCACTGTATCTACATATTGATTTATTTTCATGTTGAATTGAAACGAGACACCCACTTAAAATGGTATAACAACTAGGGATGGACATAAATAACATATGTACTCCGGCTCTGCCGTAAAAGACGCAAATTTGGGGGATTTTATGGTCAGAAGGATAATTAGGCATTTACGGCAGTCAAAAGATCAACGGTATAATGTAAACTTTATTATAACCCTAATTAAAAACCTAATTATCCTTATGACTATAAAATGCCCCTCTTTTACATTACTATATGGGGCGATGCCCCTTGAGTTGAACATAGGAAATCCCATGTAATTTGTGAGCTGACTGGATATTGGTTCCACTGTGTATTTTATAGGAAAACTCCGTTATAACTTCTTGAAGAAGAGGCCGGCATGATAAACCCATGTTCCGAGTTTGAATTCATTTTCGTGAGCCAATTCTAAGATATTCAATTAAATGTGATGGCAAAATCACGAAAATCTCATAGTTCAGGTAATACAGCAAACACCAGCAAATAATTTTAACGACGCT
The DNA here is from genome assembly GCA_963991005.1 of Barypeithes pellucidus. Classification (NCBI taxonomy): domain Eukaryota; kingdom Metazoa; phylum Arthropoda; class Insecta; order Coleoptera; family Curculionidae; genus Barypeithes; species Barypeithes pellucidus. The sequence goes on along the minus strand of OZ022561.1, from coordinate 28,463,869 downwards.
ATTTCCAAATATGTGCGTAAAGCTGAACATAACGAATAATGAAAATATTGTCGCCGACACTAATTTTCGTTTTGTCAATGTCAATGTCCTCAAGAAGTTATAAGACAGGTTCTCTATAAAATGTACAGGTACCAAAAAGAATAAATTTTAAGGTTATGTCGTCGAGAGTAAAAAATCTTCTCTTATTATTTTAAGCCGAAACAGTTGAATTATTGTTTATGTAAACAATCAACAAAATTCAATCAGAAATGTAGTACATATTGTACATTTAGGAGGTTTTTTTAATGTATTAGTAATAAAATGGCCTTTCTTACCTCTTCACCACACGACTTTAGAACAGTACACAATATATCTTTACCAGCATCGTATTCAGAACGTAATTGGGCGCCCACCTCGCCGTCTGGAACCTTTAAATCTTCACGCAGATCGCCATTGTCGGACATAAGGGAAAGGTAGCCGTCGTCGGAAATGTCAGTTAACTGGTAGTCTTCACGTTTTACGTGTGGCACGTCCATGTTGTGTGTGGAAGGACATATATCTTCATACTTTTTACCTACGAAAAAATGGTAAATCAGTATACATATACCAATGGATTAAAATATGCCACATGCAGCATATATTATTTTGTGCACTTTGCGGGACCACATTGCCGCTTGTACTTAAAGCCGTATTAGAGTCGGCAATATATTCTCTTGCGCCTGCAATGGCAATTATAATTGCACGTATTCATGCGCAGTAAACCGTTCTCGATCAGCTGGCGCAATACTTCTCGCATTGCGAGCACAATGCGAGAATGCAATCCATATTACAGTCGACAATTCTACTCTTGAGGCAATTAAAATTGCACGGAATCGTGCGCAGTACACCGTTCTCATCAGCTGGCGCAATTAGTCTTGCATTGCCAGAAATAGGTCGTGCGCCATTTCAATTGCCATTGCCGCTGCAAGTCTGGGTAGAGATGATTATTCTGTTATTTTTAACTGCTTATTATTTGGTTGGAGCAGCTATGAACAGCTAATGGCTATTTAAACTAACTGGTACTAATATTAGCAGTTCGCATTCTTTATTAAGTATAATATATGCTGCTAATTCGTCGCAACTTTTTTGAACTGCTATTTGTAAGTAGCAGTAGCTGCTTTAACTGGTAATAAAAACGAACAGGTTCGCCCATCTCTAATTCTGGGGGTTTCTTCGACAGTACCGACTGCTATTCTGAGTGTTGGAAATGCGACAAGTGATCGCGAACGATTTTCTGCGCATGAATACGTGCAAGGCGCAAGAGAAGAAAAGAATTGCCTGCTCTAATACGGCTTTTACGAATGCAGAATTAGTAGCAAAAAATTTAGGTTAAAGCCATGGATCACGCAGGGTCTTTTGACCTCAATATGTAGAAGGGATCAGAAAAAAATCAATGTGCACTATTTCCAGGGAATTTAGAAATTTTAAACGATTATAAAAAAATATACACCATACCAATTAATTATTGAATATTCAAAAATTCATGTCAAAATTAATAAGCTGTTTTTTTTTATTTATTTGCCAATGAAGCAGTTTTTTCAGAAAACCAATATTTAACAAAATTTTAAAATATCTAATATACTGGAAGCTTCATTAATGCTGACATAGGGAGTAGATATGGGCAAACATGCTAATTTTTGATTAGAAGTTAAAGCCGCTAGCTGCTACTTAGAAATAATAGTTAAAAATCAGATATTGCAATGAATGACATAAAATACACAGTTATATTCATAGAAAATGGGGACACTAAATTTGTTATAATGTAAATCGGGCTTCATTGATTTGATTTCCTCAACGCTGTCAATGTCAGAAGTCGCAAAATGCCTCGCCATTTAACAGAACTTGAAAAAGTTCAAATAGTAGCTAGAATTGAAGATGGCTGGTCAATATGTGCACTAGCAAATTTATATGGAAAAGGCAAGAACACAATTTTAATGGTTAAGCAACTTTGGGGACAAGAAGTCTTTGAAAAGAAAAACTGGTACTGGTCAGGCCCGCATTTCCGACCAAAAAGAATCGGAACTGAGAAACTACGGAGCTGTGTATAAAATAATGCTCACAGATGAACGTAGACGCCTTAAATTATATATTCCGCGGCTGTCAGTTGTGGAATGCGGCCGTATTTACTGACGAAAAGGTTTTTCAATCTAAATATAGGTAATAAATTCGGGTACCTATACGTTATTAGTTATGTTACATTGATTAAAAAATATGTGTTATTACAACTTTTATACATTTATCACATTTAATTAGATTATTTTATTTAGCGACGCCAATGTTTATTGCTCATAACCTTAAAAACAATAAATCAATTAGAAAAGTCTGATTTACGCAAATAAGGCAAAACTAGTCATAAGACTTGTCCCCATTTTCTATGAATACAACTGTACAAAGCCGAACAAACCCAATATCAGGCAAAATATGCCGATACGATACTGATGCTCGGGCGATCACTAGTTGAAACCACCGAGCTACATCTATGGATACCCAAACTCTAAGAGCAAAAGTGGCAAATTTATGGCCTCGCGCATGTAAACAAAGTTGATCGTCATCATGCGCAATGACGACTGATAATATTTACCTTAACCGGCGAACAAGACCCTACTTCGCCCTTAATGAAAATGATTACCCGGCAATATTTTGGCACATCAAGACCATCTTTACTGGGAAATAAATAATCTATTTTCTCGCATAAGAGAAGGCCTTGTGACCATCACTAAAAAGCCACTTTAAGAATGAATATTGATATCAATTGTCCACGTATCGATAGATTTTTAATATCGTTACATCCTTACGATTAATGTCGGTTCTGGACGGTCGTCGTTGGTTGGCAACCAAACCGACACCAATACGGCGGGGTTGCCTATATGACGGCGACAATGTTGTGCGCAAGACAACAGACGTACAACCTTTAAAAATATGACCGGTAACTGGACGCACCAACCCATTTTTTCATTCATAAAATTTAACTTTTTACTGCGCATCCCATAAGTTGCACGTATGTATCAATAGTTATAGATCGGTGGTTAAAACACTATTAATAGTTTGTCATTGTTAATAAGTATCTTGCATATACCGGGAACAAGCCCACAGATACAATTGCACTTTTATATTACAGTTAAGAAGGTGCCCTTGACCTACGACCGAACATTGGCTTCACAAATCAATGACCCCAATTTATAATACTGATAAACACTTTGGAGATTACATCTAATCTTGGACACCTAAGGAAAAATAAAATTGTTTTTGCAAATTTTTATTTAATTTCAATTCAATTATCAATAAAATTATGGTGCCCGCTTAAAAATTGGCAACATAAGGGAACTTGTTATTCATTCTGAAAATTATATCCACATTACTCAATACATACAGGGTGGACGATTAGTGCGACAAGGCTTGTTGTTATTCAAAATATACAAAAGAAATGTTGCAAAGTAATAAGAGATCTAAAGGTTTACACAGACTTTAGACACTACAGGATGACTCAAAAAAAGAGGGTATTGAAAAAAAATTGCATTCTTAAAATTGAAACCTTTATGTTTAGGGAACATCCTTTTGATTCATGCATTATTTTGTGACAACACATTTTTAACTTTGTAAAATAATCTTATGTACAGGGTGTGGCAGGGCAATGCATTCAGGATATTTGGATAGGTGTTAATGTTAAAATAAAGCCAGTAAGTCATATAACGAACAGTCAAAAACTCAATACTAATTTTTTGCTTTCATTTGAAAAACTGATTTTACTGCTAACAAAATTTCAGCTTTGCGTCTAAATGTGTATCAGTTTATCAACTTGAACAAAGGGTACTGGTTTTATTTTTAAGAATTTTTTCGTCTTAAATAACATGTCCATTTTGCAGTAACTGTCAAAAATTAAATTTGAATTTCAGGTAAAGTGCCCTCTGATGGTACAGTAGAGAAACATTTTTACAACAGATTGAGATAAGTCATTATGTATAGTCCCTATGCCCAATATCAACTTGAGAGTTTAAAAACTAATGACAAGATGTTAAAAATAAGAAAAAAACAACTTTGACACGCTGTAACTCGAAAAGTACTAGTAACTTACTAAATTAACAACAAGGGATAAATCTGAGCAGATTGCTATTGCAAAACTAAATGAGGCACAAGTGACTGTGGAGGAATGGTTTCTATCCAACAGACTCCTACTAAACCAGGAAAAAACGCACGGAATGGTTTTTATGCTAAAACATACAGACTCTACAATGTCTACTGTACGGTTCCTGGGGGTCTGTTTGGATACAAAACTGAAGTGGGATGTGCACGTGGAGAGTGTATGTAAAAAGCTTGGAAGTAGTGTGTTTGTCATGCGTAACTTGTACGGTTGCGTATCAGAGTCAACTTTGGTAACAGCATACTTTGCAATTTTCCATAGCGTGATGTCATATTGTGTGATTGCATGGGGTCGGTCCTCGCACGCACAGAGGGTATTTAAGCTGCAGCGACGGGTGATCAGGTTAATGAGCGGCTTAGGATACAGGGAGGACTGCAGGGATGCTTTTGTCAGACTAGGGATTCTTACCTTTCCCTCGGTATATATATTGAAGAGTCTGCTACTTGTGAAACAAAAAGTAAACCCTATTACATGCCAGGACATTCACAGTCATGACACACGAAACAAAACGAACTTAGTCCCAACACATTGCAGACTGGGGAAGTGTCAAAATAGACCGGAGTTCTCGTCGGTCAAACTCTTTAATAACCTACCACGAGTAATAAGGGACCTACCCCTATTACAGTATAAAAAAACTATTAAATCTTTCCTATTAAGCAAGGCCCTATACAGCATAGATGCCTTTCAGAACCTGAACATTAGTGATTTTAATATACCTTAATATTTTAATGTATTTAAACTCTGTGATGTACGTCATTTTATTTAATGTTTTTAAATGTAATTCAGTGTGTGTATCAACACTGTTTGTTCAGTGAATTGGTTTTTAAAACTTATTTTAGCATGTGTTACTGTCTCTTAGTGAGTGTAAACATTTTAATTGCAAATTTATTTTATTCCTCTGACAAGTGTAAGCAATTTTTGTACTTTGGCACAATAAAGATTGATTTGATTTGATTTGATTTGATTTGACATAGTTACAAAATAAACATACATAGTTAACCTTAGTAAAGTTGCTATAATGTTCCCTAAAACTTACATGTTTTGACATATTGACAGTTCAACAATTTATTCATTATTTTGACATGGTACAGCTCTTCTTTTAGGGAATCCAAATCAAGTGACTTAAAACGGAGGCTGATGGCAATGGAAAGTATTGAGACACCTTTTAAATGCCAACAGCCACCTTATTCTTATGTTCACATGCACAAATAACAAAGCAGAATTAGTCATCGGCCGCCATTTTTGGCACATGGTTGGATTGCCTAATAGTACAAAAACATAACCCTTTTCAGTTGTCCAGTTTCAGCTGTTACCAGTTAAACCACAATTTGCCAATTTTTGAATAGAGAATGAAAAATTAAGACCGGTGGGATACATTCGTGTGCAAAGAAAATGGTAATAATAAAATTTTGATATAAAGTTTTAGATTTAAGATCTTTTTTATTTCAAGTCCGATATCGGTGATTTTTTTAGCTAATTTCAAAATACCTTGTGGAATAATCAAGTAACAAAATTATTTCAACATATCAGTCTCCATAAATTCTCACATAAATGCAAAATCTCGGTGATCAATAATTCAAAATTTGTCCCGAACAATTTCATTATTGTTGTTATAAGAATAAAATTTTTAATGGATGGAATAAAAGATTATTAGGAGCTACAAATTATTGTTGTGATCAAGATTTAACTACAAATTCATGTAGATACAAACTTACCACCAATCTTTACTTAAATATGCTATATTATTTAAAAACAAACATTTTAACTAATATTTGTATTGTATTATTGTATAACTTAAGTATGTCTTAATACTTTGTATTGTCTCCTCTAGCTCTAATTACTACCTACATCTATCGGTTTATACCATCACAAAACCACCTCCTTGTCCAAGAAAATACTCAGTTCATATTACATTAGAAATTATGGAAAATTTTTAATTATTGACGATAAAAATCATTTTACATTTGTTTGAGCATAAATGCATGTATTGACATGAACCAAGAACCAAAATGTACAGAATAGATGACTCTAAATGAAAACTGATACTTTTTTACTTAAAATTTGGGACACCTTAAAACTGATAGTTGTACCTAGATTTCCCTAAAAAAATTTCTAATAACTGGCTGCAAATAAAAAGTTATTAAGCCTAAAACTTTGTAATGACCGTTTTCTTTGCATGCGAGTGTAGTATGTAAAAATAAAATAATTACTACTTTGATTTTGACTTGACCAGAATGTTTCTAATTATAAAGTACATTTATGTCAGGTATCCAAACTCAAGGCATTTTAAATAACTTCTACAATATACACAATAAAAATAAGTATCTACGTACCTGAGAAAATATCAATTCCGACCAAGTGAACTTTGGCATGTCCGTGCTTTCCAGTTTTAGAGGTAGACATTTCTACAATTTTACAGGGTCTCCCTTTTAACATGACGAATCCGTTTTTACGCAGAGCAGAGCACTGCATGGGAAAGGTTGCGGAGGCGCCAGAGTCTCCAGTCTCAAAGTGGGTGTCTTCGATATCAGCCATGGTTATTTAGTTTATTTATGGCAGTTTTTTAAGAGCTATGAAAAAAAGGTAATTTTTAGTAGTGTTGTTGTTGTGTATGTCGCACAATTTGGAGGAGATTCAAGCTCCAAAAAACCAATTGTACACGCGGCAAAGGTACATGTGGTCACAAAGGAGCGGTATTTATTTATTCACATAAAAGCCTGGGAGTAAACTTTTTGTTGTATCAGTTGGTTAAAGGTGTTTGAAATATCGCAAAAGTTTCTTATAATCCTATTTAAAAGGTGTATTTTCAGAGATTCTTCAACTTTTTAGGAATCAGGATTCAAGGCAACATGGCGCGAATAGACAGCCAAATTCTGCTCTGTCAAACTGCCAAAAATGCCGATTTTAGGACCGGCATTTAGTTGTCAAAATCAATACGTTTATTACACAAAACAAGGAACTTTTTCCGACATTTTTATCACCCACCGACCTTAACTTTTATGTATTTTTCAAAAAATTTATAAAAAAATATCTACTCACATGTAATCAAGATGGAAACTAATCCGAAAGAGAACAAATACGCACGCGCAACAAGAAGTAAACCGACATACGACGCTAGCGCCAATGTGCGCCAAATTTAAATAAAATCGAACCCACTACCGGAAAGTTCTCAAAAATTAAAAAGAGGTCACACAATTTTCCTCAGGAGGAGCGAATGGGAAAAAATTTTTCAGTAACGTTTATTTTTATCCGTAATTAAGAAAAATGTAATCTACTTTTCAAAAGCAGAGCACCAGAATCACGACGGGATGATGATCAACTGATAAAAATTTACACCAATCGAATGCATCCACCAATGGTGCTGTCAATAGCTTGTCAATATCAAATGTCAAAATATGACAAGATTGACAAGTGAAATGTCAAACGAAACCCCTCTCCTCATACCCCTCTTTAACCTTTAAAAAACAACCGTGGTTTGTGACTTCTGTGAAAGTTTTATGTGAAAAAATTAAATTATACCTTGCTAGATAATAATTACATCAGAAAAAGAGTTGCATATCCATAAAAATGCCGGTTCCCAATAAAGATGAAAACTCTGAAGAACAAGGTTTGCTTCCACTTTACTGATTTTTTAATATAAAATATTGGTGCAAATTGCAAGTAGTATTGTAGGTATAATATAAATAAACCAATTTTCTCTATGGTATAACAATACAATCTCAGAAAGGGAAACTAAGTATTTCTACTATAATGGATAATTGTTTTACTTGTTATATGTTCAATTCTAGAAGTTCCAAATGTTGAGGAACCCTCCAGCACTTCTGAATCGGAAAACCAGTCTTCACACACTCATAGTGAACATAACCTTACTGTCAATGATATAATTATCATAGACCCAGATACCCTGGAATTAGACCTGAACCATGGTAGAATAGGAAAGCTTCAAAATTTAGAACCTTTAACCCAGGTAGAGAGGATGTATTTACGATGGAATTTAATCACAAAAATTGAAAATCTGACTACACTTACAACCCTGAAAGAACTGGAATTGTATGATAATCAAGTTACAAGAATTGAGGGATTAGATGCACTTGTAAATTTAGAGTAAGATTACCTACATACTTACTAATAATTATTGTAAATATTTGTGAGAAATAACATTTGATTTGTAGGATTTTGGATTTGTCTTTTAACAGAATACGAGAGATTCAGGGGTTGGAAAATTTAGATAACTTGGAAAAGTTATTTTTGTCTTCCAATAAAATCACCAAAATCCAAAACCTGGGCCACCTAAAGAAACTAACACTGCTTGAACTTGGTGATAATAAGCTAAGGGTAAGCACAATAAATCAAGTATAATATTTTTGGTACTTGACAAACATTTTTTCATTTTTAGGATATTGAGAACCTGGATGGACTTACTGAGCTGACAACTTTATACCTGGGGAAAAATAAATTTACCGAAATTAAAAATTTAAACTCCCTAGTTAAATTAACATGCCTTAGTTTACAAAGCAATAGAATAACAAGAATTGAAAATTTAGACAAATTGACGGAGCTGAATGAACTATATCTCTCAGAAAATGCAATAACAAAAATTGAAAATCTCCAAGAACTAAAAAATTTGGAAACGCTGGATTTGGCCCAGAATCAAATATCCGCCATTGAGAATACAGAAGCTTTAGTGACTTTAGCAGAATTTTGGGTAAGAGTAAATTATTTTAACAGGGTTCTTAAAGCTTGCCAACATTGTGTTATAAAAATTGGTTATTATATTGAAATGGATGACCTGGGATCGCTCAACTCATTGGATTGTATTTCATACAGTTAAGAAAGTGTAATAACATTAATAATAATCAATAATTAATAAGAGAATTAGTATTTTGTGACAAATCTGACTGTAATGGGTTACTACCGATGTTATTTTTGTCTTCAGAGGGGTAGGATTATTGGAACGTGGGATAGTTGGAATCAGCTATTATTATACCAGGGGTAATAAGAAAGATTAACGATTTTTTTGGTAATGTTATATAGTTTTGTAGTCTGAATTTGACTCGGTCTCCTTCAGAAGGAGACATAATTGTCTTGAAGTTATGGGAAATTACACTGAAACAAGAAATTATAAGAGAAAGTCTTGTGTATTTTATAGTAGATAGTATGTTTTATTTCATTAAAAAACGAAACCTTTATAAAACTGTATCCAAGATTGATAAAAATATGTTTTTAAAACTTCCAAATCTTAAATTTTCTTAAAATAGTAAGTAGGGTATATGGGGTATATAGTAAAATTAAAATACCGAAAATATATAGGTATTGTCACTTTTTAACAATTAAGTATTTTGCACTTGGATGGTATTTTCATAGTATATTTAAGTAGATGAGTACTTATTTACTTAATCATGTTTTTACATTATCTTGATTTATCATTTCCATTGAATCATCATTTACATTATTAATCATTATCATATCACATCATCAGCTACTAGGTACTTAATGAGTACAGTTGGGCTAAATAAATAAATAACCGATAAATATTGGTACAGCTTGTGGTTTTGTTCTGTGGCTACCAAAACTATTTAAAGAATGCAGAGGAGATATTATCGATGGTGTCAAATTACTTACCAAAAATGAATACAGAATTTAACCTAATAGTTAAAAAATTAGAAAATATTATTATTCAGACTGAAAAACAGAGGTATTTTGAGTTTTAATTAACATGTTCACACCTGACTAATTTTAATTACCGGACGAAATTAACATATTAATTGAATTATCTATTTACTAGCAAATCTGACAACATGTGAATATGCATTTACTCTAAACAATTAGTCGATTAATAGGATCACTTCCGCCTCTATTTTGTTTCACAGCATTAAACAGAGACAAAAATATAATATGCGATTGATTTGGACACGCCTCCGCAGACATACGCCAGCCACATGGCACGGCTATGCGCCAGACACGCTACGATTTTTGACCAGCGGCAGCGAGCGGTGGAGGTTACGTGTATTATATATTTAATAGCGCAAATAGTAAAAAAAACTTCTTTGTATTTTTCTTGGTATTCAAAATTATTGCAATGGCATATATTCGTGGAAAAACTTTGCATGGCCAATCTCGGGAAATTATTGCTAATTTCTATAATGCTTGTGATGAGAAAGCCAGAAATAATGCATTTAATTTGGCGTTAAAACGAAAATTGGACAGGGTTTCGATGTGTACAGGAGCTGGTATTCGCGTGATTAAAAAAATTCACAAGGAAGATGACGACCAGAAAGCAAATAATCCTGAAAAGTTGTTATCGTCTCCAGACATGAAAAGGCCTTGTTTATCAGTTATAGACAAATTAAAATTTGTCTTTAGTGTAATAAGACGCATTATCGAAAAGTTCTATCTAGAGTTTAAAACAGTTATGTAAATTTAATTAATATATATATAATAAACTACTTTGATACTGCTTGCAAAAATAATAACAGTTACGTTGTGTAGACTTTATGTTAGTTTATAAACAACTTTGTTTTATACATTTTAGTATTTTTATATTTAATTTTAAAATAATATTAGCACATGCATGGATTATCCCAATGACCTGTTGGCTTCCTTCCCCCTTACGGATACCGCGTAGCCACAGATCCAAACGACAAGCTACATTGGCACCACATTCAGCAGATGCTGGGTTGCTCGGAAGTAACCTATATCTATGAATAGCCAAAATCTAAAAGCAAAAGTGGCAAATTTATGGCCGCGCGCATGTAGACAACGCTGCTCGTCAGATGTCATGTGCAATGCCGACTGATAAACTATTTACCTTAACTGGCGAACGGGACCGTACTTCGCCCATAATGAAAATGATTACACCGCAATATTTTGGCACATCAAGCAAGACCTTCTTTACTGGGAAATACACAATTCGATAGCTATTGTCCACATATCGATAGATTTTTAATATCCTTACATCTCTATGAGTGATTTCGATTCTGGACGGTCGTCGTTGGTAGGCAACCAAACCAACACCAGTGCGGCGGACTTGCATATATGACGGCGACAACATTGTGCGCAAGACAACCGACGAGCAACCTTAGAAAATATGACCGGAAACCGTGCGCAGCAACCCATTTTTTCACTCATAAAATGTAACTTTTTACTGCGTATCCCATAAGTTGCATGTATCCATAGTTATAGGTAGGTGAAGTACGCCGATTGTAAAATATAGTGCGAGGTAGTGCAGTCTGCTGAAGCACAACTGAAGATATTAAATTTCCAACATAAGAAGGTTGGAGAAAATACAGCAAATTATCAAAAATTTATGTGTGGATATTTTTGGAAAATTTTTTTTTCCAGCAAAATCCTGAAATATGTGTCGACTAATTTTTTGTACACAGGGTGCACCAAGTAAAGTGGCCTATTAGAAGTATCTCGAGAACTGAATGAGATTTTATTTTGAAAATTTGGTTGTAGCTATAAGAGATGGTTTTCTACGTTTATAAAATATTTTCGATGATGCGGTGTTGCCGGATCATACCGAAAGTGGTAGCAACTTCGGAATTTTAAATGAATTACCCTATATATTATATTTTTTTTGGAATCTAGGTAAAAATCTAGAACAGTTTTATGTATAATATCATATACCTATCTTTAAGAGTTTATGAATTATAAATAATCTTGTGATTTTTTAACGCCGTATCGGGACCTGAAAAGAAAATCATATCTTTTTAGCGGTTATAGCTAGCTATGATTTTCTTTAATTAAATAAAAAAAATAACAATTGGGTTTTAGTTAAATGACAACAAAATAGCCGACTGGAACACGGTTAATAATCTGTCAGCCCACGAAAATCTATGTACAATTTATTTGGAGCGTAATCCCGTAGCCGAAGATCCAATGTACAGGAGGAAGTTGACTTTAATCGCCCCCTCTTTGAAGCAAATTGATGCAACTCTATGTCGTTAGTTTAATTTATAGGATAAGTATAGTATTTTATTATTGGAATTAACACATATAAATGGCAGGTCTTCCCAATCCGGACGGTGAAACGGCAACATTAATAAAAAGTTGAGCCCATAATGACACTTAAAAAACGTGACGTTTATCAAGAACAATCAAATCTGTGTTGAAAATGTATACCATTCATGATTAAAGAACTTTCTATCCATTATTTAGTCACTGTGTGCCCTCGTGTACTCTATATACAGTGCGCGTCTAAAGTCACTTCCCCCCTGTTAACTTTTGATTAACAAGTGTGCAAATAATGAGATTTTGGCACGTTCAATAATTACTGAAATACTACTTTTTTGGCATAAATTCTTTACTTATTCTTAAAAGATTGCTGCTAGGCGCCATTTTGAATAAGATTTTTAAATGGCAGGTGGGGTCATGTGACACCTCATTCGAAATGTATTTTCAATCTACAAACAGTCCCCAAGATTGAGAAAATTTTATCGATTCATTTCAAAATGGCGACCACTTTTCTTAATATAATTACATTTTTAGTAGTATGGCTAATTTTAGTACTTTATAATGCTCAAAAGTTGGCAACTACTTAATCAGATGCTCAAAATGTCCACCATTCACTTCTTGGCAGATGTATAGCCTATCGTGAAATTCTTCGCGAACATTATGAAACATTTCATGACTAATTGATGGGCACACTTGGATTATTCTTTGGCGCAAATCCTCTAATGACTGCGGTTGAGTTATGAACACTTTAGACTTAACGAATCCCCACAAAAAAAAAGTCCATAGGAGTTAGGTCCGGTGAGTTGTTCATCAAGGTAGTTCCTAACATCTCTACTATAATGCGGCGGAGCTCTGTCTTGCTGAAATGCTATAGGCATATTACCAAATTCGTCAGGATTTTCCTCAATACACTCCAGAATCAAATGTTCTACGGTATTTTCTAGCATATCAAGATACAGCGGTCCAGTTAAATTTCCCTGTATAAAAAGTGGTCCTATAATATGGTTTCCCAAAATACCTGCCCAAACGTTAAGTTTCTGAGGGAACTGAGTATTGCATTCCCTATAAACATGAAGATTTACATCGCTCCAATACCGAACATTTTGAAGGTTAACTTTACCGTTTAGAAAGAAAGTACACTCATCACTAAAACATATCCATTTATGGTAATTTCGGTTCCGGTTCAACCTTACAGCCATTAATTCGCAAAATTCTAGTCTACGATCCGGATCATCTTCGGTTAACTCGTGTAACATTTTCAATTTGTAGGGATGAAATTTAGAACGTTTCAAAACTCTCTGAACCCTTTTAGGACTTACTTCGCATTCAGCAGCTACACGGGATGTCGGCTGCATCGGGTTGATAATCAATTGAGCCACTATCTCAATCTGTTTATCCTCTGGTAATGAGGGCCGTCCACTTCTTTTAGCATTTCCAACACTTCCTGTTGTTTGAAACTTTTGAATTAATTGCCGCAAATATTGCCTTGAAATTGGGCGATCGGGATAACGTTCATTAAAAATGCGCTCAGCAGCATGGTAACAACGTTGCGCTTCCCCAAAAAATAAAACTGCCTCTGTTTTTTCTTCCATAGGACGAAACATTTTAAATGAATTATTAATCAAATCTTTGTATTTTAAGACCACAGGTGACAGAATAAGCGATATAACTTAATGACAAATACTTATTTATTTGACAGGCCAAATCAAATTAATTTTTGGCAAAGCCTACTTTGCATTTACATAAAAAAATGTGGTCTATTGTACTCAAGATAAATGGCGGCTAGAAGTATGTTTCGACTTCTTGCAATGTTTTGATGTTGATTAACAAAATAAAGGCTTAACATTCTGTTGATCCTCAACCCCCGAAATCGATAAAATTTTCTCAAACTTGAGAACTGTTTGTATTTTAGATTGAAAATACCTTTCGAATGAGGTGTCACACGACCCCACCTGCCATTTAAAAATCTTATTCAAAATGGCGCCCAGCAGCCATGTTTTAAGAATAAGTAAAGAATTTATGCCAAAAAAGTAGTATTTCAGTAATTATTGAACGTGCCAAAATCTCATTATTCTCACATTTGTTAATCAAAAGTTAACAGGGGGGAAGTGACTTTAGACGCGCACTGTATATAATATTCTGATTCTGGATAAAATATGAAAATGTTTTTATTTTTTTATAATTCAAAATAATTAAGGAAACTTCTTTATACAGTGTGTCCTCGGATTGACTCCCGACGTGGGAGAACTTTTTTTATTTGTGGGTTTATGAAAAAACTCCTGCTTGTGTTCAAACGACGATTATGTTAACGAATGAAGTTGTTGGGGTTGAAAAGCTACGCCTCAGTTTAAAATTGTGACTGATTGCCTAAATGTATAGAGACAAAAAGTTTCATCCCTTGTAAAATATGATTTCCTTTAAATTAACATACATTTTTGTAAATAAGTTGAAACCCTGTTTGTCTTTACTCTGTAAAAGCTTTATACAGGATGCTATGGAAATGACCTATTAAATTCCTGAGATGAAAACAAATTGAAGAAAAATATCCAAAAATGGCGCTTTAATTTAATATGCCCTGTACATGACCTATTGTCAGACCAAAAATATGCACGTGGTGTGAAAAGTAAACAAAGCAACATATGGCGGGTTTGTTCGTCAATGAATTTTGAGCAGTGTTGTCTTGTTCTCATGGTAAACTCTTTAGAAAGTCAATAACTGTTTGACAGAATCGAAGTTGTTTATTTTTCAGGGTACATTATTATAAACTTTACGTTCAATTCAGTTCGCTGGGAAACAATCTCTGATATATAAACTTGGACTGACTCGAACGAACCGCCGCGGAGTTCATAAATGGTCAGGTATGTTCTTATTCGAACGACACCCGTCGAATCTGAACAACTTAAAAGTTTATAAATGCCACCCTTTAGAAAAAAAATGCAATTTTATTTACCTTTTCGGACTATTTAAAACCAACTTAATTTATAAACGAACACCAAGTAGATAACCCGAACAAAAACCGGCAAAATAACCACATAAAAAAACATAAACTCACATTAGTTTTCGCGTAGATTTGCATGCGCCGCATGAATGCCACCCTTTAGAAAAAAAATGCAATTTTATTTACCTTTTCGGACTATTTAAACCAACCAACTTAATTTATAAACAAACACTAACCCGAACAAAAACCGGCAAAATAACCTCACAAAAACACATAAACTCACATTAGTTGTCGCGTAGATTAGTATGCGTCTCCTGAACACAACTAAGTACCGTACCATTCAATCTGAATTAGTATTTTAAAGTGCTACTGTATATCAGGCCAAGTACTGTGCCCTGAGGAACACCACACTCTACCCCACTTAAAGAGCTACATGTTGAATTAAGTTTAACTTTTTGAGTTCTATTATTCAAATATGACTTAAACAATTGAAGAACTTTTCCTCTTATCCCAATCAGTTCCAATTTGTGTGGTAGAATTTGGTGATCCACAGCATCAAATGCCTTGGAGAGGTCCAGAAAAATGAGAAGTGGCTTACAATTATCATCGAAACAATTGATAATATAATCTGTAACCTCGCGCAAGGCCATATCGGTGCCCATTCCTTCCCTGAATCCATATTGTGAATCAGATATTAACTTATTTTTTGTATTTAGAAAGTCTAGTCTTTTCTGTAAACATTTTTCTATGATTTTACAAATAGGATTAGTAAGAGCTATTGGTCGGTAGTTATTAATATCAGTGTTTTCGCCTTCCTTATGCAATGGCAAGATAACAGCGTTTTTAAAGATATAGATCATATTCAAAATATGTACCAGAGGTTTTACTAAATATTTACAGTTAGACTTTGCAATTAAATTAGACATGGGAGTCAATCCGTTGACACACTGTAGATATTATGGATGGGGACCCATGGTTTATATATTGTTAATTGGCGTATACAGGGTGTTCGGATAAAGCATCAGGATACTTGGAGAGATGATTCTATATGTTAAAATAAAGGTAATAAGTCATAACATGACAATAAGCCTAAAACTCAACCTTTTTTCTTGTTTCCATTTGAAAAACTGATTTTACTGCTAACAAACACATATGTCATATGTACACCTTAAACTCTTTAGACACTTTTATCGACGCATTTCTTCTGGACGTCAAATTTCGTCTAGTGTAATAAAATCCAATAAACTGTAGTATAATCTGTATTATTGTATTTTCAAAAGCTAATTATCGGTTCTGTTTTACTATTACTGTTTGTACATAAAGTGTTTCCAGGAGTGTTCCCTTGAAAACGAAAAAAAAATGATTGTGTTTGTGCCTGGATTTCCTCGCTCTTTAGGTATAAAGATAAATACAAGTAGGTAGAAAATAATTTATTTTTATAATTTTATATGGAATTTCAGTTTTACATTACGGTTGGCAACATTGCCATTGGGTCTGGGTGAAATGTTGTACAGTAGCGCGGACTGACCTGTGAGTAAGAGTGTTTGTTACCCCACTTTTAAAACGGTCGATTTAAAAAAAATTAAATATGTAGCGCTTCTCTAGGACTCCCAAGGAGTCGCCCATTCAAATATAATACGTCATTTCCATAACACCCTGTATTTCTAGTCTACGCAAGGAATGGAAACGTGCTTTCCCCACCTTCCAGTTATGGTTACAGCATAGCCAGATTCTCATATTTATCGCTACGGTATCTGCAAAATCCCAATTAAAAATTTGTTAATTTGACAATTACAACTGGTTTACGGTTAATCCGCAATTGCTCTTAAAATAAATTTATTTCCCAATAATTTTACTATAAATTGTGAATAGGCCTTGAGAGATTTAAAAAAATATATTATTATACATAAAAGTTTGAAATAAACCGACTGCACTCTGGCAACATTTAGTTTAATTTACTATGCACTACGACACAAGGCCAAACTTTATCAATGGCTCGGGTTTGTAATAAAAAATACAGTGTTGCTGCTGACTGCTAAGGGTGTGTTTATATATTTTAGTTGTGTTGTGTTTTTTTTGTGATTATCGGTGAAAAATCGTCTTTATTATAAACAATCATGGTGCATTCATGTATAATTTGTAAAAGAGTGGATCATTTAAACAAGGATTTAGTGCAGTTTTAGGATTGAAGACTTGATGCTTTATGACAAATTATATATTGTTCGCTTTTCCTTGCTGCGAAAGTGATTGATGGTTCTGTATGGGTGTAGAATAGTTAATTCGTTTTTATCTCAGAGCATAATTGTAATATTATTATATAATATATTTATTATTAGGACTTGTTACCAGTCATAAGACATTATGTACTGTTTTTAGTTCAAAAATAAAGTGTTTTAAAAAAAAAAGTATGGTTATGTTTTAATATGTAACCATCTGATATAACCATTGACGTTTAAAAGGTTATGGACTGGTCCGTGGAGCTAAACCGGGCAAAAAGCAGTTGAGTTGGTTTATTTCTTAATATAAATCTTGCATTTGCAAGATGGTTGAGTCTTGTGCGTCCATAAAATGCTTCACTAGAAGATGCAAGGGTGTTAAATTAAAATTTCACAGGTTAGTAAATATATTTAGAAATTTGATTTTGAGTTTGCATCACTATGAAAACTAAGTTTGTTTAAGAACGTACCAAATGTTTATCCACTTCTTTAGGATACGAAAAGGTCGTAACCTCAGGCAAATTTGGTTACATGCCCTAAGCAAGGAATAATTATAGTCCAGGTGATTCAACAGTTATTTGTGAGAAACACTTCACAAAAGAAGATTATCGAGTAATGAATACACCAACAATATTGATGCTAAGCATAAATAGTTAATCCATCCTTGGACACACACTGTATATAAAAACTGGATCAATATTTCTATCTTTTTTATAAATAACTAATATTCGAAACTACACCTTCTGAATAGGTAAAAGCAAAACGTACAGAATCTCAATGTAAATTATACACCCTTGCTCGAACTAAATTTTACGCCCTTGTCGAGCTTTTTGCCCGGACTAGCTCCGGCGCAAGAAACGAACTTACATCTTTGGAACTTACGGTAAACGAGAGAGGCCTGTCCATAACCTTTTAAACGTCATTGGATATAACCAGACTTCAACATTGTTGCCATTCAGAAAACAGACATTGTAGTTCTCTCTTCCACCCATTACGGATTTTCAATACCATTTCAGCCTCACTTTCCAACATTTTTATGAATGGAGTATTGGCCCTGTGGTAGTCCCTGTCCCAAATGTCAACTTGATAGTTTAAAAACTAACTACATAACTCTTAACTCGAAAAGTATCGAGTTTATCGTTTATTTTCACATGTAAAATCGTGTCTCCAAGTATCTTGATGCATTAACCGAACACCCTGTATTATATTTAAGGGTATAGTTTCTAGGTTTTATATAAATAACTAATAATGAATATACCGTACGTTGTCATTGAGTGTTCCGCATCCAGTAAATACTAATAGGGTAGTATGTAAGCTTAACAACCATCACTGTATTTTATGTTTTAGCACAATGTGACGTGTTTCCCTTATAGTTATTTCTTTAAGGTTAAATTGGTTTCTGCATATGATTATTCAGCTCTTGTTGAAATATGCACGGTTCACATCTATTCGAGGTCGTGGCACGCGTTGTGAAGTATTTAAAGCCGTATTAGAGTCGGCAATTTTTTTCTCTTGCGCCGGCAATTATAATGGCACGTATCCATGCGCAATAAACCGTTCTCGATCAGCTGGAGCATTGTCAACGGTCAGAACAGCAGTAGGTATTGTCGAAATCCCTAAAATACCCCCAGAATTAGAGATGGTTAAACCTGTTCGTTTTGATTAACAGTTAAAGCAGCTACTGCTATCTACAATTAGGAGGTCCAAAAAGTTGCGACGAATTAGCAGTACGTAAGCTTAATAAAGAATGTGAACTGCTAATTTAAGTACTAGTGAGTTTAAATAGCCATTAGCTGTTCATACCTGCTTCGACCAAATAATATAGTTAAAAATAACAGAATAATTCATCTCTACCCAATTGCACCGGCAATGGTAATTAAAATGCCTCGTGCCCCATTTCTGGTAATGAGAGACAGCTGATCGGGAACGGTGTACTGCGCATGAACCCGTGCAATTTCAATTTCCAGAAGAGTATAATTGCCCACTGTAATACGGCTTTCATTCTGGCATTGCGCCCGCAATACGAGCAGTATTGGGGCCAGCTGATCGAGGACGGTGTACTGCGCATGAATCCTTGCAATTATAATTGCCATTGCTGGCGCAAGAGACAAAAATTGCCGACTCTAATACGGCTTTTAGACATTCGATTTAAAAAAGTATGTATACGTAGGACACCCATGAAACCCGAACAACGGCTAAATAACCTCTTTAATCGATCATTTACCTAAAGTTTCAATGTGAGACATGTCTGATTAAAAAATTTATGGAAGCCGGAAACGAAATTTGGGCCAAATTGACAAAATTTCGTTCCTTCTAAAAAATTTACGACTCTAAACTGCAGGTAATTGGGCTCCAAAAACGCGTATTTGGCCACTAGGATAAACGAAAAAATAACGAAATATTGATCCAAAAACGAAATGGAGAAAAAATCCAGGAGAGGACCTTGATATTAACCTTAAAGAATTAGAATAACGCTACTGACAAATATAATAGTATAAATGTTTTTTCCGTGTCTGTTAGTATGTATTATTACATTGTTCCAAACAGTTTTCAGTTCGCGGCGCGCCTAGAGGTTTGCGACGCCCTATTAAAAAAAAAGTTACCACGGTAACCCAGTACCCAGAAAAGGTCACAAAATGCCTAATCGTGAATTCTTAAATACACAGACTATCGTTAGGCATAAATATAATTCACACCAAAGACGTAGAAGTAGTAGTTCCCCTACTTTCTCTGAACAGACGCTAGTGGTTAGGTCGGTCACTTGCGTTCGTCACCTCACGGCGGCGCCGCGACGCACAGGTTGGGAAACCCTGTTATGGAGCCATATACTGAAGTTTGATAATTCTAAAAATCGAGAGCACAAGGTTGTATTTTAATTTCAAGTCTTAATTTGCCTTAATATATGCAATGTAATAGCAATTTACGTTAAAACCCTTCAATTTTTTGTAACATAACTCCTTTTTAGAACATTTAAAATAAAATGCTTTGTGTATTTAAGAAGTTTTGTTTTTTTTACTAAATACAGGGTGTTATGGAAATGACTTATTATATTTATTTAAACCGGCACATCCCGAGATGAAAGCAAATTTGAAGAAAAATAACGATAAATACAGCTTTGAGTTAATAGGCGAGATAAGCCACCTTTTGTTAAACCCGAAAATCACGTGGCAAGCACTGGCGAGACATGCCAACAAAGTCTCGAAACTCATTGAATGTTGCTCGGCGTTGTCATATTTACACATCATCAAACATACATTCATATCATTTCCACGAAAATCCATGGTATAAATACTAAGAGGTATGAATCCACGCCGATGGAGGCGTGGCTTGGGATGTCACCGGGTGAGTGATTTTTAAATCTTTTATGGAGATTTATATTGCTGTCGGCGTTTTTAACTCTCTATAAAAGGTTTTACGCATTTAATAGTATGTGAAATGAAAGAATAATACCATGGTATTTAGGTATATTTATTTCATGAACATACAAGAAAGATTAAAGCTAAAATACGACCTAAACTATTTTTTTAAACAGTTCATCTCGCAGTGGAGTGAAATTATGAAGAGGTAAAGAAACCCATGGTCTGCTTCAGTAGTTAAATAAACAATATTTTAATTTACAAACATAAATTCTGGTGAACTTTCAAAAATTCCATGGAAAACTACGGCAAACGGCACTATGTAGCGTGTTGCCAGAAATTTTTGATCAAAAGTAATAGGTTGACGGTTCGAAATCTAATAGAAACCTAGTAAAAACGGTGTCAGAGTACGAAAAGAAGGTCGTTACTTTCCTATGATATGGGGGCCACCTCCATATTGAACATAAATTTCATATGGGGAGCCCCACAACAAGAATGTACATCTCAAAAATAGTAATGGATATATTACAATTGTAAAAGACTGACGACGCTGGTGGCAACATGCAGGGGTGGCCGAGCAGCTTCGGCTATCGTCGACCGGTACCGATGCCACGGCAGTTGTTTTAAAAGTTTGTTGGAATCTTTTCTTATTTTAGTGGTATTTTAGCTGTAATGTGTGTTATATTTCTATGAAATTAATGTACGTAAATACTTGTCATACATTATTCTTTTATTTCATATACATGCATAAATTAAAAGACATAATGTCTTTAAAATAGATTTTAAAATGCTGACAGCAATTTAATTCCCCATATATCATCGGTGAACAGTTTCCGAGATACAGCCGCGTACCTCTCTTAGTTGGCCACCCTGTACTTTAATATACTATTCATTATATACTGACAAAAATGTATTTATCAATGTCGTGGGTTACAAAATTGGAGCTACCTCAGCCACCTCTCTATGTTGTTCTAACTGAGCCTACGAATTATCACAAATTATTTAAAAACGCTACAGTAATTCAGGTTCTTTTGGTTCGCCTCAACCCAGAAAGAGATTTTTTATCAACATTTTAAACATATTTTGGATCAGCACAATTCCTCATCTAGCTATTTTATGAGTTACCTGAACTCAGTTTTTGGGTTGGGAAAACTTACTAATTGATTATAAAGTGTCGTTTTAACCCCGACGTGCAATATTTTAACTCATTACCATGTGCAAATTATTTTGAGTTGGAATAATTCAGGAAACGTGCTCCAAAACCCCATATCGAGGGTAAATCACAAGATCGTAAGGTCACGGAAAGTTCCGAATTCGTGCTCGCGCAGGTGTGGCCCGATTCATTCCATTGTTATTCGTCTCGTTCGATCGCGCCTATAGACACCTGTTGGCGGTTGCGCCGTTTGCGGGATTTTCCATCTTTGTTCTCTGTGCGTGAAAATTTGTGTTTTGCATAATTTTGGTCAGGTGGCGTAAAATGGAGGGACAGGAGGGAGATGCATATAAATTGTTATTATTAGAATGGAGCCCTATTATTTATAAGTATATATTAATAATATAATATTATTAATACGTATTTACTCAAGATTTGTACATGTGTTACACATGAAATGTTATTTTTCGTTTTAAGTGTATTCTTAAACTAGAGCCTTCGGGAGCCCTTACAAAATGATTTTTTTTTAATTTTATTAATAAACTTGTCTACCTAAACTAATAATAGGGGTTGAATTAAGTTTCCTTTTGAAGTAATCGTCATCGTTTCGTCCGCATGGTTTCTTAGCCTTAGTATGCTCTCCTGTCTATAATTCATTTGATAATTTTTTTTAAATATACAACAAAAATGTCATATCTTGAAAAAAACAAAAGGCAATTTGAGTCTGGTAGCCCAAAGAGTGAGTTATTCCAGCCACCATCGTAAGCTACAACAACTTAAATGTCAAGTTTCGATCGTCCGAATCATGAATTAATCTACCCGACTAGTAACGCATCTCAATTCACATACTGGTAGCTACGGTAGTCCGTCAATCATTTAAGACGGTGGGGCGTGAGCTATTCCAACGCATAAAATAACCCATCTTCTGTGCTATCATAACTTATGAATAGTGAGTCGATACAATTTCTTCGATTTGGTTGCCGTAATTCAGAGGTCTGGGCTGTCCCCTATTAGCAACACGCTTCGGTTTAAAACAAATCATATTTGAGTTATATCAACTCGAAAGTTCGCTCAGTGTAACAATTCAAAATCAAATATATTTTATTATTTAGAAACATGAAAAAATAAATGTCAATATTGACAAATGATGATCAATATTTTAATTTTGCCATTTTCCGTCTAAAACACTGGTTCCTTTTTCATTAAGTGATCAAACCAGAAGATTCATTATAACAGGTCCTTAATTAATTAATTAATTATAATAGGTCCTGTAAAGTTATGAGGCAAAGCAAACTAGATAGAAAATAGCTATTTTCTGAACTAGGTACGCAAATAATTACAACGTATTTTTAAAAAATTATCCCCCGATTTTAAATCATAATATATATTCTAAAAGAGTATATTTCCTAATACAATTCAAATAATTATTGTAAAGCATATACAGGGTGTTCCTTAATGACGTGCTAATATTTCAGGCTGTGATTCCTTAGTTGATTTTATAAAGAACAGTTCATATGAACATTAGTCCGCAACGGCTTAAAATTCTTGCTACAGTGTGTTGAATTTTTATTTTTTAAATGGTTACTTTTTAATATCTCCTAAAGTACTTTAGATATTATTTTCAATTTTGGTATGTGTTAATAGGATATAGAACCACTAATTTTAGTTAGAAAAATTATTCAATTGTTCCACCAGTGGCGTCCCTCCAAACATGTCCTCTGATATTTTTTACAAAAAAGATGGTACGCCACTGACATTTTTCCATTTGGATATTTTTCTGATTAGTCTGGTCAATTCTACATGAAAACGGTCTCTTGAGTTTTTCTCGTCAGTTCTTAATTAAAACCACTATATTGAAACTTATTATTATTAACATTGATAAAATAATTAATGATAAATTTGGGCAATTCGATGCGACGATGGCTTTTAAGTGAAGTTGGCCATTCCCAACATTTTTATAAAACAAAATTTATCATTAGATAATTATTTTATCACTGTTAATAATGAGTTTCAATATGAATTTAGTGGTTTTAATCAAGTCTGACGAGAAAAACTCATGAGGCCGTTTTCATGTAGAATTGACCAAGCTAATCAGAAAAAATAGCCACATGAAAAAATGTCAGTGGCGTACCATCTTTCTTGTAAAAAATATCAGAGGACATGTTTGCAGGAACGCCACTGGTGGAACAATTGAATAACTTTCCTAACTAAACGGTGTGGTTTTCTATCCTATTAACACATACCAAAATTGAAAATAATATCTAAAGTACTTTCGGAGATATTAAAAAAATAACCTTTAAAAAAAAAATTCAACACCCTGTAGCAAAAAATTTAAGCCGTTGCGGACATACTATGTTCATATGAACTTTTCTTTATAAAATGACCTAAGGAATCACACCCTGAAATATTAGCACGTCATTAAGGAACACCCTGTATATTCTAAAAGAGTATATTTCCTAATCCAATTCACATAACTATTGTAAAGCATATATAATACAAACCACACGTTTATTCTAACTTTGGACAAATAAATATCAAAACGTTACGAAATTTTCTGGCACCTGTTTGTTCTCCAGGATTCGCTATTAATAGCCAGCCTGGATAACATTCGACCGTCGGCCCAGTATACCAGTTTTTCCCTTATCATGCACACTGACCAGAGATATACAATGACCGATCAACAATTCGTACTGAAATGGCACTATCACGAGAATACCTTAATCCAAAACTTGCCATATTTGTTAGATAACGATATTTTGAGTGACGTTACGATATCTGTCGGCGCCCAACATATTAAGGCCCACAAAATCATACTGGCGATGTGTAGTGTGTACTTTCTCCAGCTATTTCAGGTAAGTGCGTTTGTGCGAAAAAGTTAGGGAAACAAACATATTACACACGACTTTCCAAAAATAATTCGCAAGGTATGTTCAGCTTTTAAAATTGCAGGTTATTTTTTGATTGAAAAGGCAACATTCTAAATTGAATCATCGGATATGCCAATAAACTTTGTTTGGTTTATAATATTTTACTGCTTTTACAATAAAAGTGTTTTTTAGTTTATTTTTAAAATGTTGACATCCACAACTGGGCGATCGTTTATTGACCTACACGATGACGAATGTTCTTGGCATTTTGATTTATTGAAGCTTACGTTTAGAAAATAAAATAAAGAGAAGTAATTAAATGGTTTGCCCTTATTAAAATTGGTTCGCAGCAAAAAATAGCCATTAAATCATTTGATCGGCATAAAAAGATTTTGCTTGCAATAAATAAAAATCGGGCTGCAACACTTGTTCTGCAAAAAATGCTACAAACTGTCAACAATTTAACCGATATCAGTCCGGTTGTAACGTCATGTGTTCGCTTAATTAACAGTCGAGCTGCGAAATGATTACTTGGTCAGCAAGATTTTACAATTGGTCAGTAGAAAAAAACATGTCTAGAAGCAGTTTACTTCAGAGGTTTGCATATTAAAAGAATGGTTATCAATATAAATCATTGGATTGCGTTTGTTTTGAATAATCGGCAAAGTTCGTTATTGTGGGCGGAGCAAAAGCAGTCGCGTGATACGAGTAGCTAATTGCGTGCGTGTGTTTTCGTTCGGTGTAGCAGTCAAGGCCCAAAAGGTAGCGGGGCGGGGTTTCACTTGTTTTCTCAGGGCACTGTCAATTTATGTAACTTTCTTGTGTTTTCTTTTGTCGAATACAGAAGGAAATCGGCTACAAAAGGTGCAGCGGGGGCGGGTTTTCATTTGTTTTCCCAGGGCACTGACTATTTCACGTTTTATTGCTTTTTTTTGATGACCAAGATTAATTATTTTGCTTACCCGCTGATTGCTTACCAATATCTGATTAAAAGTGGATCGCTATCCATAGTAGCTTATATATTTAATTTGCGTACCAAAATAATTTAGAGCACTCTAGTATGACATTAATTACTGACCGATTCAGAAATGTGTGCTGTTCATAAGTTGCTGACCAACTAGCCATTTTGGCTGACCGATTACATTTTTCTGTTCGCAAAAATAAGAATATTTTGCTAACCAGTTAAACGAACAAACCCTAAAATAAATAGAGAACAAAAATATACGATACGAATATGTTATTAAGTTTTAAGAAGCTCCTACAGTAACAGCCTGTTTCAAATGAAGTCAACTATTGCTCTAACTTTCTTAATATAAAATCTACGAATTGGATTAATTTTTTTTAACCTGATTATTATGATGATGTCAAAAAAACCAGTGAACGTCAGAATCATGTGATATTAACAAAAATGTTTTTATTTTAAATGGAATGCCCTGTAACTGCTATACCCGTTTCATAGAGAGTGACGTTCTAAACAAAATTTATCCTTTACTACATATCGCTAAAATTAATAATAACGAAAATATTTTGATTTCATGTAATTATCCATTTCTTACTGTGAACCCTACAGACAGACGCACGCGGGCCTCCGCGTTCACCAGACATTACTCTTCTCGATTTTAATTTTTGGAGATTTTTAAAAAATAAGGTTTATGTAAAACAGTACAATAATGTTGATGAGCTAAATATGATCAATAACATCGATGGGAGAACCTTTCGGAAGGCTACACGCGAAGTTTTGAAATGTGCTCAGAAATGTATAAAATAGGAGATATGTTTGAACCATAGACATATAATATAAAAGGGGAGACAAAACATTCCATTCATAAAACACCATTTATTTACAATCAGATACACAGTTCTGTAGTTTAAAATAAGTTAGAAGATGGCTTTAAAAAATGGCAACGCTGTAATAAGGTACGCGTTTAGATAATTTCGATCTAACATTAGTCGTAAATAGGTAATCGTTGTAGGTATTTTTTACAGAAATTCAGATAATATGAAGAAATAATCCATAATTTGTAATATTAAAATATAGAATTAGCTACACCACTGCTTTACCTAAAAAAACATAACCTCTAAATAGTTTTATCTCGAAAAAACACTGAAAATTAATTCAAAAACACAATAGATCACAAACAATCACAAAAGCTGTAGCGAATAAGCGTGAACAACACCGCCGCCGAACGCTTCAGGGTATTATGTACTATAACCCGTAAAAAGGGTCATACAGCATTGCCACAGTAATTTCCCTAAAACATTGCAATTTGATGTTGTTGGGAAACTATAAATAACTTTACGAGTAGAAAATTTAAAAATACACACCTACTTTGTACAATATTTTGACTTAATAGCTACACATGACAAATGCATTCAATATAATTAATATTACACCTTTCGGTTTCAAACGCAGGCGGTAGATTTAGGACCATCAGTACAAACTTGGCATCATTGATTTCTGTTTAAAACTTTGTATGATTCTAACAGAATATAAACTGTTCTGCCTCTTTATTATATTAAATGTTTTTGGTTTGAACAGTTGATTTGAGTTATCGGTTCACAGCCCGTCTACGATAGGAAATGGATAATTTCATTAAATTGAAATATTTCCGTTGTTCATTTTAGCGATATGTACATACAAGCGTAGGCTAATTTTGAATTAGAATTTTACTCTCTATTAAACGGTTATAGCAGGTATAGGGAATTCCATTAAAAAAACATTTTTGTTAATATCGCGTGATAATGAACTAAGTATACCGATTCCGCGGTTGAGTCCTTCTGAAACATTTTTGTAATAACTTTGGTCTGAAGAAGAATATTTCGATAGACTAGAGACTATTCTACATGTTTCATCTCATTAGGCCTTTTGCAATACTACTACAACACAATGGATCAGTATTAAAACTCTAAACAATATCCTATGATATAATTTTTACCTCAACAATTCTTCCTATAATTTTCATAAATTAGAGCGAAAAATGTACACTAACATAATACACTATACAGGGCGTTTTAAAACATATGCCATCCCTCGTGTGGTGATTCATTGCCTAAAAATGAATTATACCGTTGATCTTTTGACTGCAATAAAACCTCATTATCCCTTCGACCATAAAATAAATAAGAAAATCCCAAATTTTAAAACCTTTTCGAGCAGAGCCGGACCAGGTATACAAATTCAATTTATACCTATGCCTGATGCATATATAAATACAAAGTGATTTTTAATAATTTTAATCTTTAGTGGTTTTCCGGCGAGTAATTTTTAGTTAGGCTTATTAGTGGTAGAATGTGGCGTACTTGGAATTGTGCTGATAGGGGGGCATCTTCAAGTGTCATTTTTAAAAGAAAGCATTTATCTACCGATGCCAAACAAATAATTAAAAATGTGTATCAATCGTTGTTGAGTAGAAATTTTAATTCGATGGATGCTTTAGCAGAGACGTCTACTTTGACAAAAACTCCTTTATCTTCGGTAAGAGACATAGTACTTAAACCTGTTAATCCTAGAAAAAATCGGAGTGATTCGGGCACATTTAGAAGCATTGACGAAAATGACATGGATTTATTAAGAAGAAAGATTTACCAAATGTATGAGGCACAAACTGTACCCACTTTGATTTCCCTCAAAGAGCGGCTGATTAAAGACGAAACAAATATCTCTTGTAGCATTTCAAGCCTTAGGAAAATATTGCGTAAAATGGGTTTTAAATACCGAAGCATTGATAAAAGACAAACATTAATGGAATCTCAACGTTTACGGGAATGGAGACTTAAATATTTAACAGCTGTTAAACAATTTACCTTGACGAAACATGATTCGATTCCCATGACGCTTCAAGAAAAGGTTGCGATGATTCTTCCAAAAAAATGTCAAACCAAGGCACCATCAAGTAAAGGCAAAATAATCACAATATTACATGCTGGTTCAGAGAACGGGTTTGTTTCAAATTGTCTGTTACTTTCAGCTAAAAACATAGCAGATTCTTCTTTAGATTACCATCAAGATACCGACGCACACCTTTTTGAAGATTGGTTTAAACATAAACTCCTTAAAAATATACCTGAAAATAGCGTCGTTGTAACGGACAATGCTAGTTATCATAGTCGGCAAGCAAAAATCATTACCAATGCTAATAATACAAAAGCAGAAATTCAAAATGTTATGATTGAAATTGATTTATATTTTGAAGAAACTTACAAAAAACGAGAACTGCTAGAAGTATTAAAAGCTTTTAAAATAAATAGGGAATACGAGTGTGGCAAACTTGCAGCAGAAAATGGACATACAGTGTTGCGTTTTCCTCCGTACTATTGTATATTCAATCCTATTGAGCTAATATGGCACTAATTAAAATCCAATATTAGGAGAAATAATATTTCTCCTACATTAAATGCATCTGTAGTAGAATTAATTAAAAACGAAGTAAGAAACTTCTGCAGACAGCTGGAAAAACTGTGTACAGCATGTACTTAATGTGTAAAATTCTTACAATGTATGATTACAAATGTTCAACCCTTAATTATAAGTTTAGGCTTAGATGAAGATAGTGATAGTGATACAGACTTAAATATTGAATAAATTATCAATAGTTTCTTAGAATTTAATTAATTTTTATTGTACTTGTTATCCTAATAGTTATACTTTTAAATTTATTTTCAATTATCCTTAATTGTTATCATTATTTTACATTTATTATAGGTACCTAAAACTAAAAATACCTATCTATTTATTTTAAATTATAAAAATAAATCATGTGGTGTGGTATATACCTACATTTCCAAGCCGGCCCTGATCCCATTAATTGAGCTTTGAAGAGGTTGAGGCGTATACAATAGGGTTTAATCAGGTAGTTTATTTATGGCAGTAAGAGTCAACGATATAAATCTGCAACAACTATACTCATGTTGATGGGAACTATTAGTCGTATTTTTGGGTAAGGAATCACCACAGGAGCGATGGCAGATATTTGTGAAGCACTCTGTATATCTCTGCATGTATTATACATTTATATATATATTGATTTTTAGGAGATGAAAAACACACAACATCCAGTTGTGGTGTTGCACAATGCTAGTATAGAAGATGTGAGAGCAATGTTAGCATTCATGTACCGCGGTCAGTGTGTCGTTTCCAAAGATCAACTGCCGAATTTGCTGTCTGTAGCTAAATTACTTAAGATTCAAGGACTTTGTGATATGAAAGTAAGTAGAAAATTTACAGAGAATATTTTAACCACCGCCGTCTCAATTAGCAGTGTCATAATCCTACCCCCGCACTCACCTTTAGGAAGTTGTCAACCAAGTTAGGGGTACATAATCGACCACAAGTACCTATAGTTTCGAGAAAACCGCAAAAAACTATAAAAACTGTTTGAATGCTAATGCGAAGCTAAAAGTAATTCTAGATCGAAGATCGTCTAAATAACTTTTGGTACAGTACGTCTCACGAAATTTGGATACGACTTAATGATTTCCTGGGTCGGTCCCATTGTGTCGACAAGAGCTTGGCAATAAACAAGTGAAGTATGAAGGGACGGACTAAGGAAAACAAGTAATGATATGATTATATTAATGTAATCAATATTTATTTACATTTATAATGTCATTCTATAGATAGTTCTGTTTCGCTATCGCTATCCTCATCAAAATTAATTATAATTGGATTAATTATACGATCCAGACTAATATACGAATTTTCTACAGTTATTACGTGACGGACTGAATTTTTTCAACTACCTGGGGGAATATCATTAAAGCATTTTCGTATTAATTCGACAACACTAGAACTTAAAGTCGGAGAAATATTTTCAGACCTAACCAGTGATTTTAACTGGTGCCACATATGCTCTATGGGGTTAAAAATGCAATAATAGGGTGGGAGCCGTAGCACTGTATGTCCAATTTCTTCTGCCAATGTGTCACAAACATATACTTTTTTTATACAAAATGTCTTTAAAACTTCTAAAAGATCACTTTTTTTATAACTTTCTTCAAAATATATATCATTCGCCGCCATGTAGTTCTGAATCTCCAATTTTGTATTATTTGAGCTTGGAGCTTTATGTAATTGGCGACTGTGCTAGCTCGCATTGTCCATTACTATCACGCTATTCTGAGGAATGTTTGGTAAAAGACAATTCTTGAACCATTCCTCAAAAACTAACAAATTTTACCACAAAAAGATATTTAAATATAAATAAAGCAACCTAACCTACCTGATGTGCCTATATTTAATTATAATTATTACAATCCGGTCCTTTCCACATATTAATAACAAACGGTCATAAATAATGGGATGGCACCCAGGTACTTTTACTGCAGTCATTACGTTATATCTATTTTTCGTGAAACAATCTTTTTTTTACCGTTGCGTTAAAAAAAAAGTTGACTTGGGAATTTAAGGGTGAGCATATTTTCAATTATGTATTTTAAGTTGGAGATTGCCAATTTTTTTTTTTTTTTTAATGATGAAACACAAGCACTATAGGAAAAATCCTTTAAGGTACTCTGGGAGTGGTGCCTGTGCGAATAAAGCGATTCACGTTGGTTTTGAATCGTTGGAGGTTATATTCATTGGGAAGAAAACATACAGATGAAAGAATTCTTAAATAATGAAGTTCGAGGAGTACTACTAAGCTTAACTACATTTTGATGAGCGGCAGTGGTTCGTCGTATATTTCTGCTATTGGTGCTCTGGGCGGAATTAAGCGTGCAAGGTCAGCCGAGCACTTTCCATGGAAATATCTGTAAAAGAGAGTCAAATCCACCAAAGACCCCCTTCGATGTTCAAGGCTGTCGAGGCTCTTCGTCAGCTCGTGGTCTCCGATCAGGCGAATGGCTCTCCTTTCGATGGAATCCAGTAGCCGAAGAGTATGTTTGGGTGCAGAGCTCCAGACATTACAGCAGTACTCTAGTGATGGTCGAATATGGGATTTGTATAGTAGGTATCAAAAGTTGTTGAGGCGTGTACGACTTTTTGGTTCGGAAGAGTACACCAAGTTTCTGAGAAGCTATCTTGGCGATTGCCACAACGTGGTTATGCCGAAACATATTTCCTCCCAGATTGACGCCCAGCAAATTAATAAATGAAGCCGGTGGAATTGCGTGTCCTGCCATGACTATATCCGGTTCTGTAATGCTAACCTTTTTAGAGAAAACTGCCGCCTGGGGTTTCGTAGCGTTAAATTCGACTTGGTTACTGTGACCCCAAGCCAAAATTTCTTCCAGGACTTTGTTGAGGCGTGATACTTCATGCTGATTCAAGATGAGACAAGTGTGCTATCGTCAGCAAAGCTAAATATCGGATTTATAGTTTTCACTAGAAGGTCGTTAATGTAGAATAAGAAGAGGATGGGAGACAATATGGACCCTTGAGGAACAACGGCATTCGAATGCTATTAATGGGGATTGCCAGTTTTGAAAATAAGCTTAGTAGATATTGCCAATTCTGTAATGGAGTAACTTCAATAATAAGGCGATATATTTGTTACAACAACTTGGATCTACCTGCTTTAATAAAAACGAAAAATGTCTGTCAAACTGATGTGGCCGATCACGTGCCTGCGGCGCGGCGACTCAACGGTTAGTTTCTAAACTATCAAGTAGATATGCGTAACGACTTCTAAATGTTTCTCTACTGTGCCACCAGAGGCACTTTACCTGAAATTTAAATTTAATTTTTAGCTTTTTTGTTTCGACAGTTATTGGAATTAAATTATTTGAGTATCCTTTGATTTGATATTCTGTATACATAAATGTGAAATTAGACGCGTTATAAGTTCAATGTCTAGCGATTTCGATTGTAAAACTTTACAGACCACCGATAATTCAAACTATTTTTAGGTACCTGAAAAAGACGTGTCAAGCGAGACCATTCCATTAGAAACTGCAGCCGATTCAAAACCCGTCGAATCGGTTACGAATCCTGCTTTAAGAGAACATCCCTGTGATACAGAAGTAAGCGAGAAAGACAAGAAGACGTACGAGAGTGGCTGTTCGTACATTCCCAGCAGTATTTCACTGAAAAGACACAGTAGCAGTAGCGGTTACAGCACAGCAATTAATTTATCGACAGATAGCAAGAGGATAAGGTTATCGTCTTCGCCTACGTGGGAAAAACCTTTACGAGGTATGAAACTGTAAATAAATATACTTAAACGTATCCTGTGGACCGAAGAACCAAAGATAATTACCTATAGGGCAGTGGCGGCTCGTAACCTATGACAGAGGAGGTTTACCAGTGGCGTGAAATTATTAAAATAACATTTAAAGTTTCCATATTAGTCCAATAAACGAAGCCCTTAAATAGAAATTTTAGTTAGAAAGCTGCGTTTTTGGTGGAAAGCACATTTTATTATTTGAAAGGACAATTCATTATTATTTTGTATCCAACCCTTGCATAAGGGATGAAAAATTACTTTTAAATATTTTTCTACCCGTAGCTTCGAAACAAAACACACTAGAAAAAAAAGTGTCAGTCAAAAGTTGTAGATAATTTAAATCTGAATAAAAAAGTTAATAATCATTTTTACGATATGTCGGATAGTTATAGCCATAGAATCATCTGCATTTTGAGAGTTGATCGGCGCCTTCAAAACGTCACGACGGCATTCAATTTTTAACTTGCCAAAACTGCCGATCAGCCAATTAAGACTCGAGACGGTGTCTGAAAAAGTATTTTTAGTATGTCAGGTATTTTATCGTAGTATAATTATTTTGTATTTTTGACATTTTTTAAGGTTTTGTGGAACATTTTTGTGAAATGATGTCTAAATAACCATGTGAAAGGTATGTATGAACTATTAGGCCAAAAATATTAAATGGTTTGTAATTATTTGACATAATATCATAATTTTATTGGGGTGTATTTTGCATAATAATTATGCTCATTGTCAATCAAGTGTGGATATACGCTTTTTGTAGGGTAGAGCAAAAAAGTGATGCACATTTTTATGTAACATACAGTCCTATATTAAAAATAGTATGACGTAATAACTGTGTAGTGAAATTTAGCACTCAGATAGTCTCACATTAATCCGTTTTAGTTGAACTTTGAATTTTTAAATAAAAAATAAATGTTCGTTGTCTTATTTTTAGTCTTCCCTTACATTAACCTTCTAACGCAAAGTAGGTACTTATATTTTTTGCTTCCAAAGTAGGACACTATACAAACTTATTTACTAATTTTGTATTTTTTTAACACAATTTTCTCCTGCCCTTTTCCAATCCTTTAACTTTCCGAATCCATTTTTAGATTATAGAAAAATTAAGTACTTATATTTAGTTAAATCTTCACATAAAATAGTGCCTGATATTATTAGCTTCTTTACCTATAATAGCCATAAAATATCTGTAGTGTTAATTTTATTGATTTATCGAATATAGCAGCTTCGGCCGATTTTTACGAGATGAAAACTACGCTGTGCTATTCTGGAATATTATATTGCTTCATATGAATGCCTTTATCGATTTATATAATAGCTACGCGCGGCGGCGTCCGACATGCACTAATTTTTCCGAAAAAATCTACACCATATGCTATTCTGGGAGATTTTTTATTTAATATACATATATCAACTTATACAATATAGCCCCATTCGGCTTTGCGCTATGCCCGACACGCACTTGAACATTTTTCGAAATGAAAATTACCCTTTGTGCGATGCCGAGGTATTAAATCTACCCACCACATTTCATCTAAACCGACGTATTGATATAAATATATTATTTGCGCAGCCTGTTTCCGCAAAAAATCATTTACGGGATTATTCAGCATTTAAAAATCTTCTATTTGTAAAATGTCATACCTTGACACTTCAATTCTAGTCCCAGGACGACAGTGGTGCCATATTGTGATTAACCTCCATTTATTAAAGATCTGGTCAAAAATTGTTTTCGGACATCGTACCGCTTGTCGATTGTAGATAAGGAAAAAGTAGTAATAACCTTTCTTGTGCGAAATTTAATGATCTATAACATTTGTAAAAAATCTTTTTCCATATTATTTTTCGTTTAAGAGTTATAGACCAGAAAAATATTTTTAACCCCACTTGGAGGGTTTCTTAACTCTTGTGCAAAGGATAGACTTAAAATAGTACTCAAATGTTCTTTCACATTATAAAGTCTACCTTCCACCAAAAATACAGCTTCCTAACTAAAATTTCTATTTAAGGGCTTCGTTTATTGAACTATACAGGGTCCGCAAACGAAGCGTGAACGGAAGATTAAATCGTTATCGAAGAACTTATCAACAATACTAAAACAGCTTGAGATATTGGATTAAAAGCGGCATATTTTAAAAATATTTTACATTATACATGGTGGCCCAAAAAAAGTGTGACTGCATAAAGTTATATTTTTTTAAATGGGACACCCAGTATTTTATTGCATATTTAGGTTCGTATTACTATCGTTTATAAGTGCCTCACATTTTATTTAATTTAGTTCTCTAGTTTCTGAGAAATAAATTAAAAACTAAAAAAAAAAGTTTTGCAGTCCTGAATAAAAAAAATCAAAAAAAACAATCCAGAACTATTTTTGTAACCTCGGCATTGAGTGAAATTTATGACAAGAGAGCTAGAGATACTATGAATGTAATTGCGTTTATTTATTTTATACAGGGTGTTCATAATAAGCTTTCAAAAACCCCCCTTTTTGAAATAATTTTTCTCAAGGTTTTCAAATATATATTATTTGGCTATTTGACGTAGAATTCATAGACAATTTTTTTTTGTAATACAAGCATATAAGTTATATCCAGCCGTTTTCGAAATAATTATAAATATCATAAGTTATGTTGTTTAAATATAGTTTTTATTGGGAAATTTTGATATAGACGACTAGACTAATAATTGTAAACTAAAGTAAATGTTCAAAATAGCTTCCTTTTACTCTTAGAGTTTACCGTATTTAAGTTATTTCGATATAACTTTTAAAAGCCTACATTTTTGCTACTTTTATTTATATAATTTTATTTTGTATTCTTAATCGAGTTGCCATGATTTTTTTTGTTTAGATTGTCACTATAACAGCCAAATAAAATTATTTATATTTGTTCAGTCGTCGAAATTAAGTACTAACTTACACAAAATGTCGAATTTTACAACTTTAAAAAGGGTAAATATGATTTTTATACTGGGTGAATGTGCAAGAAATCGCCTCCTCGCGAGCCGTGTGTATGCTGAAAGATATCCAGATATTGAGAGAAAGCCGAGACCAGAAGCCTTCGAGAAGTTGTTGCAAAGATTTGTAGCAACAGGAAGCACTGCGTACACAAAAAGGATGATAATCAATAAACCCGTTATTAATGAAGAAAATGAATTAAGAATTATGTTGGCAGTAGAGGAAAATCATTAAATTAAGTAAATTGAAGTTATTTTTTTTACTTTAGTTTACAAATATTAGTCTAGTCGCCTATAACAAAATTTCCTAATAAAAACTCTATTTAAACAACATAATTTATGAAATTTACAATTATTTGGAAAACGGCTGGATATAACTTATATGCTTGTATTACAAAAAAAAATTATTTATGATTTCTACGTCAAATAGTCAAATAATATACAGGGTGTTCCATTTAAAAAACTTGAGAAAAATTATTTTAAAATGTGGTGTTTTTTAAAAGCTTATTATGAACACCCTGTATAAAATAAATAAACGCAATTAAATTCAAAGTATCTCTAGACCTCTTGTCATAAATTTCACTCAATGCCGAGTTTAAAAAAATAGTTCTGGATTGTTTTTTTTTGATTTTTTTATTCATGACTGCAAAACTTTGTTTTTTAGTTTTTAATTTATTTCCCCGAAACTACAGAACCAAATATAATAAAATTTGAGACACTTACAAACGATAGTAATACGAACCTAAATATGCAATAAAATCTGGGTGTTCCATTTAAAAAAATATAACTTTATGCTGTCACACTTTTTGGGCCACCCTGTATAATGTAAAATATTTTTAAAACATGCCGCATTTAATCCAATATCTCAAGCTCTTTTAGTATTGTTGATAAGTTCTTCGATAACGATTTAATCTTCCGTCCACGCTTCGTTTGCGGACCCTGTATGGTGACAATATTTTCACACGCGCCGTATATTATTACTAACGTTTTATTAGTTGGATACCCGCCATATTATTAACTATTATTTTTAAAAATACACACTATTATTTTATTTTTCTAGAGACGCCAGAAAATATAAGTCCATGCTCCCCCGAGGACACCCCACTACCATACCCTACCCCGTCCACGAAAAAACTACCAAGTCCCAAGGACACATCGGAGACTTGCAAATGCTTTTTATGTGGAAAATACCTCAGCAATCAGTACAACTTAAGGGTACATATGGAAACGCACGAGGAGGCTTATCACGCTTGCCAGTCGTGTCCTCATGTATCTCGAAGCCGAGACGCATTACGGAAGCATGTGTCATATCGACATCCCGACGAGTATCTTACGAAGAAACGAAAAAAGACAGAAAGCTCATAAAATACAGTTTCTGGAAATAGGAAATTTATTTTGAAAAGTTTAGGACATCTCGTTTTTGGAGATGGTATGTATACGACTAAATATGGAGTACATATATTGGAGTAGACCTAGTGGAGTTGCAAGGTGAAATGATAATTACTCCTTAGTTGTGGATCAAAATTCCATTTGATAAAGAATATCGATGCCAGTAACTAAAAAAGACCAAGCACATAAAGTTATGATAATAAAATTTGGATATTTTATTGGGTTTTATTTATCTTTTTCAATAAAAATATTGGTTTCATTGAAAAACAATTCATTTTGAAACTAAACTATAGAATAGGCGGTTGGATACACAGTGCTAGCCCTAATTTTTAAATTTTGATAAAGAAATTTTAACTCGTAATGGAATCTGAAATTGGCCGATAGGACAAAAAACTATAAATATTTATCGTTTCTTTTAAACGTTTTAGGACGGGTTTATCAGTGGAGTGCAAGGCATCGGTTAACGTACTTTTCAGTATCCATTTTGATACGGAGGCCTTCTATTTGGATACCCACTACCCAGTAAACGTCAAATGGATCCAGAAATTTTTTAATTCCTTAGTAATTTAAAAACTACTGAACTGATACCTAAAAATGCTTTAAATTAAATGTAAATTAAATTATAAATTTAATTCAACAGAACCATAAAACACATTCTAAATAAAAACAACTCTTTTTAATCTAACACAATAAACAAAGACACAACAAACACAATATACTAAAGTAAATCTGGAGTGGATACGCAGTAAAAAATTACTAAAAGATGCCATGGTGGAGTGTTAAGGTCATGTAGGTTAGATCTAAACGATAACTCTGAGAGCTAAACTGTTTTATCCATGTCCGTGTTATACCCACAGACCTATATCCATGAATAGCCAAACTCTGAAAGCAAACTTTTTACTGCACGTCCCATAAGTTGTACATATGCATAGTTATAGGTCTGTGGTTATACCAAGGTAAGTGTTAAAGTTTGAAGTTAATTAATGCGAATTTGAAAGTGCGTGTTTTGGAGTTGATCCTTAGGTTATTTTTAAAGTTGGGGTTTCTTTTTTTATCCTCAGCCATGTCTTATGAATAGATTCTGCGATTCTCCACCAAAACGCAGTTTATAATCTGACGTTTGTCAAACAAAATTTGCTGGTTTATAAAAAATACCTGGATAAACACATTCACTGGTAACACCAACTTTGACACAGAGCTAACGATAGCTCAGGACTAAAGATACACTCCACTGATAAACCCGTTCTTACGGCCGATATTTGAATGTTACCTTAAGTTAGACCTTAGCTAAGGTAGCCTTGACGAGGTAAACCTTCAAAAAACTATGTTTAAAGTAATTTGAGAGTTAAGTTATCACTTCGTTAAAGATCCATTCCTTTAGATGAGAGATAAAGAGAACTTTAATATACTGTCAAACTTGTGTTAAGGACGACTTACTCACAATAAAAAAAATATTTCGTTAAAAACATACAGGGAAAACTAGCATAGGGAAATATTAACAATTGGACAGTCTGCTAATATTGATGAGGGCATCTCGGCTAATATATTTTCAATATGGGGCAATTCCAGTTATGCCGGAAGTAGATGTCAACCACATATATATAACCATTATATTGCTAATACCATCTGCAATTATGTCCCCGCTATGGGCATCGAATAGTGAGCTTGCGATGTTCGGAAATTTCCTTGTGAAAGTAAACATTCGACAGGAACGGGTTTCAACTTTTTTAATGTAAATTTCACTGGTTAGTTAGGAAAAATATTGCAATCAAAATTTCGATTAGTTCGAATTAAGACGGCGTTCCATGCATACGACTTCTGACGGTGCCCTGATTGCTGTCAAATTCCGTCCGAACATTTGTAACAATCGACACGATATTTTAATTATCAGCTACTAATGCACCAAATTAAAAATACATTAATTTTAAGGTTATGTAGTGACTACATATATATTATATTGTATACGAGTGATACTCTCTTCTTTTTTTACAAGCTTTTTAGTGAAATTCGGATCCGAAGATCGGATAATGTGATAAGCAAAATATTTTCGTAAATATATGTAAATACCTGAAATACTTTATACCTGGTATTGATCCATGATGCAAAAAAGCACCACGCACTGGTGTCCTTTCATCTTAAACAAAACAAGCCACTAACCTATCAAACAGCGAATCACCACAAATTGAAAACTCCTTCACAAAAATTGTGGTTAGGTAATAAAAGTTTATAAGCACTAATATACCGACAACAATGTGGAAGAACCACTTTTTATTCTGTAATTTGAAAAAGCATCCAGAACCAAAGATGGCGACGAATAACAAACAAACAAATTTAATAATGTCAGGCCGGCTCTGACGCGATCGATAAAATGTCCTCCTACTACTACACTCAATAGTATCACGCCATCTCCCATAGCGGGGACACTTTTTG
Source organism: Barypeithes pellucidus (assembly GCA_963991005.1). Lineage (NCBI taxonomy): Eukaryota > Metazoa > Arthropoda > Insecta > Coleoptera > Curculionidae > Barypeithes > Barypeithes pellucidus. Next base: position 28,424,285 of record OZ022561.1, on the reverse strand, counting down.
TATTTTGGAACGTTCGTATTGGCAATATAATGGTTATATATGTGTGGTGAAGTTGCTTATTTTAAATGAAACGTCCTATATATTATTATATTCTACGCAAGATTCTATTATATTCTATTATACGTAAATCCAACCGTGTGACATATTTAAGGTTTTATGTCTAAAATGACGTTTTAAGACCTTAAAATAACTATTAATTTTTGCTATATTCCTGCTTTTATTATTTAATTTGGGCTGGCTTGTCGAAAAGATTTTCATAAGGTTTTGATGACTATTCAAACGACAATATTAAAAATTAAATTCGCATGTTTGAATGTCAGTTTAAATTAAAGGCAACGATATTATTTTTAAACGTCGCTGAGACTGTGACGGAACGGAACTGAGACAAGATTGGCATGTCTGAATGGCCCCTTAATGTCCAAAAAACACCGCCCTTCCGTTTTCCATTGGTCTCCCTATATAAAGAAAACGAAGGTTAAAAGTATAATAGGACTTTTATTTCACAAATAAAGATAATACTTTGTTATAATAGTTTCTTTGTTACATATACACTAAACAATCCTTATTAGAACCATAATACAGAAATTCGATTATTTATTTCACACCCTCATGTTATTAGTTAGAAAAAATAATCACTCCAAAAAAACGGCAGTAAGAATCGCTACATGACTTCAAAATAACTGTAGTTAAGGTTCATTTTTTAAATTTCACTGCGATGAAAAGAGCTGTAAAAATTATACTTATAGTGTCTCACAATATAGAATTATAGACCATTTCAGCGATATGATGGCTGAAATAAAACTCAATTGCAATTAGATTTTTATAAGCGATAATTATAAAAGATACGCAAAAGATTTATAAAAATGCCTCATTTAAAAATGATAGTTTTGTACAGGGCGATCACGTATAATGTCTAAGGAAAATAAATAAGTGACGAGAGTTATCGGTTCTTTGTTTTTCAAAGAAAAATTAAAAATATTGCTATGGAAAATAAATAAGTGACACTGGTTATCGGTTCTTTGTTTTCATAGCAATCTCGGTCTTCAATTGTGAGTATATCGACAATGGCTTTCTTAACAACTTCTGTCATTTTGTTATAAAAATGTTTTTCTACTGTGCCGCCAGAGGTCACTTTCACTGAAATTAAAATTTAATTTTTGGCATATCTTTTTTGTTTCGACAATTATTGGAAAAAATGAGATGTAATTTTAAAGACAAAAGAATATCTAATAAAAAAAGGTACTCTCTATTCCAGTCCATAAACGTTTAGCGTAATTAGAAGTAAAATTAGTTTTTCAAATAGAAGCAAAAACAAAAAAGGACCTATTGAGTTTTCGACTTTTCTTTTTGTTATATGACCTACTTATCACCATTTTGGCATGTACAGGGCGACAAGTTTATCTGTAGCTACAGAAGGAATGGGGTTAACAATGTTGTCACATATATTAAATTTTAATTTAATAATATCTTACTGAGAAAATCCTAAAATTACATTTACGCATTTAAAATAAGTATTAAAAGATATATAAGAAACCAATATGCTATTATAGTTTTAATACTATTAAAACTTTAATTTCATACTGTTTATTTTGATATTTGAATGCAAAATAATATATTTTTTTGTTTACGGTACTTTTAATCTAAAAATATGGCAACATCGTGCGTTATCAATGGTTACAGGTAGCTAGAGCTAATTTGATAGGTTATGTCCCAGACAGTTGAAAGCGCGTGAGACACCCGATAGGCCATCGAGCTTGTTCGGCGATGTCCGATATTTGATGTATGTACGCACCCAGTTGCGTAGCGATAGCAAGGGCAATAGTTATTGTATTGTGTTTTATAAATAAATGTTCAGTGTGTTGTGTTTTAGGGTGTTAGTTTAAAATTTTTAACTTTGTGATAATGACCGAGTATACTTCCTGGTAAAAACCTTCTCAGTCAGACCCGTGAGGTGATTGCAAATGTTTATAGGGTATGTGAAGAGGAAGCACAAATCAATATATTTAAATTGCCACTTAAGCGAAAGCTAGGAAGGAACATAAAATCATCATTAATCAATTAATCATGTAGCCGTTTTAAAAATATACATCTTGTAAAAATTAATTTTTTAAATCTTGATAAAAATAGTTACCTACCTTCAAACATAAAATGCAATTACTGAAGAATTTCCTAGTTTTATTTCATTATTTAAAATAATAATAGCACGCCCATGACTAGACCATGTTTTAATAGTACATTACGTATCAAGGGCCGAAAAGAGGCTTTTACGCACGAGTCCGGAAAAGCCTCCGACGGCCCGAGATATGTACCGTATTTTTTTTTACAAGTGCTCCGAAGCTCTGATGCCAAATAAATAAAGAAATTCTTCAGACAGTTTTCCTGTCTACATGACATGAAAACACTCGCGCATGGAGAATGTAAATATCTATTTATTATTTTTGACAAATAGGCTCGATGGCCTAGTGGTATAGCGTACGCCTTGTGATCTGAGAGTCGCGGGTTCAAATCCCGCAGTCGGCATCTCTGGTTTTATTTATTTTTTACAAGTGCCCGAGTCTTTGAGGCCATATAAATAAAGAAATTCTTCAGACATTTTTCTACATCTTTGAAAAATTAACTGCCAATTTAATTTATATATAATCCGCTATGTATTCGCTTGCAGTATGGCTCGGTGGGTAGAGTGTCCGCCTGGCGATCTGAGGGTCGCGGGTTCAAATCCCGCACCGACAATTCTGGTTTTATTATTTATGAGCACATGGTGACTCGAAGCGGGCGGGAAAAATCTTCCCCGACCGCTCTCTTGGAAAACGCCATTTTCGATGAAGAGAACATGCATGAAAAGAGGCACTTTCGGGGCACATGTAAAAAAAACGATATTGCTTTCCTCTTACCGATACGTCGGAGCCACATATCCACTTGTCGATCTGTAGAATCACCTGTCCTCTCCTGAACAAATTTATCGTTAGTTCGAACGTCACCGCTATTTTGAAGTCATGTGACAGATGCCCGTCCAAAATTGCGCCTTACAAAAACACGCGCGAAAGCAAAAAACGAAAACCGGTATTCAAAAACACTGTAACAAATAGCGATACATGTATATAAATAAATATTTTAAATAAAAAATCGATAAATGAAAATAATTTACATGTAAGTTAAATGCAAAGGCAAAAAGTATGAAAATAGACTTAAGTTTAACTTAAGGAAAAAAGTTAGACGGCGCCTAAAATGGAGTTATTGTCCATAGTTTGGTGTTGCAGTCCTGACCGACGGAGACCACCGTTGTGTTGTCGACCCAGGATAGTTTAGTAACTTGACTTTGAGCGTGAGCGTCTAAAAAATAAAACAAAATGAACTAGTATTATACAGGGTCGTTCACGGGGAGTGGCCTATTAAAAATCTCGGGAACTAAAGAAGTTATTTGTTTGAAATATTGGTACTCGCTGATCTTATTAATGAAGACATTTTGACGTATGTATCAGTTCCGGTTATACCGGTCAACTCACTTATTTTAAATGGAACACATTATACAGGGTGCCCAAGATAAGGAGGGCCTCTATGGGGATCTCGTTAATGGTAACAGATATAACTTCGATTAAACGGGGAAAAAGTATCGCAATTCAAGCACTAACAATATGTCATATAAAAAGTTTTGGTAAGATTTTTAAGTTTTGAGTTACTTAAAAAAAAACTAAAATTTTAAATTTAATTTTTTTACGACGTGATATTAAAGTTAGAGCAAACCTGACAAAACATTCTCACATCAACCTTTAGTGACCTTAGGGATTACATATCAATTTTTTTTATACGACGTTTCGTTTTCAGGCAATCATTATCAACTTCATTTTTTCTAATAGGGCCCTGATTTTATAATGTCAAATTTTAATACCTTTTTTTAATTTTAATCCAAATTCAATGATGTACCACACATAATCGTTTAACTACGTTTCGAGTCTTCTTAATCATCTTCATGACATTTTCATGATACGGACCTGTATTTTCCATAATTTTGTAAGGAAGTAGGTACCAAAATAAATATTTTTAAAATTCTTTTAAAATAAAGCACTACATAATAATCATAAAACAATATAATTTATTAACAATATCAAAATAGTACGTATGAAAAAATAAACAACAAATAGGTACAGGGTGTTCCATTTTCGACACTTTTATAGGGTATCTTTTGGGTCAAACATAAAATGGTAAAATCAAAATTTGAAAATTTTCGCTCGCTTAAGAGATACGGGGGAAACTAAAAAAATTGACAATGTCAAAATTACCCTATATTTTCTTAGTTTCATATTTTATACAGAAGTTCCTTTATATTGAATGTTGAATAATCTGCCGTTTTTAGAATAAGTATACGGGGTCAGGTAAAAAAGTTATCGGACCTAACCGCATTTTTTTTTAAATGGAACAACCTGTATATTTTAATCTAAAAAGACCCTAAACGACTAGGAAAGTTATTGAAGCCTTTCAAAGGGTAAGGCCTCAAATGCTAATGAATGTTTTAAATTCTGCAATTCTAAGATGCTATTTGTTTGGAGACTGACGGAAATCATTTCGAACACCTTTTGGAAAATTAATTTCTAATAATCTACTGTTAGTTTTACTTTAATTAATCTTTTCTTGCCGATATACCATCGTGCCGATAAAAAACTAGGACAGCAAAATCTCAAAACTGGGAACGGAAATACATATCTCATAGACTATAAAAGGTGCTCGACAGCTGTAAAGGTAAAAACACCTAACTTTTAGAAAGTAACCCAGGTTACATAATTTGGATTGTATTTTGCGATACGAGGTGGCATCAAAATATGTTACTGGTTTTATAAAGTTGAGAGGAAGTTTATATGGAGGAACTAAATGTATTACGCATTTTCTATTAAGAAAAAGTCAAATGGTTTATTTAAAGTAGGTATATTTAATGTCGCCAAAAAATGAAAATAAAACTGAAGAAATTTAACAGAAAGTATACAAACACAAAATTTGTGGTAGCAACAAATTTTTTTAAAATATGTAGTTATAGAACATTTCTGTTTATTACTTCTTGATAATTAGTATTCTTCTATTTTCATCTTTAGCACACATTCTAGGGGAACCTGAAACTGCTCCTAATAATAGTCCGATGCCTTGCTATTTTTTGTTTTGCAACAACACGGTATTTCTGTTTACTCCCAGTTCGCCTGCAATATCACTAATAAAAGCACTATCTCGCAACCGACTGTAGATAATAGCCTTTTGCTGGGGGGTTAATTGTGGCATATTTAAAAAAATGTGCTTGACAAGTTAATGATAAAGTGACAATCTATGTTGACATGTAAAATTTGTATATGACATTTTACTGGTACCAGACTCAGTAACTAATTTCTAATAGTCGAGAAGAAAATAAGAAATTTTGCTGTCCTAGTTTTTAATCGGCATGATGGTACGTATGAAAAAATAAACAACAAATAGGTACATCGGCAAAAAAAACATTAATTATAGTAAAACTAACAGTAGATTATTAGAAATTAATTTTCCAAAAGGTGCTCGAAATGTTTTCCGTCATTCTCCAGAGATCCTAAACGGCTAGTAAAGTTATTGAAGCCTTTCAAAGCGTAAGGCCTCAAATGCTAATGAATGTTTTAAATTCTACAATTCTAAGATGCTATTTGTTCGGAGACTGACGGAAATCATTTCGAACACCTTTTGGAAAATTTCTAATAATCTACTGTTAGTTTTACTTTAATTAATGTTTTTTGCTGATGTACCTATTTGTTGTATAGTTTTTCATACTTACTGTTTTGATATTGTTAATAAATCGCCTTGTTTTATGATTATTATGTAGTGCATTATTATAAAAGTTTTTTAAAAATATTCATTTTAGTACCTACTGGATTGAACTATTTTTACAAAATTATGGAAAATACAGGTCCGTTTCCTGAAAATTTCATGATTAAAAAGACTCGAAACGTAATTAAGCGACAATGTGTGGTACATAATTGAATTTAGAATAAAAAAAGGTCTTAAAATTTGGCATTATAAAGTCAGGGCCGTATTACAACAGATGATGATGATTGCTTGAAAGCAACAATTTGATATGTAATCTTTGAGTTCACTAAGAGCTGCTGTGAGAAAGTTTTGCCAGTTTTACTCTAACTGTAATATTAACGCCGAAAAAAAATTCAATTAAATATTCAAAATTCAGTTTTCTTTATAGAACTCAAAACTTTAAAATCTTATCAAAACTTTTTGTGTGGCATATTGTTAGTGCTTTGATTGCGATACTTTTTCCCCATTTTATCAAAGTTGTATCTGTTACCATTAACGAGATCCCTATAGAGGCCCTCCTTATCTTGGACACCCTGCATATAATTACTTTTTCGGATTCTACGCGAGATTCTAGACATATTTCGTATATCATGTCATATACCTAAGGCTAAGGGTGACATTTTATGTCCTATCCTATCCTATAAGGGATTTTAATTTAATTTGACTTGGACGCCTTGTTGAAAAGAACCTACTATAATATATGTTAAAACATCTAATATTTTGGTTACTAATAATACAATCAAATAATAAGATTAAGAATAAAATTGCAAAAACTGTAAAAAGAATTTACGTTTTCAAATGTAAACCCGCAAAGTTTATAATTATTTTATATTTAGCATTTAAAATAAGGGTCAGTTTGTATAAAGTTGTCTATTCAGAACAATTCTAGTTTTTGAAATATTGCCAATTTCATATTTTTATAACTTCGGGTTATTAATAATTTTCAAATGGAAAGTGACGGCGTCAGACATTTCTTTACATTAACGCCATCATAGTCAAGTAGGAGGAACTGAACTTAAAATCCACAGCAAAATCGCCATCCAAAAATATTAAATTGGCAATATTTCGAAAACTAGAATTTTTCGGAATAGACAACCTTATACAAACTTATCCATATTTTTAATACTAAATAGAAAATAATTATAAAATTTGCGAGTTTCCATTTGAAAATGCAGATTTTTACAGTTTTTTCAATTTCATTTTTAATTTATTATTTGAATACCCTGTATTAATAGTTACCAAGATATGCTGTTATTCTGGTAAACAATAGCTGACATTACCACTCGCGAATAATATACATTAATTAATTAATCACATTATTATTTAATGGGTACTTACTTTTGATGATAATATGTTTGGCAGGCTTTTCAACGGACCAGATAATAATACTCGTATCTAGGGAACCACTTGCTACTAGCTGCGAGTCGGGAGACCAAGCCACACAGTTTACTCTTGCGTTGTGGAAGCCCCATTCCTGCTTTGTGGCGGGCTACAAATGTTTTACATATTAAGATTAGGATAACAAAATAGCAGGTTACCCGCGGTCGTAGGTATGGCTGAAAGAATAGGCCAGGTTATTTATCGTTCAAGATATAGGGTATTGTAGTTGTATTATATTTAAATGGGTGGCTCCTTGGGCGTCCTAGAGAGAAAACCCTTATCCCACCTTGTGTTGCGACGCCCTAGACATCTGTTTCCACAACAAGTGTAATGTAGGTTAATCTGCCAAGGTTTTGCAGCGTTGTCAAATCATAACACGTGGCTCCACCTTCCGTCATTCGCTATGTCAACGCATTACAATTCAAAATTGAACGGCCAGTCACTCTTAATTGAACGTACGAGTAACTACACGTCGTTGACGCGGGGTTCCCGTGAATTCCCACGTGTCAGTGCGTGTTTTAATAGTTTTTTTGACAAACCCTTCACTATCATCTTGTAATCGGAGAAAAGTCAATACGAAAATGAGTCTGACTAACGGTTAAAAGGGAAGTATTTGTAAAATTATAGAAAAATGTTTAAAGGAAGGACTTTCCTAAATATAAATAAGTTAATATCTGATTCACAATATGGATTCAGGGAAGGAATGGGCACGGATATGACCTTGCTTGATGTTAGTGATTATATTATCAATTGTTTTGACGATAATTGTAAGCCACTTGCCATTTTTCTAGGCCTCTCCAAGGCATTTGATACTGTGGATCACCAGATTCTACTACACAAATTGGAACTGATTGGGATAAGAGGAAAAGTTCTTTAATTATTTAAGTCATATTTGAATAATAGAACTTAAAAAGTTAAACTTAATTCAATTCTTTAATTGGGATAGAGTGTGGTGTTCCTCAGGACACAGTACTTGGCCGGATTTTATTCTCTATATATGTTAACAGTCTGGCGAAAACAATACCCGGCGTTAAAACAGTTTGTTTTGCTGACGATACAGTTAAGGGATCATCGTGGAATGATGTTTTTACAACGGCTACCTATGTTAAAATTTGGATGGATTATAACTTTTTAACGCTAAATGTTAATAAAACAAGTTTCATGTGGCTTGCAATGAATAAAATTGGTCTGCCAAGTAAACATGAAATTAAGGACCATTCCATTAATTGTATTTTTTCTGAGGATTGTGTATGTACTGGCATGGTCAAGTCGGCTGATAATACAAACTATTTGGGTGTGTACTTCGATCGGTTTTTAAAATAGAATTTTCATTCAGAATACGTTAAAAATAAATTAAGAAAATTGGTTTACAAGTTCTATGAACAACGTAATATTCTAAGCAGAGAGGTTTTGCTTAATGTCTACAAATCATTAGCAGAATCTCTGGAATAATTTGTTGGGGATCGGCTAACAAAAATATTTTGAGTAATGTTAGCATTGCTCAAAAATATATTTTAAAGAGAGTTTTCTTTAAGCCAAGACGTTTTTCGTCGGAACTCTTATTCCAGCAGTCTGGTGTCTTTACGATTACTGAACTGTACATAAAGAATATGCTTAGATTTTCTCTTACCAGAAATATTTTTCACAATTACATAGGATATGACATAATGACGAGAGCAAATGTCAATCGTAATTTTACTTTGCCTAACATGCACTCTCATGCCACACAAAGATCAGTTTCTTACGTGGCTCCCAAAATGTTAAACATATTACCAGACCATTTCAAAAGAAAAAAATTTCAATCCATAAAAAAGACTTAAACATATGGATTGGAAATAGCACCCTGTTAATTAATAGGAAGTTTTTTCGAATTAGTCTCTAATTGAGAATTTAACGTGACTGAATAATAAAAAGGAACATGGCCTTATTGATAAGTATATTGTATGTTTACTCTATGGTAGTGTGTAGGGAATCTAATCCCGCACCCAAACTTTAATTCCGCAAACCCGAACAAACCCAAACTTTAATTCCGCAAACCTGCGGGATTGAGCCCTTCGATCCCGCGGATCCGCGGGATATCAGACAATGAACTGAGGTATTTTTGGCCGACGCGTCGGGGATTCCCCACCACGCTGGGCTATTGAAAATACGTTAAACAGAAGAGTTTTCTTGCGTACGTGCGAAAGTAAGAACGTTATTCAACTAGTATCTAGTGACATTTATCAAGTGGTTGAATATAATACATGGAATTTAAACAGCAATCATAAAAATTAGTGTCAGTGTAGTTTACAAAGAGAATAAAGGTGCAAGTTTTGGTATTATTTTTTAAAGTCTGGAGATGGTCTTACAGCTAAATGTAAGTTATGCCCTAGCATTATCAAAATCTCTGCTCGTTCCACCAAAGGTCTTCACACACACTTACAAACAAAGCAAAATATTAACTTGAAAGTCCAGAGCAGGAGCTGCAGGAAAGAGTGTCTCGAATGGTAGCTAAAGATGGTATACCCTTTGGAAAGTTTATCACATCGACCGATATGCGCCAACTATTCGAATCGGAGGGCCACAAATTGCCTTCTTCTGCCAGTACAATTCAAGGTATGGTAATGGCCTATGGACAATCAATTAAAAAGAAAACAATCAAAGAACTTGGAGCCTTTGTACTGCATGGGTGTCAGAGTCTTCGCCTATATCTGTGCCCGCCCGAGCATCACTTGACCACTTTTTGAATGCGGAAGGTATAGAGGACTGTACTTGGAAGCTGCATATAACTGTGTAAAGACTATTACGCCGACAAGTGTCGAAGCTGAACGTGCGTTTTCAGTCGCAGGATACATGTACAATAAAATAAGATCAAATCTAAAAGATGAAACATTAAACATGTTATCTTCCCTCCGAAAATACTTCCAAAATCAATGTAACATGTAACCGTTAAACTAGTCGTACTATTGTATTGTACCTATATGCAATAAATATTTTCCTGCTACTCTACTCTGTTTTTAATTGCATAAAACAACTTTTTATTAACATACAGCACCCACATCGAGTCCCGCGAATCCCGCACGTTTAATTCGTCAATGTCAATCCCGTAATTCGTCAAAGCATTTGCGGGATGGGATTCCCTAGTAGTGTGTACACACAGTCCATTGTGCATACATTCAGTTGACTTTAAATAACTTCATAACATTCTTTGTAAATGAATAAATAATACCTGTGCGTGCTTTGAAAAATATTTTTCAAATTTTCAAAAAAATCAATTCGCTTGATGCCGTTTCTGCGTTACACGGAAATTTTTTCTAGAGCTACTTATACGATGCATACTTACGGTCTGTATCCGAGAAAGCCAGAAAATAGAAAACTCATTTTACTACAATAAAATCCTTATGTCATTTTTGAGAGTAAAAAAAATGGGCATTAAATATTAAATCTCCATGCTAAAAATACGTATGGATTTACTAAAACGTACCTTATATTCTTCAGTACTGTACAAAATAACTTTTCTATTTGCATCGCATGACACTAAGTATTTATCATCCGGTGAGAAGGCCACGTCAGTGACCGGCCCAAGATGGTCTAATTCTTGGAGCAGGTTAAGGTTGTCTCCATTCAATTCATAAATATGAACCTGAAAAGGAATCAGTACAAAATAAGCTGCTGATTCAAACAACGACGACGGTAAGCGGGTTTCGGACAAGAAACCACAAAAAGTAGTAAACAAATTATTGAACAAAGAGGCCCTTTCGCTACAATTATTACGGCTAGTTATATAAAGAATATATAGCGGCGTTGAAAGCACTTTAGTGTTTTATAAAGGTAACATATCGATAACATAGGTAATGGTTTAACAAATTTACTATAGGCTTTAGTTATGAAGGGTATCCAGTTGGAAATTGACATGTTTTAATATACAGGTACGGTTGAAGTTATATTGTAAAATTACTCTAATATTGACGGTGTTGCCAAATTTGATAAAACGATACACTTTTTCTCTATCGACGTCAATGACAAAGATGAAATATTTAAATAAGTATTTTATTACGTTAGTGGATTTATCATCATCAATACCTTGTTATCAATTGAGCCGCCTACAGCAATATGCCCTCTAGCCGAACAGCTTACACCTGTCGGTTCATAGCTGACTTTTAGGGCACTAAGTTTCCTGTTATCCTTGGCTACAGTGATTTCATTCACACTGGCTACGATAACGGTATTTTGTTCTTTAAGAATATCCATACCACGCGGCTGAGATCCTAGTTTTAGGTCTTGTGGCCTATAGGCATTACCTATAAATAATAAATTTTATCAGGGTTAACCAAATAAAAATAGAGTTGGAGGAATAAATATTATCGGGGTTATCAAATAAAAATACAGTTGAGAACCTAGTTATAGGTCTTGTGGTCTATAAATAGGGATCACCGAACAATAATAAAGTTCATCAGGTTTAACCAAATAACAAAACAATTGGAGAACCTAGTTTTAGGTCTTGCGGTCTATAGGGATCACCGTAAAATAATAAATTTTATCAGGGTTTAGCAAATAAAGATACAGTCGGAGAACCTAGTTTTAGGTATTGTGGTTTATAGGGATCACCGTAAAATAATAAATTTTATCAGGGTTTAGCAAATAAAGATACAGTCGGAGAACCTAGTTTTAGGTATTGTGGTTTATAGGGATCACCGTAAAATAATAAATTTTATCAGGGTTTAGCAAATAAAGATACAGTCGGAGAACCTAGTTTTAGGTATTGTGGTTTATAGGGATCACCGTAAAATAATAAATTTTATCAGGGTTTAGCAAATAAAGATACAGTCGGAGAACCTAGTTTTAGGTATTGTGGTTTATAGGGATCACCGTAAAATAATAAATTTTATCAGGGTTTAGCAAATAAAGATACAGTCGGAGAACCCAGTTTAGATATTGTGGTCTACAGTTGGAGAACCTAGATTTAAGTTTAGTGGTGGTTTATAGGGATTACCGAATGTTACATTTCGTTAAAAACTTCTTTTCATGTAATATTATAACGCCATTTTATAGAACTTACGTGACATTATACGTCAAGGATTTTATATGGTATTAAATACGAAGAAAAATCTTTCGTAACAGACTAAATTTTCTGGAAAAATGTTATGTGATAAATGAAAGTGGTTTAGGTCGAATACATACGTATCAGAGGACATTAATACGAAAAATAATGCAAAGGCATGATTTTTGTCTATCTTTCTAGTAATATTTAAGAAATGAACGGACAGGAAACTAACATAAAATAATCTAATACAACCTACCTTCGATATCTATCTGCTTCAAACTATCATCAATGCCAACAGTGTACAGGGTTCCGTCATGTACTCTCATGCCGTTAATTTGGTTACCATGACCGGCACCTTCAATCTACATAATTAATTTGATTAATTAATTAGTGTATATATGAGTTTTGATTTTATTTCCTGATTCCAAACATTCTACTTATTATTTGAAAATTGTGTAATAAATTCCATCGAGAAATAAAAAGATTTAAATCATTTTATAAAGATTTAAATAGTTTAAAAATTTAAATCATTATGAAATTATCCGATTTTTCTAGAAAATATCAAGGATCTTTTTTAGGAAGATTTAAATCAAAAATCATATTCATATTCAGGAAAAAGATTTAGAATGAAAGTATTTAAATCACAAAACGATTTAAATCTCACTAATTGTGACAGCTCTGGTTAAATCTAATAAATAATGATGTGTGAGCGTTTTTTTATGGCAGGCTTGTCTGAATGATATTAATAATTACCTTGTCATTCTCCCCAGTTTCGGTGTTCCATCTAGTGACCACTCCATCGTGAGATCCGGTAAAAATGGTACCCCGATCGTCACTAAGTGTTAGTACCGTTATAGGCTTGTTGTGACCCTTGACGATCCTCAAGGGTTTCTCGGGATCATTGACGTCAAGATAGTTAATGAAACCGCTAAGAGACACCGAGAGGAGGTGTTCATTTTGCCAGAGACAGGACACCTTAAAAATATTTCAAGAAATGAATTTTCAAGGGTTAGATTAGCTGGACAGTGTGTCCCAAATTCGACGGTCACCATTGAAATGTCGACTAATATTAAAGTTTAGGTTATAGAAAAGTTTTGGAATTTTAAACTGATTTTAAATATACGTCTTTCTTTAAGATTTGGATTTGAAGCTATTTCAGAAAAATCAAAAATTAACGATTTTGATAGACAACAACATTAAACATATAAACTAGGTATGGGTTTGTTCGGGTTTGTTATTTGTCTAATTATTTTGTGTTTTTAATGTTAAGTAAATGAATTTAATGAATAGATAAATTGCGTAGCGATAAACTTTATTTGTTGAAATGATTTTTGTTTCTAATTTAGTAGAAGCCAAAAGTGATAAAAAGTCGCATTAATAGATTACAAAACGTTTTTTCGACAATATAACGTATTAAATTGAAGAAATGGTAAATTTTTTTTTACCTCGAGTGGCATGGTGACACTTTTGGGCCAGTGTCTAACCCAGATACATATATCTCTAATTAATTAAGTTTAAAAAATAAATTAAACTCTATTTTTATGTAAGATAAGTCAAATTTATTTTTTGGGAAATTTACATGCATCTAGACTTTATGCGCTACCCCGTACAATTACGCGTATCAGGACTTTAAAATCTGTTTTCTATCAGTTAAAACAAAAATTCGGGTCAAAAATTGGTTCATAATTAACGAAATAACATCTTATATTAAAATTTGGACGGGCATTTTTAAATATTCGATAATTAATTGTAATTGGGGTAGTATATTATTCCTTTCCAAATGACCATTAAAGTTTGTAAATCTGTTACAATTTAAAAAAACAAAAATTTTTACAATATTCCCATGTATACAGGGTGTTATAGAAATTACTTATTATATTTAAACCGGCAAATCCTGAGATGAAAATAAATTGACGAAAAAGAACCAAAAATGGCGCTTTGAATTATTAAGCGAAATATACACTTTATATGAAAACTGAAAATTTACGTGGCGGCTACTGACGACGTTCGCAATCAATAATTTATTAAGGCTGTCTCAAGTCTCAGAAGAGGTCAGCCCATTGCAGGCGGTGTTGTCATATTGCAACACAGAATTGTAAACGCACGTGTTCAGTTTTTGACAACAAGACGTTTTTGACCCGCGTTATCACTTGTTGTTCAAACTTTTTAGTAAAAAAAACTACAATTTTAAGTTACATACTCTCTTACCTTCGATCTTATTTTAAAATAATCCTTTATAATTAAATTCCATGAAAAAATAAAACACAAAAAGTAAGTACGGTTTGCAACAGAACCAATCGTAGATAATATCACAGAAATTTGAAATCAAATCACAACATTTACTATTATGAATTATTTCACAACAGAAAAATAATCGGGTAATGCTACAACTAACAAGTTTAAAATCCGTATACATCAAGCACGTTGAACCCCTGGGCAACGTCGTTCCAATACCGAGTATCGAAACATACTAAAGCAACGATACTGAAGGTTAAACATTTCAATACGCCTGCGACGGTTATCCAAGCAAGGGCGAGACACGCGGGGTGATCTGTCATCACTGTAGTTTACTCTAGTGACCTACATTGTTGCTAACTGAAATCAGATGTTGTCAACATTTTAATTCTCAATAACAAAATACTTCGCCAGAGTTATCTGCGTGTAAGTAGTACAAATAACGCGCGCTGCTTCTGAATGCGACTGGTGTAATACACAACTAAAATTAATAAACCGACGGATCCCTACCTGCTGGTCTTCCACGGTACCCCCAAGTTTGAACTCGGACACCACTTGCCTGGTCTCCACGTCCCACAGTTTGGCGGTCTTATCTCCACTGGTAGTGAGCAATTGTTTTCCATCGGGACTCCAAGCAACCCCGTATACACCTCCGGCGTGGGCGGGGCTCCCTACTTCCCCAACCAAGTCCGAGGAGGTTCCGTCATAGAGGTAGACTTTCCCATCGAACCCGGCAGAGGCAAACAGATTTCCTGAGGGGGAATAGCGGACGGCTTGGACGAAACGGGTGTGATCCTGTAAGAAAATAATAAATTAATAACTAGTGTTGATTTTAATAATCGAGTACTTGATACTCGAGCGATTTTAATAATCGAGTAAATCGCTCGAGCGATTAATCGCTTGAAATTTTTATGACTAAGAAGAATGTGTTGATAAATCATCAGGGGTTGTGTTTGTAAGTTTTAGAAGTTTAGTCTATAGTTTTTATTACGGAAAAACAGTTGATGGTGATATAAAAAAAATTAATTCCTTTAATTTTTTTAAAATTTACAATCGTCGCTGTCTAGCCAATCAAAACAAAACCCGATGTCTCAATGAATCCACTAAGAGATTTGGCATATTTTTTTATATGCACCTTGTCGTTTATTTGCCTTTAAGAAAGAGGTATGTCGTGTCGGCCTTCTGAGCGTCAATCTCGAACGTCGCCAATCGGCACATTTCGGGAGGAGCGTGAAGATCGGGTATTAAGTGAAAGGTAATGATTCGATTTGTCGCCTGAATTTACAACTAGAGTATTTCCTATCGAGCGAAAAACTGCTCGAATATACGTCGGCGTCAGGCGAAGCTCGGGTATCGAGTGAAAGGTAATAAGTAACAAGCGACGATTTTCGCTTGAATTTATAACTGGAGCGGTTTTTTTAATAATCGAGCGATGTCGGTTATTTCAATAATCGAGTACTCAAGCGGTTTTTCGCTCGAGCGATCACAACACTATTAATAACAAGCACAGTTTCGGGTGGAGAATAATAATATTAAAATAATCACACTTACTACAGGGTGTTCTGTAAATGGTTTATTATTTTTAAATGGGCCACTCCTTAGGTGTCCTAGAAGAAGCCTAATAATCAGAACATCGCGATTGACATGGAAGCAAAGAACCGTTAATCCATAGCCCCGAATCTAGGGAGGGGCTCAAATTGCGGTTTTGTTAAAAATCTGATACAGAGTGTCCCAAAATTAATAGAACACAGTAAAACTGCAGATTCTTTGGGTAAAAATATTTCGTCACATCACATCACATTAAAAAAAATAACTCTAACTCTAAAATGATATTTGATCCCCTTGCAAATACTACTTTAAGAACTTTGTGTAGATGGGGGGACATTATACGTGATCACGCTGTACCCCGTATAACATACAGAGTTAAGAATCGTGAGCGTCGCTAGAAAATATATTTATTTTTAATTTTATTATTAAGTAGCAAGTTGATTTAACTGCCAAAATTTAAACAAAATGCGTAGGCGTTAAGCTATTCGAAAATCAAGTAAAAACGAACGAATAATATAAATAATAGTTTATTTAGATACAGGAAGTCGGCGCAGTTTAGATCTAAAAATAACTAAAATTTTGTTGGTAAACTTTACATAAATAATATATGTATCTATAAAATATAACTACAAGACAAACAACAAAAAAGATGCAATATTTAAGCCACTATACGATATATCGATTTTTTATTAATAAAATTGAAAACGATAATCTACTTTTCTACAATAAATTAATTGTTATTGGATTAGGTCCTACATAGTTTTCTCCCCAAGCGTTTATTTCTATTTTTTGGAAAAAAAATTTCAAAAAATAAACGTTGTAATGCAACTAAAATTATAGGAAAGTATACACAGGGTGTCTCTAAAAGGTCTGTACAAAATCTGAGCACATATTCCTGAAGCCAAAAAAAGGCGATTTAAAGCAACTTACCTTAGTCCGATATTGTTCCGTTTCCGAGATACAGGGTGGTAAAGTTACAAAAATAAAAATTTAATTTTTTTAAATTAATGAAGAATTTTTAACGTATTACTTTAAAACTTGGTGCCTGGGGATTTTTTGGGATGCGAAACCCGAATACGGATACCTTGCCACTGTGGCCATTAGATGGCGCTTCACAATGCTCTTCTTATGGTTTAGAGTGGCAGTAATTTTTTTATCAATGCAGGTTTTTCCTTTTTT
The DNA here is from genome assembly GCA_963991005.1 of Barypeithes pellucidus. Taxonomy (NCBI): domain Eukaryota; kingdom Metazoa; phylum Arthropoda; class Insecta; order Coleoptera; family Curculionidae; genus Barypeithes; species Barypeithes pellucidus. The sequence goes on along the minus strand of OZ022561.1, from coordinate 28,407,109 downwards.
TGTGAAAGAAATAATTTTCTGAACATTTTGAAACAAAAAAGGTACATACTCTTTTTAGATATTTCGGTTTTTAGTGTTCGATGCTGCGAATATTTAAATTAGTTTGAATAAAACATTTCGTAAATTTTCGGCAGTAAAAAATGGTTCTCTTGGGTTCGTTACAGCAAGTTTTTTTTATTTTAGATCCTTTTTTGGAGTGTCGCAAACAAAAAACTTCGTATTTTTACCTGTTTGATGAACACCTTTAAATTTTAAACTATTACTAAAAGCTTAAGCTAATTAAATTTACTTTTAAAATAAAATTGTTCCTCATTTAATTAATTTTAAAAATAAATTACATTCTTCCTGCAAAACTTGCTGTAACGAACCCAAGTGAAACATTTTTTCCTGCCGAAAATTTATTAATATCGGAATGTTTTATTCGAAATAATTTAAATATTCCGGTGTGGCATCGAACACTAAAAACCAAAATATCTAAAAAACGGGTTACTTTAGCGGATTTTCACAAGAGAACCTTTTTTGTTTCAAAATGTTCAGAAAATTATTTCCTTCACAAAAAAAGGAAAAACCTGCACTGATAAAAAAAAATGGCATTGTGAAGCGCCCTCTAATAGCCACAGTGAAAATGTATCCGTATTCGGGTTTATCCCAAAAAACCCCAAAGGTACCAAGTTTTAAAGTAATACGTTAAAAAATGTTCATTAATTTAAAAAAATTCTACTTTTATTTTTTAACTTTACCACTCTGTATCTCGGAAACGGAGCAATTTTGGACTAAGGTAAGTTGCTTTCAATCGCCTTATTTTGGGCTCAGGAATATGTGCTCAGATTTTGTACAGACCTTTTAGAGACACCCTGTATATTTTTTGTTTCGGAAGATTTTTAGATTTAATTTTATTTACTGTTCCATGTAGAGCGAAATTATGGACCAATTATTAATAAAATTTAGACATCTTTTGTTCGACATTTTTTATTTTTAAATGCAGCGTTATCGTAAAAAGAGAAAACTCCGTTTTTCAGTGCTAAAAATTGAACTCTAGACCCCCCGATCACGTTCGGTCTCTTTCTTCCGACTATCGTTGTTTCTGTCGGCGTATCGATTACGAGCGGACGCTCGACGTATTGTTCCAACGGCAAGGGAAGATCCACAATTCGCCTCGTGCCTACAAAGCGCGATATGAACAGGGGTCAAATCAGAGATTTCGACTGACTCCGGCATCCTCTTAACAAAGATTAAAAATGATCTCGTAGCAGGTCTTGTTTTGTAAACATAAACAGATTTGACAGTTGTCTACCTAGTCTCTTTGTCACATATTGAAGTCGTAACAAATTATTAAAAAACCATGAAAATCTTTAACACCCTATATGTCAAACGTTAAGACGTTTACGACATATGCTCATATGAAGTTTGTTTCTGAAAATGAAACCAAGAATAACCTCCTTAAATATTAGCACATTATTAACAAACACCCTATATAAATAAATAACGACATTTTGAACAAACCTGCTTGGTCTTCTTGAACTTGAACGGCGGTCCCTCAAATACGGCGATGGTATTATCCTCGCTACCAGTTACAATCCTGAAAGGCCTCGACGGTTTAAAATCGCAAGAGTTGATAGGTTTGGACTGTCCAGAGATCTCACCCACGGAAGTACCAGTTTCAGACATAAAGACGTGGCCGAAACGTTCTCGCCCCTCTCCGACAACAACCATGCGCTGGTTGTCCGGAGACCAGGCGATGTCCTTGATGGGCCCCCCGAACGGATGGAATTCATTTTTCAGGATGTGCTCCTTGTTTACGGTGTCCCAAATGCGAACCTTGCCAGATTGATCTGAAAGAAAAATATAGCAAATAAAATATGTTTAGATTAGCAGTAGAAATTAGGGGTACCAATCCCGGGATACCGAAATCCCAGGATCTCGAGGAAAAATCAGTTCTCAAAAATATCGGGCTAGCGCTCTCACATTCCGGGATAAATTACATAAAAGAGTTGTACTAACTAACAATTTTATTGTAAATTATATTTTGTGTGTTAAAAAATCCCTAACTTGGCAACATGTTTGGATAGCTCCTAATACAAATATACAATTTACAAAATAATGTAATCTTTAAGCCCCGATTTTCAGAGATCACTAAAAAAGAGAATTAATTAACGTAACTATTCTTCCCGGGCTTTAATAGTGCATTATAAACCTAGGGACTAAAAAAGACACTTTAGTCACGTGGTTTATACAGGGTGTTTCTTAATAGCACGCTAATATTTAAGGAGGTTATTCTTCAGTCCATTTTCAGTAAAAACCTTTAAATGAACATACGTCCTAAACGTCGTAACTTTTAAGATACAAGGTGTTAAAGATAATCATGTTTTCTTTTTTTAATACAGTGAAACCTCTCTTAGGCGGACACCTACGGGACCGTCTAACGGTGTCCGCCTAATAGTGGTGTCCGCACATGGAAAATTGGTTATTAGGTAACATGTAAATGCAAAATTATTACTATGTATATGTATGTACAAATAAACATAACATAACAAAAATACACTAGTTTTAGTTAGGATGTAGTACTAAAAAAATCTAATAACCTAGTTTGACGTGTTTGCGTTTTATATTTGCGATCTAGAAAATGTAATTCCAAGTCTGATGACAATTTCATTGTTCTATTCTTTGCATACTCTTATAATTCATTTACCATACTAATGGCTTGTTGATAATTGGTGACATTTGTTTGATTACTGCATTCAAATTCTTCATCAGAGTCGTCAGATAGTGATGTGGTTTCAGTCTGGACTACATAATCGGTAGGAATGGGGTCACTATCATCTTCTAATAGCAAATTGCTATCAATGTTAATGAACTCGCCCAAATCATTGTCATCAAATTACAAACTTCCACAACATCAATATTCTCTTCCATACTCAAAACGCGACATTTTTGTGCCATTGTTTACGATTTTAACCTTACAACTCGCAAATAAATGGCGGACTGCTGTCGGGGAATCAAACATACTTTCATTCGGCGAAGTCCTTTCGACCTACCACGCATACGCGATTGGTTGCCGGTCTGCATTCAGAGAGTTTTTGCACCGTACTTATTCGTCTGCCAAATACTTTTAAAAAAATGTGTCCGTTTGAAGGAAGGTTTTTATTAATTTAATTATACGAAACCTGTACTAATAATTAATTTTAATAATTAAATTTAACAAAAAATCAAGAGACGACATTTGCTCAGCAAGGAATGAGAATTTCAAGAATAACTTTTAATTCCAAAAAAATGGAGTGGCGTACCATTCTTTTCCTCAAAAATACCGAGGGCATTTCCCGCACGGACCCCACTGGTCAGAATTTAAAAAAAAAACATGCTATACATCATAAAATGCCTCTTGATGAATAGAAAGTGTGTATACCAAATTTCACAAAAATATCTAGAGCAGTATCACAGATATTAATAAAAAAGGAGATTTTTGAAAATCTTTATCACCCTGTATCTCAAAAGTTAAGACGTTTGTTCATATGAAGATTTTTCTGAAAATGGACCCAAGAATAACGTCCTTAAATATTAGCATGTTATTAAGAAACACTCTGTATACAGTATATCTACTAAAGTTGGCGCCATATGAAAAAATTTTTATTATTAAATTTACGAAAAAAAGCTATTCTCTATAAAAAGTTCTGCATGGTCCATGGTCTAAAATGTTAATTTTTTTTAGTCGTATTTTTTAATCCGAAACGCCTAATTAATTATATGTTTGATATATTGCCGGATTCAGAATATAAAGTGGAGTTCATAAAGCATAAACTAAGATGTTACTGCTATTTAAAAAACACAGTTGATGGTTGCGAAAATGCGAACAATTGAACATTTAATTAAATTGTCTAATTTAATTAATATGTCTTAAAAAGTGGCAATGAGAATGTACAATTTATTTTCGCACATGTATCTCTTAAAATAGAATCAGAAAACAAAAAGAACAAAATGGTAAAAGTTCGGTTTTGCCCAAATATGTTCGGAATTTGAAAACGAGATCCTTGTAGACTGCATTCTTATCGGATACACCCTGTATATGGTACGCAATATGCGGTAAAAGTCAAATAGTACTTTGGCCGGGATCAATAAAATGGGTACATAATAACGTACATTATACAGAGTGTTATGGAAACGACGTATTATATTTAAATCGGCAATTCCTGAGATGAAAACAAATTGAAAAAAAATATCCAAAAATGGCGCTTTAATTTAATATGCCCTGTACATGACCTTATGTCAAACCAAAAATGACCATGTGATGCCCCTGTCAGGAAGGTAAACAAAGCAACATATGTCAACAGTGTTGTCATATCTTCAGGGTAAACTCTTTAGAAAGTCAATAACCGTTTGACAGATTGCAAGTTGTTTATTTTTCAGGGTACAATATTATAAACTTTTACGTTCAGTTCAGTTCGCTAGGAAACAATCTCTGATATATAAACTTGAACTGACTCGAACGAACCGCCGCGGAGTTTTTAAATGGTTAGGTATGTTCTCATTTGTTCAATTCGAACGACACCCGTCAGATCTGGACAACTTAAAAGTTTATAAATGCCCTTTAGAAAAAAAATGCAATTTTATTTACCTTTCCGGACTTATTTAAAACCAACTTAATTTATAAAAAACACCAAGTACTCACATCACAAAATCACATAGTTTTCGCGTCACAACACATCTAAGTACCGTTCAATCTGAATTAGTATTTTAAAGTGCTACTGTGTAGACAAAAGGACGCCCTTATTGTCTAAATAACACGTTGGTTCCGTCGATCAATATTGAACTGCTAGACTGGGGCACTGCCGCCGTGAAAAGAACAAATAAGTTAATAATTTAAACTCGGGTTTAAGTATTAACATACAATTTAACACACAAATCTGCTTGAAACAGCAGTATGAAATCGGCCGGCTAATTTTGGAGGAACAGCTGATCAGCAGAAACGGTTGCATATTCTTTTTTACTCGGCTGGGGTTTATACTTAAAAATATAGCGTTGTCACACTTTCGATGTTTTATAAGGTTATATTCATAAAATGAAGAATTTCCTTCTGTAATACTTTTCTTTATAATGCAATGGCGGAAATGGCAACCGCGCTGGTTGGACGAGACTATTTATTTTAAAGGGATGGAAGGGTCTATCAACATAATTATTTCATCATTCTTCTTCAGTAAAGGATTAATAAATTTGATTAGGCCATTAGAAATTAGCGTTTTTATTATTTCTGAATTTCTATTGCGAAATAATTTGTATCCTATAGTGCTGTTGTTTTATGTGTACTGTAGGTTATTGTAAAGTGTAATTATGCGTTGGTATTTATTGCTTTTGTGTAATCTAATAAGTGCATATCTTCAAAAAAATATAATTGGAAACTCGTGGGTGTCTGTGTGTTTCTTTAAGTGATTTAGTGCAAATTTTCCGAGAGATTGGAAATAAGAAGTCGAATGGGGTTTAGTGGGTATAAGCTTATTATGCAGTTCCACATTTTCATCAGGGTACGTGAGAAGCATAAAGCTTTTCCCATAGAAAAAGAAACAAAAACCTGAAGATGTCTCTGTGCCCTGGATTCACTTCTATTTGGATACTAGGTAAACAAAATATTATTTTTATAAGAATCTAAAGTTATTTTCTACGCAGTTGGCAACATTGGGCTTGAACATCTGTTGATTACACAGCTTGGCAATGTAATATGATCATATATGAATGTGCCGAGGAGTAACCGGGTGGGTTTAGGGGTGAATTACCCCACTTTTTAAACGTTCAATTCAAAAAAATATATATGTAGCGCTTCTCTAGGACACCCTAGGAGTCACCCATTTAAATATAATACGTCATTTCCATAACACCCTGTATACCAGAGTTTAGATATTTAATTTTTTTGATTAAAATACTACAAAAAAGTCAAATATCAAAACTCACTAAAAGTATCTCGGATAGCCATAGAACTACAATTTATTTTTGAAATTTAAAAAATAATATACTACCTACCGATAGTTCAAAATTTTCAATTTTTATTTGAAAACAATTTGTTCTGGATAACATATTCCTGTATTTTTCGAAATAAGTAATAAATAACGTTACTCTTGAGTGAATTTAATATTGTTTGACTTCCATTCTACGTTGACGACATTATAAATACACTTAATACGGTTATTAAACATCCACCAACTTTTAGCGGTATTTGGATTTTAATTGTTTGACTAAAAATAATCCCATCTGTTTTGTGCCATTACTTAAATAACCAGATGTATATCAAACCAAGCGCATATTCGGTTTTGAGCTTGAGCAGGGTGGTTAATGTTGTAATGACCACACAAAAGACTTACGCAATTTTATTAAAAATAAATATGGAATAAATTTCGGAATAAAATTAGCATAAAAATTTATTAAAATATTATCAGAATACGGAAAAATTAGAATTTTATAAAATTTATGAAGAAAAATATTTAAAATAAAATTAAAAATAAATAAAAATTATTTAAATAAATTTCAAAATTATTTAAATAATTAATTAGATTAAAAGAATTTTTATCAAAAATTTAAATGAATAAAAACGGAATTATCTGAAAAAATGACAGAATTCTTCTAAGTTCAGAAAACGGAAAAATCTCAATAAAATTCAGGAAAAATCGGGAAAAATCAGGAAAAATCAAATTAATGCTGAAATAAATTATAGAAAATTTTTAAAGTAAAAACTCACGTTTATTTCCAAAAAAAAGGAGAATAATCCAGAAATTGCACAACACTTCAAATTCCACTTCATCACCGCACTTGGTCAGGAGAACCGATTGGAGACGCGAACGCTGACACGAAATAACTGACCAGAGAAAAATGCGCGGTGACCGACGAAACCTACCCCCTCTCCTTAAACGAAAGGGTTTTCCACCCCCATTTCTAATACGTCGACGCGAAATTAACCGAATGAATGTGGAAACGGTCAACCAATAAACGAAGGTGTTCGAAAGGGGTCTAATGATGCAACCCTATGACTCATCGTCCCCCAGGGAGGACGCGTGGGTCGAATTCCTAGAAATAAAAGGGGAAATGAACACCTGTGACCTAAAAGAGGAGAAATTAAGCGACTCTCGCTCTTAAAGACCGATAAATAATCGAAAATTGACACTTATTCGCGGAAATAAGATGACTCATAGGCAATACGACTGTCGCAGGGGAAAATTGGGATGGAAAAGTGGGCTGAAAATCGGATATAAAAGCGCAACATTTCCGTGCTAAAAACTAGTTGACGGAGAAGTGCAAAGGCGGAAAAACTAGTTAACGACAAAGTGAAAAGGCGGAAAACTCGGAATCTAAGTTACGCGAATGGAATAACCAGTGAAAAAGTGAAAGTGTTTTAATTGGCAAAAGAAAATAATGCCAGAAGTTATTGTGAATTAAGTGTCAGAAAATTCTGAATTTTGGTAGAAAAGTAAATTTAAAAGTATTTAATTTCGAGTAAGTGTTTATGGCCAAAAGATAGTTGAATCCGCTGTAACAAAAAGTTGTTAAAATAAGTTGACTCCGTAATAGTATAGGAATTGTGTTGTCTGAAGGTTTTTAAGGTTTTTCCGAGATTTTGAGAGTGTTGTCTCGTATCCGGAAAACCGTAAATCAAGATTGTGAATCTTGTGGAAAATTAATAAGAAATAAAACAAGTGTATGTTAAAACTTAATAGTGTGTTTTGATTGACCAGGAGACCAGGATTAAATAGTCTCGAGATAATAACAACAAATAGGCAAGTGCAAATTAATTTATTTTGGGAATAAATTAAAGAAACGTAGTCAGGTTCTGCTAGCACAGGAATCTTCCGAATCTCGCAAAAGTTTTATATTATAGCCACCACCCTGTATTAAGAATTTAGACCGCTCGGATTCAAAACATCAACCTGCGATATCGGACGTGAACTGGTAACAGGTGCATCGACGATATCGTTTCCCTTTAAAAATACAGAGTGCGCCCAATAACAAAGGCAGGGCACGCTTTCGGTGGGCTGGGTGCTATAATGTTTAATTCACCTAAACATGGAATACAGATACACGGATATGTGAAACATGCAAAGGTCCCATAATCCATTCATAAAACTCTTGGAAAGTGAAGCTGTGATTGTGTGAAATCTTATGGAAAATCAGTAATTGATGGAAGAGAGAACTACATGTTTGTTGGCTGAATGGCAACAATGGAGAAGTCTGGTTATTATTAGTGTTGTGATCGCTCGAGCGAAAAACCGCTTGATCACTCGATTATTAAAATAACCGACATCACTCGATTATTAAAAAAACCGCTCGAGTTATCTATTCAGGCGAAAACCGTCGCCCGTCACTTATTATCTTCCACTCGATACCAGAGCTTCGCTGGACGCCGACGGAAATATACCGCTGTAGTGTGATCGAGTTAAAAAACTGCTCGTATATTCGAACAGTTTTTCGCTTGATAGGAAATACTCTAGTTAAAAATCAGGCGAAAACCCGAAAAATATCGCCGGTTACCTGATAGACGACCTCCGGTCTAAGCGCCGCGCGATCCGATTGGCGACGTTCGAGATTGACGCTGAGAGTACACGACATACGTCTTTCTTAAAGGCACATAAACGAGAAGGTGCATATAAAAAAGTATGCTGAATCCCTTAGCGGAGTCATCGCGACATGATTTGGTAAAGTCTTGTTTTAACTGGCTAGCCAGCGGAGTAGTTTAGGTCTCCGATTGTAAATATTAAAAAATTAAAGGATATAATTTTAAAATTTTTAATTACTATAAAGACGAGAAAACTTCTCAAAAATAATATAATAATAGAAATTGTTAATGAAAAATAACAAAACGAACAAAATGGTTAACAAAACATATAGAAAAATTCGTTGGTAATCTTTAGTAAACATTTTTAAATCTAAACAGGAACTTTTTATTATTAAACTCAAGAAGACTTCTCAAAAATAACATACATAATGGAAAATAAGAAAACGAGCAAAATAGTTAACAAAACATAGGTATCGAGAAATTTTTTGGTAATTAAAAGTAAGCATTCTTAAATTTAAACAAGAACTTTTAGGTAACATACATAGCAATACATGAGTACATGAATTTAAAAAAATAATAACCAATTTTCTTATTTTGCCAGTCGCGTAACTAAGCCTAAATTTTGGGTGGGCACCTGATAATTTAAAGTGGAAGAATTTGACAAGCTATTTTAAATATATACTTATTTTATGCTCGTAGATTGAGAAAGATGTGAAGAAAAATAACTCTTGGTAATACTTTTTGTTCGGGTTAAAAACGCACAATAAACCCGAACAATAAATACATATTAGTGTGATTTTTTGCAGTTTTTTGTTTGGTATCGAGACACGTGGTAAAAATTCATTATTCACAAATAAATAAATTTCTGAAATGTTTTTGGTGACACTATAATTTTTTAGCTAAACCTGTGCCCATCCGTAGTTACGTGCCTGCTAAATACCCGACCTGATCACATGTAAAGGGCTAGGCAGCCCGTTAAGCAGTCGGTGACGTCATCGCTTGGTAAATTGGAACTTCAGGCGATTCACTCGAGCGATTAACTCTATTATTAAAATCGCTCGAGTATCAAGTACTCGATTATTAAAATCATCGGTTTTTCCCAACACTAGTTATTATATCAGATGGTTTAATATTAATTACGGATGAAAAGATAACTCTTTATTTAAATGATCCACTCTTTTTCAAACTACACATGAATGCACCATGATTGAATATAATAACGATTTTTCACCAATAATTACAAAAAAACACAAAAAAAACAAAATATATAAACAATCCGTTAGATCACAGCGGCAACGTTGTAATGTTTACGGCCTTAGTATTCATTCTTATTTTGGCTCCTGGATTGTAAGGCACATGAAGGGCAGTAGTAAAATAGAAATAGATGTTGCCAGAGTGCAGTTGGATTCAAGATTCGTTTGATACTTTTAAGTATAATAATATTTTTTTTTAAAGAATCTCTCATCGCCTTTTCACAGTTTATAGTAAAATTATTGGGAAATAAATTTATTTTAAGAGCAATTGCGGATTAACCTTAAAACAGTTGTAATTGTCAAATTAACAAATTTTTAATTCGGATTTTGCAGGATTTGCGATAAATATGTCAATCTGGCTATGCTGCAATAATTATCGAAAGAGGAGGGAAAGACGGTTTGTATTCGTTGCGTAGGCTAGAAATGTACATTTTTCTATCTGCACTTTGTAATATCTTTAGGAACATGTTTTTATGATCTAGGCACCCTAAAAGGTTACCCTTATTATAATTAAAAAGTAAAAACATTCATCAAGCTATATAAAACGATATAATCTTAAGGATTTCCTTATTTGGTAAACGAATTTTTTATTTTACATGCATACAGATTATTTATAAAGATAAACTTATCAGCCTCCAAAAATAACATTTCTATATACATGAGTCGTATCTGACTCATTTCATTTTAATCAATTTATGTTTTAATATAATTAAATATGCATTGTTTCGGAAATATTTTTAAATAAATTTGCAGATAAACACAATAGAAATAACATGGTTCTTGTAAAGTATCTAGTTAATTAATTAGGAAACGTCTGAGCACTACAAAAAAAAGAACATATTTTTACTTAAATTTTAAATATCTCTAACGTAAAATATACAGTGGGTTCACTGTTCAAGTCTTACAGAAATTGATTTAAAATTCAGGGATCTTTTTTTAAGGTAAAACGTTGGGATCTACCATTGACTAAACAAAATAAAAAAGAGATGGGGATTCTATCTGCATGTAAGTATTGTCTGTTTCTGCCTTCATTCTAACCTCTGATCGCTTTGATACATTACCTAAAAATGCAGGAATGAAATGGGTGATGTAAAAAAGCAGAATTTTGGGTTTAATCACCGATTTGAAACAAAGATAGACCCGGTATTTCTATATGCATTGTACACGAATCTCCATTTATTTTTATCTTCTGTCTGTTTCCATTATAACACATAACCGGTTTGATATGTCTTTGTTAAGAAAAACAAACAATCGACGGAGGTGACTATATATTTTAATCCAGTTCGCGGCAAACTTGGCACAGTCTTACCATATTGAGTTAAGAATTACTATTTTCTCCCACAAACAATACTTAAATTTAACACACAAATACTGCTGAAAGAGAGACAAAGAATTTTATTTAACAATAACGACAAATATGATAGTTGTTAATGCGGTATTGTCAAACGTGAAAGCAGGTATGTAAGATGGCCGTTCCAATAATGGCATTATAAGATTGAATTGCTCAAATAACTAACAGAATACAACAAAGAAAAATAATACTAATTTTCAGAGCTCCCCAATTGCTTCTCTGGGAAGTTGTTTACAACCTACCTGAGAATGTTAATTGTTTAGTCTGCAAATCCTTAATTGGAACGATGAAATTGTGAAAGTAAGCTTCTAAATACATGAATGATTGTAAAAAAGGTGAAAGCTAAGGTAAAATAAATAAAGTCCTGTCCAGTACCTGTAACGTTAACCAACCTCCAAATGTAAAAGAGACCAAATTCAACAGGCTACCATAAAAGACAGGTGATTTGGCCACCATACTGGGAGTTTTTAGGTGTTTCATTTTAAAAAATCTTAGATGATGTCATTCCTCCCACTTGGGACACCCTATTAACCAACGTTTTACCTTGAAAACTGAGCAACTCGTCATCAAGTGTCCGATGTTTAAAAAAAAACACATGCCTGAATTTTATATCAATACTTTATCGACACACTGTAAAGGAATATGCTATAAAATTACCTAAAAAGGTAATTTTCATTTATGTGTGACATAATGGCAAGCTGCCATAGCTTAAAAAAATACTAGCGGCTTAATCTTAACTCTGAAACCTTTCCTACTAATAACTGGTTTATTTATTTAATTAGAAACAAGAATAACTTACCTCCAGACGCAATATAAAATCCACTAGGTGAATATTTAGCAACATTTACAGGGCAAGAATGTTCAGTGTAGACATCGGCTATCGCTGGATTCTAGAAGATTTTAAATAGTTAATTGTAAAATATAAGTCTTTGGGTACAAAACCCATAAAAAATAAAGAGTGTGTTTATTCCAGGAGACAGCCACTTGTGTGTCCAGTTGTGACCCCGAAGGTCTCATCAGAGACTGGCAGGTTGTCATCTTACAACAAAAAAATTGAGTTATATTTAATTGGGATGACAAGCTGCCTGATGATACTTTAGGGGCAGAACTCTTAAAATACACACACAGTTTTTAACATTTTTTTTACCGTAATAATGTGAAAAATGTAACCTTTGAAAGATATCTAGATCGAACCTTAACTTTTTCATTATTATAATAGAATAATTAAATACTTACGGCAATATTCCTAATAATAACCGAATTTCCATTTGTATATAGGAAATTCTTTCCTTTGGGGTCTCCACCCAAAACAAGTGGTTGACCTCTTTGAGTTCTAGGAAGAGTAGCATAAATACTTTCTGGAAATATGGTTTAAACTTAGTTATTACTGCTTAAATAAGTATTCTAGATTTAATTAAAGTACTTACTGCATGAGTAGGACATTGTATTTCACTTTTAGGCCAAAATTCCAGTTATTAAAACTTGGTAGTTGCCCAATTCCAAGTGAACTTCGCTACTTATACACCAAAAAAGCCGGCCAAAAAAACCATAAACAAGGAACTGAGAAAGTGTAAAAGTGTGCTTATCTTTGCAAAATATCTTGGCACAGATTTTAATACAGTTCAAGTAATTTTAATCTCTGTAGCGGTTATGTTTTCCATAAAAGGAAGTGTCAGAGTTTAGTTTGTCACTTTTATATTTTGAAGTTAGGTGCAAACACCTGCCATCTTTATTGGCACTACATTCGTATTCGTTTAAGCTTTGACGTTTAAGTTACTGCACTGTTGCTGACTTCTCCTCCTATATCCTACAGCTCCTAAAGTGCTAACTTCACTTTTGTTTACTTTGACGACAATTTGGAAAGCTGGAAGAAAATTTTCAAATGCAAACAAAATTCCTCGTAAAAATAAAAAATGGAAGGTTCTGCGATGAGTGCTATCTTTGTTGATCCTTTTATCAGAGGGTATACAAGTTTTAATCAAGACGTGTCCGTATTTGACTTTGGAGATGTAATTGTTGCTAACAACTATAAGCAAAATTCCCGGGTGAGGTTAGTTTCTGGCGGGACATGTAACCACATCCAATATGTGGGCAAAGGAATGCTTACTGCTTCAGTACAAGGTATGCTTCTGTATTCTTTAAAATTACTGCTAATTTTTTAATATTTTATGCAGGCCCAGGTCTTCAACAACCATCGCCAAATTCAATTTTACGGACGATACGAGAGTTGAGCGTTGATCACGTTAAAGGAATTCTTGTAATTGTTCAAGCAACTTCTGCAGACCTCTTAAACTTTGGAGTAGCAGTAGAGAAGGCTAATAACGAAGACCTTAGAGCTTCACTACTTGGGGTAGCAGATGATTGTCAAAATAAAGATCTTCCCAAAACTGAAAGACGAGGTTTGGCTGGAGTTCTTTTGGTCAATAAAATCGCTGGAGCTCTTGCCGCACTGGACAAATTATTATCAGTAATATCTGATTACTGTGAAAAAGTAATTCATAATTTAATGAGCAACAGTATAAATGTTAACTATATGTTGGTTACAAGGGAATGTGTTTATTGCAAAAAATGTGCCAAAGAAATTCCTAGTACCCCTGGTAATATTGATAAGAGTCCCAAAAAATCCATACTAAAACGGATTATGTTTGTCGATGTATTAAGTGAAGTTATAACAAGCCTTTTTAATGGTATAACAGCTAATGAGACATTTTCTTTCGACCCCGAAGTTAGTCTAGTGTTGCTAGTCAATAACATGGGTGCTATGGATCAGAAACACGAATACATTTTCTTTAAGGAATGTATGGAGTATTTAAATCAGCATAATGTAAAAATAGCCAGATTTTATATTGGCTCATATCTAGAGTTAGACTATGATGTTGATCTAACTCTTACAGTACTTAAGGTTTTTGATGACAATGTATTACCTTTATTGGATTATCAGTGTACTGTACCAGGTAAGATCTTCCAAAAAGAAATTACTTTACTGTTTTTAATCTAATGGATTTATAGGTTGGAAACCAGTACTTCAATATGAACCATATATATCATTAGATAATATCATACCTGGATGTTTGAAAAGAAAGGGCAGACCTTCTCCACCTACCAAAGGGCCAAAATTAAGGGAGAAAGCTATGAATGTCGTTCAACTGTGTCTTCAGTTCGCCTGTGATGCCTTAATTTCATGTGAAAGATTGATAAACAAAATGGATTCTGATAAAGGTAAGGAAACATTCATGCGCCAGAAGGTAGTTTACCTTCCCTATTGCCCACACCCAAATTTTGTAAAAAAAATTAGCAGATCAAAAATTCGCATTGGAGGGGGGAAATTAAATGTACAGGCTACGAAAGGAATACAGGCAAAAAACATTTCTGGAGTTAACAATGGTGTCAGACATATTAAATTTTATTTTAATAATCTCTTACTGAGAAAACCCTAAAATCACATTTTCGCATTTATAATAAATTGTAAAAGGTACATAAGAAACCAATATTCTATTAAGTATAGTTTCAATATTATTAAACTTTCTTTTCATACTGTTATTTTGATATTTAAATGAATAATAATATATTTTTTTGATTAAAATACTTAGTCTAAAAATATGGCAACATCATGCATTGTCAATGGTTACAGGTAGCTAGAGCAAATTTGATAGGTTATATCCCACAGAGTTGATAGCGCATGCGTCTCGTGACACACCCGATGGACCATCGAGCTTGTTCGGCGATGTCCGATATTTGATGGATGTACCCACCCAGTTGCGTAGTGATAAAAAGGCCAATAGTTATGGTATTGTGTTTTATAAATAAGTATTCATTGTGTCATGTTTTAGGGTGTTATTTTAAAAGTGATATACTCCTGGTCAAAGCTTTCTCAGTCAGACCCGTGAAGTGATTACAAATGTTTATTTGTTTGTTTATTTAAAAGTAAAGTAAATAGTGCGATTATGTGTGTCGTTTGTGGAAAAGTCTTCCATCGTTCTTGTGCTACAAGAGACTGGACCGAAAAAGTGGAAATAATCGACAAAAACCTATTAATGTGCAAAGAGGACCGTAAAGGGGATGCAAATCACAGCCCAGAGAAAGACGTCGAGGTTGCCTATTTAAAGGTTCTACTATGTGAAGTGCAAGGAAAAAACCAAGTATTAGAAGAAAACAATAAACTGCTAAAGGAAAAAATAGCTTTTCTACAAGAAAATGCGAAAAACATTCGGGAAGCTAACCTACAAATAGATGAAAAAGGCGGGAAACCAATACCAGTCAACATCGGTGTGAAATCTGCTACAAGTGCAAATGGGAAAAAAGAAGACCTTGTAATTATTGAACTTGATTCAGCGACTGTCCAAGCTCCGGCGCAGGAACCTGAAAAACGTAAACCAAGCCTAAGGGGCGAAGGCCAAACATCGAAAAAAGAAGCAGAAACAAACGATAACCTCCAAATTTTAAAGGCTGTCACCGCCGAGTGTTTTGACAGCGAGACTGATAAATCAAAACAAACAAGCATCCAAGATGAATGGACCACTGTTAAACGTAAAATTAGGAAGAAAACATTGGATCCAAAGATGAGACCCAACTCCATAGAGGGTAGCAAAGAAAATGATACAACGTTAAAAATTGCTTCAATTAAAAATCTCTCATGGCTCTTTGTATCGCGTCTCTCCACAGATACTAATGCTGAAGACATCAAAAACTATCTTAAAGCAAATGGAAAAACTGATTGTGAATGCGAAAAACTATCGACAAAATGGAAACAAAAATACAGTTCCTTTAAGCTTGGAGTGCCTGCTGAAATGAAGTCCTCTATCCTCAATACAAACTTCTGGCCGAAAGGTATCCTAATAAACAATTTTTTAAACTTGAGGACCATAATGTCCACACAAGGACACAAAATTGCACCAGCAATCGTATAGGTCTGCTACACTACAATGTGCGATCGATACGGAACAAAGTCCATGAAATTGAGGCTGCAATAATGGATGAAAACTTGAGCATTTTATGTTTTACTGAACATTGGCTGGTGGATGAAGAGATGAGTACTCTAAGCCTTCCAGGATACAATGTGGCTGCTTTTACATCTCGTCGACAGTCAAAAGGAGGAGGAACAGCAATACTTCTCAATAAGATATTTGAGTCATCAACTATTGAAGGGTTACAGGATTTAAACGCTGAAAGGTGTATTGAGGTCTGTGCTGTATCTATTAATAAATTAAATATTGTTATAGTCTGTATTTACAGAACACCAAATGGTTGTTTGGACACTTTCCTAGGGGCAATGGAAGGGATAATAAATCATATAGGACACCAAAGAAGGATTATCTTGGCGGGTGACTTTAACGTGCTCTTTGGCTCAGATCACCCAAATTCCGTTGGTCTGCTTGACCTTCTGGATACTTATGGATTTCAGCAGCTTATACGTGAACCGACACGTGGGGAAGCCTGCCTAGATAATATTCTTGTAAACTTTGCGTATGATTCTTTCTTATCAAAAATAATAGATTATAATATATCTGACCATTCTGGTCAAATTATTCATTTCAATATACCAGAAAAAAAAGTTGAAAAAACAAAAAATACTTTTAGACCTGTGACACAAGAAGGACTAAATCACTTCTTCCATACTGTACAGTATTTCAATTGTGATTTCATTGAAAATCAGGGACTTAGTGCTGAGGAAAGGGTTAACTTTTTCATGTCAATGCTGGGGGAGGCATTTCTGCAGTCCTTCCCAGAAAAAACACACTCGGTGCGGTCAGACCAACCAAATAAAATTGGTTGGTTTAATGATGATTTAAGGCGAATGAGAGAACATCTGAACCTATTGCATGATGTATGTAAGAAATACCATAGAGTGAATGATCGATCAGAGTATGTGAGATTTAAACGACAATACAAAACTGCTATAAGAGATTCAAAGAAACTCTCGAATGATAGGGCTATTAGTAGTGCAAAGAACCCTACTAAATGCATGTGGAACATTATAAACACACAAAGAGGTAATAAAAAAAAAGAACTTTCTTGCCAGATCACACCCCAAGAATTCAACGACTTTTTTGCCAATATTGCAAATAACTTAATAAAAGATCTTCCTGAGACAAACGTAGATTCCTGCTCACATCTTAAGCAAAAAAAAATCTTGTGTGATAAATTTTGCTTCAAGGAAGTAAGCTTTAACAATATAAGAGATCTTATCACCAAATTAAAAAATAAAAAAAGCTCAGACATCTACGGGCTAACTGTTAACATCATAAAATCGATAAAAGATCTAATTATCATACCTCTTACTAAACTTGTAAATCTGTGCATCCGTGATAATGTATTCCCAGAAGTTTTAAAAAAAGCCGTAATCTCTCCAATTTTTAAAAAAGGTAATGCCAACATTGTTAACAACTACCGACCTATCTCCCTATTGCCCATCATTTCTAAGATCTTTGAGAAGGCACTGGCGATCCAGATAGTCGACTATTTTGAATTGAATGATCTTTTCTCTGATTGTCAATACGGTTTCAGACAGGGTAGGAGCACTGTAGATGCGGTCCTGCAGCTCCTGGATCATATTATGGACGGATTTGAGGACCAATTATGCTTTTCTGCATTGTTTTGCGATTTGAGCAAGGCATTTGATTGTGTCTCACATAAATTGCTGCTCGAAAAGCTCAACTTATATAACTTCAACAGTGACAGCACCAAGCTTAACCATTCATACCTGCAGAGACGATGTCAAGTTGTGAGGGCAAATGGGGTGTTATCAGCACCAGCCATGGTGGATATCGGAGTCCCACAAGGATCAATCATGGGACCTGTTCTATTTCTAATTTTCATAAATGACTTGCCATTTGGTCAACAGTTGGGTAAATATGTGCTGTTTGCAGATGACACTACTGTCTTCACAACGGATAAATCTGAGCAGATTGCTATTGCAAAACTAAATGAGGCACAAGTGACTGTGGAGGAATGGTTTCTATCCAACAGACTCCTACTAAACCAGGAAAAACGCAGGGAATGGTTTTTACGCTAAAACATACAGACTCTACAATGTCTACTGTACGGTTCCTGAGGGTCTGTTTGGATACAAAACTGAAGTGGGATGTGCACGTGGAGAGTGTATGTAAAAAGCTTGGAAGTAGTGTGTTTGTCATGCGTAACTTGTACGGTTGCGTATCAGAGTCAACTTTGGTAACAGCATACTTTGCAATTTTCCATAGCGTGATGTCATATTGTGTGATTGCATGGGGTCGGTCCTCGCACGCACAGAGGGTATTTAAGCTGCAGCGACGGGTGATCAGGTTAATGAGCGGCTTAGGATACAGGGAGGACTGCAGGGATGCTTTTGTCAGACTAGGGATTCTTACCTTTCCCTCGGTATATATATTGAAGAGTCTGCTACTTGTGAAACAAAAAGTAAACCCTATTACATGCCAGGACATTCACAGTCATGACACACGAAACAAAACGAACTTAGTCCCAACACATTGCAGACTGGGGAAGTGTCAAAATAGACCGGAGTTCTCGTCGGTCAAACTCTTTAATAACCTACCACGAGTAATAAGGGACCTACCCCTATTACAGTATAAAAAAACTATTAAATCTTTCCTATTAAGCAAGGCCCTATACAGCATAGATGCCTTTCAGAACCTGAACATTAGTGATTTTAATATACCTTAATATTTTAATGTTTTTAAACTCTGTGATGTACGTCATTTTATTTAATGTTTTTAAATGTAATTCAGTGTGTGTATCAACACTGTTTGTTCAGTGAATTGGCTTTTAAAACTTATTTTAGCATGTGTTACTGTCTCTTAGTGAGTGTAAACATTTTATTTCGAAAATTTATTTTATTCCTCTGACAAGTGTAAGCAATTTTTGTACTTTGGCACAATAAAGATTGATTTGATTTGATTTGATTTGATTTGATTATAGGGTATGTGAGGAGGAATTTTAAAAGTGGGGTAACAAACCCTCTTACTCACAGGTGACTCCGCGGTAATGAATCACAGCACCCTGTGGCAGTGTATCACAAACACCTGTTCCTATTTTTATTACATTATTTAAAATAATAATAGCACGACCATGACTAGACCATATTTTAAACGATATTGCTGCGCCCTTACCGATACGTCGGAGACATAGATCTACTCGTCGACCTGTACGTACAGTAGCTACATTCTAGATACTTAATATACCAGAAACTTTAATTAACTCATATTATCATTCCACTAAACATAAACTAAACAACAAAAAAATTCAAGACTAAACTGAAAATGAGCTCGAATTGTTTTTTTCCCTTTTAAAGTGGCTTATTTTTAATATTTTGACCCAGTTTTCGACCTTTTCGGACAACACTCGCTTTCCTATCTCTGTCCAGATTAACCCATAGGAGCTGAAAATTCGTTCCAGAGATGCTGAACTTGCATGTCATGAATGAAGGATAGCAAATAACTCGGCCATGTTGATCAATTATTGTTCCTAATTTTGAGCTGTGAATTTCGCTTTAACTGTGGACCACCACTTATATACCAGTATGTTTTTAATAAAATTTTCTTTAGAAAGAAACATAGGATAAAGATCTTCATCTTTAATTTTAAAGAATAAAAAGAAAATCTTCAAGTATATCACATACACAAAATCGAGTACAAAATAGTAAACAACCAGTGGCGGTTTCTACACAGGAGCACATGCGCATGTGCACCCCCAAAACAAATAAAAAAATATTAATTTATATTCATTGAATATTATTTATCGTATAAAGTCCGACCCTCCCTAATATTTTATCGTACCGTCAACCAAACTGTATATGTATTATAGGCTCTCGATCCGGCAACCGTGGCTCGGTCGAGGGTAATGACGAGACTTGCTCGCATGTGCGATTAAGTAGGCGGGGCATAATGTAGTATCTCTGTAGTAACAGGTGGCGGGAGATAGCGGGGCTATGGCGATTTAACATGGGAAAGGCGCACAATTTTAGTGTGCGCCGCGCCGTTGTCTGTTCGTGCATCTAGTTAGAAATTCGAGCGTGTATGTTTTAATATTATATATTTATTAAGTTAAAATGAATAGTTGACGGTGGACTATTTAAAAAATAACTTTAGCTCTTTGAGTTTGGAGCAAACAATTGAAGTGGAGAATGCGGGAAGACCTAAACCCGAAATTAATTTAACGCAGACCACAAAGGGTAAATCTAGGGACTTTAGAAAGTTTAAAAATTAAATATATGAAAAAAAAATTTATAGAGGGTATTTCAAACTTTAATGAGGCTGCTATTGATCAATTTTCTACAATTAAGAACCGAAGAACGGACTTTACGTTCAAGCACTATACACACTAAGAAAACCTTTCTTATTTTCCAAAAGTTGTATTTCCAAAAGTGTAAAATTAAAAAATAATTAAAAATATATTTTACCTAACGCATTTTCTTATTACTTTTTTTCTTTCTACATTTAAAACGCCTTAAAACTCAAGTAAATTAAACTGGAAGGGAGTTCGGTTTTGTCTTCTGTTTAATTCAAATTATTTGATAAAATTGAGGTTAGATAAACAATAATTTACAACAATACCCAACCTGAGGACTATATTGTCTATATTTTAATTTTTGATCGCACGGTAGGGAATAATCACACGTAAACATTACTTGCACTAAGGCCCGATGCTGATACATTCATTATATCATTATGTATCATTTATTTTTTTAAATATATATATTAAATATAATAAAAATTCAACGTATAATTGTATGAAAATTTCATCAGGTGATGGGGATACTGGTACACGATTAAAATATATAGCAGACCTTCTAAATAGGAGAGCGTGTAGCAAAAATCTGAACTTCGCATATCCCTTTACATTTTTTCTGAGTTTAAGTAAACTCTTGGAGAATGCGACAGGAGGCACATTGGGATGTATATACAGCATTATGTTTCAAGCTGCAGCAAACAAGTTTGGACAATATAGCGAGGATGATGAAGTAACGGGTCAAATGTGGCTCGAAGCTTTGGAAAATTCTTGTGCTGCTGTTAAGAAGTAAGTGTTGGTAAACATGTTCTGGTCATTTGAGTTGCACAGTTAGGTAGAGTGTTTGCAGCGAACTCTCTCGCCAGATAATGACAGTCTGACGCATATATATACAGGGTGTCCGGGAACATGTGGGAAATCTCCCGGATATGAAGAAAACACGTGAAAAGAATACCATAGGTTCATATAAACATCTTTCGTATCGGCCTCCTCTTCGGAGATATGGGCTCCCAAAAAGCACTAATGGAATCAAGTTTTTCACACATAATTATTGAACCACCTGGTATATTTCAATTATTTTTTAATATGATGTATACCAGGTAAGACCCGTCAAATTACTACCCAAGAAACTGTTGTGAATTACTCACAGCTGCAGGGACGGACTAGCTGTAACACTCATGGGCCCATTTTTTTTACGCCCTGTATGATGAGAACTTTGGACAATGTTTTTTACATACTTTTAACTATTGGCTAAAAATTAAGTACTCTTCATTCATGTCGCTAATCCTAACCGTTTTCGAGAAAACGTCATTTTATTTACACCGAGTCCCCTAACTGCTCATGGGCTAAATATGAAAAAGCGGAATCTTGAAGGTTGAACATTGGATCGGAACAAAGATGTATCTTTTATTGAAATACCCGAAGCACATTTAGTGCCAAAAGACCAAGAAAAAATTAATATTATAATCGTAAAGTCGCTTTGATAGTTTGTGGCATAATAACATCAGAAATTAACCACCGTTTTAGTAATCGCTCAATAATTTTATATTATATTCTGGGGCCGTACCAATGCTCCAATTATGTATTAATAATAATGACAGACTGCGTTGGCCATATTAAACATCGAGAAACCGTTTATAAACAGTATTTCTAATTTGATTGAGCGTGTTATAACTTATTTTTCAAATGTTAAAGACCGAAGGGTTGATCTAAAATTTAAAACTTTAAAAAGTTCTCTTGTATCGTATTTAGGTTTTCGTAATGACCCCCCCACCCCACCCCAAACCCGAGAGGGTTCGCTGGAATATATTAAATATAATAAATAATTATAACGACTAAATAAACAGGTTAAACGGCCTCCGTTTGAATTTTAATTACTTTCAGATATGGGAACGTGAAGGTAGGGGACAAGACAATGTACGATCCCTTATACGCCTGCGCGCGCGTGACTAGGAAATTTATGGAGCCGCCATGTATCATATCGGCTTTCGGCATAGGTGTGGAAAAAGCGGAAGAGGAGGCTCAGAAAACGAACAGGCCTGGACGGAAGTATCCAGATTCCGGGGCTCACGCGGTGGGCATATGGTTAAGGGCTGTTTACGAGGGTGTCAAGTTGAGATGTGTCGAATAAAGTTTTAGACCGGTAACCTATGAACGCGTTAAATTGTATTAATATGACATTTCATATCTCATAACCTATCGCATAATAAAAACGTCATCGTGGTCATTCTAAGTTCCTCCATATATTTTTATACCGTGATACAGTGTCCATATGGGAAAATATTTATTTTTCTAACTTCTTTTGCTAACTGTCAAATTAACATTTTCTCTACAAAATATCGATAAATGGCGTTCAATTATCGAATTTTAAAAACATTTATTTGGAAAAGTTGTTTGTATAGTAATTGTATACCCACACACCAAATTTGAATCACTTATGGTAATTTTTGTTTTCTATTTATTTTTGCCGATATCTATTTTCATTGAAAACGGAAGTCGACCCTACCACCGTAATTATAAATAACGGCGCTAATATTCTAATATGACCATGTTTTCCAACTTATTTATTATTTAAAAACAAAAAACAAGCCTCTCCTCTTCGTTGTTACAGATGGCAACATCTTTAAACTGTAATTTAATTTTTTGAGGAAAATGAATATTTTGGTAGAATTTTTGGTAAAAGAATAAATTTAGACGATGAGTATTGTATAAATAAATAGATTTACGGTGGTAGGGTCGACTCAATGGAAATAGATATTGGCCAAAATACAGGGTGTTATGGAAATTACGTATTATATTTAAACCGGCAAATCCCGAGATGAAAATATATTGAAGAGAAATAACCATAAATGACGCTTTGAATTATTAAGCGAAATATACACTTTACATGAAATCTCAAAATTTACGTGGCCGCTCCTGAGGCCCTTCGCAATCTATATTTTATTGAGACAGTCTCCAGGTTCAAAAGAGGTTAGCGCATTATATGCGATGTTGTCATATTGCAACACAGTTCTAAATGCACGTGTTCAGTTTTTGACAACAAGCCGTCTTTGACCCGCGCTATCACTTCTTTTTCAAACTTTTTAGACAAAGAAAACTACAATTTTAAGGTACATACTCTCTTACCTTCGATCGTATTTTAAAATAATCCGCTTTATAATTAAATTCCATAAAAAAATAAAACACAAAAACTATGTTTTGCAACAGAACCAACAGTAAATAATATCACACAAATTTGAAATTACATCACAACATTTATTATTATGAATTATTTCACAACAAAAAAAAAATCGGGCAATACAACTAACAAAACGTTTAAAATTCGTATACGTCAAGCGCACGTCGTGGAACCAACGTCGTTCCACTCCCGAGTCTCGAAACATACTGAAGTATGAAGCTTCGCGCGGCCCGTATTCAAGCTACGGCGAGACACGCGGTGTGATCTGACACTACTCTAGTGACCCACATGGTTGCTAAGTGAATCCAGATGGAACGGGGCGACAGTATCTGGGTAAAAAGGTTTTTACCTTAGTATTTAGATATTCGATTTAAAAAAAAAGTATGTAGACTTTCTCTAGGACACCCAAGGAGTCACCCATTTAAATATAATAAGTCATTTCCATAACACCCTGTATATAGAAAACAAAAGTTAAAAATTAAGTGATTCCAATTTGGTATCTAGACATAAAATTACAGTAGAAACAACTTTTCCAAATAGATTTTTTTTTTAAATTCGATTAATAAATGCAAATTTTCGACACTTTGTGAAGAAAATGTCAAATCTGATAGTGAACAAAAGCCGCATGGTCCTATTTAATTGTAATTTTTGGTCTTTATTGAAGCAAAAACTTATGGTGAAGTCAAATTTTACCTAAATCGAACAATATGGTTCCTCTTTAATGGTGACACTGTATGTATTATAAACGGGTTTGTTCACGTCAATTGGCCGAATTCATAGTTTTAGTTTTTGACGAGCTAAAAGTGCAAAAAACACAAACGCAATGTTGGATTTTTATTCTTAGATCGAATTTAAGGTCTATCTTAAAATAGTTCTTTATACACGGTGTTCGCTAATGAATGGTACATGAAAAAACCACTCTCAGACTCTTTACGTAAAAATATTAGGATTTAATTATACTTACCTATATCCGAAAGTTGATATTAACTGAGATACAGGGTGTTAAAGTTAGAACTTCATTTTTGTTTTTCTCTAATAACTTTGAGAGAAACCAACGTTTTTTTTTTACAAAATTTGGCAATTATGGTTTTTTTTAGGATGAGAAACTGATTATTTTGTCAAATTTTATAATACAATGTCTACAAAGCTATCTTACCATAATCAACAAACAAATAACAACATGGAGGTTTCATAGCAACTGCATCTCTAAATTTCATTTGTTTCCCCATAGGTTACTTTAAAAAAAAAAAAATTCTTTGCAAATTAATAGTAATTGGCCAGGGTGCACTAAATAATTTAAATGCAAATATCTCCTAAACGGTAACTCTGGACGACCTCAACTTAGTATAGTTTTTTACGTAATAAATATGACAAAAGTATTATTTTCATTAAGAACTTAAATATACTGAGGCACAAAAAAGTTATGACCTTATAAATGTGAACAAAATGCCGCAGACAGCGCCCCCTACATTGTACATAAAAATTTCACATAAAAATCAATATCTCGTCCTTTAACACCATGTATCTCAGTTAATATCAACTTTGGGACATAGGTAAGTAAACATAAATCCTAATATTTTTACGTAAGGAGTCTGTGGTTTTTCCATGTACCGTTAATTAGCGTACACCCTGTATAATATACATTGTACACTACGCCAATTAATTATCGAATATTCAAAAATTCACGTCCTAATTAATAAGCCGTTATTTCGTTTAGAATGAACTAATTTTAATAATTTTTGTTTTAACCGATTGAAAACAGATCCTAGAGTTTAGGGCATGTAAATTTCCTAAAATTTATATTTGACATATCTTACATTTGAATTTGATTTATTTTTTGAACTAAACTAATTAGATATAGGTACACTGTGTCCAAGATAAGGAGGGTCAGTACAGGGATCTCGGAAACTGTAAGAGATACGAAGTCGGTTAAATGGAGGTAAAGTTGTGCATTTACGTGCCTAATAATATGCCGTTTAGAAAGTGTTAAAATTCCGAGTAGTTCCGGAGATATCCGGAAAAAACCGAAATTCTGAAAAATCGTTTTATTTTTTTCCTGGATTTTTTGAGATCGAATTCTAAAGTAAATTGCACTTTTACATTGTCACTTTTTCCGCTCTATCTAATAGCGGTAATTGTTTTGTAATAGGACGAGTCGTCTTCGAAGGGACATTATCAACTTTCTTTTTTAAATACGGTCCTGTTTTCCTTTTATTGGAATTTAAAAGCTTTTTTCCCCCGAATGCAACGATTGCACATTGTGGTTTAATGACGTTTCGAGGGTCTTTTGCACAAGATCAGGAAATTTTGGGATACGGTCCTGTATCTCATAATAAGCTCTAAATTCTTACTTATGTTGAACTGGTTCAATAAATAACAAATAATTTAATAATAAACCACAACTAAGTGTACAAAAACATACCAAACAGAAATAAAACGAACAACGAATCTGGGCTTTGCATAGTGTCAAAAGTTGTTGAGGTGTGTACAACTTTCTGGTTCGGAAAAGTACCCCAAGCTTCTGAGAAGCTATCTTGGCGATTGCCACAACGTGGTTATGCCAAGACATATTTCCTCCCAGATTGACGCCCAGCAAATTAATAGATGAAGCCAGTGGGATTACGTGTCCGGCCATGACTATATCCGGTTCTGTAATGTTAACCTTTTTAGAGAAAACTGCTCCCTGGGTTTTTTAGCGTTAAATTCGACTTGGTTACTGTCACCCCAAGCCAAGATTTCTTCCAGGTCTTTGTTGAGGCATGATACTTCATGCTGCCTGCGAAGATGTGCGTCGGCAGCCGATGTTTGCGCATTCAAAGATAAAGATGAGATAAGTGTGCTATCGTCAGCAAAACTAAATATCGGATTTTTAGTTTTCACTAGAAGGTCCTTAATGTAGAGTAAGAAGAGAGTGGGAGACAATATGGACCCTTGAGGAACACCGGCATCGCCACTTGCAGAGAGCGGTCCTTAAGAAAGCTAGGCAACCATGCACAGAATCGACTGGGCATACCATAGGATCGCAGTTTACTTAGAAGCCCCTCATGCCAAACACGATCAAAGGCTTTAGAAATATCCAGTGCAATAGCCCGAGACTCCCCATGATGTTCGATTGCGTTGTTCCAAATATGGGTGACATAGGCTAGAATATCTCCAGTTGATCTGGACTTCCGAAAACCATATTGATGATCGCTGATAATGTTGAAGCCTTCCAGGTACTTTAGAAGATGTTGGTGAAAATTTTTTACGAAACGTTTTTTCGACCATATAACGTATTAGATTTAATGGTAATTTTATTGTTACCACCTCGAGTGGTGGTAGTTCAAAAAATAAATTAATTTCAAGTTTTATGTAAGATACATAGTGTCAAAACATAAATATTAGGAAATTTTACATGCATCCATATTTTATGCGCTACCCCGTACAATTAGACCTAGCAGGAGTAAACTCTAAGATCTGTTTACACAAACCAATAAAAACAAAAATATTTTAAAGTCGGCAATTCTTCTCTTGCGCGTGCAATGCCAATTATAATTGCACGTATTCATGCTCACCGTTCTTGACCAGCCGGCGCATTGCCAACAGTCAGAACAGCAGTTGGTACTGTCGAAATCCCTAAAATACCCCCGGAATTAGAGATGGGCAAACCTGTTCCTTTTGATTACCAGTTAAAGCAGCTACTGCGCTACTTAGAAAAACAGGTCAAAAAAGTTGGGACGAATTAGCAGTACATATGCTTAATAAAGAATGTGAGCTGTTAATTTAAGTACCAGTTAGTTTAAATAGCCATTAGCTGTCCATAGCTGCTTTGACTAATAAACATTTAAAAATAACAGAATAATCCATCTCTACCCAGACTTGCACCAGCAATGGCAATTACGCTTGTCCCATTTCTGGCAATGCGAGAACGCTGTACTGCGAATGAATACGTGCAATTTTAATTGCTAGAAGAGTAGAATTGCCGACTGTAATACGGATTCCATTCTCGCATTGCGCCGGCAATGCTAGCAGTGTTGGGCCAGCTGATCGGCAACGGTTTAATGCGCAGGAATACGTGCAATTATAATTGCCATTGCAGGCACAACAGACGAAAATTGTCCACTCTAATACGGCTTTTAAAATTGGTTCACTCTTAACGAAATAACAGGTTATTAATTTGGATGTGCATTTTTGAATATTCAATAATTAATTGGTTTAATGTATATACCCTTTGCGACGAAAGGAGAGAAGCAGCAGCCGCCGAGGTGCTTGGATGAACCTCTTTCGGGTCTGTTCGGGTGGTTAGAACGGCAACTTTGCATAATATAAGTTAATACTGACGAGAACGTAAATAGGAAAAAAGTTATTACAGTTATTAAACAACTATTATTTTATTCGTAACGAGCGTCAGGGAATATTAAATAACATCAAAATTTGGTTGAAATTAATAGTGTTGTGATCACTCGAGCGAAAATCCGCTTGATCACTCGATTATTGACATAACCGACATCGCTCGATTATTAAAAAAACCGCTCGAATTATCTATTCAGGCGAAAACCGTCGCCCGTAACTTATTATCTTTCACTCGATACCAGCGCTTCGCTTGCCGCCGACGGAAATGTACCGCTGTAGCGTGATCGAATTAAAAAAAGTGCTCGTATATTCAAACAATTTTTTCCGTCGATGGAAATACTCTAGTTATAAATTCAGGCGAAAAACCGAACAATATCAACTGTTATAATGACCTTCGTTTTACACGCCGCGCGATCCGAAAACTGACTAGCCAGCGGCGTAGTTTAGGTCTCCGATTGTAAATATTAAAAAATTAAGGGATATAATTTGAAAATTTTTATTTACTATAAACTCCAAAAACTTCTCAAAAATAACATAATAATAGAAATTCTTAATGAAAAATAACAAAACGAACAAAATTGTTAACAACATATATAGAAAAATTCGTTGGTTATGTTATAGTAAACATTTTTAAATCGAAACAGGAACTTTTTATTATTAAACTCAAGAAGACTTCTTAAAAATAACACACATTATAGAAAATGTTAATGAAAAATAAAAAACGAGCAAAATAGTTAACAAAACATAGGTATCGAGAAATTTTTTGGTAACCAAAAGTAAACATTCTTAAATTTAAACAGGAACTTTTAGGTAAACATGAGTACATGAATTTAAAAAAATAATAACCAATTTTCTTATTTTGCCAGTCGCGTAACTAAGCCTAAATTTTTGAAGTGCACACAGTGGGCACCTGTTAATTTAAAGTGGAAGAATCTGACGGCCATTTTAAATATCTATTTATTTTATGCTCGTAGATTGAGAAAGATGTGAAGAAAAATAACTCTTGGTTATACTTTTTGTTTTAAAAAAGCACAAGAATAAACCCGAGCAATAAATACATATTATTGGGAGTTTTTGTTTGGTATCGAGACACGTGGTAAAAATTCATTATTCACAAATAAATAATTTTCTGGAATTTTTTTGGTGCCACTATAATTTTTTAGCTAAACCTGTGCCCACCCGTAGTTACGTGCCTGCCTGATCACATGTAAAGGGCTAGGCAGCCCGTTAAGCAGTCGGTGACGTCATCGCTTGGTAAATTGGAATTTCAGGCGATTCACTCGAGCGATTAACTCGATTATTAAAATCGCTCGAGTATCAAGTACTCGATTATTAAAATCATCGGTTTTTCCCAACACTAGAAATTAACCTTAAATGCGTATGTTGTGATTTTGGTTCATTTAACTCAGTGGTTCTCAAACTTATTTGGCCTACCGCCCACTTTGCGAATAAAATTTTTTCTAGAGCCCCCCAGATTTTTTTTCCTAATCATCAGTTGCGCATCTAAAAAACAGTCATATTATACGGATAGATAGAACCTGGCCCATACCATATTTCTGAGTGCAACGAAGAAATTTTCAATGAGAGCAATTGAAACGCATACTTAATCATATTTAGAAGTATTTTTATTCACAATAATTACAAAAAATCTATCTGATTACAAAAATATAATACTAATCTAATGTGAAGGATGAATTTGATGCACTTTAACGAGTTTGTTAATATCAGGCTCGAATTTAGTTAAAAATAGCCGTAAGTCTATATATCAGTAACATGCAGCCGATTTCTCTTTTTAGTTAGCAACGTTGCTACAGCACTGAATCCACGTTCAGACAAATACGACGATGGGAATGCTATCAGAAATCGTTGAACAATCGACCATAATCCATGGTACAGTTGCGGGACTGAGCAAGTTAGAGGGTTGTTCGTTTGGTCCGCTAGACCTGCTGGAATCTGCTTGAGATGACGTCAACGCAATGCTTTTAGATACGGATGTTGATATCTCCAGCAGGCCTAGCAGACCAAACGAACAACCCTTAGATTAACAAGTAGGGGTGTGCGATAATTATCGATGTTTGACGAACATCGATAATTCACTACGATAATCGATGGTTTTTAATTTAATTTAATTAAATAATTGATTGTTTTTGGGTGGATGAAATCATTATCGAAACAGTCTTCCATCGCCCCCCTAGACCGCCTTGACGCCCCCCAATTTTCTCCAAGGCTTCTACCGCCCCCCTGAAAGCCTCCATCGCCCACAGGGGGGCGCTATCGCCCACTTTGAGAAACACTGATTTAACTGATAATGAATGTATTAGCATTGGGCTCTAAGAGTTAGTGCAATTAATGTTTAAGAGATCTTATGTATATGCTTATTTTTAATTCTTAGTTGGTTCGGAATGTGCAAAAATAATTAACAAAATTAGTGTGCAGTTAAAATCACACATACTACCACTTCGCACTCGAAAATATTGTTGTATTATTCTGTTATGAGTTATTTATTATTCCCTGTAATGGAAATATCGTTATCGAATAAAATAATGGCAATAATAATATTTCATAACGGTGATAATTGTAGTTTTATTATCGTTCTTTATACAGGGTGTTACAGATTCGGCCTTCACCATTCGGATTTCGACGGTGATAGATACGACGTTACGGTTAAATCAAAAATAAATATAGAAATATTTGGAACAATATACAATTTTGCGTTTTGGTTTTTAGTTTTTCCCGATTTTGTTCGAAGAGACGTCCAAAAATAAAATAAAGAACGTCAATAAATAAAAGATTGCATCATCAGATCTTTCATGGGACGTTTCGTCTTTAGGTCGCCATCATCAACTTTTTTAAATATGGGTCTGGATTTTATTGTGTAAATTATGAAAGAGGACCGAAATCTACGTTCCGTGGTATACAACGCTTATTGATTTTCCGACGTTTCGTTCCTTAAACTGACCATCTCCATTAAAATACCCCTAGTGCGTTCCTGTAATTTACTTTTGTTTCGAAGAAACTGAAGATTTTTAAATTATTATTGCTATTTATGTCTTTAATTGTTATTACGTACTATTACTGTTTTTTTTTGTTTTCTTAAACTAATAGTTGTATCCAATTTTTACTTAGCGTAAGTACAAGTAATTTATTTTATTAATACAAATAAAATTTGACTCTTACGGCAATTTCTTAAGACTTTTAAGAGTTTTACATTTTCGAATTATACCGCATTTAAAAAAGAAAGTAAATTACAGGAACGTACTAGGGGGATTTTAATGAAGAAGAGGTCAATTTAAGAAACAAATCGTCGGAAAACCAGTAAATGTCACTAAACGTAGATTTCGATCCTCTTTCATAAAGATCCAGGCCAGTATTTAAAAAAATTAAGTTGATGATGGTGACCTAAAGACGAAACGTCGCATGAAAGATCTGATAATGCCATCTTGTGGAGAATAAAAAGTAGCAATGAGTAAGTGAAATCTACAAAGTCGCCCTGTATAGCATTAACTTATTTTAATCTAAATTCGACAATAGTATAATCATCCTACTTTATTTTTATTATTTTTAAGTACGTGATTCTAAAAATTAAAAAATATTTTGCTACTTATTTAAAAGAGCAAAACCGCAAACCAGTTTTCGATTCACTTTTTCTCTTTGCAGTCTCATAAAGGCATTTAAAAACTTTAAGAACGAAACCTAATCGTCTTAAATTCTCTTTGTGGTTACTTTTTTTAAAGTTTATGGCCAATTTAATTAGTACCAATTCGTTTTTTGTGTAAACCTAATAATTTATTAATATTGTGATATTTTAAATATTTCTGTTTTAATTAAATTGCTTTCTCGCATCAAGTTTTTTTTATTTATTTTTAAAATATCCATAATCAAGACAATATACTTTGTGATCTAATCAGATAAAACCGCCGACCTATATCTATGGATAGCCAAGCTCTAAAAGCAAAAGTGGCAAATCCAGTGCCTCGCGCATGTAAACAAAGCTCGTCAGATGTCATGCGCAATGCAGACTGATAAAGTGTTTACCTTAACCGGCGAACAGGACCGTACTTCGCCCTTAGTGAAAATGATCGCACGGCAATATTTTGGCACAAGTCTTGTGGCCATCACTGCAAACCCAATTTTAGAATTAATTTTGATATCTATTGTCCACGTGTCGATAGATTTTTAATATCGTTACATCGCTACGACTGATTTCGGTTCTGGACGGTCGTCGTTGATTCACTTCGTTGGTAGGCAACCAAACCGACAGCAGTACGGCGGGGTTGCCTATATGACGGCGACAACATTGTGCGTAAGACAACCGACGAGAAACCTTTAAAAATATGACCGGTAAACCGTGCGTACCAGCCCATTTTTCACTCATAAAATTGAACTGTTTACTGCGCACCCCATAAGTTGTACGGGTTTACGATCTGGTGACTGGCCTTGGATTTTGGTGGGTTTTCTTCAAAAGGCTATGGACTTTCCTACCACCACCTCACTGACTTGTACAGTTTCCTTGATATAATTAAGTCACATGAAACATGTACACAGAGAGCAGAGAACCCAAATAGTGTATTTACAGTGAAACCTCTCACAACGAGCACCTCTAATAAGCGGACATTTTTTCATAGTACGGAACTAGGTATATGAATTCCATGAAAATCAACCTCTCTTGGGCGGACGCGGACAGGCTGTTTTCATACAAAGAGTGCGAAAACCCTCCTTTAAACGGACAAGAAAATTTTTAAAAGTATTTGAGAGACTAATAAGTACGGTGCAAAAACTCTCTGAACACAGACCGGCAACCAATCGCATATGCGTGGCAGCGCGAAAGGACTTCGCCGAAAGTATGTATGATTCCCCGCCCGCAGTCCGCCATTTATTTGTAAGTTGTAAGGATAAAATCGTAAACAATGGCACAAAAATGTCGCGTTTTGAGTCTGAAAGAGAATATTGATGTTGTGGAAGTTTGTAATTTGATAACAATGATTTGGGCGAGTTCATTGACATTGATAGCAATGTGCTATTAGAAGAAGATAGTGACCCCATTCCTACCGATTATGTAGTCCAAACTGAAACCACATCACTATCTGACGACTCTGCATAAGTTGAATGCAGTAATCAAACAAATGTCACCAATATCAACAAGCCATTAGTATGGTAAAGGAATTATAAGAGTATGCAAAGAATAGAGGTGACTCTACAGCAATGGAATTTTTATCAGACTTGGAATTATATTTTCTAGATTGCAAGTTTTAAACACGTCAAACTACGTTATTAGATTTTTTAGTACTACATCCTAACTAAAACTAGTGTATATTAGTTATGTTATGTTTATTTGTACATACATATACATAGTAATAATTTTGCATTTACATATTACGTAATAACAAATTTCCCATGGGCGGACACCTCTATTAGGCGAACACATTTAGACGGTACCGTAGGTGTCCGCCTAAGAGAGAGACACTGTACTTGACTTTCATTTGTTTAGAATTTCTTATTTTTATCGTATTATATTTAAACTTCTTGAAAATTCGAAAAAAATCCAAAACAATTTATTTAACAATTAATAACTGTGCCAATTAAAATCCTAAATTAATTTCGGTTCTACATCCTCCTGTAGTGAATTATTTATTATTTCTATATTTTATGAATGACGTAGTAATCAGTGGCAGCTGGTTTTACGGGGAAACGTGGGGCCCTAAATCGGGCCTACGACGTCAATCGGCCGAATAAGTTAATTAGCCAAATACATAAATATAGAGTTTTAGATATATTAGAAGGGCATAAAGATAGAATCATACACAAACCTTCACAATTTAAACAAACAGAAAAGTCCAAATAAACCGAACTAAAATTAAACTAACCTAAACTACAAGAGGAATGTTTACAAAAATATAGCGCATTAAAGGCCAATTTATAAACTTGACGTTACGATTGACGGTGTCGTTGTACGATGGCCGTAAAAAGCTGGATTTATAAACTTGACGTTGACGACAATAACATAACCTGTTTTTCTCGGCTTTTCTATATTTTTATGTGATTATATTAATTTTGGTGTTTATGTGATCTGAATGATACTATCAACACTTATCAACAGTACACTTCAAAAAGGTTAATAAGATGATATAAAGTAAAATAATATTTACTAAATATGACGTGACAGGCAAACACGATTTTGATTGGCTGTGTAAACTTGCTACGAACGTTGCTACGACCGTCCACCGGAAAAAGATAAAATTGGTTTATGTTGGCCGTCAAACGGCACCGTCAACGTCAAATATAAATGGTCTTGTGCATTTCAATATGTTTAAGCTGTAACGGCACCGTCAAACGGCGTCGTCAATCGTAACGTCAAGTTTATAAATCCAGCTTAACGCTTGAGTGGGATATACATGACATACTTGATAGCTAAGCTTAGCTTACAAAATAGTTAAAGCGCTGTCATTGGTAGCATAAAGTCATGTAAAGAGTTTGAACTTTTCTCGCCTACTAAATTTAAGATTTTCCGGCCGAACTAAAATACAATAAGATTACATTTTGACGTAACCGATGTCATCTTTTTGGACGATCCCTTGTATTGTTGGCGAATTATTTTTTAATTCAGATTCTTTTAATGTATAATAAAAAGAAGTAGTTTTTTCATAACTTTAACTTTTTAACTACAATAATATTTTCTTACAGATTTAACAATTAATAGTTGAATATTTTATCATGTACCCATATTTTCTTTCAGCGTATTGGAATAAAAATCAGCAACATCCTAATCGTCTACCTTATAACTTAAGTCTATGGGTTAGGGTAACTGGTTAGCAAAATATTCTTATTTTTGCGAACAGAAAAATGTAATCGGTTAGCCAAAATGGCTAGTTGGACAGCAAACATTTCTGAATCGTGACAGTGCCCTGGGAAAACAAAAGTGAAAACCCGCCCCCGCTACACCTTTTGTAGCCGATTTCCTTCTGTAGTCGACAAAAGAAAACACAAGAAAGTTACATAAATCGACAGTGTCCGGGACCTCTGCAGTAAGCTGATTCTAGACATGTTTTCTTCTACTGACCAATTGTAAAATCTTGCTGACCAAGTAATAATTTCGCAGCTCGGCTGTTAATAACGTCAAACTATTTAATTACTTCTCTAAGTCTATACGTTATAACTTTACCCGCCACGTCATTAAAATCATGCGAATCAATCAAAATTGCGTGGAAGAAAAATATCAAAACAAAGACTGGTTTCATAAACATTATAATAGACGTTTCGCTTTCAAAATGGCGAGATAATTACGATAAAGAACCATGAATACATCCATTTAACGGACTTAGCCACCCCTTAAATTTTCGACATGATACAAAACAAGGTTATAAAAATAAATAAATAGTTAAACAGTTATATTAGTAACAAATCTCCATAAATACTGACCGAAAACACACAATTACGATGAAATACCTCTGAAAAGAACTGTTTTTAGGGTTAAATTCAACTTGAAGGCACAAACACTTATAAAAACCAATTAAGATTGAAGATTAAAATGATCCAAAACAGCAACTATTTTTTATGATGATCAAACACAAGCACTATAGGAAATATCCTTTAGGGCACTCTGGGAGTGGTGCGTGTGCGCAAAAAGCGATTCACGTTGGTTTTGAACCGTTGGAGGTTCTATTCGTTAGGAAAAACCACCTCGGGAAGGTCGTTCCATAAGGATAAAGTCCTCCAGATGAAAGAATTCTTAAATAATGAAGTTCGAGGAGTACTAAGCTTAACTACATATGGATGGGCGGCAGTGGTTCGTCGTGTATCTCTGTTATTCACCGCTCTGGGCGGAATTAAGAGGGCAAGGTCAGCCGGGCACCTTCCATGAAAATATCTGTAAAAGAGAGCCAAATCCCCAACCTGGCTTCGATGTTCTAGGCTGTCGAGGTTCTTCGTCAGCTCGTGGTCTCCAATCAGACGAATGGCCCTCCTTTCGATGGAATCCAGTAGCCGAAGAGTATGTTTGGGTGGAGAGTTCCAGACAGAACAAACCCGAACAAACACGTTATTGAATTCGAAATGTATTGCGGAACTCCACAGATATTGAGCAGTTGTAATGGAAGAATAATCCAAACATACGGTAACATTACTCCAGAAATACTAGTCAGCTCTTTTGAAAATATGAAGACGTTTTATGCTTAGAGCATCATGATAGTCAGTTTCAGCAATTTTTATTATTTCTTTGATTATTACGTTATTAATTTTGTAATAATAAAATAAGGTAATGTTTGAGTATTAATTTTTAAAACACTATTTTTTGCCATTATTTTGGTTTATTTATTTATGTGGTTGTCGATTATCTTTTCTTACGTCTCCCATGATTCTCGAGTGTGCGAGGAGGCGCCCACGATATTTTCGTTAACCCCGGATGAGGTTTAAAATTTGGAATACAATAACGAAACGCTGGCCGTTACAGCTCGTGATACGATCAGTTTATGGTGAATTATTCTGTAGGTATTTTTAATTTAAGAAAATAATATTTCTATATTCGGAAGTCCAGATCAACTGGAGATCTTCTAGCCTATGTCACTCATCTTTGGAACAACGCAATCGAACATCATGGGGAGTCTCGGGCTGTTGCACTGGATATTTCTAATGCTTTTTATCGTGTTTGGCATGAAGGGCTTCTAAGTAAACTGCGATCCGATGGTATGCCCAGTCGATTCTGTGCATAGTTGTCTAGCTTTCTTAAGGACCACTCTCTGCAAGTGGCGATTGACGGATTTCTCTCAGACACCTTCACCATCAATGCCGGTGTTCCTCAAGGGTCCATATTGGCTCCCACTCTCTTCTCATTCTACATTAACGACCTTCTAGTGAAAACTAAAAATCCGATATTTAGTTTTGCTTACGATAGACTTATCTCATCTTTCTCTTTCTTTGAATGCACAAACATCGGCTGCCGACGCCCATCTTCGCAGACAGCATGAAGTTTCACGCCTCAACAAAGACCTGGAAGAAATTTGGGCTTGAGGTAACAGTAACCCAGTTGAATTTAACGCTAAAAAACCCAGGCTGCAGTTTTCTCTAAAAAGGTTAACATTACAGAACCGGATATAGTCATGGCCGGGCATGCAATCCCACTGGCTACATCTATTAATTTGCTGGGCGTCAATCTGGGAGGAAATTCCAACGATTCAAAACCAACGTGAATTGCTTTTTGCGCACACACACCTCTCCCAGAGTGCTCTAAGGGATTTTTCCTATAGTGCTTGTGTTTGATCATAGAAAAAAATATAAACCCTCTCTTCAAAAAGCCCCGATCCGCCGCTGACAGTAATCTGTGATCATTCGTGCAATTTAATTGGCTGAAAACATCATTTAAGTAGCGACGTAAGTACAATAGCTTTCGAACTCTCATACAATATCTAATTAAAAATATTTTTTTAAAACTAATGGCTGAATAGAATAATGCCCATATAAAAAAACATAATAAATAAGGCGTGCAAAAAGTTTTAATAATGACTATAAATTTTGCACGCCACCGGACCAAAGCCGATGTTAGGTTTGTATTTATGTGGTTCAAATTTCATGAGTGTCAATCTATAACCCAAAATAAGTTACGCAATGATGTAATTAATTTACTAAGCATCACTAATGCGGTAATGAATATTATTAGGTAACTCGAACAAACCCAAAATTAAAGAACTCTTATCCTGGAAGTCATAAATAAAAACTTTTTATCACACTTATGTGATCGTATAAAAAAAATCATTCTAGAGGAGCGGAAATAGTGTACTTGTAGTTTTAATATACAGGGTGTCATTTTGAAAACTTAGTATCTCGTGGCGAGTAAATAAAATTAAAAATTGGAAGGACACGTCAATTATATTGTGACGGGTGACGCTTTTGAAGAATATTTCCAGCCTTTGTGGTTTAACCCCCTGGAAGGGGTGGACGTTATCCTTAAAATCTTAAATGGGAAGAGGGTTCAAGTGGCACCTCATTTTAAAGGTCGTTTAAATATCTCCAATAATACCCTAATTGTTATTGGTTTAGTAGTAGTTTCCAAGAAACTGCATTCCAAAAGTGCCTTTTTGCGGTATAATTAGAACTTTTAGTAAAATAATTATTGGTCAACAAGTGCTCTAATTGCCTTATGAACCGTGTATTTTATAGTACTTTTTCTATTTGGGTCTTTAAAGTCTGAAAAACTTAAAAAAATATAGTAGATTTTTCATTTGAGTTAATACTTTCTTCTGGGTTGGCAATACTTTTACAATTTAATAAAATGTTACAAGTATCAAATATACCATGATAGAAACAATTGAACACAACAAAGCGTCTTCCCATCCGTCATAATTAAAAATAAATATATTATTAAAGTTAATAAAAATGAGTCAGGAAGAAAGTTGTACTCCGTCAGAAATACGAGAAATTGCAGAAAATAATCTACAAAACTTTTAAAAAGAATATGCAAACTTTGAGTTATGGTACGAGCAGAACAAAGTTCAAAATATTGAACAAACTAATAAATAATATTATTGTGCAAAATATTGTGTCGACACAGAATCTGACAGGAATAACAATTAATGCACAGGAAATGTCTACAGTAACTATAAATATGTATATTATAAAGTAATATGTATAATACTATATTGAATTAAAATTAAAAATAGTAGGTAAATAATACAACAATGTGTAGAAATCTTCACTGAATTTAATTACCTAGTTTTATAATGGATCTTCATCAAGTAACGGCTACTTCAATTGATTACTTAAAAATAGTACTTTATTGAATAAAACTTTAGAAATAGAGCATAAACTGGAAGACCTTTCTATTATTTTTATTGTTTTATAGTTGTGACTAGAAATTAGTTGACGGACATCGTCAGCATGTTTTATATTTCCGAGTATAGGTATTTCAGAAAAATGATTTCAACGAAATCAAAGTAAGCCTAAAATTCAAACCCTACTGCTGCCAGCATACATAAAATAAAATTTCAGTTTCATAAAGTGGCAGGTTATTCAATTTTTTTGCATTTCATAATGTAGCCATTATGAAACCCAAATAGAAAAAATACCTTTAAAATGATGTGCGTGTGTGCGTTTTATACTTGCAATCTAAAAAATGTAATTCCAAATCTGATAACAATTCCATTGCTGTAGAGTCACCTCTATTCTTTGCATATTCCAATATTTTCTGATACTAGTGGTAATAATCAAGTTTTAATTACAGAAAAACAAATATGTGATACCATCGCTGCTCTGGATCATAAAAAGTGTCCCGGTCCAGATAATATTCCTGGCATATTTATTAAACAATGTAGTGCTTATCTTGTTAAGCCTCTTTTGCACATATATAACCTCTCATTAATACAGGGTATTTTTCCTACAATGTGGAAAACATCTCATATAACTCCTTTACCCAAGGGAGGTGATAAACATAACGTTAAAAACTACAGACCCATAAGTAAATTATGCATTTTTGGGAAAATATTTGAAAAAATTATTCACAACATTATATTGGAGCAAGTTAAAGATATTATTTTAAAACAACAACACGGATTTTTTCCATGTAGGTCGATTGAGAGCAATCTGGTGGAATTTACAGATTTTATTACATAGCGCCCTTCGGACGCTATGTATTACGGCTTTCCAGTGACCTTGAGTTCGTCCGTTGTCGTCGTCGTATCTTTTGACATTTTTGAGGTTGCAAATTTTTTGCGAAGAAACTGTCAGCGTTGAAACGACGAAACTTTTTGGTTTTAATTTTGGATAGTGCACGCGTGTTGTCTTAAAATTTAAAATATACAGGGTGAACCGTTTCGAAGTTATTAAGCGTCAAAGTCGACTTTTCGGCGATTCCCGTTGAAACACATTTCAAGTCGCAAAACTCAATTTTTTCGATTTAAATTTTCGGAGTGTGGAGTGGACCGGTCGCTACAGAACCCTATTGAAACTGGGCAACGTACGATGATTAGAAGTAATTTAAAAGAATTTTTGAAAGTCGAAATTTGACAAAAAAGGGTCATTTTTGGTACCTAATAGCTCGAACTGGGTGCGTCCGAGGGTCATGCGGTTTAAAATTTTCGATTTCCCATCTCAAAAACTAGGTGCCATCAATACATCTATCTATACCTAAAGTTATTAGAAGATGGGAAAAATTTGAAAATACTGAACAAGTTGATATTTCGGGGTAAAAATGGACGGTTTTTAATTTTTTTCAAGGTAAAAACGGCCTTTGATCGAATTTTAGTTTACGTTACCGGAAAGTTCGAGGTAAATCACATTCGATACGTATATTTTCGTTTCTTCGATTTAAATACCGAAATTACTATTAACGACTGAATTTTAGTTTTTTGGAAAAGTAAAAATTTGTCACCGCTACACTTAATTTCGTCTATACGCTTTCCTATTTAACATTTTCCATATTTTATTACTTTTTCGTCACGCGGAATGATGGTACTTTAAGATTCATACCAAGAGCGCGTTTCGAATTACGATCTAAAGGGTTAAAAAAAATTAAGTATATCCATTTTCAACCATTTTTCACTAAAAGTTCTGTTTAGTCACGAATAACTCCTACAAATATCATTTAGGAGAGTTCTTTATAGGCGTATTCTTTCCGTCCATCTTTTCTCTCAACATTATTATTTTTCAAAATTTTTGAAATTTCCTTTCAATCGGGAGAAAAATGACGTTTTTCCGAGCTGGGACGGCCAATTTTTGCAAATCTGCACACTTCGTCGATTTTAATCAGCATGCCTTGGAATAAAATTAACCCAATTTGTTGACTGTCAAAATTCGGCTGAAATGGGCCAAAATAGCCATTTTCTTAGCGAGATCCTGAAGTTAATTGAACGATTTGAGGATGGAAATGGTATGGAAAAGATTCTATGGGATTTCGGCTTTCGATAATGACCCCTATCGTTGCCCAAAATGGAAAATTTCCTACCATTTTCCCGATTTCCAAAATGGTCTGCAACGACCTATTTACATTGGGCTTATGGGAGCATGCAAAAACGGTGCATCTTGACACAATTTATTTCATTTCTTCTAAACGGCTCACGTTGGAGCAATGAAACTTTTGGGGTATACTTTGGTATATATGGCGTATCTTTAGCCGATGTACGACATTATACAGGGTGTTCCGTTCATAAGTTATTAAACGAAATAAGCAGAAAATGTGCAAAAAATTAAATATTTTTTTCTACGGCTTGCCGGTCTCGTAAAACTTAAGCGATTCAGTTCATATTCTAGTATGTTATCAAGAAACTTATTTAGAAAAAGTCGTCTAGAGATTTTTTCAATAAAATGTCGGGAAGTCAATTTTTTGATTTTTTCAAAGTTGGAAAGCATGGAAATGCAGGGTCATTTTCGATAATTAATTATTCGACTTGGGTCGCATAGATTTGCTCCGGGTTTGAACCGGTGCATAGGTCATCTCAAATACTAATATTTCACAATACATCATATCATGCTAAAAGACCTTTAAAATGGAGAAATTTGCGAGAAACTGAACTTGATGATTTCGTCAAAATTTTTTTTCCCTTTTTATGGGGTAAAATAATATTTCATCGAAATGTTATATATGTCATCAGAAAGAGCATATCAGAACACGATTATTAACCATAATTTAGTTTCTTAATTTCTTATACAAAAATAACTACAATCGTTTAAGCAATAAGCACTAATTTTGACATCCTCTTACTAAAACCCATCTGTACGCTAGTGTATGTAACTTTTTCAATCGTTCTTTAGCCTATCATTTAAAGGAATAAATTACCTTTACGTTCCACATCGACTGCGTGACCCAAAAATATCCTTTGGCGGATAAAAAAAATATTTTATAAATTTTCTCAAAATTTTTTTTTTCAAAAGTTCAGTTTACTCTGCTATATCTTCCATAGCTTTCCTTTTGGAGATTTCTTTCTAGGTTTATCTGATTCCGTCATCTTTTCCGAACATTTTGATATATATAAAGTTACCATAAAGATGTTCGATCTTGGAGAAAATTAATAAAGTTCGTAACGGTGACAGCAAAATTTCTAAATTTCGCTGGAAATGCATGAAAGGCGCGGCTTTTACCGTAATTGGTGAAAATACATGGGATGTTTAGCAAGTTTTTAATAGGGTCGTTTCGCATTTTGTGGAAAAATAGGAATAATTTAGTAAATTGTCAATTTGAAGAAAAATCAAGTAGCACATTATGTTAGTAATATTAAAGGAATTTAAAAAATTTTATTTATTTTTTGACACCTGTCAAATTGACGTTTCCTTGGTTAGTAAAAAGTGCAAGATTAATAGAATTTCACAAAGTTGGTGTCGTTTTCGTATAATTCGAGGGCAAGGAATCCGAAAATTTAATTCATATTTTGACAGCTGTAATTTTTAACAATTCTTTGATTTCGGTTAACTGTCGATCATAGGCTTAATGGTAATATAATTTCGCAAAGTTGGTGTCGATTTCGTATAACTCGAATGCAGGCAATCCGAAAATTTTTTAAATTTTTTGACAGCTGTCAAATTGACGTATATTACGTTGGTAATAGTTGCAATGTTAACAAAAATTCACGAGTTTGGTATCGCTTCTATATAATTTGAGTATGAGGAATTCGAAAATTTTATATATTTTTTGACAGCTGTCAAATTGACGTTTCTTAGGTTAGTAATATGTGCAAGGTGAACAAAATATCGCAAGTTTAGTATCGACTCTATGTAATTCAAATGCAAGGAGTCCGAAAATTAAAATTATTTTTTGACAGCTGTCAAATTGGTGATTCTTTAGTGAAGAATAAGTGCAAGGTTAACAAAATTTCAAAAATTTTGTATTGATTCTATATAATTTGAGTATAAGTTATCCGAAAAATGTATTTATTTTTTGACAGCTGTCATTTTTGACATTTTTTTGTTGACATGTTTTAACAAGTTTGGTATCGTTTCTATATAATTTGAGTATGAGGAATCCGAAATTTTTATCTATTTTTTGACAGCTGTCAAATTGAGGATTCCTTAG
Source organism: Barypeithes pellucidus (assembly GCA_963991005.1). NCBI lineage: Eukaryota > Metazoa > Arthropoda > Insecta > Coleoptera > Curculionidae > Barypeithes > Barypeithes pellucidus. Next base: position 28,364,257 of record OZ022561.1, on the reverse strand, counting down.
TACAGAATAAATGCAAGGTTAACAGAATTTCAAAAGTTTGGTGTCGATTCGATATAATTTGAGAATGAGGTATCCGAAATTTTTATCTATTTTTTGACAGCTGTCAAATTGACGTTTCTTAGGTCAATAATAGGTATAAGGTTAACGGAATTTTGTAAGTTTGGTATCGTTTCTATGTAATTCGAATGCAAGGAATCCGAAAATGTTGTTCATTTTTTGACAGCTGTCTTTTTGACATATTTTTTTCTATTCGATACGTAAAATAGTGAACGGATTGTTCGCAATCGGTTATAGCTGGTCCCTTAAAATGTGAAACGGTCACATATGTTATAATTAACAAATTTGGGTGCTATGTACCCCCATCACAGTCCGCAGGGGTGTGGCCAACCAATTAAAGCATCAATCTGCATTCAAGCTTCTCGGTGTATCTACCCAAATCGGTTGACAAATCTAGGTAATAACAAAACACATATAGGCGAATCTGTCGTATACAGAGGGTCCGCGGAGCCCCGCGCGGAGCGCCTAGGGGGGCTATGCCCCCCTAGTTACATAGCACCAATTCTGGTGCTATGTATTACGGCCAGTACGTGACCTTGAGTTCGTCCGTTGTCGTCGTCCGTTTCGACATTTTCGAGGTCTCGATTTTTTTGCGAGAAATCTGTTAGAGTCGAAACGACGAAACTTTCTGGTTTTAATTTCAGATAGTGGCGGCATATTGTCTCAAAATATGAAATATACAGGGTGTGCCGTTTCGAAGTTATTAAGCGTCAAAGTCGACTTTTCGGCGATTTCAGTTGTGCTACGTTTCAGGTCGCAAATCGCAATTTTTTCGATTTAAATTTTCGGAGTGTGGCGTAGACCGGTAGCTACAGAACCCTATTGTTTTTGGCTGACGTACGACAATTAGAAGTAATTTAAAAGAATTTTTAAAAGTCGAAATTTGACAAAAAAGGGTAATTTTTGGTACCTAATAGCTCGAACTGGGTGCGTCCGAGGGTCACGCGGTTTAAAATTTAAGATTTCCCATCTCAAAAACTAGGTGCCATCAATACATCTATCTATACCTAAAGTTATTAGAAAATGGGAAAAATTTGAAAATACTGAACAAGTTGATATTTCGGGGTAAAAATGGACGGATTTTAAATTTTTTCGAGGTAAAAACGGCTTTTGATCGAATTTTGGTTTACGTTACCGGAAAGATCTAGGTAAATTATATTCGATACGTATATTTTCGTTCCTTCGATTTAAATACCGAAATTACTATTAACGAATGAATTTTAAAAATTTGGAAAAGGTTTTTTTTGTCACCGCTATACTTAATTTCGTCTATACGCTTTCCTATTTAACATTTTCCATATTTTTTTGCTTTTTCGTCACGCGGAATGATGGTACTTTAAGATTCATACCAAGAGCGCGTTTCGAATTACGATCTAAAGGGTTAAAAAAAATTAAATATATCCATTTTCAACCATTTTTCACTAAAAGTTCTGTTTAGTCACGAATAACTCCTACAAATATCATTTCGGAGAGTTCTTTATAGGCGATATCTTTCCGTCCATCCTTTCTCTCAACATTATTATTTTCTAAAATTTTCGAAATTTCCTTTCAATCGGGAGAAAAACGACGTTTTTCCGTGCTGGGACGGCCAATTTTTGCAAATCTGCACACTTCGTCGATTTTAATCAGCATGCCTTGGAATAAAATTAACCCAATTTGTTGACTGTCAAAATTCGGCCGAAATGGGCCAAAATAGCCTTTTTCTTAGCGATATCCTGAAGTTAATTGAACGATTTGAGGATGGAAATGGTATGGAAAAGATTCTATGGGATTTCGGCTTTCGATAATGATCCCTATCGTTGCCCAAAATGGAAAATTTCCCACCATTTTCCCGATTTCCAAAATGGTCTGCAACGACCTATTTACATTGGGCTTATGGGAGGGTCCAAAAACGGTGCATCTTGACACAATTTATTTCATTTCTTCTAATCGGTCCACGTTGGAGCAATGAAACTTTTTGGGTATATTTTTGTATATATTGCGTATCCTTAGCCGATGTACGTCATTATACAGGGTGTTCCGTTCATAAGTTATTAAACGAAATAATCAGAAAATGTGAAAAAATTAAATATTTTTTTCTACGACTTGCCGGTCTCGTAAAACTTAAGCGATTCAGTTTATATTCTAGTATGTTATCAAGAAACTTATTTAGAAAAACTCGTCGCGAGAGTTTTTTGATAAAATGTCGGGAAGTCAGGTTTTCGATTTTTTTAATGTTGTAAATCATGGGCAATGCAGGGTCATTTTCGATAATGAATTATTCGACTTGAGTGGCATAGATTGGCTCCGGGTTCGAACCGGTGAATAGGTCATCTCAAATACTAATATTTCACAATTAATCATATCATGCCAAAAGGCCTAGAAAAGGGAGAAATTTGCGAAAAACTGAACTTGATGATTTCGTAAAAGTTTATTTTTCCTATTTATGGGGTAAAATAATATTTCATCGAAATGTTATGTACGTCATCGGAAAGAGCACATCGGAACACGATTATGAACCATAGTTTAGTTTCTTAATTTCTTATACAAGAATGACTATAATCGATTAAGCAATAATCACTAATTTTGACATCCTCTTACTACTACTACTAGCTGTACGCTAGTGTATGTAACTTTTTCCACGGTTCTTTAGCCTATCGTTTAAAGGAATAAATTACCTTTACGTTCCACATCGACTTCGTGATTCAAAAATATCCTTTGGCGGATAAAAAAAATATTTTATAAATTTTCTCAAAATTTTTTTTATTAAAAATCAAGTTTACTCTGCTATATTTGCTATAACTTTTCTTTTAGAGATTTATTTCTATATTTATCTGATTCCCTCATCTTTTCCGAACATTTTGATATATATAAAGTTATCGTAAAGATGTTCGAACTTGGAGAAATTTAAGGAAATTCGTAACGGTGACAGCAAAATTTCTAACTTTCGCTCGAAATGCATGAAAGGCGTGTCTTTTACAGTATTTAGTGAAAATTAGACAAGGGCAAGTGTTTAAATTCATCAGATTTGAATAAATCATGCACACCGTGTGGAAAAATAGGCTTAATTTGATAATTTGGCAATTTGAAGAAAATTCAACTAGTACGTTATGTTAATATTGCTAAAAGGATTTAAAAAATATTTAAAATTTATTGACACCTGTCAAATTGACGTTTCCTTGGTTAGTAAAAAGTGCAAGATTAATAGAATTTCACAAAGTTGGTGTCGTTTTCGTATAATTCGAGGGCAAGGAATCCGAAAATTTAATTCATATTTTGACAGCTGTCATTTTTAACAATTCTTTGATTTCGGTTAACTGTCGATCATAGGCGTAATGGTAACATAATTTCGCAAAGTTGGTGTCGATTTCGTATAATTCGAATGCAGGCAATCCGAAAATTTGATGAATATTTGATAGCTGTCAAATTGACGTATATTACGTTGCTAATAGTTGCAATGTTAACAAAAATTCACGAGTTTGGTATCGTTTCTATATAATTTTAGTATGAGGAATTCGAAAATTTTATATATTTTTTGACAGCGGTCAAATTGACATTTTTTAAATTAGTAATAAATGCAAGGTTAACAAAATTTCAAGAATTTGGTATCGATTCTATATAATTTGAGTATAAGGTATCCGAAAAATTTATTTACTTTTTGACAGCTGTCTTTTTTGACATTTTTTTTGTTAACATATTTTCACAAGTTTGGTATCATTTCTATACAATTTTATTATGAGGAATCCGAAATCTTTATCAATTTTTTGACAGCTGTTAAATTGATGTTTCTTAAGTCAATAATAGGTACATGGTTAACGGAATTTCTCAAGTTCGGTATCGTTTTTATGTAATTCGAATGCAAGGAATCCGAAAATGTTGATTAGTTTTTGACAGCTGTAATTTTTAACATTTTTTTTTCTATTCGATACGTAATATAGTAAACGCATTGTTCGCAATCGGTTATAGCTGGTCCCTTAAAATGTGGAACGGTAACATATGTTATAATGAACGAATTTGGGTGCTATGTACCCCCATCACAGTCCGCAGGAGTGTGGCCAACCAATTAAAGCATCAACCTGCATTCAAGCTTCTCGGTGTATCCACCCAAATCGGTTGACAAATCTAGGTAATAATAACTACAACACATGTAGGCGAATCTGTCACATGCAGGTGGACGGCGGAGTTCCGCCGCGGAGCGGCTAGGTTAACAAAACTTCAACAGTTTGGTATATGTTGCATATAGGTGGACGGCGGAGCTCCGCCGCGGAGCGGCAAGGTTAAAAAAACTTCAACAGTTTGGTATCTGTTGCATATAGGTCGACGGCGGAGCCTCGCCGCGGAGCGGCAAGGTTAAAAAAACTTCAACAGTTTGGTATCTGTTGCATATAGGTGGACGGCGGAGCTACGCCGCGGAGCGGCAAGGTTAAAAAAACTTCAACAGTTTGGTATCTGTTGCATATAGGTGGACGGCGGAGCTACGCCGCGGAGCGGCAAGGTTAAAAAAACTTCAACAGTTTGGTATCTGTTGCATATAGGTGAACGGCGGAGCTACGCCGCGGAGCGGCAAGGTTAAAAAAACTTCAACAGTTTGGTATCTGTTGCATATAGGTGGACGGCGGAGCTACGCCGCGGAACGGCTAGGTTAACAGAACATCAACAGTTTGGTATCTGTTGCATATAGGTGGACGGCGGAGCTCCGCCGCGGAGCGGCAAGGTTAAAAAAACTTCAACAGTTTGGTATCTGTTGCATATAGGTGGACGGCGGAGCCTCGCCGCGGAGCGGCAAGGTTAAAAAAACTTCAACAGTTTGGTATCTGTTGCATATAGGTGGACGGCGGAGCTACGCCGCGGAGCGGCAAGTTTAAAAAAACTTCAACAGTTTGGTATCTGTTGCATATAGGTGAACGGCGAAGCTACGCCGCGGAGCGGCAAGGTTAAAAAAACTTCAACAGTTTGGTATCTGTTGCATATAGGTGGACGGCGGAGCTACGCCGCGGAACGGCTAGGTTAACAGAACATCAACAGTTTGGTATCTGTTGCATATAGGTGGACGGCGGAGCTCCGCCGCGGAGCGGCAAGGTTAAAAAAACTTCAACAGTTTGGTATCTGTTGCATATAGGTGGACGGCGGAGCTACGCCGCGGAGCGGCAAGGTTAAAAAAACTTCAACAGTTTGGTATCTGTTGCATATAGGTGGACGGCGGAGCTACGCCGCGGAGCGGCAAGGTTAAAACAACTTCAACAGTTTGGTATCTGTTGCATATAGGTGGACGGCGGAGCTACGCCGAGGAGTGGCAAGGTTAAAAAAACTTCAACAGTTTGGTATCTGTTGCATATAGGTGGACGGCGGAGCCTCGCTGCGGAGCGGCAAGGTTAAAAAAACTTCAACAGTTTGGTATCTGTTGCATATAGGTGGACGGCGGAGCTACGACGCGAGCGGCAAGGTTAAAAAAACTTCAACAGTTTGGTATCTGTTGCATATAGGTGGACGGCGGAGCTACGCCGCGAGCGGCAAGGTTAAAAAAACTTCAACAGTTTGGTATCTGTTGCATATAGGTGGACGGCGGAGCTCCGCCGCGGAGCGGCAAGGTTAAAAAAACTTCAACAGTTTGGTATCTGTTGCATATAGGTGGACGGCGGAGCTACGACGCGAGCGGCAAGGTTAAAAAAACTTCAACAGTTTGGTATCTATTGCATATAGGTGGAGGGCGGAGCCCTGCCGCGGAGCGGCTAGGTTAACAGAACATCAACAGTTTGGTATCTGTTGCATATAGGTGGACGGCGGAGCTCCGCCGCGGAGCGGCAAGGTTAACGAATATTCAACAGTTTGGTATCTGTTGCATATAGGTGGACGGCGAAGCTCCGCCGCGGAGCGGCAAGGTTAACAAAACTTCAACAGTTTGGTATCTGTTGCATATAGGTGGACGGCGGAGCCTCGCCGCGGAGCGGCTAGTTTAACAGAACTTCAAAAAATTTGGTATAGTTACTATGTAATTCGAATGCAAGGAATCCGAAAATGTTGTTTATTTTTTGACAGCTGTCCTTTTTAACATACTTTTTAGGTTCCTTATGTAATATAGCAAACGAATTGTTCGCAATCAGGTATAGCTGGTCTCTTAAAATGTGAAACGGTAACATATGTTATAATGAACTAATTTGGGTGCTATGTATCCCCATCACAGTCCGCAGGAGTGTGGCCAAACAATTAAAACATCAACCTACATTCAAGCTTCTCGGTGCATCCACCCAAATCGGTGGTCAAATCTAGGTAATAATAACAAAAACATATGTAGGCGAATCTGTCGCATACAGGTGAACGGCGGAGCCTCGCCGCGGTGCGGCTAGGTAATAACAAACACGCATGTAGGTGGATGCCGGAGGCTCCTGCGCGGGTAGCGCCTAGTGGGAATCTGTCACATGCAGGTGAACGGCGGAGCCCCGCCGCGGAGCGGCTAGGTAATAACCAAAACACATATAGGTGGATGCCGGAGGCCCCTGCGCGGGTAGCGCCTAGGGGGGCTATGCCCCCCTAGTTTTAGGAAGTATGGATGATCGGAAGCAGATTGATGTTGTGTACACGGACTTCAGCAAGGCATTTGACAAAATTAGTCATTCCATACTGATGAAGCGTCTTGCTGATGTCGGTGTGCATAGCAGCTTATTGAGATGGATTTGGTCCTATCTTAGTGATAGACGACAAATGGTCTCCGTTGGTGGTTTCTATTCTAAACCTTTTAACGTGCCGTCTGGTGTGCCTCAGGGCAGTCACCTTGGTCCCCTGTTTTTTATCATTTACATTAATAACATACAACAATGTTTTAAATTTTCTACATTTTTGATGTACGCAGATGACCTAAAATTTTTTCGAATAATCAGGGTGCCAGGGGATTGCCATTTGCTGCAAAATGATCTTAATGCCTTAGTAAGATTCTGTGAACGTCATAGTTTATTTCTTAATCTAGGGAAGTGTGTATCGATTACGTTTACCAGAAATAAGAATGTACACAATTTTCGTTATACTATTAATAATAGTGATCTCGAATCAGTTAATGAAATACGCGATTTGGGTGTTATAATGGACACTAAGTTAATTTTTAGCTCTCACATTGAACAGGTTATCAATAAGTGTAATCGATTTTTAGGATTTATTATAAGAAACAGTTTAAATTTTAATAATCCTCAAACAGTTCTAAATTTGTATTATGCGTTTATATTTAGTAAACTTAGTTTTGCATCGGTTGTTTGGAACCCTCAGTACGCGGTTTACCAGCGAAGGCTGGAAAGTATTCAAAACAAATTTTTACGGTTCTTGTCACGAAAAACAGACATAGCTATAGTCAATAGCAACTATAAGCCTATAATGGAAAAATTTTCTGTAATGCCACTTACTGAGAGACGAATGGTTTCCGATGTAGTTATGATCTACAAGTTGGTGAATGGTCTTGTTGATTCGCCAACGCTGAGGTCAAAGTTAAGCTTTAATGTTCCGGTTAGGGACTTAAGGCTTCAAAATACTTTTAATATTCCGCTCAGAAATACAAATTCTGGAAAAAATTCTCCTCTCTGTAGAGCGACTAGGGCATGTAATAGGCTTTCTTTAGGGATGGAAATGTTCGATATGTCTATAATTAGATTTAAAAAATGTGTAAAATCAATGCTATAAAGGTTCATAGATTTTTTAGGTTAATATAATTTAATGTATACTTAATTTATTAACTCCCACTAGCCAATACCACAACGTGGATGCTATATTGGGTTCAGTGCCTGTTGTGTCCCTATTTTTGTAAATAAATAAATAAATACTCTTATAATTCCTTTACCATACTAATGGCTTGTTGATAATTGATAACATTTGTTTGATTACTGCATTCAACTTCTTCATCAGAGTCATCAGATAGTGATGTGGTTTCAGTTTGGACTACATAATCGGTAGGAATGGGGTCACTATCTTCTTCTAATAGCACATTGCTATCAATGTTAATGAACTCGCCCAAATCATTGTTATCAAAATACAAACTCCCACAACATCAATATTCTCTTTCAGACTCAAAACGCGACATTCTTGTGCCATTGTTTACGATTTTAATCTTACAACTCACAAATAAACGGCGGACTGCTGTCGGGGAATCAGACATACTTTCATTCGGCGTAGTCCTTTCGCGCTGCCACGCATACGCTACTGGTTGCCGGTCTGTCTTCAGAGAGTTTTTGCACCGTACTTATTCGTCTCCCAAATACTTTAAAATTTTTTGTCCGTTTAAAGGAGGGTTTTCGCACTGTTTGTATGAAAACAGCCTGTCAGTGTCCGCCCAAGAGAGGTTGATTTTCATGGAATTTCATATATACATTCATACCTAGTTCCGGACTATGAAAAAATGTCCGCTTAATAGAGATGTCCGCTTATTAGAGGTGTCCGTTATGAGAGGTTTCACTGTATTTAGTACAATATTTTTACTTAATAGGTACACATGAGAAATGCATTCAATATAATTAATAATATACTCTTCGGTTTCAAACGCAGACGGTAGATTTAGGACCGTCGGTACAGACTTGGTTATCATTGGGCTTCACAATACAGTTGACAGGTCTTTCTGATCTTTAATATCATTTATTTTTAAATTACAATTGTAATAATGTGATTGTTTTGATTTAATATCAAATTCTGTCCCGACTTACATTTTATGTAAAAGATATAACCGATTACCACATTTAATCGCACGCGGTGACTATACATCTGTTATTTACCGTTCCGATTAGGTACTACAAATTTCTATTAAATCATTGAATTTATTCACGATGAATACGAAAGGAAAGTGAAATTATCACATCGTGTTGACAAATGTTTCGAATTCCGCAACGAAAATGAGGAAGTTTCTTTCCGGTTACGGCAAGTTTACGGCATTGTTAATGAATAAAGAAATGTATCTCTTAGAATAATTTAAAAAAAGTTGTAAAATCTCTCAAGATACCTACCAATAGATTACTTATAAAAATCCTTTAAAAGCTCGTCGTCAAAACGTTAAATTTGACTTCTTATTCTGAAAACACGCATCCTTCTGGAATCAACTGAGAGATTATCATAACAAAACGCCCTTCCAACGGCAAGCTCTGGTTTAGCAAGGATCGTGAGTGTGCTGTCAGATCAAAAAATCTGGCTTACCGACAGTGGCGTAAAAACCCTACCACTGAGAATCGTACCATCTTTGTTACCGCTCGAAACCAATGTAAGCTAACAATAGATCAAAGCAAAGAAGCCCATAACCTGAGGATCAAAAACAAACTTCTTGACAGTCCAAAGGGATCAAGGTCCTTTTGGTCAGTCGCTAAGGCCGTCAGCCAAAATTTTACCAAGTCAACTACTCTACCTCTAGCATGTTCCGATGGTACAATAGCATCCACAGCCGGAGACAAAGCTAACTTACTTCCTGAACTATTTTCTTCGCATTCCACGGTAGATTTCCAGGGAAGAACACCACCCAACATTCCTGCAGTTCAATCCGAAATGACCGAAATCGTGTTCCGTCAGCGTCCTCTCAAACGAATCCTGAAAGGTCTCGACGTCAAGAAAGCTTCTGGTCCAGACGAAATTCCTGTTATAGTTCTCAAGCGATGCGCCGATCTAACACCAGTATTTTGTAGACTTTTTAACTTATCCTACAAAAAAGGAATATTTCCATCTTGCTGGAAGACGGCGCGAGTCCAGCCTATTCCAAAGAAAGGTAAGAGAACCCTGCCTAACAACTATCGACCATGGCATTGCTTTCAGTTATATCAAAAGTAATGGTGAAAGCTATTAACCAACATCTTCTAAAGTACCTGGAAGGCTTCAACATTATCAGCGATCATCAATATGGTTTTCGGAAGTCTAGATCAACTGGAGATCTTCTAGCTTATGTCACCCATATTTGGAACAACGCAATCGAACATCATGGGGAGTCTCGGGCTGTTGCACTGGATATTTCTAAAGCTTTTGATCGTGTTTGGCATGAGGGGCTTCTAAGTAAACTGCGATCCTATGGTATGCCCAGTCGATTCTGTGCATGGTTGTCTAGCTTTCTTAAGAACCGCTCTCTGCAAGTGGCGATTGCCGGATTTCTCTCAGACACCTTCACCATCAATGCCGGTGTTCCTCAAGGGACCATATTGTCTCCCACTATCTTTTTACTCTACATTAACGACCTTCTAGTGAAAACTGAAAATCCGATATTTAGTTTTGCTGACGATAGCACACTTATCTCATCTTTCTCTTTGAATGCGCAAACATCGGCTGCCGACGCACATCTTCGCAGACAACATGAAGTATCACGCCTCAACAAAGACCTGGAAGAAATTTTGGCTTGGGGTGACAGTAACCAAGTCGAGTTTAACGCTAAAAAAACCCAGGCAGCAGTTTTCTCTAAAAAGGTTAGCATTACAAAACCGGATATAGTCATGGCAGGACCCGCAATTCCACCGGCTTCCACTATACAAAGCCCAGATTCGACCATCACTAGAGTACTGCTCTCATGTCTGGAGCTCTGCACCCAAACATACTCTTCGGCTACTGGATTCCATCGAAAGGAGGGCTATTCGTCTGATCGGAGACCACGAGCTGACGAAGAACCTCGACAGCCTAGAACATCGAAGACAGGTTGGGGATTTGACTCTCTTTTACAGATATTTTCATGGAAGGTGCTCGGCTGACCTTGCCCTCTTAATTCCGCCCAGAGCGACGAATAGCAGAAATACACGAGTAACCACTGCCGCCCATCCATATGTGGTTAAGATTAGGACTCCTCGAACTTCATTATTTAAGAATTCTTTCATCTGGAGGACTTCACCCTTGTGGAACGACCTTCCCGAGGTAGGTCGTTTTTCCCAACGAATATAACCTCCAACGATTCAAAAGCAACGTGAATCGCTTTTTGCGCACACGCACTACTCCCAGAGTGCCCCAAAGGAATTTTTCCTATTGTGCTTGTGTTTGATCATAAAAAAAACAAATTAAAATTCCACGTATGAAAAATTAGAAATCTTAAGAATCACCGTTGGGAACTCTAGTTTTAGTTTCTTTAAAAATTACTTCGTATCATATACGCCGTGTCCAAGATAAGCAGGGTCAGTACAGGGATCTCGGAAACCGTAAGAGATACGAAGTCGGTTAAATGGAGGTAAAGTTGCGCATTTACGTGCCTAATAATATGCCGTTTAGAAAGTTTTAAGATTCCGAGTATTTCCGGAGATATCCGGAAAAAAACGAAATTCTGAAAAATCGTATTTTTTTCCTGTTTTTTTTTTTGAGATGAGATGAGATGCTTAATGAGAATTCTAAAGTAAATTGCACTTTTACATTGCCACTTTTTCCGCTCTATCTAACAGCGTTAATTGTTTTTTAATCCGACGAGTTGTTTTCGAATGGCCATTAGCAACTTTATTTTTTTAAATACGGTCCTGTTTTCCTGATATTGGAATTTGAGAGATTTTTTCCATCCGAATGCAACGATTGATGACACATTGTGGTTTAATGACGTTTCGAGGGGTTTTTTAACAACATCAGGAAATTCTGGGATACGGTCCTGTATTTCTCCTAATTTTATAAATAATATCTCATATAAGTAAGCTCTAAATTTTTACTTATGTTGGACTATTAGTTCAACTCAGTTCAAGAAGTACTGAAGGTTAAACATATCAATACTGGCGCGGCGGTTATCCAAGCAAAGGCGAGACAAGCGGTGTGATCTGGTATCACTGTAGTTTACTCTAGTAACCTACATTGTTGCTAACTGAAACCAGATGGGCAGGCGCGACAGCATCTAGGCAAAAAGGGATTTAATATCTTAGTATTTAGATTATATTAAAAAAAAAGTATGTAGACTTTCTCTAGGACACCCAAGGAGTCACCCATTTAAATATAATAATCATTTCCATAACATATCCTGTTTAATAATGTTCCTGTAAAATACATGACACGAAAACGTCGTTGGCTCTATTGGTTCTAGAAACGAATAAACCCTTCCACAGGCCAAATGAACCCCGTCTCTTCTCTGGGTTTATTAAACGTAAAACTCCTGCTCTTTTAGCAGGAAATATAATTTATACTTAACATATACTTTAGGTATATTTTCTCTTTGTTAACATTTTTCTAAGGCAGTTCCATAACACCCTATATTTGAGCTGCAAAGGTTAAAAACTGTATTCAGTTTGTTGATTTAATATTTCATTACAATTTTTTCCTAAAAATGGTTAAATTTATCACATTATTTCCCAGGGATAATCGAAGCCACTAATAATAGTTTCCAATTTATTTTTACAGTTAATATTCTTGTTTGTTTTATTAGCACTAAAATGATATGTTATTGTTATTACTCGGAACCAATTAAGTGGGTTATTGCTTTGCCACTTATTTTATTTAAACAATAATGTGTATAATGAACTAAATGAGTCATATATGCGATGTGTGTATGTATTACCTATAAAAAGGGCAAGGGCTCACTTCCTACTTGCGGTTTGTATTTCCCTATTGATTTATTCATTTAAACTATGCGTCATATTAATACTACGACTGATTTATGGTATCAGAGCTATGAAAACAAGTATAGGGAATGCACCTGTTCTCACCTTGACAATACTTCCGTCAATGCTATCACAGTGCTGAATCTGTGATTTTTTGATTAAATAAGAAAACCTTCATTTAATTTTAACTACTTTTCGTGGTCTTGAGCTGGTCTTTAGTCCCAGCGTAGGATACCAAAATATCGTTCACGAATATGTAATCATACGTAACCCCAAAACTATTCCGTATTCAAGCCACTCGGACTCTGGCGCTTAGATCATTTATTGAGGTAATTATCGTTTTATCGAAAAACTTAGACTTCGAAAAACAACGAAAAAGCGTGAAACGTATACTGTGACTGTACCGGGTGGCCACATAAGAATCTACACCGGCCATATCTCAGGAACCGTTCGTCACAAAGTTTTGAAATAAAAATATTTATTACAAAATTAACCAAGAGATATCCCTGGGAATTATTTTCAAGGCGCTCAACCTATGGCTAAGATTATCGCTTTTGTTCGATAATATACCAATTAAAGTTATATCAAAAATTCAGTGTTGTATTCGTTGAAATATGCGGTAAAACTTTGATTTAATGCATTTTGCTCTTACTCGCTAAATAGATTGAGGGGTGGAAGGGGGAACCTCTATCGAAAGAAATACTCGATAACTTCGATTTGCCTTAACCAAATTTGACAAACTTGGTTTCGTTTGAAAGAGCTTATCATATATTAACATTTGAAATTTTGTATGACTATATCCGTCGTCGCGACAGGGGACTATGTGCACAATATTTCCCGTCCCGCATAACAACTTCTTCGAGGTTCTCTGTAAAGCCCTTAAGGCCGCATTGGAGTCTACAATATTTTTGCAATTCTATTGCTGCCAGTTAGTTAATCTTTCGCATGAGAGTTACAAGCAATATGTCAAATGCAAATCGTTTTACAGTCGGCAATTCTATTGCAGTTGCAGTTTCTACGGCGAGGCCTGCCAACCCAGCAAAAAAAAAGTACGGCGAAACTATCTAAATACGACGCTTAAACTGCGCAAAACATAAAAACTGAATAAGAATACAGGGTGTTATGGAAATTACGTATTATATTTAAACCGGCAATTCCTGAGATAAAGACAAATTGAAGAAAAATACCCATAAATGGCGCATTTAATTCATTCAGCGGTAAAAGTCACCTGACGTCAAACCAGAAAAACACCTGTGTGGCACTGCGATACATGTAAGAAATGAAGGAATTCTGGCCGGTGTTGTCATCTTACACCTTAAACTCTTTAGACAAAATAAAATAATTTAAACACTTTTCCATTCTGTAATACCTTTTTGTACAATTAATTGAAGAACATTTACGATGGAGTATGTTTTAAACAACTCGAAAAAACATATGGAATAGTAATAGCCACGTACGTCCCTAGGTCAAATGCCAACGACCTCTTGACGCCTTACATCGGCTGAGCGAAGTAGTTTCATATAGCGCCGCACGCTTGCGTCTGTTAGTTGAAGACCAACCAGCGGCCGAATACGTTGTGTCTCGTCGATCACCAACACACTCTCAGCAATCCGCTGTGTTTTTTCGGTTTACGCGTGTATCTTGCCCGTCAATAAATAATCTTTGAATATTGTTTTTATTGACGCGTTTCTTCTGGACGTCAAATTTCTCGCGTGTAATAAAATCTAATAATCTGTAGTATAATCTGTATTATTGTATTTTCAAAAGCTAACTATCGGTCTGTTTCACTATTACTGTGTGTACATAAAGTGTTTCCAGGAGTGCTCCCATGAAAAAGAAAAAAAACTGATTGTGTTTGTGCCTGGATTTTCTCGCTGTTTAGGTATAAGGATATATACAAGTAGGTAGAAAATAATTTATTTTTATAATTTTATATGGAAGTTCAGTTTTACATTAAGTTTGGCAACATTGCCATTGGCTCTGGGTGAAATGTTGTACAGTAGCTCGGACTGACCTGTCAATAAGAGTGCTTGTTACCTCCGTTTTAAAACGGTCGATTTAAAAAAAAAATATGTAGCGCTTCTCTAGGACACCCAAGGAGTCACCCATTTAAATATAATACGTCATTTCCATAACACCCTGTATAAATAAACACGAATAGCCGATCAACAATAAACACAGGAGACGTATTTTAAGGTTAATATTTAGTAACTTTTATTTTTGGTTGGTAATGTTTTCCACCAGACGTAAACAAAAATCGAGCAGACCCGTTTTTTGACAAGTGGTCTTACAAGTTGCAAGAATATTGCAAAAATAAATTAGCTGGCTCCTTAATGCGCATGCCTGCCTTCTAGTTTATTGCAGCTGCAGAAAGACTTGCCGATTGTAATGCGGCCTTTATAAATTATTAGCCTTTTCGTTTTTCAAATAAGACATAAGGATTTTCAAACGGTGCATTTAACACCTGCCTAGCAAGGGATGATATCGACCACTACCAGCACACATGACTGCTCACCCATGCATAATATACATATATACAGAAATCCATGCATAATATATATACGGAGTGTTCCGATAGTGCGACACAGTGAAAAAGCTCCTTTGTGATTGAAGATACGAAAAAAATGTATATACAATTCTGTATGTACTGGGTAAACCGTTTATTAAGGGCATATACAAGTTGTTCCTTAATGACGTGCTAATATTTCACGGTATGATTCCTTAGGTCATTTTATAAAGAAAAGTTCATATGAACATATGTCCGCAACGGCTTAAATTTTTTGCCACAGCGCGTTGAATTTTTATTTTTTAAATGGTTATTTTTTAATATCTCCGAAAGTACTTTAGATATCATTTTCAATTTTGGTATGTGTTAATAGAATATTGAACCACACATTTTAGTTATAAAAGTTATTCAATTGTTCCACCAGTGGCGTCCCTGCAAACATGTCCTCTGATATTTTTTACAAAAAATATGGTACGCCACTGACAATTTTCCATGTGGATCTTTTTCCTGATTACCTTGGTCAATTCTACATGAAAACGGTCTCTTGAGTTTTTCTCGTCAGACGCACCGTTCTTGATATTGAAACTCATTATTATTAACATTGATAAAATAATTAATGATAAATTCTGTTTTATAAAAATTGTAGGAAATGACCACCTTCACTTAAAAGTGCTCCCGCCCGTCTTCACAGCGAATTGCCCACTCGTTCAAATTTTCAAATTTTTATAAAACAAGATTTATCATTAATTATTTTATCAGTTAATAATAATGAGTTTCAATATGAATTTAGTGGTTTTAATCAAGAACGGTGCGTCTGACGAGAAAAACTCAAGAGACCGTTTTCATGTAGAATTGACCAGGGTAATCAGGAAAAGTATCCACATGGAAAAATGTCAATGGCGTACCATCTTTTTTGTAAAAAATATCAGAGGCCATGTTTGCAGGGACGCCACTGGTGGAACAATTGAATAACTCTAACTAAAATTTGTGGTTCTATATCCTATTAACATATACCAAATTCGAAAATAATATCTAAAGTACTTTCGGAGATATTAAAAAATAACCACTTAAAAAATAAAAATTCATCACCCTGTAGCAAAAAATTTAAGCCGTTGCCGACATATGTTCATATGAACTTTTCTTTATAAAATTACCTAAGGAATTACACCCTGAAATATTAGCACGTCATTAAGGAACACCCTGTATACTGAGTACTGTTTTTAAAGTGGTACAAGGGGGCAATATCACAAACGGTTTAAAATATTTTCATTCTCTATTGTGAGGAGGTTTAGAATTTGAAATTAAATTAGAATACGAAGTTACATCACAGGCAACGTGCGAGTAGGCTTGTTGAAATTAGGGGGGATTATTTAAATAAAATGATCAAACGGTTTTGCTCTATTCTAAGGGAGAAAACTTTTCTAGTGTCTACAGTTTGCAAAATGTGAGAAAGTAATTTTTGATTTATTTTAAAATGTATATATTCTCAAACATAGGCTGCCGACGCCGGTGACGCAGCCAAGGGGGTTTGGGGTTTGTTGATAGCCCTTGAGGGGGGCAGCCTACGACTGAGGATCGTGGTTCGGAACCCACGTTAAGCTCTAGGTCCCCTCCGGAAAGGTTCAGGACAGCGAACGATGAGGTTAAAATTCAGATAACAATGGAATTAGTTTTCTGTATACACTTTGCCGGGACACTGTATCAATAAATGGATATACGTCCTGCCATTCAAGAGTACAAGGGATATCCTGGGCGACTCACGGGGTGTATAAAAATAACCGATAATGCGCGCGCGATAACTCCCGCATAAAACAGTTTAAAATCTACCAATCGGCGAATGTTTATATCACATCAAGTTCGAAATCGCGCGCCTTCACACAAGCAACGTCGTCCTACGGTTTTCAGTTATTTTACAAACATTCACGTGATTGCAGTGGTTTATTTATTATTAACAATTTGTTAAATTGATTCGGCTATCATCCTAAACGTCGTGTCTTCCGTTGATTAAGTGTACGTATTTTATTCATATTTTAAAAATATATATATATATAAAAATGCCCGCTGATGCAGAACTAAACTCCGTATTGGTGAGGAGGCAAGAGATGAACGATGCTCTTGATAATGGGCACGAAGTCAAGATCAAATACAGGGTGGTCAATATTTTTACGGAGTTCCATGAATTTACCAGGAAAGAAATAAAGCAGTACGAGGCGACATTTAAAAAGTAAGTTTTTAATTATGATAAAATGTTTAAACGTCCAATAACGGCAATACAGGGTGTCCAAGATAAGGAGGGCCTCTATGAGAATCTAATGGTAACAGATACAATGTCGATTAAATGGAAAAAAGCATATTGCAATCAAGTACGAACAATATGCCGTAGAAAAAAATTTGGTGAAATTTTTAAATTTTGAGTTATTTAAAAACTGAAATGAAAAATTTTGAATTAATTTTTTTTTCGACGTTAATATTAAAGTTAGAGCAAAACTGACAAAATATTCTCACAGCAACTTATAGTGAACTTAAAGATTACATAATAAATTTTTTATAAAACGTTTCGTTTTCAAACAATCATCATCAACTTAATTATTTCTAATACGGTCCTTATGGGACACATTTTAAGACCTTTTTTTATTCTAAATTCAATTGATGTTGTCGTCTAATTACGTTTAGAGTCCTTTTAATCATATTCATGAAATTTTCAGGATACGGGCCTGTATTTTCCATAATTTTGTAAAAACAGTTCAACGCAGTAGGTACTAAAATGAACATAATAATCATCAAACAAGATAATTTATTAATAATAACAAAATAGTAAGTATTAAAAAATAATCAACAAATAGGTACGCGGACAAAAAATACTAATTAAAGTAAAAATAACAGTAGATTATTAGGCATTAATTTTCTAAAAGGTGTTCGAAATGATTTCCGTCATTCTCCAGGTGACTGGTAAAGTTATTGAAGCCTTTCAAAGGCTACAAATGCTAATGCATCTTTTAAATTCTTCAATTTTCAGATGCTATTTGTTTGGAGACTGACGGAAATTATTTCGAAGACCTTTTGGAAAATTAATTTCTACTGTTAGTTTTTCATTATTTAATGTTTTTTGCAGATGTACCTATTTGTTGTTTATTTTTTCATACTTAATGTTTTGTTGTTGTTAACAAATTATCTTGTTCTATGTAGTGCATTATTATAAAAGAATTTAAAAAATATTCATTTTAGTACCTAGCATTGAACTGTTTTTACAAAGTAATAGAAAATACAGGTCCGTATCGTGAGAATTTCTGGAAGATGATTAAAAAGACTCGAAACGTAATTAAAGGATGATGTGCGGTACATCACTGAATTTAGAATAAAAAAACGGTCTTAAATTTTGACATAAAATCAGGGCCTTACTAGAAAAAATGAAGTTGTTTGTCGTGTAATCTTTGAGTTCACTAAAAGTTGAGTGTTTTGTCAGTTTTGCTCTAATTTTAATATTAACGACGGAAAAGAATTAAATTAAAAACCCAAAATTTCAGTTCTTCTTTAAATCACTTAAAACTTAATAAAAAACTTCTAATTTTTCCCATTAAATCGAAGTTGTATCTGTTACCATTAACGAGATCCCCATAGAGGCCCTCCTTATCTTGGGCACCCTGTATATTGTACAGGGTTATTGTACAGGGTATCCCATTTTCGACACTTTTATAGGGTATCTCCGTTATTGTTAGTGCTATCAAAAAGGTAATGTAGGTGTCATGTGCCCTTTTTGGGTCACACTTAAAATGGAAAAATCAAAATTCGAAAATTTTCGCTCGCTTAAGAGAATTGAATTGACAATTTCAGAACTGCCCTATATTTTCGTAGTTAAAAGAGATACAGAAAAATGTTTTATACAGAAGTTTACTTATAATGCTTTTTGAATAATCTGCCGTTTTCAGAATAGGTATACGTGGTCAGGTAAGAAAGTTATCGGACCTAACCTCATTTTTTTAATGAAACACCCTGTATATTTTAATCTAAAAATATAGCAGTTTAAACACTATTCTCAAATTTATAACAAACCGTGAGTAATAGATATC
Source organism: Barypeithes pellucidus (assembly GCA_963991005.1). Classification (NCBI taxonomy): domain Eukaryota; kingdom Metazoa; phylum Arthropoda; class Insecta; order Coleoptera; family Curculionidae; genus Barypeithes; species Barypeithes pellucidus. The sequence continues at coordinate 28,345,157 of OZ022561.1, read as the reverse complement.
ATATCCAATTTTTTTTAGCACCCTGTATCTTGAAAACGAAGCATTTGCGGACCCATGTTTATATGAACTTTTCGTCTTAGAATCACCCAAAGAATTGTCTCTTAAAATTACTGCACATACTTAATTAACACTCTGTATAGGTGTAAAATTTTCGAATTGAAATTTGTCCATTTGAGACTAAGCCTGCTTCATTAGAAAATAAATTATTTTTATTTCCTGTCTAAGTTAAAGTGCTTCTTCGCAAAATATCGAGAAATTTCCAGAATTCAAAATCACGCAAGCGTACCGAATTTAATAACCATCAGACATAAATAAAAAAAAAAAATAATATAGGCTGATGGTTATTAAATTCGGCACACCTGCATGATTTTGAATTCCGAGCAACTGCTCTTAATAAAATATTTCGATATTTTGTGAAAAAGAGGCACTTTACCTAGACAAAAAATAAAAATAATGGACGCGCAAAATCGTCAGTTCGTTTAACAAATTAGGTTTGTATTATTCCAACATATTAAAATACATGAATAAATAAAGAATAGAATAGAAAGAATGTCTAGGTTAAGCATTAAACCACATTCACCAAAAATTCTTATCATTTTTGAATGTTTGTATTATTAATAAATGGTAGACTGATAAGGTATAAATTGTTTAACTAGATTATAATATTCTTTCAAACTTTCAAATCCACCTTTTACTTGTATTATATTATGACTTCAGCCATACAACCTTTCCTTTCTGGTCTAAAGCAATGAACTTCTAATTTTGCCTACTCAGAAAACTAATTTATTAGATATTGTTTTTTTCCTCTGAAAAATATGTTTGATCTTGAAACGTAATTAATTTATTCAATTCATGACCAAGAACTATATATACAGGGTATCCCATAACTAATGGTACACAGGAAAACTGCAGATTCCTTGGGTAAAAATACTGCGATTTGGCCATACTTAGTTTAGTTCGATAGCTGGTAATAACCGAGATACAGGGTGTCCAAGTAAAAATTTAATTTTCAATTTTCCTAAATAACTTATTTCTGAATCAATATTATTTTTGCACACAATTTTGTGACTAGGGTTTTTTTGAGGAAAGGAATTTGAATTTGTTAATAATTTTGATGTAGATTATAGGGGGCGCTCTCTGCGGTATTCTGGATACAGGTGTCTAACTAAAAATTTAATTTTCAATTTTCCGAATTAACTTATTTCTGAATCAATATTTTTGCACAAAATTTTGTGACTAGGGTTTTTTTGAGGAAAGGAATTTGAATTTGTTAATAATTTTGGTGTTGACTGTACCGCTCTCTGCGGTACTCTGGATACATAAAAAGAAATGTAACTTTCTTAGGCCTTAGTATAATTATGTTTTTATTAAAAATATCAGTTTTTCCGTCATTTTTAAGCAATAAAGGTATACTTTGTAAATGTCGCTCCGACTAACCGTTTTCGAGATATTTTCAATTACAATTTCTAATGCGCCCGTTTAAATTTTGAGTTGTAAATGTGAAATTTGTCACAGTAGGCTTCGGTAAAAACAAATACAATGAAAGCACTTTGAAACCTCATCTCATCTCAGTTATTACCAGCTATTGAACTAAACTAAGTATGGCCAAATCGCAGTATTTTTACCCAAGGAATCTGCAGCTTTCCTGTGTACCATTAGTTATGGGACACCCTGTACATAGGATGTTCCTTAATGACGTGCTAATATTTCAGGGTGGGATTCCTTAAGTCATTTTATAAAGAAAAGTTTATATGAACATATGTCCGCAACGGCTTAAATTTTTTGCTACAGAGTGGTGAATTTTTATTTTTTAAATGGTTATTTTTTAATATCTCCGAAAGTACTCTACATATCATTTTCAATTTTGGTATGTGTTAATAGGATAAAGAACCACAAATTTTAGTTAGAAAAGTTATTCAATTGTTCCACCAGTGGCGTCCCTGCAAACATGTCCTCTGATATTTTTTACAAAAAGATGGTACGCCACCGACATTTTTCCATGTGGATATTTTTCTGATTAGCCTGGCCAATTCTACATGAAAACAGTCTCTAGAGTTTTTCTCGTCAGACACACCGTTCTTGATTAAAACCACTAAATCCATATTGAAACTCATTATTATTAACCTTGATAAAATAATTAATGATAAATTTTGTTTTATAAAAATTGTTGGAGTGGGCAATTCGATGCGAAGACGGGCGGAAGCACTTTTAAGTGAAGGTGGCCATTTCCAACAATTTTTATAAAACAAAATTTATCATTAATTATTTTATCAATGTTAATAATAATGAGTTTCAATATGAATTTAGTGGTTTTAATCCAGAACGGTGGGTCTGACGTAAAAAACTCAAGAGACCGTTTTCATGTAGAATTGACCAGGCTAAACAGAAAAAATCCACATGGAAAAATGTCAGTTGCGTACCGTTTTTCTTGTAAAAAATATCAGACGACATTGGTGGAACAATTGAATAACTTTTCTAACTAAAATTTGTGGTTCCTATTACCTATTAACACATGCCAAAATTGAAAATAATATCCAAAGTACTTTCGGAGATATTAAAAAATAACCATTTAAAAAATAAAAATCCAACACCCTGTAGCAAGAAATTTAAGCCGTTGCGGACATATGTTCATATGAACTATTCTTTATAAAATGACGTAAGGAATCACACCCTGAAATATTAGCACGTCATTAAGGAACACCCTGTATATAAGGTTTTTGTAGCTTATTTCCTCTTCGTTAACCTGATAAGGCTATTACCAGGGGGACTTACAGTTTACAGTCCAAAGGGCTATCGACCCCTGATTTCTCCTAATTGGGGAGTGCATACCGTTCCCTGTGCCCTAAGGCATATCCGATCTCAACCGACCCTGTGGGGTTTGAACCCACAAACTCTCGTCTTATAGTTCCCAGTGACCGCCTCTTTAACTACGGAGCCACCAGAGCCGTTGTTTGTAGCTAGCAAGAAGAATATACATTATTTTGTGTGTTTAAAATCCAATTTTGAAACTTACAATTAAGTAAAATACTCTTTCTGAAATTGTGTGTAATATGCTTCTTTCCACTCTTGGTATGTAGTATACTATTAAATATAACATGGGTATTTTTATGAAATTTTGGGATTGAAACTGAATTGCTCTTGATATATTGGCATTTATCCATATTCCACTTAAAAAGCAAACTTCCTATCTATACTATATAAATATCGTAAAAAATTATATCCTATTACGTATCGTACTTAAGAAACACTCTGTATAAAAGTATGTAGTTGGTATAGGTCAAAGGTATTGTAAACTACAGATCCCATAAAACATTCATAAAACTCTTGGAAAATGAAGCTGTGATTGTTTGAAATGTTATTGAAAATCAATCATGGATGGTGGAAAAGAGAACTACATGTTTGTTGGCTGAATGGTAACAATGTTGAAGTCTGATTATATCAGATGGTTAAATATTAAAACATAACCATACTTAAAAACACAAATCAACCAAAATATATAACAATCCGTTAGATCACAGGACAAACATCGCAATGTTTACGAGATTAGTATTCATTCATCTTTTGCTTATCGTATTTGTAAAGTAGAAATAGATGTTGCCAGAGTGCAGTTGGATTAGTGCAAGATTCGTTTGATACTTTTAAGTATAATAATATTTTTTAAAGAATCTCTCATCGCCTTTTCACAGTTTATGGTAAAATTATTGGAAAATAAATTGATTTTGCGGATTAATCTTAAACCAGTTGTATTTGCCAAATTAACAAATTTTTAATCTTTTGCAAGATACCTTTGCGATAAATATGTCAATCTGGCTATGCTGCAATAATGACCGAAAGAGGTGGGAAAGACTGTGTGTGCATTCGTTGCGTAGGCTAGAAATGTACATTTTTCCATCTGTAGTTTGTAATATCTTTGGTATAAGTTTATGAGCTATCTATTTTTATTAGCGCTAAGGGCATTGGCTAGGACAGAATTCATGTAACGTATATTAAAAATTTACACTTAAAATATTTCTATAGTACTGTTATGATAAGAAGGACCTTCATAATTTTTTAATCATAAATTTAACATACAGTTATCATGAGATTTATGATTGCATTTAATTGGGTCAATGCATACTACAAAACTGCAATCGTTTCATTTTATAAAATATACACTCGCGGAACTAAACTGCTGGCCATTTGCTTTCGAGCAAGAAAAATTTCGCCTAAATTTAAGTTAATATTTTCTGAACCAGATATGTCATCGATCTCCGGTTTTTAATGGTTGATAGATTTGTCCCTTAGGAAACAATTGCCAAAGTTGGATTGTCTTAAACTGTCAGAAAATTTTATATACAGGGTGTTAAAGAGGACGATGATTTTTGCTCCAATTTCAATAGCATGTAACTTTCACAATAATATTTTTGACTATTATACCTTATGAAAAGCTTGTTTATGTTCAGTAGCAACAATTGTACCTAAATGTTGTGATGTGCAGTGGCGTACTTATAATCACTTATATGTCTATGCTTTATGAGTATCTCACAATTTTTTTGTATTGGAAAGTACTCGCCCCTAGATTAGGCAAGTTTTTCCTTATTTTTTAGTTTTTCATATCACGCTACAGGTATAATATACAGTGTCTACAAAATTTTAAAAAAGATAATTTTTTTATTTAATTGTTTGAAAAAAAAAACGCATTAGCATGGCTGACTTGATATTGTTTTTTTTTCGTGATAATCTCGATTCAAATTAATACACTCGGATGGACGGGGTTTGGTTTGACGGCAGCTAGTGATATTTAATATTAAAGTGCCTTTCAATGTAAGTTTAATTTTAGGAATAGTGTCGTGTTAGAGAGTTAGAAATTAATAAATAAATTTTTTCAAACAATTAAATTAAAAAATTATCTTTTTTAAAATTTTGTAGACACTGTATAATACACCTGTAGCGCGATATGAAAAACTAAAAAAATAAGGAAAAACTTGCCTAATCTAGGGGCGAGTATTTTCCAATACAAAAAAATTGTGAGATACTCATAAAGCATAGATATATAAGTGATTATAAGTACGCCACTGCACATCACAACATTTAGGTACAATTGTTGTTACTGAACATAAACAAGCTTTTCATAAGGTATAATAATCACTTGCAAAGTTTGCACGATACAACGCACAGTGGGATCTAGCTAACAAAAAGTTGAAAAAAAGCAAAGTTTTTAAAAAAAATCGGTATCTCTTAAAATATAGCAGATATCAAAAATTTGACAGATTACTTTCTTTGCTATGAACCAGTGATTCAATTGACGTACAGTGATAAAATTTAAAAATATTATTGTGAAAGTTACATGCTATTGAAATTGGAGCAAAAATCATCGTCCTCTTTAACACCCTGTATATAAAATTTTCTGACAGTTTAAGATAATCCAACTTTGGCAATTATTTCCTAAGGGACAAATCTATCAACCATTAAAAACCGGAGATCGATGACATATCTGGTTCAGAAAATATTAACTTTTAAATTTAGGCGAAATTTTTCTTGCTCGAAAGCAAATGGCCAGCAGTTTATTTAAAATACAGCAAGAGGATGCAACGCGGGGATCGCAGGCATCCAAAAGTGTCGTTCATGTCACCTCACGTAAAGGTGCGTTTATGTCGAAGATGCGATAAACGAAAAGAGCGACGATGTTCGGTGGTCTGATATTAGTCCAAATCCGGCCAATTGCAAAGTACAGATTTGAAATAATTGTAACAATAATATATGACATGAGTAAATGCTAACGAAAATATGAAACGCAAAAAATATTATTTTTACAGTTATATTTACTACAAGGAATATTTTAACCAAATAATATAACAATACAAGTGAATAAAATTATTGTTTAACCAACAGAATTGGTTGAGATATATGGCAAGCGGTCTAGACATACGATGAACCTAATAGTGTTTATATATTTTATATAGGGTGTTCATAAAAAGGTTTCAAAAACGCATTTCAAAATAATTTTTCTCAAGATTTTCAAATGGAACACGTACAAGCTTGTCGTTTCGTTCTGTAGCTACCAAAACTATTCAAGGAATGCAGACGAAATATTATCGATGTTGTCAAATTACTTATCAAAAATCTAATAAGTTTTATGAAATTTATTATTTATCATCCTATGAATACAGAACCTTATCGTTAAAAACTTAGAAAGTAGGTATTATAAAAAACTGAGGTATTTTGAGTTTTAATTAACATGTTCACACCTGACTAATTTTAATTACCGGACAAGATTAAAATATTAATTGAATTATGACAAGTTGTGAATATGCATTTACTCCAAACATTTAGTCGATTAATAGGATCACTTCCGCCTCTATATTGTTTCACAGCATTAAACGGATAATATGTGACTGATTTGGACACGCCTGCGCAGACATATGCCAGACACATTGCACTACCATGCGCCAGATACGCTCTGATTTTTGACCAGCGATAGCGAGCGGTGGAGGTTACGCGTATTATATAATTATTAATAGTGCAAATAGTAAACAATTTTTTTTTGCGCTTTCCTTCTCGGAAAATTATTGCTAATGTTTATAATGCTTGTGATGAGGAAGCCCGAAATAATGCATTTAATTTGCCGTTAAAATGGACAGGGTTTCGATGTATACAGGCGCTGATATTCCCATGATTAAAGAAATTCACAAGGATGATGAGGACCGGAAAGCAAATAATCCTGAAAAGTTGTTGTCGTCTCCCGGAAAAAAAAATGCATCGTTTATCAGTTATAGACAAATTAAAATTTGATTTAGTGTAATACGACGCATTATCGAAAAGTTCTATCTAGAGTTAAACTTGTAAATTTAATTAATAGTTATAATAAAATACTTTGGTACTGATTGCAACAATAATAACATTTACGATTACGATTATCAAATTAAATACGGAATTAAGAGGAAAACATAAATTTATTAAGACCTTTTAAATATATATATTATATACAGGGTGTCTCAGAATATGTGGGCAATCTCCCGGGTTCACATAGAACATGGACTAGACGTAGCGCAAAAATATTTTTCTTTTGTATACCTTGTATGATTAAGGAACGGCAATAATATTTTTGGATACTCTAAACCCTAAGCTGAAGAAAAGGTACTCTTGATCGATGTCGATAAAATGAACTGTTTTCGAAAAAAAAGATATTTTTGTTCAGTATACGTAAATTCCATTATTAAGTTAGTAACTAATAAGACCAAGGAGAAAACCCCAAATTTTAAGATACTACCATAAACTGACACTGGCATAAATATTCTTATTTAAATCGGTACATGTGAAAAAAACCATAACAACAATGAGGGAATTTTATAAACATAAAACAACAGCTAATGCAAAAAACCATATTGAACAAAATTTTTTTTTGAAAACAGTTCACTTTATTGACATTGATCAAGAGTACCTTTTTTTCAGCTTAAGGTTTAGAGGATCCAAAAATAGTATTGTCGTTCCTTCATCATACAAGGTGTACAAAAAAAATATATTTGTGTTACGTCTAGACGTCTAGTCCGTCCCTGGCAAACTAAATAAGGCCAATGTGTTTAAGAGGGCGAATTTTAAGGATACTCATCTACTAACCGTTATACTAAAAAATTATTCAATTACATCTAGTACTTAAAAAATTATTTAAAAATCAACGATTTCCAGAGACATCCCTAATGGGCCCGTATCTCCGGGGGGGGGGGGGGGGGGGCCTTAGGAAGAACTTCTCCTGTTATTTTTAAGTGTTCTATCTGAACCCGTGAGATTGTCCACATATTCTGGGACACCCTGTATACAGTGTGCCCGTGGATAGAGTACCCAAGAGGGGAAAATCATTATTATTGATTTTACGACAAAAACTCATTCAGTAAAAAGTTCCGCTTGTATATACTTTATGTTAGTTTATAGACAACTTTGTTTTATAGATTTTAGTATTTTTATATTTAATTTTAAAATAATAGTACCACGCCCATGGATGGCTCATGTGACCTGTGCCTTCCTTCTCTCTTACGGATACCGCGTATCCACAGATCCAAGCGACAAACTATATTTATTTGGCTGAACTGGATGTAGAATTCATAAGCAATTTTTTTTGTAATACAAACTCTGGGAGTGGTGGTTCTGAATCATATAACGCCAATATTTGGAACTGAGGTGTTTTAATCGGTCACTATAACCATTTTGCTATTATTTATAACAGCCCTGTCTTATATTGGCTTAAAGTTTTGGAATGCTCCTGATAGAATGTTAAAATACTAAGAAAATTAGTCATATTTTGAATCTACCTAAGGTGTAAACGAAACTTGCATATCAAAATATATTATGGTTTATAAATTAATAAAAAAATATTGTATATATAGCTTCGGATAACAAACCGTCACATCGATTTATCTCCGGTAACATTTTCATGCGTGACTGGTGTTACTGTGACCGGCGATACAAAATGCACCAATTTGTGGATAACAGTTAATACAAGCTATTTCTTAAACTTCTTTAGACTGCAATGAGTATCTGTACTCAAGAGAGTGACTTCTAGTAGTATTTTTCCCTTAATTAAGACTACTAGGTCCGAGTTAACCCTGTGACTGGCGATACAACATAAAAACATACGCCTGGTAAAAAGTAGGCAGTGTTCTAGTTTATACCTAATTAAACATAATAAGGGACTTACCTAAACAGGAGCACGCTTTACACAAATTCAAACACATAATACCGTCATATTTGTAAAACTATTGGGCCGACCTGTACTGGCGTTATTTATAAGTAATTTCTGCCCGTGACCGGCGATACATGCAGCAGCGGGGACGGAACTTCTGGTTAATAATTGCGTTAGAGAAAATAAACTGTTGATTTTTTCAATACAAATTGTAGTAGGAGTGTAAATTATTTATATATAAAAGTAGCTAGTAAAAGACACGTGACCGGCGATACATTTTTGAATTAAAATTTGAATACTACAGCTATAATCTAAAAAAAAACTTTTAAAATTGCTTTCTAATGCAGGAAGTAACATATATTTCGCAAATTATAATCGTTTCAGGCAAGTAGTTTATTTTAGTAAGTTATATGTTAAGGACTGAAAGCTGCCTGTAAAAAAAAATTTACCCACATACGTACGTTTGTGACTCTTGTCAATCAATTTGCGAATCCGCTCCTGGTCATTGATATAATACCCTTCCACGAGAAAGTTTCCAGATTCAATCAACCGGGCAAATATCAGTGGGTACACCACCTACATATTTTGAAAATCAATACACCATCAGTTTCCAGCACACTAACGCTGTGCTATTTTTAACATGACCCGCATATTTACCCTGATTTTTAATTAGGTCCATGCGGGGGTAAATGATTTCTAAAATTAGGATTCTGCGGCGCGGTTAGTCAGTGTACAGGGTGTTTCTAGAGCAGGGGATGAGATTTAAAGGAAAGGAAGCAATTTATACAGGGTGTCCCATAACTAATGGTACACAGGAAAACTGCAGATTCCTTGGGTAAAAATACTGCGAATTGGCCATACTTAGTTTAGTTCAATAGCTGGTAATAACCGAGATACAGGGTGTCCAAGTAAAAATTTAATTTTCAATTCTTCCTAAATAACTTATTTCTGAATCAATATTTTTGCACAAAATTTTGTGACTATGGTTTTTTTGGGGAAAGGAATTTGAATTTGTTAATAATTTTGATGTAGATTATAGGGGGCGCTCTCTGCGGTACTCTGGATACATAAAAAGAAATGTAACTTTCTTGGGACTTAGTATAATTATATTTTTATTAAAAATATCAGTTTCTCCGTAATTTTTGAGCAATAAAGGTATACTTTGTAAATGTCGCTCCGACTAACCGTTTTCGAGATATTTTCAATTACAATTTCTAATGAGCCCGTTTAAATTTTGATTTGTAAATGTGTAATTTGTCAAGTAGGCTTTGGTAAAAACAAATACAATGAAAGCACTTTGAAACCTCATTTCTGTCAAAGTTTATTTTCATTTGTCAGCATTGTGGGTGTTTTTAAGGAGTTTTTGAAGATACTGTTATCAAAAATGAAACTAAAAATGCCGCGACATAACGGTTTTCTAACGGAGAAATGCGAGACATGGTATGTTTATACGCACAAGAAAAATTTTATCATCACAACATCATCACAACTAAAACAGCACATCAGCAGTTTTGGAAATGTATCCAAATAGAAGACAGCCAGATTTTAAAACTTTTACAAGCCTATACGACAGACTGGGAGAAACAGAATCCTCCACTATTACGTTTTAGACGCAAGGATCCTGTTTCTCCCAGTCTATCGTATAGGCTTCTAAAAATTTTACTAATTTTTGAATAAATTTCCAAATACCGCCGATGTGTCTGTCTGTTAAAATTTTCTTGTGCGTATAAACATACCATGTCTCGCATTTCTCCGTTAGAAAACCGTTATGTCCCAGCATTTTTAGTTTAATTTTTGATAACACTATCTTCAAAAACTCCTTTAAAACACTCACAATGCTGACAAATGAAAATAAACTTTGACAGAAATGAGGTTTCAAAGTGCTTTCATTGTATTTGTTTCTACCAAAGCCTACTGTGACAAATTTCACATTTACAAATCAAAATTTAAACGGGCGCATTAGAAATTATAATTGAAAATATCTCGAAAACGGTTAGTCGGAGCGACATTTACAAAGTATACGTTTATTGCTTAAAAATGACGGAAAAACTGATATTTTTAATAAAAACATAATTATACTAAGGCCTAAGAAAGTGACACTTCTTTTTATTTATCCAGAGTATCGCATATCGCATTCAAATTCCTTTCCTCAAAAAAACCCTAGTTACAAAACTTTGTGCAAAAATATTGATTCAGAAATAAGTTATTTAGGAAAATTGAAAATTAAATTTTTACTTGGACACCCAGTATCTCGGTTATTACCAGCTATTGAACCAAACTAAGTATGGTCAAATCGCAGTATTTTTACCCAAGGAATCTGCAGTTTTCCTGTGTACCATTAGTTATGGGACACCCTGTATAAGATTATCTGCAATGAAACTATAATTCACTTTGGATCACTTTGAAAATCTGGAAGCTTATAGAAGCGGACATGATCTCCCTTTTAAAAATATTTTTAGCCATGCAGTGTTGCGGTTTCTACTTGAAAGTATTAGCAACTTTGATAATTTTAACGGAACACCCTGTGTATTGTTTTTGTTTTAGAATCCTTATTAAGTTCTTAATAACTTTCCTTAATATTTTCCTATACCTATTTGTCATAGTTCATAACATAACATTCAAATATTCATTATTGGACGCAAGAAAATCCCCATGTTACGAGAGATTCTTCATTCCAGAAAAGTTTAGTTTTAATGTTTTTTGTTTAATGATGGATGACAAAATTCGATATTTGATATATGATGAAAATTTAACATCCAGAAAATACTTCAAAATTTTAACTACATTTGTTGAAAATTTCGTTGATAATCTTCCTCTTACCCAGTATCGCAACAGGTGGTACCAACTGGACGGGGCTCCAGCTCATTGCACTGCCGAAGTAAGTGTGGAAATACGGAGAATATTTGACGGTCGCTGGTTCAGGCGTTTGCGACCTTGAAATTGGCCTGCCAGGTCTCTAGATTTAACGCCTCTAGATTTTTACCATTGGGGTACTCTCAAAGATATTGTTTACAAAACAAATTCAAGGGAAGATTTAGATGATCGGGTGAATCGTGCTTTTCAAAGTTTGAATATTGATGATCTTAGATTTACTACTACAGATGGTGTCAATACCCGAATTCTGAAATGCTTAGAAGTGAACGGCCAACATATTGAACATTTATTGAAAAGTAACTAGATATTTTTTGCAAAATGTCAACCATTACAAAACAATTTCCATAAGCTACTTGCAAAATTGGTCTAAAAAGTATGATTGTTATCTGTAATAATTCTGCTAAATAAATGCTCATAAGTCAACAACTGTTCAAAATAGGTATAGTAACATTATACATATTAAGATAGACAATTTTAATAGCTTTTAGGACAATAGATAAAATATAGGGTATTTCATTTAAAAAAATGTACTCTTTACTATTTTTCCAAACCATCAAAATATTTGTATTTTGAAACACTCTGTACTATTATAACTAATATTTGGAAAGAGGGTGAAAGACCTCTGAATATAATCTGACTCCATACCAAATTTCAGTGCTTTAATTGTGAGAGTTTAAAAATATCATCGCTTTTTGTAGGGCATGTTTTCCGAAAAAAAAGCGAAATTAATTATTATCTCGAGAACTATAACAATAGGTATAGGAAAATATTAAGGAAAGTTATTAAGAAATTAATAAGGATTCTAAAATAAAAATAATACACAGGGTGTTCCGTTTAAATTATCAAAGTTGCTAATACTTTCAAATAGAAGCGGCAACACTGCTTGGCTAAAAATATTTTTAAAAAAGAGATCATGTCCGCTTCAATAAGCTTCCAGATTTTCAAAGTGATCCGATGACTAGTTCTCCATAAACGTCTAATAGGCCGTGCACCATCAATCACCCTGTATGGTACCGGCCTTAGCGTTTTGTTAATACTTTTTTCTATCAACTACATGATGGATCACACAATAATAATAAACACTATAGGAAGAATCCTTTAAGGCACTCTGGGAGTGGTGCGTGTGCGCATAAATCGATTCACGTTGGTTTTGAATCGTTGGAGGTTATATTCATTGGGAAAAACGACCTCGGGAAGGTCGTTCCATAATGATGAAGTCCTCCAGATGAAAGAATTCTGAAATAATGAAGTTCGAGGAGTACTAAGCTTAACCAGATATGGATGGGCGGCAGTGGTTCCTCGTGTATTTCTGCTATTCGCCGCTCTGGGCGGAATTAAGAGGGCAAGGTCAGCCCAGCACTTTCCATGGAAATATCTGTAAAAGAGGAGTCAAATCCCCAACCTGTCTTCGATGTTCTAGGCTGTCGAGGTTCTTCGTCAGCTCGTGGTCTTCAATCAGACGAATGGCCCTCGTTTCGATGGAATCCAGTAGCCGAAGATATGTTTGGATGCAGAGCTCCAGACATGAGAGCAGTACTCTAGTGATGGTCGAATCTGGACTTTGTATAGTGTCAAAAGTTGTTGAGGTGTGTACAACTTTTTGGTTCGCAAGAGTACACCGAGTTTCTGAGAAGCTATCTTGGCGATTGCCACAGCGTGGTTATCCCAAGACATATTTACTCCCAGAGAGAGTGACGCCCAGAAAATTAATAGATGAAGCCAGTGGGATTGCGTGTCTTGCCATAACTATATCCGGTTTTGCAATGTTAACTTTTTTAGAGAAAACTGCTGCATAGGGTTTTTTAGCGTTAAATTCGTTGTTGTTACCGTCACCCCAAACCCATGCTGTCTGCAAAGATGTGCGTCGGCAGCCGATGTTTGTTCATTCAAAGATAAAAATGATATTTATTATCAACACAAAACAGTTTAAAAATCGCTTTTAAATTTTGTATGTTCATCATCAAAGTTCTTTGTAGAAACATGGTGTTGATTGGAAAACCCAATCGCTTAGCGATTATAATATAATTTAAAATTATTTTAATTGTTTCGGTTGGGATGTTTGTCGTTATCCTTGCCGGTACATTTTTGACTAATAATTAAATTAAAATACGGGAATGTAAATTTGTTAAACTATAAGGTAAAACACCCAACGATTGGCAGGTTTTAGAAATATTTCTTATCAAATTGACCATCCTGAGAAAGTCTCTTATTTTATAAAGTATTTAACAACGTTATGCCAAGCATAGATGGTATTAAAATCGTTGAATGTTCAAAAAAATAGCAATATTTAAAAAAATGTAAATTAAATAAAAAGGATAGTTCTTCTTTTCTAAAATCCTTAAATTGACAGGCCGAAAAAAAGGTTGTCCCAAAATTTTACACCCCAATAATAATTTACATAATTTAGTGCTTCTTTCTACAAATTTATTAGTAATTTACAAAATATACACCGTGTCCAAGATAAGGAGGGCCAGTACAGTGATCTCGCAAACCGTAAGAGAGAAGTCGTGCCTAATAATATGCCGTTTAGAAAGTTTTTAAATTCCGAGTAGTTCCGGAGATATCCGGAAAAAACCGAAATTCTGAAAAATCGTTTTACTTTTTTCCTGGGTTTTTTTGAGATCGAATTCTAAAGTAAATTGCAATTTTACATTGCCACTTTTTCCGCTCTATCTAACAGCGTTAATTGTTTTGTAATCCGACGAGTCGTCTTCGAAGGGCCATTATCAACTTTATTTTTTTACATACGGTCCTGTTTTCCTGATATTAGAATTTGAGAGCTTTTTTCTTCCGAATGCAACGATGTATAGCACATTGTGGTTTAATGACGTTTCGAGGGTTTTTTGAACAACATCAGGAAATTTTGGGATACGTATTTCTCCTAATTTTATAAATAATATCTCATAAGTAAGTTGTAAATTTTTACTTACGTTGGACTAGTTCAATAAATAACAAATAATTTAATAATAAACCACAAATAAGTGAACAGAAAAAACATACCAAAAGAGAAATAAAACGACCAACGAAAAAAGTAAGGAACTACATAATCAGGTGTTCTGAAACACCATGGCCAGCACGTCCGCCTGATATGACATTGTTAGATTTTTTCCTCGGGGGGTATGTCGAAAATTATGTTTATAAACATAACTTCGAAACAGAAGACGAACTTAGGAGGTTGGTGCTTGAAGCCTTTCAAAGTATTACGCCAGAAATGTTGTCGAATGTTTTAGAACCGACAGTTAGAAGAATAACGGAAATCATTTTGAACACCTGATTATGTAGTAGATTATAAATTGTTTTACTTCACAGATTAGCTTTTTAATTTTAATATATAATTCCAGCTTTAAACTAATATTTACGAGCTAAATATACAATTTATTTTAATATGCACATACAGGTGGCAACACCTAGGTGCATTGTATTTACAATATAATGATGCATATTATTATCCTAAGTTATTTAAGTTGGTATGTATTCTAAAATAATATAATATACAGGGTGTTATGGAAATAACGTATTAAACCGGCAAATCCCGAGATGAAAATAAATTGAAGAAAAATAACCATAAATGGGGCTTTGAATTATTAAGCGAAATATACACTTTAATGAAATCTCAAAATTTACGTGGCCGCTCCTGAGGCCCTTCGCAATCAATATTTTATTGAGGCAGTCGCCAGGTTCAAAAGAGGTTAGCGCATTATAGGCGATGTTGTCATATTGCAGCACATAATTCTAAACCCACGTGTTCAGTTTGTGACAACAAGACGTCTTTGACGCGCGCTATCTTTTCTTTTTTAAACTTTTTAGAAAGAGAAAAACTACAATTTTAAGGTACATACTCTCTTATTACCTTCGATCTTATTTTTAAATAATCCGTTTTATAATTAAATTCCATAAAAAAATAAATCACAAAAAGTGTTTTTCAACAGAACCAACAGTAGATAATATCACACAAATTTGAAATCACATCACAACATTTATTATTATGAATTATTTCACAACAAAAAAAAATCGGGCAATACAACTAAGAAAACGTTTAAAATTCGTATACGTCAAGCACGTGGAACCCTCGACGTCGTGGAGCCAACGTCGTTCCACTCAAACCCGAACAAACCCGAATCTCGAAACATACTGAAGTATGAAGCGGCGCGCGGCCGGTTTTCAAGCTACGGCGAGACACGCGGTGTGATCTGACAACACTGTTAGTATACTCTAGTGACCCACATTGTTGCTAAGTGAATCCAGATGGAACGGGGCGATAGTATGTGGGTTCAAGTTACAAGTCAAATAATTTAGAAAAAAATAGTATAATTTTGACACTTTTTAATTCTGTCATACCATTTTGAAAAATTCTTTCCACAAGTTGAAATGACGGCGAAAAATGTATGTTATGCAACACAATCAATAGAACAAGAAAAATCGGTTAATGCTATAACTGGTGAATTTAACCTCCTTATTTATATCACTTAGAAATACCTTAACGTTTAAAATTCGTATACAAACACTTGGGAGTTGAACAAAAAGGCTCACGCGATGAGGCGATCCCTTTCTCATATCAAAACATAGCAATGTTTTCCAATGGCCGAGGTTGAGGCCCGCGTTGTGTTCTGGCATCGCTGCTTGCCTACTGACCTACATACACTTGTTAACAAGCGCGGCAATACGTGGGATAAGGGGTTTTTTACCTTTAGTATTTTGGCATTCCATTTAAAAAAATATATATGTAGGACACCCAAGGAGTCGCCCATATAGATACAAAAGTCATTCCATAGCACCCGTATGGTGGCAACTATTTCATTGACCAATATGGGTATCTTTTGAACGGTAATTTCTACGAAATTGGTTAAATTAGAGAAAATAAGCAGATTGGAAAGCTTTTTTAGAATCCAGTATCGACGTTGCTGAATTGTTTTTGATTCATGATATACAGGGCGTTTTTCTAAAATCAGTTATTAGAGTTATTAAAAACATTAATTTTAGATGTTCGTTATAATTTAAAATATGTAGGACACCCAAGGAATCGCCCCTTTTAAATACAAGTCATTCCATAACACCCGTATAGAGGGTGGGGGCTATTTCATTGACCAATATGGGTATCTTTTGAACGGTAATTTCTACGAAGTTGGTTAAATTAGATCCAGCATCGACGTTGCTGAATTGTTTTTGATTCATGATATACAGGGTGTCCCAGAGTATGTGGACAATCTCCCGTGTTCAGACGTCTCTGGAAATCGTTGATTTTTAAATAATTTTTTTACTACTAGTACTAAGTGTAATTTAATAATTTTTTAGTATAATGGTTATTAGATGAGTCTCCTTAAAATTCGAAGAAAAATTTATATGAACTTCTCCTGTTATTTTTAGGTGTTCTATCTGAATCCGGGAGATTGCCCACATATTCTGGGGCACCCTGTACAGGGCGTTTTTTAAAAATCAATTATTAGACTTATTAAAGACATTAATTTTAGATGTTCGTCGTAACCCGCCGTCTTCTTAGCTACGCCACTGCTTAAAAACTAAATAGACAATTCGCTTGACGAAGATTTTTACGATCTAAACATTATGCTAATACTAATAACCACAAACACAAGTTCCCAGTTAAAACCAATTTAATAAAATTTACGATAATAGTAAACGCAGTTAATGGTCAAATGAATAATCGTTCGTATTTTTATCCATCGAAACATGCACATGCAATGTAAATTTTTTTATTGTTTATCAATGAATAAGACACAGTTGTAAAACGACATTAACCTTGCTTCCATTGTAAATCATTTTTGCATTACACGTCATAGTTTATGATCCAAGTGAAATGAATCATAAAATGTATCATAAATCATAAGTACATATGCATTTTAGGCGTGGATTCGTGATAGATGATTATATTAATATCGCATATAAGTCATGGATTTTTCACAAAAAGTGATGTCTGGTAAAGGACTGGGTGTAATCAGTTTATTTAATAATATACACTGACATACAGGGTGTTACTTAATGATATGTACAGGGTGTCCCATTTTCGACACTTTTATAGGGTATCTCCGTTATTGTTAGTGCTATCAAAAAAATAATGTATGTGTCATGTGCGCTTTTTGGGTCAAACTCAAAATGGTAAAATCAAAATTTGAACATTTTCGCTTGCTTAAACGATACGGGGGTATATCAAAAAATTAATTCAAAATTACCCTATATTTTCTTAGTTAAAAGAGAGATATGGAAAAATGTTCTATACAGAAGTTTCTTTATATTGATTGTTGAATAATCTGCCATTTTCAGAATAAGTGTACGGGGTCAGGTAAAAAAGTTATCGGACCTAACCTCATTTTTTTAAATGGAACACCCTGTATATTTTCGTCTAAAAAGATAGCATTTTCAATTCTCTTTTCAAATATATAATACACCATGGATAATATTGGTTTCCTAGGCGATTTATTTAAACTTTATTGCTTTAAACCACAGTAGACCATGAAACAAAAGCTAATATCCTAGAAACAACTATGTTGACTATTAACATCAATTTCATTTTTACATATTCACATTTTGAAAAATTTGATATGATATCAGTTTATACTGAAAGTGGAAAAAACGAAAAAATGGCGCAAAATGTATATTTTGTTCGCTATCCGGAAAGACGGTAACCATTTAAAGACATATTCCGAACATTTGCGATGATTCCCGTTATTTTTTTACCTTAATCTGAATATTTTCTTTCGTTTCAAAGTAATGAAGTTTAAATAAATCGTCTAGGAAACCAATATCATCCATGGTGTGTTATATATTTGAAAAAATAATTTAAAATAGTATCTTTTTAGATTAAAATATACAGGGTGTTCCAGTTAAAAAAATGAGGTTAGGTCCGATAACTTTTTTACCTGACCCTGTATACTTATTCTGAAAACGGTAGATTATTCAACAATTAATACAAAGAAACTTCTGTATAAAGCATTTTTCTGTATCTCTTTTAACTAAGTAAATATAGGGTAATTTTGAAATTGTCAATTTTTTGATTTTTCCCCGTATCTCTTAAGCGAGCGAGAATTTTCAAATTTTTGTTCTACCATTTTAAGTTTGACCCAAAAAGAGCACATGACACCGACATTACTTTCTTGATAGCACTAACAATTACGGAGATACCCTATAAAAGTGTCGAAAATGGGACACCCTGTGTACGTAAAAATCTCTACTAAGATCATTGTTTACTTTTTTGATAAGTTAATGCGTAACGGAAATACAAGGGGTGTGTAAAATGTCAAAATCAACCTAAGAGATCAATGATAAATTTGACACCGGAACCTTTCGTTTCGTCAAAAGGTTGGACACTAAAGTGAAATCGTAATATTTTGGCATTACTATCAGCCATCTTGCAAAAAGTACGGAGGAGTAAAAAATGTATCATTCCCCCCATCCCTATGAGATCGGATATCTCGTGGGGTACGGGACACGGGGTACGTACTCCCCAATCGGTAGGTCATACCTCGAGACACTCTGTATAGCACATTATTATAGATATAAAAATCACATTTTCTCGATATACGTAAAAGGCGAGAAAGTATTCGTTGAGGATAATTGTAATTTGTCTTATTTATAAAAGCCATTTGTAACGAGGAAGAATTCTCTGACATCGACCTTTCACTGATGGGATGATCACTTTTATCTCGCGATTTCATTTCTTTATAATAATATGCATTATTTATTGAAATGCGCAAGAAACTTTTCCTTTTTGTGCAGCTAAATATGTTAATCAATAAAATTAGTTTTACATTCATGCGGGAGACTAACGGCTATACATATACAGGGTGTAACTAAATAAGTGTAAAACATTTAAGGGGGTGATTCCTCATCGAAAAAAAGATAGGATCTTTCATATAAAGAAACTTCATTGGAGCATCCCTTGTTAAGATACAGCCCCTTAAAGGGGATACATAAAATGTGTTTAACAATTTTTTTCACAAGCACTAAAAAAGTTACAATATTGAAATTAACCTGCCATTTTCTACTACCAAAAAGACACTTAGCAGTAATTTATTTGGTTTACCCCATGGTTGTAAGGGGTGGAAAACGCAACCCCTAAAATTTATTTCCAATGTAAGTTTCTGTCTTATTATTTGTTTACCATCTAAAAATTTATTTCCGATAGCCTGTTTCATTTTAAACAAAAAATGTCTCTTGAATTTTTTGCCCACAATAAACCAGTTCCCAGCAAAAAATTATTTTACGAACAAGATACATATCGCCATAAAACGAAAATACGAAACTAATTTATCCAGTAGGCCGCTATTAGCGATAGTGACAATTAAATTGGTCTGAAGGTAGACATATTGAACATTTACTATGATTTCTAGATGTTGTATGTTTTGTTATTAATAAATTAGTTTTGTTTATTTATAAATTTTATGTACCCCTTTTAAGGGACTGTATCTTAACAAGGGATGCTCCAATAAAGTTTCTTTATATGAAAGATCCTATCTTTTTTTCGATGAGGAATCACCCCCTTAAATGTTTTACACTTATTTAGTTACACACTGTATATCTTGGAAAATAAAAAAATATATTTGGTCCACATTTTCAAATGGAAACCCTCAAATTTTATAATTATTTTCTATTTAGCATTAAAAATAAGGGTAAGTTTGTGTAAAGTTGTCTATTACGAAACTTCGTAGTTTTCGAAATATTGCCAATTTAATATTTTGATATGGAGATGTTGCTGCGTATGTTAACTTCAGTTACTCATAGTTTGGCTATGACGGCGTTGAAAAATAGTTTAATGCTGAAGAAATCCATGACGTTGTCACCATTTGAAATTTATTAACAATAATGCCGCGATACCTTGCCCTTTAGGTATATTTTATTTTGGCTAGCAGAGAATACTAATAAAATAGTATATTAAGATACAAGTTTCATAAGGCATTATCTTAGAGCACGCGTTTAATTTAGAAAACGACCCGCATTTTGTGTGAATTTTTTAAAAATAAAAGCTTAGTTGTTATATTTTTTGTTTACTTTAAATACATATTAATATATCCAGGAAAAATTAAAAATTGAAAAATTATTAATAGTAAGTAAGAAAAAATTAAAAATAGTAAGTACAGGGTGTCCCAATTTCGACACTTTTATAGGGTATCTCCGTAATTGTTAGTGCTATCAAAAAAGTAATGTAGGTGTCATGTGCTCTTTTTGAGTATTTTCGTAGTTAAAAGAGACACGGAAAAATGTTTTATATAAAAGTTTCTTTATAATCATTGCTGAATAATCTGTCGTTTTCAGAATAAGTATACGGGGTCAGGTAAAAAAGTTATCGGAACTAACCTCATTCTTTTTAAATGGAACACCCTGTATATTTTAAATTATCTTTTCAAATATATAACATACCATGGATGATACTGGTTTCCTAGGCGATTTATTTAAACTTTATTACTTTGAAACGAAATAAAAGACTTTTATCATATCAAATTTATCAAAATGTTGATAGGTCATTTTCGCAAATGAATATGTAAAAATGAAATTGACGTTAAATGTTAATAGTCCACGTAGTTGTTTATAGGATATTAGCTTTTGTTCCATGGTCTACTGTGGTTTAAATTAATAAAGATTAATAAATCGCCTAGGAAACCAATATCATCCGTGGTGTGTTATATATTTCTGCCAAGAACCTAGTAAGTCGACTTACTATAAAATAGAGTAGTAAGTTTTTAACATTTATTTAAACTGTCTATTTGTTAATAAAAATCAATGATTTTTTGGAAAATGAAACTATGTAACAAGAGCTTACTGTGTATAAAATTTTAGAATAAATTAAATATGAAGGAAGTTGTGCAATTTTTAAATGGAATGTCTTAAAATTTACATTTACGACTTACTATGTTCTTGTATTGCACGGTAGATTTGAAAGAAGAATTTAAAATAGTAGTGTTTTTAGATTAAGATATATAGGGTGATCCTATTAAAAAAATAAGGTTAGGTCCCCGTATACTTATTCTGAAAACGGCAATATAAAAAAACTTCTGTATAAAACATTTGTATCTCTTTTAACTAAGCGAGCGAAAATGTTCAAATTTTGATTTTACCATTTTAAGTTTGACCCAAAAACAGCACATGACACCTACATTACTTTTTTTGATAGCACTAATAATTACAGAGATACCCTATAATAGTGTCGAAAATGGGACACCCTGTACCTACTTAATTACTACGTTGATGTAAAAATATTAAATATAGGTAGGTACACATGACTGTCCATTTTAGGTACAAATTCATGTCAAATTAATGGGCAACACCTTCTTTTAGCTGTCAAATTCGAGATCCACATTTAATCATCGCTTTTCAATTAGTTTGTGTCTTAAGATGTGAGATATTTACCTTAGCTGCTTTTATTTTTTGACAGATAAATTGTCGCAAAAAATAGCAGGACTTCTATATATTTGAAATGCGGTAAAATAATAAATTGGGAACCTTACCGATCGTACATATTATAACCTTTCACAGGCTTAAAAAACTGTAAAGTTGCATTTAAAAAATCTCGTTCTGGCTACGCCCAAGCTGTCATGAATTCCCTTTTTTACAATACCATGCACTAGCCTAGTTATTGAAACCATTGGCAGTTTATTTTTATAACCAACTCGAATCTCAAGCCTTGCCCCTGAATTTTATTATAGTCACATAGATCAATAAAATATACTTTCCCACGTTTCAATTATGAAATTTAGAACTTGTGGTTTGGTCTTTGATACACATAGCTTGTAGGATTTTCGTTTTTATTTTCTATTTTTGCGATTACATACAGGTTGTTATGGAAATGACGTATTGTATTTAAATGGGTGAATCCTGGGGTGTACTAGAGAAGCGCTACATATTTTCTTTTTTAAATCGAACGATTAAAAAGTGGGGTAATTCACCCATAAACCCACAGGTCACTCCTCGGCACAATCATATTACACTGCCCAGCTGTGTAATAAACACATGTTCTGGTGAAATGTTGCCAAACTGTGGAAAAGTGTAAAACTTTAGATTTTTATAAAAATAAATATTTAGCTTACTTAGAAATTAAATCCAGGCCGCCAACACGAGGGCACAGACACCTTCAGTTCTTTTTCTATGGGAAGAGGTTTATGCTCATCACGTGCCCTGATGATAGTGCGGGACTGCATAATAAGCTCATACCCACTAAACCTCATTCGACCTCTTATTTCCAATCTTGGAACATAACCGGCATATCGTCGAGAGAAAAAATACATAGTGAAACAGAACAAATTACACTAAATCACTTAAAGAAACACACAGACACCCACGAGTTTCAAATTAGTTTTTTTGAAGATATGCACCTATTATCAGATTACACAAAAGAACTAAACACTAACCCATAATTACACTATCGTACACATAGAACAACAGCACACACAGAAGATAGGATACAAATTATTACGCAATAGAACGTCAGAAATAATAAAAACGCTAATTTCTAATGGGCCTAAAACAATTTTTAATCCTTTAATGAAGAATGATGAAGTAATTATGTTGACAACAACAGGACTTCCCCTTCAGTCTTAACATAGACGAGTTCAGCCAAGGGTCGAGTGCTTCGTTGCCATTTCCGAGACAATAATTATACAGGAAAGTAATATTACAGGAGGAAATTCCGCAATTTATGAATATAATCTTACAAAACATCGAAAGTGGCAACGCTGTATTTTTAGAAATCATATTATTTCCCAGAACACCGGATGAAACTTTATACAATAAGAGCGTATTTTTGTCTACACAGTAGCACTTTAAAATACTAATTCAGATTGAATGGTACTTAGATGTGTTCATGAGATGCATACAAATTTATATGCGAAAACTAATGTGAATTTATGCTTTTGGTTTTGTGTTTTGTGAGGTTATTGTGCCGGTTTTTGTTTGGATTACCTACTTGGTGTTTTTTTATAAATTAAGTTGGTTTTAAATAAGGCCGAAAAGGTAAATAAAATTGCAGTTTTTTTTCTAAAGGGTAAAGTGGCATTTAAGTTCTTCAGTTTCGACGGGTCTCGTTCGAATTGAACAAATGAGAACATACCTGACCATTTATAAACGCCGCGGCGGTTGGTTCGAGTCGGTTCAAGTTTATAAATCAGAGATTGTTTCCCAGCGAACTGAACTGAACGTAAAAGTTTATAATAATGTACCCTGAAAAATAAACAACTTCGTATCTGTCAAACGGTTATTGACTTTTTGAAGAGTGACAACACTGCTCAAAATTCATTGACGTTTTTCGCCATATGTTGTTTTGTTTATCTTTCTCCCAGTGTCACCACGTGCTTAATTTTTGTTTGACGTCAGGTCATGTACAGGGCATATTAAATTAAAGCGCCAATTTTGGATATTTCTCTTCAATTTGTTTTCATCTTAGGAATTGCCGGTTTAAATATAATACGTCATTTTCATAACACCCTGTATAGTTTATCTTGTAAATTTAATTTAGTATGGCAACTCACTTCTTTGCAACATCTTGCTAATCACCCAAATGTTTATTATTGTGACATCTATACCCCCACTGTGTTTCCACGGGCTGTCCAATAAAAATTATACAAAAGACCCATGCATAGCAGCCCATAAAATGCTGCATAAAAGGTCAACATTGACAAAATTAGGTATTTGGCCTTCTCTCGTCTATATTTAAGACTATCCAAAACCTAAAAGAACAAATTGATTTAATTTACGCGGATTTTTATTCAATTGTTAATGTCCCCTACCGAAAATAGAATCTAGAAAATCTGAATATAAAAACGTAATAAAACATTTAATTAATAAAATACACTCCCCGACAATAAATTCTGGACAAAAATAATGTTAGTCTTTTTTATAGTCCTGTAACTTTTTTAACTGTTGTCCGATCTTGGTGAAATTTTTAGCAAAGCGTAGACTTGTGTTTTGGGATGATATCCTGAATTTTAGTTTTCATAAAGTACCGATGTCTTGATCATTATACAGGCTGAAACAAAAGTTACTTTTTTACCCTTAATTTCATAACGGCGCCCTGTGGAAAAATTAAGCGGTAGAATTTAGCTGAATTATGTTTTGTTTTGAACTGTGATCTTCTCTTAATACAATGATTTTTGGTTCGCGTCATTAACTGCTTTGTAAAAGAAGTAGTCGAGTCGTTCTGGCGAAATCAACGGCTCGAAAATCCCTTGACGAAATCGAATAATTTTTTTTTCCCATCGATACAGTAGGATCCCCTCAACATTCTGAGATGATTTGTAGGGGGCACCGCATGCGGGGGAGGGGACACGCCCCTTAAATCTAACCTACATCGGGAAATGGAAAATAACTCTGCCGGTTTTGATGCTACAAAAAATATGTGAAGGGTAAAATTAAAGAGCTTAACAGAGCGCGTAAGCTCGAAGAAACCTGATCCCGATATCTCAATGAGTTCGCGAATTATCGCGATTTTCAACAAACCCGAGTACTTTGATGGGCAAGAGGCTGGGGTTGGTGGAGCAATTAGGAGGGGAGTAATTGGGGAAAAAAAATATTACATAAATGCTAATAAGTAGTTTATTAATCGAGCTGCGGGGATCAGGCCGGATTCAATTTGTTCATTTTTTTATCAGCTACGAGGGGGAATTGGCAAAAAAATTTTATTTTCCCAAATGCGCGCTTGGCGCGGCATACAAGAAGTGGTCACTTTTTAATATCTCCCAAAATACTTTAGTTATTATGTTTAATTTTGGAATGTATAGGATATAGAACCACAAATTTTAGTTAGAAAAGTTATTCAATTGTTCCACCAGTGGCGTCCCTGCAAACATGTCCTCTGATACTTTTTACGAAAAAGATGTTACGCCACTGACATTTTTCCATGTGGATATTTTTTCTGATTAGCCTGGTCAATTCTACAAGAAAACAATCTCTTGAGTTTTTCTCGTCAGACGATTAAAACCACTAAATTCATATAGAAACTCATCATTATTAACATTGATAAAATTATTAATTATAAATTTTGTTTCATAAAAATTGTTGGAGTTCGATGGCAATTCGATGCAAAGAGCCATGCCTTTTAAGTGAAGGTGGCCATTTCCAACAATTTTTATGAAACAAAATTTATAATTATAATTATTTTATCAATGTTAATAATGATGAGTTTCAATATGAATTTAGTGGTTTTAATCAAGAACGAGAAAAACTCCGACCGTTTTCGTGGAGAATTGACCAGGCTAATCAGAAAAAAAATCCAAATGTAAAAATGTCAGTGGCGTACCATCTTTTTTGTAAAAAATATCAGTAGAGATGTTTGTAGGGACGCCACTGGTGGAACAATTGAATAACTTTTCTAACTAAAATTTTTCGTTCTATATCCTATTAGGACATACCAAAATTGAAAATAATATCTAAAGTACTTTCGGAGATATTTAAAAGTGACCATTTATTGTATGCCGCGCCAAGCGCGCATTTGGGAAAAAAAAATTTCGCCAATCCCCCTCGTAGCTGATAAAAAAATTAACAAATTGAATCCGGCCTGATCCCCATAGCTCGATTAATAAACTACTTATTACCATTTATGTAATATTTTTTCCCCAATTACTCCCCTCCTAATTGCCCCACCAAACCGAGAATCTGGCCCATCAAAGTACTCGGCGTCACCCGTTGATTCGCGAAAAATTGATGCCCCAACTCCGCCCCTTCTCGAGATATAATTAATTAAATTTTATTGTTTTTTGCCGTTGAAAATCGTGATAATTCGCGAACTCATCGGGATCAGGATTGTTCGAGCTTACGCGCTCTGTCAAGCTCTTCAATTTTACTCTTAACATTTTTTTGTAGCATCAAAACCGGCTGAGTTATTTTCCATTTCCCGATGTCGGTTAGATTTACGGGGCGTGCCCCCCTCCCCCCGCATGCAGTGCCCCCTACAAATCATGTCAGAATGTCGAGGGGATCCTACTGTATCGATTGGGGGGAAAAAATTACTTGATTTCGTCAAGGGATTTTCGTAAACCGGAACGACTCCACTATAGATACAAATTTGCAGTTTTTCAATTTTATTCACAATCCAGAATATTACATGATTTTATGGAGTAGCATATTTGCCACCTCATGTTCTTATCACTTCTGCCATGTGACGAGACATGCTTGGGCTATTAATTTTTGGATATTGGTTGATGCTACTCGATAAAACAATGTGATGTTCTGAATTGTGAATAAAATTGAAAAACTGCAATATTTTCTTTTACAAAATAGATAATGACGTGAACCAAAAAATTTTGCGTTAATGAAAGGTCACACTTCAAAACAAAATATAATGAAGCTTAATTCTACCGCTCAATTTTTCCACAGCGCGTTAAGAAATTAAGGGTAAAAAAGTTAATTTTGTCTGTCTGTATAATGATCAATACATGATTATTTTTCTATATATTTATCATATATATATCATCCCAAGACACAAGTGTACACTTTGCTAAAAATTTCACGAAGATCGGACAACAACTAAAAAAAGTTACAGAATGAATTGTGATTAAAATTGAAAAACTGCAATACTTTCTTTAAAAATTTTAATGACTACACCCAAAAAACGGCCTTTAGTGAAACATACGCTGAAATTTTTGATGTGAACTAAAACTGTCCACTTAAATTTGTCTTCAAAACTATAATAAAATGGTCCATTATCGTATTTTTACCATTGAATAATTGATTAGCGAGCGAAAGTCCGAGTATTAAGTCACTTTACACAGCCGAGAGGTGACAAAACAAACCAAATATCCGTTATTCCGTTAACAATTGGCGAAACGGCAGGAAACTTGTAATGTTATATAGGAAACGAATACGACACGGAATTTTGCCCTTAAAAATTGACTTACATTTCACTGGTTGCATTTTAACGACATTTTTTTTAAAGAGGTGAATAACCGGGTAACTATAAAGGAAGTAAGCTTTATAATTTATTATTTTATCTAGAAAAAAATGAGATAAAAGGCAAAACAATGAATTATGTTGGTTTGTTCGGGTTAGTAGCAGTATAAATTTGATTTTTTATGTCATACCAGTGCATTATTGTGTTTTTATACCTAATGGATTACTTTATGCCCGTGCGGGCATAAAGTACACATTATGGCCCGCGCTGGCATTAAGACGCAAAAAACAGTTTTCCATTAGCTTATTCTTTATTAACAAAATAACAAAATATAAATTTACGTTTATATATTATTTGGTTGTATTTACATAGAACTGGCAATTCTGGAAGGTTCCGCTGCCAAATTTCCTGCAGCAAAGGTTGGCTCATGATTCAATGTCTGGGTCTCTAGTTTCTGTAAGGAAATGCGAGATCCAGATGGTACGCCTACCAACATTTTTGAAACCTCATTTTTTTGAGGATATGCTATGCTCTAAATATCCTTCAGCAACTGTGGTACTCTTCCATCCTTCATGGCGCTTCAGCGTAGTCATACTACAGCTTCAGCTAAAAGAGTTGCCGACGTTCGAAGTAAACAATGACCAGTGTACTTTCCGGGGTTGTTCAAATCCGAATATTTTGCAATAATACAGGGAATTCTCAGAATGTGTTTTTTCCAACAGGTTGTACAGTACAGCGGCTTTGTCTGTAGGTTTTGCGTTGCCTTTTCAGCCTTTCTTTCAATTTCGTCGGGAATTTCAAAACCTTGTTCCAGTTTTCATTTTGACACATTAAACATTTGAATACTTATCTCCCTAGAAACAAAAACGCAGGCTATAATTTAATGTCAAGGTAATGCCACAGGTAAAAATAAAAAATTTGTAAATCAAATTAAATTTTTTTAGTATTTAAAACGAACTGGTATGACATAAAAGTTTGTATGCACCACGGGTACTAATATCTAGATATATATCCTCGGGCGACTTACGAACCCTCGTCCCAGAGTCCCTCGGCTTTGCAAGACTGTCGCCCTCGGGGCATAATCATCTACTTAGTACCCTTGATACATAAATAACTATAATTGCTATAGCTTAGTTCAAAATATATCGTTGATCTTTTGACTACCATAAAACCCTAATTAGCCCTGTGACCGTAAAATATCATAAAATTTACATCTCTTTGGGCAGAGCCGAAGTACAAATTCTATTTACCTGCATCCTGCTCCCTACTTATTATATTAAGTATATAGGTATAAATACCTAATAATATACAGGGTGTCCGGAAAAATGTGGGAAATCTCCCGGATATGAAGAAAACAAATGAATAGGGGACTACACGTTCATATAAACTTTTTCCCTCTAGACCTCTTCTTCGGAGATATGGGCTCCCAAAGAGCTCCAATGGAATCAAGGTTTTTACACATAATTATTGAACCGCCAGGTATATTTAAATATTTTTTTAATATGATGTATACCAGGTTCAAATTACTATCCAAGAAAGTGTTGTGAATTACTTACAACTGCAGGGACGGACTAGCTATGACACTCATGACCCCTTTTCTTTAACGCCCTGTATGATAAGAACTTTGGACAACGTTTCGTACATATCTTTAACTATTGACTAAAAATTAAATACTCTTCATTCATGTCGCTAATCCTAACCGTTTTCGAAAAAACTATATTTTAATTATATCATGTATCTGGCGTATCTCGGTAAAAGATACATTTTTGTTCCTATCAAATGTTGAACCTCAAAATTCCGCTTTTTCATATTTAAGCCGTGAGAAGTTAGGGGACTCAGTGTTTCCCGGGCACCCTGTATAAATAGCAAGCTGATTTTTATTAATTTTTAGTTCCAATTGATTTTCCGGCGGGTGAGCTAATTTTTAGTTTACAAAATTTGGGTATGACCAATAGGGAAAGGTAAATTACCTTTTGACGTAAGAATGACAGTTCAAATTGTTAAAATGGCGGATGGTTGCCATCTTGGTAAAAAATATTAAATATAGGAAGAAGGATCTTCATCATCACATCATTTTGAAGATCCTATCGAGTACTGTATGATGCAATATTATTTTTCTATTCTCTAATGTTTTGAGCTATGCGCAAATGATTCCAGGGTTCTTCTAACCATCAATCCAAAACGAACCGAGTTCTGAGAGCATGTCGGTTTCAGCAAGAGCGACAAGTCAACTGCGAGAATCAAGGCCGATATTTGAATGTTACCTTAAGTTAGACCTTAGCTAAGGTAGCCTTAAGATTAAGGTAAACCTTAAAAAAACTATGTTTTAAGTTAATTTGAGGGTCACTTGAAGCGTTAAGTGGAAGCTTAACAAGTCCTTAAAGATCTATTCATTCAGATGAGAGTTAAAATAGTACATTACGTACCGAGGGCAGTAAGAAGGCCTTCACTGCCCGAGGTTCGTACCGTACTTTTTGTCAAAAGTGCGCCGTAAGCGCCTCTTACGCGACCTCTTTTCGTGACCGTAAGTTTCAAGCCTCTCGGAGACAGGGCTGTAATATACCTAGAAACAGGGCTGTAATGTTGTGTGTAATGTAATGTTAAGCGTTGCCTCCCCTCGCCTTCGGCTCGGGTCGGCAATCCCCGCTCTCGTCCGTAAAGGCCTTCACTGCCCGAGGTTCGTACCGTACTTTTTGTCAAAAGTGCGCCGAGTCCTTCTGCCACTAAAAAGAGTGTTGGTGTGTGCTTCCAGCGTGAACGCTGTTTCTAGGTATATTACAGCCCTGTCTCCGAGAGGCTTGAAAAGAGCTACTTACGGTCACGAAAAGAGGTCGCGTAAGAGGCGCTTACGGCGCACGTATGACAAAAAGAACTTTAATATACTGTCAAACTGGTGTTATAAGGATGTCATTCTGTACCTTAAGATGACTTTGAAATATCTGCCCTCAATATGGGAGACTTTTCAAAACATATAAATTATACGAAATGGCATTTTTCCTTGGCGTGCAAGGTCTCCAGACCTCTCAGCCCCGGATTTTTTCCTTTGGTATGTTAATAAACCAAGAAATCTTTAGAAACTGAAAATTAGCATAAGAAATGAAGTAAACGCTATTCCAAGGCACATCCTTCGAGCTGGAATGCATAGATTTATGAATAGTTTGGACGAATGCATTTCTCAGTCCCTTGAGTTTATAAATATGTATTGTTTATTTCCTTTTTTTAAGTTAATAAATCATTATAGCTCAGTAAAAATGGGTAATACGTGTTGCCGGTCGCAGCAGAGGAAAAAGGTTAATCTCATCAATTTGGATTTAGTAACAAACATTCTACAATTGACCAAGTAGATCGAATAACAAATATAATAGAGAGATCGCTAGAAGAAAAAAGTTTTGATTTAGAATTTTCCTAGTGACCAGACCTCAAAAATCGCTCGTTGCAAAACAATATTCCCAATACAGGGTGTTATGGAAGTGACGTATTATATTTAAATGGGTGACTCCTTGGGTGTCCTAGAGAAACGCTACATATTTTTTTTTCAAATAGACCGTTTTAAAAGTGGGGTCCAGCCCCATAAACCCACATCTCATCCGGCGTTTGTTCGCCATGTCACCCTGTGGTGGCATATCAGGAAACAGGTGTTACGTGCAATGTTGCCAAACTTAATGCAAAACTGAAGTTCCATATAAAATTATAAAAATAAATTATTTATCTACCTACTTGTATTTATCTTTATACCTCCAGGCACAAGTTTTTTAAAAAAAACACTCAGATCATATCATTAGATTTTATTACACGCGACGCGACGAAATTTGACTATTCGTCGGCGACATTCCATTTTACTGTCAAGTCAAACGTCCAAAACAAACTACTCGTTTTAACTGAGCAACTTAGGTTCGTCTATAAAAACAACGTCAAATAATATACAAAGTTTGGACGCGTAGCCCGAAAATCATTACAACTATTATACGCGTACCTTCTGTTATTTCCATAACACCCTGTATACTCGCGTCATACATCTCCGACAGATGTTATAGATATGGAATTGAGCAAGAACAAGCCTATACATTCAGAACTAAAAGAACTTGAAAAAATAAAAAGAAAATTGTTTCTGTTCACCGTAATTTTTATGTACTGATTATTGTTCACACATTCAGTATTTTTATCGTTTTATCTCAATTCTTATTCCAAGTGTTTAAACGCCATAAACTCGGTATCTTTGAACCAACACGTGATGGCCCCACGTGAAATGTTTATTCTTTCTAGATCATTGTACTCTATTATTTACAATGACTTTTAATTTGGTGTTTATGTTCATAGTGTATATGGCACACGAAAAGTAACGCCGCCAACATACACTCCTGGCAAAATAAATCTGGGGTGAGCGTTTCAATGTCAAGAAGTAAATACCAACTCGAAGCATTAGACTAAAATGTTCAGTCATCGAAGCATCTTACCTTTTTGCGAAGTGTAAACGCGGCCACATTGATTTTCTCCGGTTTAGGTTTGGGTACAGTTGTATTCAATAAACTGTGGTATAACATTTTTCCATTGTCAATAATCAGTATCATCCCTTAAATTAAAGAAAAAATTATTGAGCATAAGACGATTTTAAATATGTATAGAATTCATGATTTGCCCAGAGTTGTCCCCAAAGCGCTAAATAATGCTTGAGAGTAACATAAAATAAATGTTTCTTCAATGATAATATCGTAAAAATGAACTTTTCTTCATAAAATGACCTAAAGAATCACACACTATAATGTTAGCACGTCATTAAGGAATACCTTGTATAAAAACCGGTAAACAAATAGTAACCATCAGGCGGTTGGTAGATTGATTAATTAAATATAATAATTAAGTTCATAGAGTGAAAGTTACTAATAATTTCATTAGTTATGAAATAGCTTAAATGGTTATGTATATTTAGTATCCACAATTATTGCTTTTTAATTGAATAAAATTGTATTCTTTTATCCGGTAGAATACCATCAGGCGCCATATTATCATGCTTAGTTGGCTCCTGGGGCGGCCTCCGGGTGAAAAGTTGACGAAATTATAGGAAGCGTAACTTCGAAACACAATAGGTCAAAAAGTAACATTTTGTTATAATTGTGTTGTTACAATTATAACAGTACCTACCCGAACAATTTTTTTATTAGGCTCAATATACAACATGTCCAAAATAAGGAGGGCCAGTACAGGGATCGGAAGTCGGTTAAATGGAGGTAAAGTTGCGCATTTACGTGTGTAATAATATGCCGTTTAGAAAGTTTTAAAATTCCGAGTAGTTCCGGAGATATCCGAAAAAACCCGAAATTCTGAAAAATCGTTTTATCGTTTTCCTGGGTTTTTTTTTAGATCGAATTCTGAAGTAAATTGCACTTTTGCATTGCCACTTTTTCCGCTCTATCTAGCAGCGTTAATTGTTTTGTAATCCGACGAGTCGTCTTCGAAGGGCCATTATCAACTTTATTTTTTTAAATACGGTCCTGTTTTTCTAATATTGGAATTTGATAGCCTTTTTCTTCCAAATGCAACGATATATGACACATTGTGGTTTAATGACGTTTCGAGGGTTTTTTGAACAACATCAGGAAATTTTGGGATACGGTTCTGTATTTCTCCTAATTTTAGAAATAATATCTCATAAGTAAGCTCTAAATTTTTACTTATGTTGGACTAGTTCAATAAATAACAAATAATTTAATAATAAACCACAAATAAGTGAACAAAATACAGAAACATTATTGGAAACTTCTGTTGATTCGGGAATTAAAAGAAAAGTAGGCGCTTGAAACAAAAAAATTAAGATGGTGAAGCATGATTTGTTTCACTTAACATTCCCATTGTGATCGTGAGGTTTTTTATTTTCCATAAAATATGGAACATAAATTTACGAATGCTGAAAAGTTTGATATTCTATCGCACGTTTTATTTTATCTCAAAAAAACCGTTATGTGGCAGTTAGAAGATGTTATTTGTGCTTAGAGAATAACGAAATCATTTTGAACACCTGATTATGTTACTTTTTTCGTTGTTCATTTTATTACTGTTTTGGAATGATTTTTGTTCACTTATTTGTGATTTATTATTAAATTATTTGTTATTTATTGAACTAGTCCAACATAAGTAAAAAATTTAGAGCTTCCTTATGAGATATTACTTATAAAATTTGGAGAAATACAGGACCGTATCCCAAAATTTCCTGATGTTGTTCAAAAAACCCTCGAAACGGCATTAAACCAAATTAAATGTGTCATACATCGTTGCATTCGAAAGAAAAAACGATATCAAATTACAATATCAGAAAAACAGGACCGTATTTAAAAAAATAAAGTTGATAATGGCCCTTCGAAGACGACTCGTCGGATTACAAAACAATTAACGCTGTTAGATAGAGCGGAAAAAGTGGCAATGCAAAAGTGCAATTTACTTTAGAATTCGATCTAAAAAAAAACACGGGAAACAATAAAACGATTTTTCAGAATTTCATTTTTTTCCGGATATTTCCGGAACTACTCGGAATTTTAAAACTTTCTAAACGGTATATAATTAGGCACGTAAATGCGCAACTTTACCTCCATTTAACCGACTTCGTATCTCTTACGGTTTCCGAGATCCCAGTACTGGCCCTCCTTATCTTGGACACGTTGTATATAAAATAACGTAAATTGGTGAAATAGGTGTTGCTTAAGGCTGTCAAATGAATGATACGACTTGGCTCACATTCTTTGAAGAATAAACAATTCACATTTTTAAGTAGGTTTAAACAATTTTCCAGAAAAACAATCGGGGGGCTCTGAAAATTAGTATAATTTTTCTTTGTCGTTTAGACAAAGACATTACGTCTAGTGTTGGGAAAAACCGATGACTTTAATAATCGAGTGAATCGCTCGAGCGATTAATCACTTGACATTTTTATGACTAAGAAGAATGTGTTGATAAAACACCAGGGGTTGCTTTTGTAAGATTTAGAAGTTTAGTCTAGAGTTTTTAATGATTCCGAGTTTTTTCAAAATTATATCCTTTAATTTTTTTAAATTTTACAATCGCCGCTGGCTAGCCAGTCCCAGTCAACACCAAACGCATGTCGCGATGAATCCACTAAGGGATTTGGCATACCTTTTTGTATGCACCTTCTCGTTTATGTGCCTTTAACAAACACGTATGTCGTGTCGGCCTTCTGAGCGTCAAACTCAAACGTCCCCAATTGGCAAATTTCGGGTGGCGCGCGGCATCGAGCGTAAATTAAGTATCAAATGAAAGGCAACGATTGAATTTATAGCTCGAGTAGTATTTCCTATCGAGCGACAAACTGCTCGATTATACGAGCAGTTTTTTACCTCGAGCGATCACACTACCAAGCAACACATTTCGGTCGGCGTCAAGCGAAGCTCGGCTATCGAGTGAAAGGTAATAAGCAACAAGCGACGATTTTCGCTTGAATTTATAACTCGAGCAGTTCTTTTAATAATCTAGTACTCAAGCGGTGTTTCGCTCGAGCGACCACAACACTAATTACGTCGCCTTCGAGTGTTCGGAACGTACTTTTTATAAAGCCCTTATTGGAACGGCCGTCTTTCATACCTGCTGTCACGTTTGACACTATCGGATTAACAACTGTCATATTTGTCGTTATTGTTAAATAAAATTCTTTGTTATTTTTCAGTGTTTGTATGTTAAACTTAAGTATTGTTTGTGGAAAAAAAATAGTAAATCTTAACTCAACAGGGTAAGACTGTGCTAAGCGTGTTGTAAACTGGATAAATATATAGACTTTTGAGTCACGTCCGTCGATTGTTTGTTTTTCCCAACCAAGTCATATCAACCCGGTTACCTGACTAAACCGGACTAAAAATAGGAACAGACAAAAGATAAAAAAAGATGGGGATTCTACAAATGGAATTTTGTGTTTATTTTCGTAATAACAGGGGTCACATTGACGTGTACAAAGCAGATAGAAATACCGGGTCCACGTTTGTTTCCTGTCCGTGGTATTGCTACATAAAAGTTTAAGTCGGTGGTGTTGCTTCATTAAAATTTAAAATTAAAAAAAAAGTGTATTCCCAGGAGACCGAACTATTTACTACTACACCCCCAACATAACACCCTTAAACGACGTGAATTGTATGAACGACACTCTGCCATGGTCTCCCTGAAGACCCCCCCAGAAGCACCATCTTGTTCATGTTTGGGACGACCTAAACCAATTATTCTTTTAATTAACATTGTATAATTTCCATGCTAGTTTTCTCATTTCTATTATCTCTAGAACTGTGCTACACAGGGCCGTATTTAAGCAATAGGCTACTTAGGCAGATTTAAGAGATGTTCCATTACAATCTCCACCACTTACTGTGTTACTATTTAATTTTGTCGATATTTTTTTGGCAAAATAAATCGGAGCCACTGAATTGACCTTTTTTCAGCCTAGGGGCCCACAGATCGTAAATCCGGCTCAGGTGCTATATCCACGGATTTACGCAAATACGACAAAGGTCGGTCCTAATTATTGCACGGCTTTTATTGCGGCGCAAATTCCGTTACAGAATCGGCACATAAAGGTTTCTGGCCCCTTTGAAAAAAAGGCCGGAAGTGATACGGTTGTATGTATAAAATTTAATTTAGAAAACATTTTAAAAACAATTAATTTATTTTCAAATTACTAAAAACATCACAGATATACATAGATCTAAAAATAAATACCCTCTAACACCAACAAATATATACCTACCTACAGTCTGTTCTAGGATAAGCGAAATTATAGGTGAAATGACAATATATATTAAGATACAAGTTTCATAAGACAAGACAGACAAGACGCCTTTATCTAAAGTACAAGTGCTCTAATTGTCTTATGAACCGTGTATTTTATAATACTTTTTCTATTTGGGTCTTTAAAGTATGAAAAACTTTTTAAAATATAGTAGATTTTTTCCATTTAAATTAATATTGTCTTCTTGGGTTGGCAATACTTTTACAATTTAATAAAATTTTACAAGTATCAAATATGCCATGATAGAAACAATTGAACACAATTCCCATCCGTCATAATTAAAAATAAATATATTATTAAAGTTAATAAAAATGAGTCATGAAGAAAGTTGTACTCCACCGGAAATACGAGAAATTGCAGAAAATAATCTAGAAAAACTTTAAAAAAGGTTAAAGGTTAGTATTTTAAAGTAAAGAATTTCTGTCAATTTTATCATCTGATCAAGTCGGCCTAGACCACCCCAAACGGACAAATTTCAACTAGAAAATTTGTTGTCATACCTATAAATTCGCTTATCCTGGGACACACCGTATATGTTTTTAAAATTACCTTAACTTATATTAAATTACATTCATGTATATTTTTTAATTTAAGTAGTTCTCACAGTCTAAGGGTCATTTCAAAGTTACATGGTGCATAATCACATTTGTACTAGGACATATACAGGATGTCCGCTAATTAATGGGACATGGAAAAACCATAGACTCCTTACGTAAAAATATTAGAATTTAATGATACTTACCTATTTCCGAAAGTGGATATTAACTGATATACAGGGTGTTAAAGTTAAAACTTTATTTTTGTTTCTCTCTAATAACTTTGATAGAAACCAACGGTTTTTTTACAAAATTTGGCAATTATGGTTTTTTTTAGGATGAGAAACTCATTTTTGGTGAAATTTTAACGTACAATGTAGAGGGCGCTGTCTGCGGCATTTTTTGCACCTCGGTCTATTTAAGTTTTTAATGAAAATATAATACATTTCTCATATTTATTACGTAAAAAAGGTATACTAATTTCAGGTCGCCCACAGTTACCATTTATATAGAGATATTTGCATAAATTGCTTAGTGTTAGCTCAGGCAAGCAAATAATATTTTGTTACTTCTTACCAATTAACTTTTACACGATATTTAATGTTCTAGTAATGGTAATTGGGAATAATAAATACAACAATTGCATTGTGCTTTAACTTACTTTAATTAAAATAACTTTGACCCTAGAAAATATCGTGTTGAGAGAAACCAACAGCAATGAAACCACAAACCCGATAAACTCAAAAATTAAACATTTTCTATTCCATAGCAACTGCATCTCTAAATATCATTTGTTTTCTCATAGGTTACTTTAAGAAAAAAATTTTGTGTGCAAATTAATAGTAATTGGGCAGGGTGCACTAAACAATTTAAATGCAAATATCTCCGAAACGGTAACTTTGGGCGACCTGAAATTAGTATACTTTTTTTACGTAATAAATATGAGAAAAGTATTATTTTCATTAAAAACTTAAATACACTGAGACACAAAAAAGTTATGATCTAATAAATGTGCAAAAAATGCCGCAGACAGCGCCCTTTACATTGTACATTAAAATTTCACCAAAAAAATCAGTTTCTCATCCTAAGAAAACCATAATTGCCAATTTTTGTAAAGAACCGTTGGTTTCTGTCAAAGTTATTAGAGAAAAAATACCCGGTATCTCAGTTAATATCAACTTTCGGATATAGGTAAGTATAATAATTAGATCCTAATATTTTTACATAAGAAGTCTGTGGTTTTTCCATGTCCCATATATTAGTGGACACCCTGTAGAAACTATAAATTTATAAATATATTAGCTTTTTAAGAGAGCTATGACGTGGAAAATGTACTATTTTTTAAAGTAGTAATTGTCTTATATGTATAGCATTCAGTATGGCAAAGTACAATATCTCCGTTAGTATTTAAAATATACCAAATATCTTGAATCAAAACTAATAGGAAATGCTTACACTACCAAATTACTTCTAACTGTACCAAGTAGCTGAAAACAGCGAAAATCTATCTTTCTAAATAGAACACAACTGTACCTACTCTAAAGAAGCCTATTAAGCTATAATTGTAATTTTCAATAGTCAATATCTCCAGTCAGGCAGGTTTTAAGTATAGGAAATATTATAGCAACTTTAGTTCGTTTAATTTCTAGATCTTAAAAACACAATAAAATACTGGGTGTCCTCCGATCTTAATGTGTTGCTATTTTGAGGCACCCTGTAGCACCAAAAGTCATTTTGCAGCGTAGACTGATATCACATAACTTCTGTATAGTTTAAATAACGGAGGTATTGCAATTCGCCACATTAAACGACCCTGTATTTATTTCAAATTTTTAATAGGAATATAGAAGCTGTTATTGGCTATTTATTGATTTCTTAATTATGTACCATCTTAGAAAAGTTTGCAACAGATAAAAAAACATCTATCAAACTATCGGTTGCTCAGAAAATTATTATAAAGTATAATTTTTAAAATACAGGGCATTAAAATACCTCAGTATAAAAAATATCTAGCATTTTTATGAAATAAAAACTTTTCTAAATTTTCTCAAATTTTTCAATCGTTAACAGCATTAGTTACAAAGTTAGGTCAAATTGCCGTCCACATGTTTTTTTTTAAATTGCTTATTTCAGAAACAGTAGGAGATGGTTACAGGAAATTGTTAACAAAAGGTACTTGGATTTTTACATAGAATCGAAAAATGCCTAAATACAGGGTGTTATGGAAATGGCGTATTATGTTTAAATGGGTGACTCCTTGGGTGTCCTAGAGAAGCGCTACATATTTTATTTTTAAAAAATCGACCGTTTTAAAAGTGGGGTAATAAACACTTACTCACAGGTCAGTCCGCGCTACTGTACAACGTTTCCAGAGCCAATGGCAATGTTGCCAATACTTAATGTAAAACTGAAATTCCATATAAAATTAAAAAAATAAATTATTTTCTACCTACTTGTATTTATCCTTATACCTAAAGAGCGAGGAAATCCAGGCACACTCACACTCACACTCACACTCAGTTTTTTTTTCTTTTTTAATGGGAACACTCCTGGAAACACTTTATGTATACACAGTAATAGTGAAACAGAACCGATAGTTAGATTTTGAAAATACAATAATACAGATTATACTACAGATTATTAGATTTTATTACACGCGAGAAATTTGACGTCCAGAAGAAACGCGTTAATAAAAACAATATTCAAAGATTATTTATGTACGGGCAAGATACACGCGTAAACCGGAAAAACAAAGGGGATCGCTGAGAGTGTGTGGGTTATCGACGTGACACAACGTATCCGCCGCTGGTTGGTCTTCGACTAACAGACCGCAAGCGTGCGGCGCTATATGAAACTACCTCGCTCAGCCGATGTAAGGCGTCAAGAGGTCATTGGCATTTGACCTAGTGACGTACGTGGCTATTACTATTCCATATGTTTTTTCGGGTTGTTTAAAACATAGTCCGTCGTAAATGTTCTTCAATTAATTGTACAAAAAGGTATTACAGAATGGAAAAGTGTTTAAATTATTTTATTTTTGTCTAAAGAGTTTAAGGTGTACATATGACAACACCGGCCAGAATTCCTTGATTGCTTACATGTATCGCAGTGCCACACAGGTGTTTTTCTGGTTTGGCGTCAGGTCACTTTTACCCCTGAATGAATTGGAAGCCCCATTTATGGCTATTTTTCTTCAATTTGTCTTTATCTCAGGAATTGCCGGTTTAAATATAATACGTCTTTTCCATAACACCCTGTATATAGGGGATTCTATTTAAAATAACAAAATTAAGCATAACTTCCGGTATAACCGGAAGTGTTTGATACGTAAAATATCTTCATTAAAAAATCGGCATCTTTTATAGCAAGTACCTATATTTCAAGCAAATATCTTTTCTTGTTCCACAAGATATTTTAATAGGCCACTTACTAATATCAATTGTTGCAAACTTTTCACTTATATAATTTTAAAAATGCAGCAGATGTGGATTTTTTAAAATTCTTAATTAAAGAAACTGTATTTTTATAGACAGGTGGCAACTTGGGTGAAAATTATTCCTATCGCTGCATGCCGTTTGATTTTAAATAGAACATAACAACAGCATCAAGGGTACCACCTTTACAAAAATATATAAAAAAAAATCCATAAAAAATATGCCACAGCAACAACTAAGCCCAAGTTAGCCACTATCTAAAATATTATACAGGGTGTTAAAAATTCGATGTTCACCATAGGGATCTCATAAACAATAACAGATACAGCAAAGGTTAAATTGGGGTAAAGTTGCGTAATTCATAACCGACCAATATGCCATGAAGAAATTAGGAAAATTCCGAATACTTCCGAAGATATTCTTAAAACCCCTAAAAGTCACCGTTTTGGTTTTTGATTCTTTTGGCTTTATTTAAAGAGATGTAAAATAAATCTCATACTTCATTGCCATTCTTCTTTTATAAAGCAGTGTTCTTAAAGCCGTATTAGAGTCGGTAATTTTTCTTATGCAATTAAAATTGCAAGGAATCATGCGCAGTACACCGTTCTCGATCAGCTGACGCAATTAGTCTTGCATCGCCATCTCGGAATGGGTCTTGCGCCATTTTAATTGCCATTGCTGCTGCAAGTCTGGGTAGAGATGGACTATTCTGTTATTTTTAACTGTGTATTATTTGGTCGAGGCAGCTATGAACCGATAATGGCTATTTAAACTAACTGGTACTTAAATTAGCAGTTCACATTCTTTATTAAGCATGCTAATTCGTCGCAACTTTTTTGAACTGATATTTATAAGTAGCTGCTTTAACTTCTAATCAAAATAACCACATTTACCATCTTTAATTCTGGGGGTATTTCGACACTACCGTCTGCTGTTCTGACTGTTGCCAATTGATCGAGAACGGTTTATTGCGCATGTCGACGTGCAATTATAATTGCCATTGCAGGCGCAAGAAAAGAATTGCCGACTCTAATACGGCTTTTAGGTTTTCAGACGTTCTGTCTTTCAGATACCACAGTCAGGTTTGTTCCTTTCTGTACTTTTTATTGCATTTGTGTAAACTTGAGGTCCAATGTAATTAATACAAAGTACTTTTATTAAATATCAATGTTTCTATCCCATAAAAAACATCTTCAGCGTTATATTTTATTTTAAAATTTTTTTAAAACATTGTAACAATATTTTTGAAACATGAATTAAGTAAATAGAAGCAAAGCTATAACTAAAATAATAACAAATTACATTCCATTACAAACTATGATACGTTAAACAAATGGGTGAATTCTCTAATTAATTGTAACAAACTCAAAAGTTTTCAAAAAATGATCTGCAACAGATTTCTCAATGAGGGTTTTTAGAAAAAGAAAAATGATTCTTTCTCTGTTACATATTATGAAAGATTGCTTTGATCTGCAATAATACAATTTATCTTCTTAAAAACATTGCTGCAGACGTTGTTATGAAGTAGAAACGTTGATATTTAATAAAAGTAATTTTGTATTAAGATTACATCAGATATGAAGTTTACATAAATGCAATAAAAAATACAGGTCTGAAAAAACAAACCTGTCGGACACAAAATCTACGAACACTGCTTTATAGAGGACGAAAAGTGACAATGAAAGTCTCAAATTTACTTTGCATTATCTCCTTAAATGAAGCCAGAAAAAATTAGAAACCAAAACAGCGATTTTCGGTTTTTATAAAGTACTCTTCTCCTAATTTCTTCAAGCCCCAATTTAACCTTTGCTCTTATCGTTTATGAAGTCCCAATGGTGAACATTGATTTTTAACACCCTGTAGTATTAATAGTATTAATAAAAAAACATTTTTTTTGTAAACGTCATGGAAGGCAAACCCTGAAACATTCTTATTGCCTAATTTTTTATGTAAGTGAAATAAATAATTAATATAAATTTAACTACTAACATCCAGATAATACACATTTGATCTGGGGCTATATATTATCTAATCATTTGTCTAAAATCATCTAATTTGTAGATACTGGTCGATAATCGACCAATTGCATTTATAAGCGACACAATTTCATTCCTTTGTAACTGCAGGTCCGGCTTATTCAACAAATTATTATCTTTGTCGTAATCGAATTGCCCACCAAATAAGATTTTCAAAGCCGTACCCAAACCTTGAGTTTGTAACTTTCCCCAGAGACGACACTTGTCGCAACCAACACAGTCCATTATCCTGGTTATGTTCCTGAAATGTTGCTTAAACTCAAACTTCAGTTTTTCAGCTTCTTTGCTGCCCTTAAACATGGTGGTTTCATCAAAGTGATCTGGAAACTTCTTTATAACTGAGAGCAGGTCTTTTATAGCCATTCTTGTGTCATAATCCTCAGAGTCATTTCCTAAAAATATGGAAATTTCAGTATCTCTGTGGCAAGAGTTATGTTGAGAAAAAGGAATATTTTAGAGACCCCTCAGCAAAATTACCTCATTATAAATTTCGCAAACTAGCAATCCCAACCCATAATCAAGTGGGTTTGTTTTAAAATTTTTAATGCTATTTTTTATTAGCAATTGCATAAGGGCATGCCACAATATCATGATCAACAAAATACTATACATATAAAAACAATTATAATCTGATAACATAATCCATTGTATTGTTAAATAATAATTAGAGTTAGGTAAACCCAACCAAAAATACCTACTAATAAATATAGGATCAATCAATCAATCAACCTATACAAACATATACCAACACAAAGTCAAACAAAATTAGGTACCTGTATAATATTCTTGCCTTTCCAAATAGGGTGCTGCTTTTGCTATAGCCCTAAGTTCTATGAGATAAATAAAATACAAGTTCCTTAGCCAATTAGGTCCTTCTTCGCTGGTCGTATCTGGGGAGAATCTCCTCTTAAATTCTTCCAAGTTCGGACCCCATTCCCCTTTTGGGTCTTTCAGAGACAAACCATTTTTGCTCGATAATAAATAGTTTGATGAGAGATGAATGTTAATGCTTGCATGTAATCCCGATATGGCCCGATAAAAAGCTCTTTCTTCCAAACACATGTTGTTGAGTTTGGCACTCTGTATGTACGGGTTAAAACTAAAGCCTTTTTTAGGTCTGAAACAGTTTTCTAAGTAAATGGTTTTCCAGATTCTATGGGCCGACTCGCCGGCATACCCTGTGAACCTTTCTGGGTTTAAAAGTAGGTCCACATAATCCGCATCTTCCCCTTGGTCATCGTAGGCACAAAAATTGTCCTGAGCATGATCATGTACCGCCCACTTCTCCATATCTTGCTGGGCTTTCTCACTAAGGGTCTTGTTGAGGTAATCTAGGTTTACGTGATGCTTGTCACAGTCTTCGTTAGCAGATTCTGCATATTTATTATGATTGGATGGGTTTCTGTCACCTTTTAGCCCTATAGGTATTTCGTTTTCTTCGCACGACTCTACGTGACAATATCGCATTGCACAACGACTGTCGTCGGCCCAAAACGGACATGGTCTCTTTAAATTTACCTTAAAAAACCTGAAGTAGTCCTTTACAAGTAAACTTTGTAGCCTGGGGTAGATCTTCACATTGTTATAACTGTCTACTGTGTCAATATTGCAAGAACATTCGTCGATTTTCCCTTCTAATTGGCAAAAACACTCGTCCGATTCAGATTTTTGGGGCAAGTTGAAAAAGCCGAAACACTGATTAAGTATCGCGGCACAGAACAGGAGCTTTATCATGATTAAGTATAACAGTGAAGCAATTTCATTTCGGTAGGAGTTTCTACACCGGTAATTATTAATTATTCATAATAAAAATCGCGAAAATGAAGTAAATCCAGCGAACGGGCACGATACACGTAAACAATCATGGATCAGCCGTGTGCCGTCAAAATTTCGGGATATATCGACCATTCTCGTCAGCCCACTCGTTGCGTTCGATTTTTCCTACGATGTAGCGCTCCGATCAGGTCAGTAGTGTATTTTTGTTCTTGTTCCTCTTACAGCTTATATCGGATGCATCGAACGCAGACGAAACATACGTAACGTCCCGTTACTAAACGATCTAGATCTATGAACCA
Organism: Barypeithes pellucidus; assembly: GCA_963991005.1. Lineage (NCBI taxonomy): Eukaryota > Metazoa > Arthropoda > Insecta > Coleoptera > Curculionidae > Barypeithes > Barypeithes pellucidus. Next base: position 28,300,944 of record OZ022561.1, on the reverse strand, counting down.
AATGAGCAACGGCGCGAGAATTAAATTTCGAGTTTCGCTTGCACATTATTTCACAAAGCAGTATATGGTTTGCTTTGTCTGTTTTTTTAGAAAACAATTTTAAGATAATAAAAATACATATAATCATCGTCCTTATATTAAACACTATTATGTGCAAAACCACATGTTATTTACTTTAGCAGTCGTGATGCAATCGGTGGAACGTGAAACGTATCACGTCATCAAGAAGTACAAAAGCATTTAGTACAAAAGCTAGAAAACGTGGGCGCGATTTGATAAAAGTTATTAAAATATTCTCGTCACCTACGTTGACCGAAAAAATAGGAGAAATCGACGGAAAAATAAGTACATTAGAATTTCTTTGTCTCATTCCATTAATACCACCCTTCACCATACTGTCAGAATGACAACATTTTTCTCGTAATAAAATAAAAATGCAGTACAGTGCCGTACCAGATCAACAGACGGGGTTTGACTTATTGCCAATTTCCGCGGATGAGCTTTATGAAAGCAATCTCTAGTTTAAAAAACAAAAAAACTAAAAGTTGCTCGTATCACTCCTATTTTTAAGTGTGGTAGCAGGACATGTGAAAAATATCTGGCCAATTTCAATTCTCTCTAACTTAGCTATAATATTTGAAAATATAATAACTAGATCATTAAAATTTTATGTAAAAGAAAAATTGTCTAAATATCAATACGGTTTTCGTGAAAGGCGATCAACAGTTGGCAACCTCATCGATTTTGTAGAGTATACAACAGATGCTCTGGCGGAGGGTGCCCAAGTTGATACTGTATACATAGACTTCGACAAGGCATTTGATAAAGTCGACCATAATCTGATAATAGCTAAGTTGAAGAGATTTTCACTATCGTTAGACTGGTGCTTATTTAGAAAATCGTACTTAACGGATAGAACAAACTATGTATCAATTAGAGGTTGCACTTCACCCAAATTTATCGCGACTTCTGGTATTCCTCAAGGATCCAACTTAGACCTATCTTGTTCTTGATATTCATTAACGATTCTGTTGATGTTATAAGGGACTCGCAGGTTAGTCTATTCGCGGATGACATAAAATTATTTAAAAATCTAGATATATTTGGATGCACTGTATAATTGGTTTATAACATTGATAAGTGTAAACACATGCGTTTTTCTTACTCTAAAAAAAATATCTAACGTTGCTTACGTAATCAATAGTCATAAGATAAATTCAGTATCTGAAAAAAAAAGATTTGGGAGTTTTGTTTATCATCATTTAATTTACACATTGAGTCAATAGTAAAGTTATCCTATAAAAACCTCGGATTTGTTTTTCGAAATTACTTCTACTAAAACTTTAAAGATCCTTTTTAATAGTCTGGTTAGAACAAAGCTTGAATACGTCAGTGTTGTTGGGTCTCCTCTCTATCCCAAGTACCTACATTCAAATGATCGAAAAAGTTCAAAAGAAGTTTATTCGCATTTCAGACCTCTTATTAAAAAAAAACACATGACATTAACTACCCTACTAATCTAAAGCGTTGATAGGAGGATCTTCTGCAGTACTGTTTATATTTATAAAAAATATTTAATAACTTCGCAGTAGACAATAAAATACTAAGTAAGGTTGGCATTTGTATACCTAATAAAACTAGACAAGTAGGCTATAGAACTTTTAATTTTAAATCATTTAGAACCAATTATCAAAAAAAAATCTCCTGTTAGATGTATGGTTATTAATTATAATGAAAATCAAAAACACTGTGGCATATTTGGAGATTCTAAAACTATATTTGTAAGCAAACCTTTGTTGAACCTAATAGATTTTGTAGATTTCTAGAGACTATCTTTAAAAAATTCGATGTTCCAGTGTTCCAGTATGCTGGTCGTGTTAGCTTAGTATGTGTATTGTATGTAAATGAGGTGTCAGTGTTAGTCTTAGTTTCATTATTAAATACTACCTTGTAATTGGGTTAATGATGTCTATATAAGTCTATATCAACCTGTATTGTGCAGTTTTCAATAAATAATGCAGTGGGTGCTGCAGTCGGTTTCGTCAGCAATTTTTTAACAACCATATTTCTTTTTTTTTAGATTTAATACCAACAAAGACGGATTTCTCAGCCTCGACGAACTAAAACGTATGATGGAAGTTCTTGGAGCGCCGCAAACTCATATTGGATTAAAAGGAATGATCAAAGAGGTATGTGGAAGAAAATGTTACATAAACTGTTTGATAATAGCATAAAAGACAAAAGTTGTAATTCAATACCTCAAAATCAATACAAATTATAGCCACGTATTGCATAATTCAATAGGTTAAGATATACAGGGTGTAAGTTTTTTTTTGTTAAAAGGATACAAATATGAAATCCAGCTAAGATTTAAATTGCAAAATCATGTTCCCTTAAGGCATCTTTACCATCTCTTCCAACACTTTAACATATTAGAAATTGGAACCTAGATTTACAAAAAATTTTTTGGGATGATTGTAATTTAATTACATTACATCACATTACAAATAAGATTTATTCATATTTAATACGCAAAAGTTTTTCCCCTGATATTCGAGGGGGGGGGGGGGGGGGAGTGTTCTACCCCCCCCCCCTAAATCCGCCACTGCCTGTTATTATCACTATAATAAATATTTCAATCACCAAGACTTATTGTTACTTCTATAATATAGGTAGACGAGGACCATGATGGTCGACTATCTTTCCATGAATTTATGTTGGTGTTTCGCAAAGCTCGTGCAGGAGAATTGGATGAAAACTCTGGTCTTGCACAACTAGCTCGATTGGCCGAAATTGACGTTGATAAAGTTGGAGTAAATGGGGCCAAGGAATTTTTTGAAGCTAAGGTAGGCAATATATTACACAATTAATAAGCAAATAAGCAATTCTGTAAATTGAATTCGGCATTACTTGGTGGTACTCCATCTTAACATGTTAATGGAAAGTGGAATTGTGCACAAAATTGGTTATATGAAAAAAACTTCACACACCTTATACTTAGTATAAAATCGTTTTTTTTTCAGATCCACGAACTTTCAAAAAAAAGCAAATTTGAAGAGGAAATTCGCGAGGAACAAGACGAACGAAAAAGAATGGAAGAAGAAAAGGCGCAGAGACGACAACAGTTTTTGGAGAAAGCATCTGTTTTCAAATGCATTTGAGTACCTTCTCAAACAGAATAAAATTATTATTTTGACTGAATGTTTTGTTAAGGATTGCACCAATCACATATGGTTCTTATATCTCTTGTGTTCTTGTTGATAGAGGTTACTGCTTTTTTTATGTTTTGTTTGTATATAATCTATAGGAATCCTTGACGACATATGGATACATATAACATTATATAATATCTCTCTAGATCTCTAGTCAAAATTTTAAAGAAAACCTATGTAGAATACACGGACACTTCACTTCAGACTCAGCTTTCGATCATGTCACGTTATATTAACAGTAGTATATATTTTAAATTTTATAGAAGGCAATTCAGTAAAATATCTGTGGTGGGGTACCTACAACTTGGAATTGTTAATTACTATACCGGGTGATGCATGGTTGAGTTGAACATACAAAAACTTATGTACTTTTTGAGGTTGGAATATTGGCTCCTCTGGAACATTTTATAGAAAAACTGCATTACAACTTCTTGAAGAGGCCGACATGGTCAACCCATGTGCCGAGTTTGACTATATTTTGGTTAGCCAATCCTCAGCTATTCAATTGAATGTGGACCAAACTCTCATAGTTCAGGCAAAGCAGCAAACACCAGCAAATAATTTCTGTGATGGTATTGCCAAAAATTGACATAGAACTGAACTTAATAAATAATAAAAATATGTCACTGACACTATTATTCATTTTATCAATGTTAAATGCTGGTCTTGAACTGCACTATAAGAGTTTTGTGATTTTGCTTCCAAGTTTAATTCACCAGCTTTTAGGATTGGCTCACCAAAATGTATTTAAACTTGGCCCATAGGTTTACTCATTGTTTTACCATGTCTGCCTCTTCAAGAAGTTATAATGCAGTTTTTCTATAAAATGTATGTGGGAGCCAATATTCAGCTACTTCAAAAATTACATGGGATTTCCTATGTTCAACTTAACGATGGATCACCCAGTATATCAGGTGTCATTATCAATAAAGAGTACAATGGTTTTCCTAATTAAAGGTCTATTTTCTAGCTTGTTATTTGGTAAAACTAGTAATAAAGTTTACCCCATAATGCATGGATGTTCACAGGGAAAGCATATGGTTTAATTCTTTGTAAATACTCTTATGACCACTATCCTTATCTTAAATAGCATTTTGTGGCATTTATAATATAGATACATACTTTTTAGACATAAGTAACAGATATATTTACCTACTTTTAAGCTAGTTTTATCATTATTTTTGCCATAGACATTTTTAATGTTACTCCAGCATATGATTGATTGCTGTTTTTAAAATTTGTATTTACCACAAACTACTTACTAGAAAATAACTATAATATATATTTAAAAGTGCAAACTAGGGTACTATAATATGTGTATGTGATAAAGTTGTATACTTAGTATAGAGAAAATAAACATTTTATTTAGTTATCAAAGGCTTTTTCTTATTAAACATAAATACAATTATTAATACCTGTATGAATGTACCATCTGTATTATAAATATAGGTACTTACATTCTAAATGAGAAGCTGACCGAAACATAAAAGATAAACCGAATCACAGAAAGTATTCTTTGGAATAAAAATTATACAATCTGAATGTATTATGCAAGTATAATTCTCGTTTCCCGCCTTTCGCACTAACAATTTTTTTTACTTTTACATTACAACAGAAAACAATGACATAACCTAAAAATTCTACCCGTCACCTTGACACTAATGTCTAGAGCTCCTTATCCGGATACAAATCAAGATATCTTAAGAACACTTTTCCTGTTCGGGCTAGCTTTGAATTTGAAACGTAATGGTTATACTTTAAAGGCTAATTTTAACAGAAACTATTTATGTAAAGTTTTATTTTTAAACACATATTTAAGTTAATTTCATGAAATTCGAACAAAATTATAAAAACTTCTAAAATTCTAACCATTGTCTGTCCGAGAATCGGAGCGTTAAACAGTTCCATTGTTTTGATTTGGATGATGTGGAATAGAAATAGTGGAACTGAACAAAATTTTACTTTTCTCTTAAGAAAGCATAAGTATAAAATATACATAATCTAAAATGGTGGATCTAAAGAAAGATCTCGATGAATATCTTCTTCTACAGAGTGACCAAAAGAAGAATTTTAAATTAGCAATGCCTGCAATCCCTTTGCAAAAACCAAATATCACAGGGTGGTTTAAAAAGGAACAACCTCCAGAAGATGAGACGTGGTTTCAAGAAACAAAGAAACAATGTTGCCCTAGTTTAGTTAGTATACTTTGATTTTAAATATATGAAGGATTTAAATTGCTGTATTTTAATCTAAATTTATTTTTATTGATGATAAATGTCTGTGGTATATTATCCAGCATGTTTTTATATGTGTGAAGAGTCTATAAGTAATGCATTAATTCTGCTATTTATGAACAGTAATTTTATTTTCCCTTTTAGTCAAGATTTCAAAGAATCATACTGTTCGGAATATGTGTTGGAATGGGAATACTCTGCTTTTCAATATCCTTAATGTATATACCAGTATTACTTTTTAAAGCACGCAAATTTGCATTATTATTTACATTAGGAAGTCTCTTTTTTGTTGTAAGGTATGTACAGTACTTATATGTATCTTTACTTTCACTAATATTTAAGGAGGTTATTCTTGGGTTCATTTTCAGAAAAAAACTTCATATGAACATATGTATGTCCTAAACGTCTTAACTGTTGAGATACAGGGTGTTAAAGATTTTCAGGGTTTCTAATAATTTGTTAAGGTTAACGACTTAAATATGTGACAACTAGCCATGGTAGACAACTGTGAAAACTGTTTATATTTACAAAACAAAATCTGCTTCCTATCTATTAGATCCTTTTTAATCTTTGGTAATACCTAATTTCATAACAGTGCAGTGCAAGTGAATGAGTTTCATATTTTTTATACAAAAACTCTACGTCAAACGACAAAAAATCAAGAGAATGACAATTTAAAAAATAATTTTTATTTAAAAAAATAATACAATACAGTATAATTTACTTATCAACCGTATTTTACATTTTATAGAATTTTGCACTATCATTACTTGAAACAAAATATCAAGAAGAAATTTATTCAGCGATTTAAAAGCAAAATACAAGGATAAATACCTGAACAAAGTGGCTTACCACTCTTTATGATGTTATAGATCATAAAATGCCTTTTTGTGAATAGAAAGTGTGTACCAAATTTCACAAAAATAGTATCTAGAGCAGTATCACAGATATTAATAAAAAAGGAAATTTTTTAAAAATCTTAAAACCCTGTATCTCAAAAGTTAAGACGTTTAGGACATATGTTCCCAAATGGACCCAAGAATAATATCTGTATATATATATTACCTATTGCGCTTAAGCCACCAGTTACTCTAATAATTATATTGTTGTTTTTAGTTTCTTCTTTTTATGGGGTCCTATGGCTTATTTGAAACACATGGTTTCTCGTGAACGACTAGTACTGACTTTAACGTATGGCGGTACATTATTTGCAACATTATACTGTGCTCTGCATCTGCAAAGTACCCCATTCACAGTGTTGTTTGCTGTGGGACAAATAGTTTCTCTACTATGGACGGTAGTGTCAAATATTCCCGGCGGGACTACAGGACTGTCATTCTTTTCACAAATATTCAAGAGGTCTGTTAGTGGAGGGAGTGCTTTGCCAATTTAGTATGTAGGTATTATGTAAATAGTGAGGTGATATAGTTCGTTAAGTATTATTTTACGTTTAGTTTCATTTTGTACATAACTAACAAATTGTTTTCATAAAATAAAAAAATCATAAAAAAATATTTTGTGTGAATATGTGAAATAATCATACACTAGATAGTTATAGTCAAAGATCGTTATAGTAGATATACAGTGACAGACAGACTTTAAATAAGCATAATTATGAGAAAATTTTTTATTGCTAGATTTCAACAAAAACCAATGTTGGCTATCTCTTCTGCCTCAGCACAGTGGCGATTATCTTTCGGGGTTTGTGGGAAAAAATTATATACCTACCTTTTTTTTCTTTTTATCAAACCCAACCACTATAGGAAAAATCCTTTAAGGCACTCTGAGAGCGCATGCGCTGCGAATAAAGCGATTCACGTTGGTTTTGTATCATTGGAGGTTATATTCGTTGGGAAAATCGACCTCGGGAAGGTCGTTCCATAAGGATGAAGTCCTCCAGATGAAAGAATTCTTAAATAATGACGTTCAAGGAGAACTAAGCTTAACCACATATGGATGGGCGGCAGTGGTTCGTAGTGTATTTCTGCTGTTCGCCGTTCTGGGCGGAATTAAGAGGGCTGAGTCCGCCGAGCACTTTCCATGGAAATATCTGGAAAAGAGTGTCAAATCCCCAACCTGTCTTAGATCTTCTAAGCTGTCGAGGCTCTTCGTCAGCTCATAGTCTCCGATCAGACGAATGGCCCTCCTTTCGATGGAATCCAGTAGCCGGAGAGTATGTTTGGGTGCAGAGCTCCAGACATGAGAGCAGTACCCTAGTGATGGTCGAACCTGGGCTTTGTATAGTATCAAAAGTTGAGGTGTGTACAACTTTTTGGTTCGGAAGAGTACACCAAGTTCCTGAGAAGCCATATTGGCGATTGCCACAACGTGGTTATGCCAAGACATATTTCCTCCCAGAGTGACGCCCAGCAAATTAATAGATGAAGCCAGTGGAATTGCGTGTCCTCCAATGACTATATCCGGTTCTGTGATGTTAACCTTTTTAGAGAAGACTGCTACGTGAGTTTTCTTAGCGTTAAATTCGACTTGGTTGCTGTCCCCTAGCAGAAATTCTTAAGTTGGGACGGCCAGTAGAAATTCGTTTAAGGAATATTTAAGAAGTTTTGTAATTAAAATAAAATTTTATTAATAAACTTAGATGTGTATTTTTATTAATAGTAAATTGATTTGGAAGTCTAGCATTGCAGAAGATATAAAAAAAAATATTTTAATATGAAGCAATGGACTTAATGGAGTATAGGCTTCTCTTAATAAAAAAAGGCAACTAAGGATTATAATTTTAGGACACGTGATTTGAACTAATTGGTTTAGTAGAATTTTATAATAAAAATTGTCTTATGAAAAATTTTGAAGTTGACAAAAACAAGCAGGTATGTGTGTATAAGTTATTTCTCTAAAAAAATTGATATCTTCTTATTTAAGGTAATTTCTGGTAAAACTCCAAACCCGTAAAGACGAATGTCACTGTTTAATGGCTTTTGGGATTGCCGTGATTCAAAAACGATTGTCAAAATCGGTTTTTGTTGAAATCTAACAATAAAACATAAACATATGCTGCATAAATTCTGACTGTCACTCTAGGAGATAGATAGAAGAAATTACAAAAATACATGAAAAATAGAAGAAAGGTTAGTTAGGCCTATACTCTCTATTTATTAAACAAATTACAGAATATTATCAGAGTTTATAAAGTCAATCTAAAGCCCATCAGTGACATTAGTTTAAAAAATATAGTTGTCTAATTATTTGAAAGGTTATACAGGGTGTTTCATTAAGGCCGGCCACCGGCCATATCTCGGAATCTACTGGGCATAGAAATGCAGGGAAAAATCGTTATTAAAGTGGCTATGAGAAAATCCTGGAAATTCTTTTTAAGTTCGGCATTTCGCCGCAACCAGGCGCATTGAAAAGTTAATATTAAAATTCTAAATTTTCCGAATAATCGTATATTACGGTACATCGTTACGAAGTTTCGACAATTCTACATCATTTTGGCTCATTGGCGTACCGACCTTGATAAGGGCGGGGGAAGTGTAACCATTTAAAAAGTTGTAACTTCTAAATGGCTTATTCAATTTTAGTAAACCTTATCTTGTTTAGAAGAGAAATGTATAAGTACCCTTAACTCGTATCCAGTGGTACACGATAGTTCCTAATAAAATTGCTAGAGGGCGCAATTCGCAAGAATAACAGTTTTTTTTTTGATTTTATCCCGAAAATGATCATATCATAATCGAAAGCAGATTAAATTTGCAAGAAAAACTGAAAACGGCAGTTCAATATCTTCTCTCGTTTCAGAATTATTGTCAGAAGAATTTTTAACACTTTAATTGTTATTTTAAATAGAATGCCTTCTACATTTTGTCATTTTTCGATTCTATGAAAAAATCTAAGTAACTTATGTTACCAATTTCCTATACCCATATCAAACAGTTTCTGAGATAAAATTCATCACAGGATTTTTTTATAAAAAAAACATTTTTAAATTTAAAACGTTTAAAAATTTGAGAAAATTTAGAAAAGGTGCGGGTCTTTTTATTTCATAAAAATAATAGACATTTTGTGTACAGTATAATAAGTTCTAGATAAAGTTTACCATTTTAAGTAGTGCTGGGAAAAACCGATGATTTTAATAATCGAGTACTTGATACTCGAGCGATTTTAATAATCGAGTTAATCGCTCGAGTGAATCGCCTGGAATTCCAATTTACCAAGCGATGACGTCATCGACTGCTTAACGGGCTGCCTAGCCCTTTACATGTGATCAGGTCAGGTATTTAGCAGGCACGTAACTACGGATGGGCACAGGTTTAGCTAAAAAATTATAGTGTCACCAAAAAAATTCCAGAAATTTATTTATTTGTGAATAATGAATTTTTACCACGTGTCTCGATACCAAACAAAAAACTGCAAAAAATCACACAAATATGTATTTATTGTTCGGGTTTATTGTGCGTTTTTAACCGAACAAAAAGTATTACCAAGAGTTATTTTTCTTCACATCTTTCTCAATCTACGAGCATAAAATAAGTAGATATTTAAAATAGCTTGTCAAATTCTTCCACTTTAAATTATCAGGTGCCCACTGTGTGCACTTCAAAAATTTAGGCTTAGTTACGCGACTGGCAAAATAAGAAAATTGGTTATTATTTTTTTAAATTCATGTATTCATAGTTACCTAAAAGTTCCTGTTTAAATTTAAGAATGCTTACTTTTAATTACCAAAAAATTTGTCGATACCTATGTTTTGTTCGGGTTTTATTTTCTTTCTCTCTTTTCTCTATTTTGCTCGTTTTCTTATTTTCCATTAACATTTTCTATAATGTATGTTATTTTTGAGAAGTCTTCTTGAGTTTAATAATAAAAAGTTCCTGTTTAGATTTAAAAATGTTTACTATAAGATTACCAACGAATTTTTCTATATATTTTGTTCGTTTTGTTATTTTTCATTAACTATTATTATGTTATTTTTGAGAAGTTTTCTCGTCTTTATAGTAATTAAAAATTTTAAAATTATATCCTTTAATTTTTTAATATTTACAATCGGAGACCTAAACTACTCCGCTGGCTAGCCAGTTAAAACAAAACTTTACCAAATCATGTCGCGATGACTCCGCTAAGGGATTCAGCATACTTTTTTATATGCACCTTCTCGTTTATGTGCCTTTAAGAAAGACGTATGTCGTGTACTTGCTCAGCGTCAATCTCGAACGTCGCCAATCGGATCGCGCGGCGCTTAGACCGGAGGTAGTCGTATCAGATAACCGGCGATATTTTTCGGTTTTTCGCCTGATTTTTAACTAGAGTATTTCCTATCGAGCGAAAAACTGTTCGAATATACGAGCAGTTTTTTTAACTCGATCACACTACAGCGGTATATTTCCGTCGGCGTCAAGCGAAGCTCGGGTATCGAGTGAAAGATAATAAGTGACGGGCGACGGTTTTCGCCTGAATAGATAACTCGAGCGGTTTTTTTAATAATCGAGTGATGTCGGTTATTTCAATAATCGAGTGATCAAGCGGTTTTTCGCTCGAGCAATCACAACACCAATTTTAAGATTAGATTGACACAGGCCACCATCAAACCGACACTACTTCATGTTACTATACAGGGTTTGTTCCCTTAATAACGTGCTACTACTTCGGAGTGTCATTTCTTGGGTTATTTTATGAAGAAAAATGGACATGTGACCGCAAAGTTTAAACTTTTGCCACCCTGTAGGGCGTCGAATTTAAAAAAAGTTTCAATTTAAATTTAATAGTGTTAATCGAGAACGGTCGCGCCTGGCGAGAACAAAACGGAAAAAACCGGTCTCATGTAGAATTGATCAGGCTAATCAGGGAAAATATCCATAAGGAAAAATGTCAGTACAGTAGCGCACCACTTTTTTGTAAAAAATGTTAGAGGAACCTTTCTTGTCTACGATTTAAATTTCTATTTACAGCGGTAAAACGTCATTAAAAATAACACCATTTTCAAATTACTATTGAGAACCATAGAAATCAGTTGCTTATAAGTTAATAGTTAGTGTTTGGCCACAACGGCGCACCGCACACCGCTTTTTGTCATAGCCTGGTATCAGCACCGCACAGTAGTGCCCACAACGGCGCACCGACCCTCGCTCATTGCCTTGCTCATCAGTTTGTCTCTCGACATCGAGATATAAAAATTGACTGTGCATTGTCATTTTCTTCCGATGAAGAAGATATTATTTTAGACGCTAAAATATAGCCAAGTGGTATATGTTAAAACAGAACTCAAGATTACCAATGCATCCTATTAACGCAAAGCGAAGATTCTGGGGAATTTTATCACCTAAGGAAAGATCTCAACGATTTTGTGAATATATGAGAATGCATATAAATACTAGATTTTTGTTTAAGCATAAAAGTACCACTTTGATATATTAGGGTCTAAAACAATATCTTCTTCATCGGAAGAAGATAACAACGGACAGTCCATGTTTACATCTCGATGTCGAGGGACTACTGTGCGAAGCACATGCGAGACTGTGCGGTCCTATGGTACAAGGCGAGGGGCGGTGCGCCGGTGTGGATACAGACTTATTTACGTGTCAGTGAAAAGGGGAATGTTTAAGGAGAAAGTCCACATTATTTAAAGATCGATTTGTATTTATTGTTTTAAAAAATCCAACAAGTTAAAAATATACATGTAAAAAATATTAACTAGACTACACTATAATATAAAAGTACTTGCATAGGAATAAACCTAATTCCAAATAAGATACTTAAGACACCTTGTTTAAGGACAATAGTAAGTACCTGCTTAAGTATCTACAAAATACATATGGATGGCTGAAAGGATATATGTATAATAAGTTATTTACAGTACAGTAATGGCGTATTATACATTTCTTACTTTCAACCATCGGTATTAATATCACAAGTCGTAAAAGAAAAATTTCTGGTTTTTTAAAAATATTTCTCTTAATAATATTTACTATACCTTAATTATCTTTTCGAAGCTATATTATATAACGCTACCTATGTAACCGTAAGTAGGTGTTGCCCAAATGTTTTAAGTAAATAGTAGTTTGTACAGCAAGCACGACGCCCAAGGCGGAACGCTTAATCGTTTAAGTGCGATATGAGTTGTACAGTATACTTTTTTACGATCAATCAAATAAACTTTACACAGATTATTACACAAGAAATTATTTTAACCTTCATCTAAAAACAAAAAAGTCTGCCTTCATTGGGATTTGAACCTAGGATTTTGCTCGTGAAAACCGGAAGCTACACCACTGAGCTAATAATAGGGCTTTACAAATTCTTAAATTTTGCAATAATTTATCAACTGACAATAACTACTTTGACAGGATTATGTACTACTATTGACATTTAAAAACGAATATTTGCCTGGGTACTTAACGCTAACTGTTATTGGTTAATTTCATATCCTAATAAGAGTGGATTTAAAATTATATCATTCCTTCAAAATCCAGTTTGCAAGTTTGCAAAAAGTAATGTTTGTGAATTATTTTGCAAACCGGTGGCCATACATTAATATTTATTCATAATATGTTATTAAAGATACATACAAGCAGAATGATTGGTACACGAGGGCGACTGCCTAAATTCTTACTCGCTCCTTGTATGTTGTTCAACTTGAACCCATTCTCGCACGCTTAATATGATCCGATTGAGAGAGCTGCCAAATAAGATCGAAGCAATTAAGCAGTCAAAGAAATCAAATGTAAGAGCGTACAAACTTATCTGCTACAAATCCTATAAGGAAATTTAGGTGTAGGTTTATAATACTATAAGTATTTCAGGACATCGAAAGAGATAACAAATAAATATTTTTAGGCATTTAAAAAATGTCACTCTATTATAAAAAAAACCTATATAATATACAGGGTGAGTCGGAAGGGACGGATTAAACCCCAGAGAAGCAAAATCCTGACTGCCAGAAAAAGGCGGCAACATAAAATAGAGGTTACAAACGAACATTAATCAATTATGTTATTAAAAATCAAATGGGGCTCAAAATTGAACACTTCATTGACGCTAGACAGAACAGGGCTCTTCCTGGCTTTAGTTACAGTTTTTTAGGATGACATTTTAACATTCGATATTTATATTGTTTTACTTGTATTTTTAAATGTAACTGCTTGTTGTTTGTGCAGTTTTGTTGTGTTGTGGTGTAAATTTTTATTCTAAGGTAACTTAGTGACGTTGTTTCGTGGTTTTATCTTTTTCTGTTCAAAAGTTTTTTTAAATAAATTTAAAAAATTTAGGTTTGATGATGCCCAGTTGGGCGTAGGAAGGAAAATTTATATGAACTTCTTCTGTTATTTTTAAGTGTTCTATCTGAACCCGGGAGATTGTCCACATATTCTGGGAGACCCTGTTTAGGTATATCATTAATTTAATTCTACCAAATATTCATTATGCATACAAATTTTTGTGTAACTAATGTGCCAAACAATAAAACTTTGTTTATTTGTAATTACGTTATAACTTGAAAACAAAAGAAAATCGGATGACACAAGAGTTTTTTACATTATTTTCACTTGTAAAATACCCTCCCGGAGTTTGGTCCGTTGCTCCGGACACCCTGTATTATACTCATTTACAAAAAATTGTCCACTTTTAACAAATAATCATTGTTCCCCTTGTCTGTCTTGTCGGGGCACTATTACCCATCCATCCCCGGAATTTCGAGCAGAACTCTGTCCCAACCCGCTTTCACGCTGTTGCTGTAAAAGACCCCTTATAAGCCTTAAAGATTCTTTTTCTTCTTGAAGTTTCTTTAAATCTCTCTGTCTTCGTTCTTCTTCTGCCTGAGCTTGAAGAAGTTCTTGTCTTCTTTGGGTAAGTAAAACAAGTTCCGTTTGCATCTGTAATAAATAAAAGTTATTTTAAAATAAGAAGCAACAAAAAGTCGACGTCATTTTGGTTATAGCCTAACCAATTTAAACAGTAATAATGGATGGACTAAAGGCGTTATAACGTATGTCCCATAAGTTTTGGCACAAATTTCAGATGCCATAAAATTGGTAGTAAGAAGAACATATCAAGTTGCCCTGGTAACAAAACCTTGTTTGACACCTTCACTTAACGTTGAGCAGCCCGGTGAGACTGCTTATAGGGGGGATCGAAACACGTAAGAAGAAGGCCTTGGAAGTGATGCTAAGCCTACTCTGCTCCATGCGCTCACAAGTAACCGACTTTTATCTATCTGTTTCACTCAGTGTCAAGCGTCAATATCAGCCTTACGTACAGTTAATATGAAATACCAAAAAGTCATGGTTTATGCAGGCGACTTGATCCTGGTCATATTTGTCTCACTTTACGGAATTAGGGAAGGTTGCTGCAGACAGAGACAGGCATAGAATGCGAACAGCACGAATTGTTAAACAAGCTAACTTCCTTCGTCTGGCGGAAATCAAAATCAAGTAACATCTGATGTGATTTAAAATGGTGGAGAAGACGCAGCATCTTTAAATTTTCAAATAATTTTTAATTTTCTAATCTTTTCACGAAAAACGTCGTTTCCTTTTTGGTGCAGGTGAGTAGTTTGTAATTGAAATATTCATTTAGTCATCTTTACTGAGAGTAAGCATCAATAATAATTTGTTTCCTAAATCATATGGGGCCCAAAAATATGCTTGGACTTGAAGCTTGAAATATTTGCTAGGACCTAGAGCCCAGTTGAAGATGGTAAAATATTTTATGTAAATTATGATTTACTTTCCATTTTTTAATAAAACTACTTAGAAGCTTATTTCTGAAGTTTAATTTTTCATTTGTAGTTACGTTACTAGTTCAAAAAATTATATAAGATTGTGTAAGGATTATTTTAAAGTGATATTTACAGCTTAAAACATGTCAGAATCCTAATATTTGATTTTCACTACTAGTAAATCAAATAAAAGGGCTTTGAATGTTTTTTGTTGGTTAAATGTCACTTTAAAATATTGACAGTAATAAAAATGTGGAGAAAAGTGACATTTGAAAAGCACGTGCGTTACAGTAATAAAAATGTGGACAAAAGTGACATTTGAAAAGCACGTGCGTTTGTCAGCTGATGCCAGACGTAATGGATGCCGGGTTTGTTCGTTTGTTCATACTTGCTTCGATTTGTTAACACGGATGTTGTCTTCTTCTTGTTTATAAGTATTCGTTGGTTGATAGTTCAGTTTTTAAATTGATTAAGTCGATATGGCTTACAAATTAGAAATTCGGAAAAGTATTTATAATTTAGTTGGACGGGTCACTAAATCCGAAATAATAAGCATTTTTAAAAATCAAAATATATCGCGTAGAACCATTTATTGGACAATTCTGAATGTTAGCAAGGTATTCCTTGTATGAACCTTCCAAAAAGTGGAACTTTTACCAGAGTATGATTAGAAGGGCGAAAACTACACTTGGTACATGAACAAGGAAACTAGCACGACAATATCGAACATCTAAGAACACCATAGCGCGGGAACTATCGCGGAATGGTCAGAAATACCGAAAAAGAAGAAAGGCTCCGAAATATACAGCCAACCAACTAGCCAGAATCCCGAGATGCTGCCTATATTTTGCTAACAACCGGGTGATAATTATGGTCGACGAAAAGTATTTCACACTAAACAACTCCGAAATGAAGGTTTTTATACTGACAATATTACAGAGGTCCCTATAATGTCAAATTTAAACAAAAGGCTAAATTCGCTGATAAGGTGTTAGTTTGGTGAGCTATTTCCACCAGGGATGTAGCCAGGCCTTATGTGGGTCGAGTAAGAGGTGAGGCCCTGGATAGTCGAAGGTAAATCGATAATTGTCTTACGAAACTGGTTAATTTTATTGAATAAGAACATGCTGGAGACGATATTATGTTCTGGCCAGACCTTGCGTCCTGTGACTATGCCAGACAAACCAAAAATGGGTTAGCAGACCAAAACGTACCATTTGTTCAGCGAAACGACAACCCTCCTAACCCTCCCCAGGCTCGACCCATAGAAGATTTTTGTGCTCTATTATCTCGAAAAGTTTACGATGGAGGATGGGAAGCACAAAATGAGAAGGACGCAGGATATATAGAAAAATCCGAGAAATCGATATATGTAAATGCCGTCCAAAACCTAATGCTAGGTGTCCGCAGAAAGTTGCGTCTAGTTTTTAATTTAAGTTCATAATTTGGTTGCTTATGAAACAATTAATTACCATGTTATTACAAACCTTTATTTAAATATATTGTATTATAAAACAGTTTTATAAAAGCAAATTTGTTGTATAAAGATCTTCGGTGATACATTTTTGTTTTTAGGGTCAAATAGCTACGATATTACGATATAAGAACCTTACGACCAACTTATAAAACTGTTTGATAGATTTTTTTTAAATAGCTGTAAGCACGTTAATATATTGTACAGCAAAATGTTTCTATTAATTAATTTGAGGACCAATTGACGCGTTAAGTCTAAGATTACCACGTCCTTAAAGATTTATTCCTTTAGATGAGAGTTAAAGAAAACTGTCTTAAGGATGACTTATGTCATTCTGTATCTTAGGTGACTTTGAAAAATCGGCCCTTACTTAAGGTAACCAATGTTACCTTAAGTTAGCCTTAACGTTAAGGTGAACCTTAAAAAACTATGTTTTAATTGTCGAAGATTACCAATTCCCTAAACATCTATTCCTTTAGATGAGATTTAAATAGAACTTCAATATACTGTCAAACTTGTGTTAAGGATGACTTACGTCATTCTGTACGTGACTTTGAAACATCAACTCTAAGGGCCGATATTTGAATGTTACCTTAAGTTAGACATACCTTAAGGTAGCCTTAACGTTAAGAAAAACCTTTAAAAAAACGATGTTTTAAATTAATTTGAGGGTCAATTGACGCGTTAAGTCTAAGATTACCACGTCCTTAAATATCTATTCCTTTAGATGAGAGTTAAAGAAAACATTAATATACTGTCAAACTTGTGTTAAGGATGACTTACGTCATTTTGTACGTTAGGTATCGGCCCTTACCTAAGGTAACGAATGTTACCTTAAGGTAGCCTTAACGTTAAGGTGAACCTTAAAAGACTATGTTTTAAATCAATTTGAGGGTCAATTGACGCTTTGTCGAAGATAACCACGTCCCTAAAGATCTATCCTTTTAGATGAGAGTTAAAGAGAACTTTAATATACTGTCAAACTTGTGTTAAGGATGACTTACGTCATTCTGTACGTGACTTTGAAATATCGACTCTAAGGGCCGATATTTGAATGTTACCTTAAGTTAGACATACCTTAAGGTAGCCTTAACGTTAACAAAAACCTTTAAAAAAACGGTGTTTTAAATTAATTTGAGGGTCAATTGACGCGTTAAGTCTAAGATTACCACGTCCTTAAAGATCTATTGCTTTAGATGAGAGTTAAAGAAAACTTTAATATACTGTCTTAAGGATGACTTATGTCATTCTGTACCTTAGGTGACTTTGAAATATCGGCCCTTACTTAAGGTAACGAATGTTACCTTAAGGTAGCCTTAACGTTAAAGTGAACCTTAAAAACTATGTTTTAAACCAATTTGAGGGTCAATTGATGCGTTGTCGAATATTACCACGTTCTTCAAGGTCTATTTCTTTAGATGAGAGTTAAATATAACTTCAATATACTGTCAAACTTGTGTTAAGGGTGACTTACGTCAGTCTGTACGCGACTTTGAAACATCAACTCTAAGGGCCGATATTTGAATGCTTATAACTATCACTAACTGCTCTGTGAACGAAGAATCAAATTAAATTTAATAAAATAGTTAATAGATAGTATATAATATATAATAGACGTACAGGTGTATTTTTAATTTAATTATAACAGATGTAATATTTTTATAATCAATCAATATGTTATGAAATTTGATTATTTTATTACATCCATTTTCCAGATATTTGCGAGATTATTCGGCTAATTTTAAAGCCTACACAAATATGAATCGGCCTAAAATCAATCTATAAATGTAAGTTAAAATATTTGAAAAACTCGGAATATTTCGCAAACATTCTGACGTAGATGAATTCTTACAACAAAATTATTTGTTAATCCATCCCGTAGGAATTTAATTTAATGATCCAGAGTATTTTTGTTTATTGCCCATCAACGTTTGTTTATTTCTTCGTGAATAATGTTAATTACGTGAAAATAAACACTCTCTTTAGTAGAACGAAATTGTTTTTTGTCTATGAAAAGTAAAATAGCTTTTCTAATAGCTTTTCAATCAGCAAATTTGCTGGGAGTAACTGTTTATGTTTCGACACGACCAGTAGTATTTTTGCAAGTTTAGAAATTTTAAATAAAGGAGTTTTATGAAATAGGTGAGTGTAAAGCGCGAGCGGAACATACAGTTGGGGCGGGGAAAGAATGCACCCGCGTCATAACGTTACAGTAGTATCAAATACCGGTTATTTTAAATGTATCCTTGATGTATCAGTTAATTAAATAGGATAAAATAGGCAACGTTTTTCTTTCGAAACGATGTACAATTCCAGTGTATTAGACGGCAAAATTAAAATATTGACATGTTATTAGTGGCATTTATACAGGGTGTTATGGAAATGACGTATTATATTTAAATGGATGACTCCTTGGGTGTCCTACAGAAACGATACATATATTTTTTTTCAAATCGACCGTTTTAAAAGTGGGGTCCATATCAGGAAACAGGTGTTACGTGCAATTTGCCAAACTTAATGCAAAACTGAAATTCCATATAAAATTATAAAAATAAATTATTTATATATCTACTTGTATTTATCTTTATACCTCCAGGCACAAGTTTTTTAAAAATACACTCGGATCAGATCATTAGATTTTATTACACGCGACGCGACGAAATTTAACTTATTCGTCGGCGACATTCCATTTTTCTTGTCTTGTTTTAACTGAGCAACTTAGATTCGTCTAGTCCGAAAATCATTGCAACTATTATACGCGTACCTTCTGAAAACAAAGCGGATAGCCGAGAGTATAAATGGTTATCAACAGAAGCGACCGCACCCTAACGCTGTTCTTCTATTACTGACACTTGCAAGTCGCACGCTTGTACCCATAGACCTACGTCGGCCCGGCGCCGAGTGGATTGTGTGAAAGAGATGGAGAGATGGCCGCGTGAGAAAGAAAATGAAATCTTCGTCGGTCTTGTCATTTGGAGTAGAGCTGAGCTAATTTAATTTTTTAAGCTTTTCAAAAGAAAAAGTACAGTCGCAGTATTATCAGCTACCTAAATTTGGTCGAAATTCCGTTAACGCCATATCAAATAAACGCCTTGCAAGAGATCTCGCGGTAAATAGGCAAGTAATAGAGAAGAATCTCGTGAAATATCAAACTGTCAAATATTGCCCATCTCTATTCCGAGTTTTGAAGGTATCTATTTTGTTCGTTCGTAGGTTAACTGTTTTATGGTTCGTAGATAAAATGTCATTTTTAAATTGAAGGATTGTGTGTTTTAAATTAGTTAAATAAATCTACGGGAAAAAAAGGACCAAAATTAAAACAGCGTTCGCGTGTATTCTTTCCATGTGAATAGGTCCTATTTTTGAGGTTATGTGAGAGGTTTTTTTCCTAAAACTTAGATTATGTGTGGTGTATTTAAATAAGTAAAGAGTTTGAACGATAATTATTATTTAAAAGGTCAATGACGTTTGACCTATTTACTTTCCTGTGCTTGTAACGAATTTGAAATTTGTGTGTGATATTACCATTATTTGTTTTGCAAAACATCTTTCTCCGTCGGTTTTCTGGAATCATATTTGTTCATAAATGATAGAATTAAAAATTGTTAAAATCATAAATTTATTTCTAAAGAGTTTGCCGTGTAGATATGACAACACCGGTCGAAATGCGCTGACGTCTTTTGACCCTATAGACCTCAGTGTTGATTGTTTACATATTACGGCAGTGCCCCACATGTGTTTGTCTGATTTAACATAAGGTGATATAATCCGGTCATTAATTGAAAGCGCCATTTATGGGTATTTTTCTTCAATTTATTTTCATCTCAGGATTTGCCGGTTTAAATATAATACGACATTTCTATAACACACATTATTGCTAACTGAATCCAGATGGAACGGCGCGACAGTAGGTGGGTAAATAGGGTTTTTTACCTTAGTATTTAGATATTCGATTTAAAAAAAAGTATGTAGACTTTCTCTAGGACACCCTAGGAGTCACCCATTTAAATATAATAAGTCATTTTCATAACACCCTGTATGATTTTTTCAAGATTCCAAACACAAGTAGGTACTTTGCTATATTATAAAATTTAATCATCAAAATCAGTTTATAAGAATTACACAGGCTTGCATTCTTTAACACTTTGCAAGTTGATTTAAAATTTTGAACTGCTTCCTAGTAATTGGGCAGCGCTGATTTCAAATCTTCTTTTGTTAGTTATTTATTCTTTGCACTTTTTAAAAAACGTTTTCATTTTTCAGAAATGCTTCTTTTGTTTGTTTTTCTGTCATGTTCAGCTAAAGGAAGATCTTCTCTCGATGTCCAACAGTAATCGGCCATCATTTTTGTATCCCAGCGCCCCTGGTATCTTTTTCCATCTCTTTAATATCTTGATGAAATCATTCACCTTGCTCTTCACTCACGTTCCCAAGATTTTCCGGGAAATAGTCCCAATGGGAATGTAAAAAGTGAATTTTTATGCTCATATTGCAACCAAGAATCATGAAGTTTTCCAGCATATTTTCAACGATTTCAATAGTTTGTTTGGGTCTTTATAATTCCCTAGAAATTTATGAACAACTTCTTTAACAGCATTCTAAGCATGTTTTTCCTTATCTTCCATTACATTTTCAAATTCTGTATATATCATCAAGCTCCTAATCTCCGGCCCTACAAAGATTCCCCCCTTTAATTTTGCCTCTTACGGAGCCGGAAATGTTTTACACAAATATTCAAAACAATTTCCTTCTTTTTTTTCTGATCAAATACAAGCACTAGAGGAAACATCCTTTATGGCACTTTGGGAGTGGTGCGTGTGCGCAAAAAGCGATTCACGTTGGTTTTGAATCGTTGGAGGTTATATTCGTTGGGAAAAGCGGGAAGGTCGTTCCATAAGGTTGAAGTCCTTCAGATGAAAGAGTTCTTAAATAATGAAGTTCGAGGAGTACTAAGCTTAACCACATATGGATGGGCGGCAGTGGTTCGTAGTGTATTTATGCTATTCGCCGCTTTGGGCGGAATTAAGGGGGTAAGGTCAGCCGAGCACTTTCCATGAAAATATCTGTAAAAGAGAGTCAAATCCCCAACCTGTCTTCGATGTTCTAGACTGTCGAGGTTCTTCATCAGCTTGTTTAATGCCTTAACAAATTGTTTCAAGTCCAAGTTTTATGTGAAGTGGTGGAAGTAAAACTTTTTGAGGACCAATAAGACTTTCGCGAATTACATTTTTGGTTCCAGGAGTTAAAGTCTCTCTTTGTGGCCAGTCTCTTTATCCACTGCTGTTCTCGATTCCTGCTATCCCACAGACACGGGAACCATGGAAATTTAGTAAATCCAGACTGCTGACCCAAGAGAAGGTCTAAAATTTTTAGATCTCCACACACTTCCCAGTTGTGATTTTCATATTGTATGACAGCCATAATAAAAGATTTACATCAGGTAAGTACTTAATAAATTTCTTGAAAAAACACAACAGAAAATATTTTTTGATAATACAATTTTCATGCAGGACTGTATTATTAATTGAAAAGTAGTGTCAAACATTGCACATTTAGTTATAAAAAATTGAATAACCTATGACACCAGTATTGGGAACCGGGTAGTAGTCCCTCGACATCGAGATATAAACATGGACTGTGCGTTTATGAGAATGCATATAGATATTTTTGATTATATCATTGCTTGGATTTTATGTAGGACAACACTATTTAAAATAACAATTAAAATGTTAAAAATTATTCCCGTATACCTTATTTTTTTCTAATTAATTAATTAATTACGACCCTGTTTAAACATATTTTTTAATGTGACATCCTGTATATTAACTGATTTTCCAATTTCACGTCAAACTCCGAACGTATACCACTTTTTTATATTAGCGTCTAAAATAATATCTTCTTCATCGGAAGAAGATGACAACGCACAGTCCATGTTTATATTGAGCTAGACTCGATAAGCCGTTGTGGACACTACTATGCGGTGCTAAGGTACCAGGCTATGGGCGAGGGCGCTGTGCGGTGCTCCGTTGTGACCATACACTAACGTCCGATCGGTAAGGATAAACAATTCATCTCCAAGAGCTTTTGGTTGCTACGAAAATTATTATTATTATAACGTGAAATTGTTGTTCTAGATGAAACGTGTATCTATTCCAAGGGTAACCAAAATTAATTTTTGGCATGTTTACCTTTGTCAAGAAATATTTATAGTTATATTGTAAACAGAAATCATATTTCAATTGATATAATTAAATAAAATTTTCATTCTCATTTTCATAATGTTAATCATGTCCCTTAGCTGCTGAAACGGTTTTTTCTTCATGCACACGTCCTTTCTTTCCCCGGTTCAACTGTATGTTATACTATAGTCTCTGAATTACTATTGTAGTAGGTTCAGACTCATATCTGATGCAGGGGTTGTTATTAAGTTTGTGGTTTATATGTAACAGATTAGTCCTTAACCATTGGAATTTCGGGCTTGTTCGGAACAGGAACAGGAACGTACTAGGGATATTTTAATGAAGATGATCAATTTAAGGAACAAAACGTCGGAAAACCAGTAAGTGTTGTATAACAATGAACGTAGATTTAGTTCCTCTTTCATAATTTAAACAAGAATATCCAGGCCCGTATTTAAAAAAAATTAAGTTGATGATGATGACCCAAAGACGAAACGTCGCATTAAAGATCTAATGATGCCACCTTGTGGAGAATAAAAAGTGGCAACGAGAAAATGAAATTTATTTTTGGAGATCTCTTCGAACAAAGTCAGGAAAAAATAAAAACCAAAACACAAAAGTTTTGATTTTGCAAATATTATGGAAGCTCATGTATTTATTTATTTTATATTATAACTTCTTGAAGAGGCCGATATGGTAAATCCATGTGCCGAGTTTGAATACATTTTAGTGAGCCGATTCTAAGCTATTCAATTAAACGTGATGGCAAAACCACCAAACTCTCATAGTTCAGGTAATACAGCAAACACCAGTAAATAATTTCTATGACGCTATTGCCAAAAATTGACGTAAAGCTGAACATAACGAATAATGAAAATCTGGTCACTGATACTAATTTTCGTTTGGCAAAGACAAAATTTAATTTGCTGGTGTTTGTCGAGCTAAAAATTAAAAGGAATTTCCTATGTTCCTATGATGCATCACCCGGTATAAAAAACAAATGTTAAAGTAGTAAGCCCTACTTTACTTACCGTCCAATATTCTTGAGCTAATTTTTTATGTTCTTCATATTTCTCTATCGATCGAGGGTCAGTCAGATCAGGGGTAGCCGGTCTAAGGGGCGAGTCCAGGGAGTCCAAAAGAACAGAAATGTCATTGAGATCGGAACTGGTATGAGCTGATTCTGATGTGCTAATAGAACCGGCCGTGACTGTATTTTGTGATCCTGAAAACAAAATATAAACAAAATTAAATTTCGGGAAATCCGTATGGTTAATTTCAACGTATAACAAACTTTCAGGGCCATTGGAGTAAATTGGGGTGCGGGGTTTGTTCGGGTTTGGGGTGGCATAAAGGGCACTAGATTAATACGGCGCATTAAAAGAATTACATATATTTTTATGATAAATATAAAAAAATAATAGAAAATTGTTAGGCAACCAATTAAACATAATAATTGCTTGGGTAAAGTAGAAATGGGATAAGTACCGATTTATGTTGGATTTTGACAATTATCAATGATAGAATATCCATACGAATGTGACTTATGTAATTATATTTGTTTCCATAATAATTTGAACAATGTTTTAAGCAAATCCCACGTAAAACTCTCATAATTAAACAAATTAACGATATCTAACTCTGTGGCTATAAATATTGAGGTTAGGTGTGAGTTTTATTATTTTCCTGGAACGATGTATTTATTCAAACTTAAGGTTATGTAATATACTATTCTATTTAAGAAATAAAAAGTCTATGCTTGTCAGGTGGTATTAATATCAAATACCAATATGGAAAATTATTATTTCCAGACCACCCGATCATCCTTATACAATAAGGGCGTATATTTGTCTACACAGTAGCACTTTAAAATACTATTTCAGATTGAATGGTACTACCAAGAAAAGGAAGCCCTCTCCATTGATAGGATGCAACCACCTGTAGACCGGTTTCGAACTTATTTGTTCTCGTCAGTACAGGGTAGCTGTACATACCCATCATCAGAGAGGACTTTAACTTAAGGCTGTACTATATATGTTCACCTACCCTGTACTGACGAGAACAAATAAGTTCGAAACCGGTCTACAGGTGGTTGCATCCTATCAATGGAGAGGGCTTCCTTTTCTTGGTACTACCATTCAATCTGAAATAGTATTTTAAGTGCTACTGTGTAGACAAAAATACGCCCTTATTGTATAAGGATCATCGGGTGGCCTGGAAATAATAATTTTCCATATTGGTATTTGATAATATACTATTGTGTCATGCCAAATTCCAGAAAATGTCGACTGATTTCAAAAATTCAAGTATTATTCTTGGTTAAATAATGTTAACAGAACCTTGGGTCCAATAGTATTGGAGCTTTCAGTATGAACAAAAGACATACTTATCTTCTACCAAGCACCACCTGCATTCTTGAGGTGAGGTCCTATAAACACTAATAAATAATAATCAATTTAAATTTCTGGTGGCGTAGATTTTGTGGAGTAAGGATGATATTGATATGGATGGATGGGGGATTGTTAAACACTATTAGCTTCTTGTTCATTGAGGTGTGTGGTGGACAAGAAGTGTAAAAAGAGAGTATCATTTGATGGTAAATTACTGTTGTTCGAAATTCGTGTTAAGCTATGAGTTCGATAAAAGTGGTCTTATTAATCTATTCTGCTCAGAATTTAGATTACTAGCTTGTAGGAAGTGATTATGATATTTCACGTTTTTTACTAGTCAAATTAAATAATCCTTATTTCTAGGAGCCAATGAGCTTGCTAGGCACAGAGCTCAGACTTTTCACTTTCGTCTGCACTGCAAGAGTAGGCCGTGAACCGTTCTGTAGAACAATGGCTGCAAACTCAGATAGACTCAGAAGTTTATAATGGGAGTAGATAAGGCCAGATTGGAGCGTTGCGTTTCTAAATAGAAAACGACGTGTTCTAAATCGATTGGTAGGAATTCCGATAGGGCACCATCCGTTGAGGAAGCATATGGTATTGATTGGCGATTTGTCTGGGGTATACGGAAGAGGAGAAGGCACCGTTGCAGTTCCTGGGCGAAGGGCGCCTTGGTCTACTTGACAGATTGCTATGTAGTGAACATTTTTTACTATATAAGAGTCTGCAGTGCAAAAGTAGGCCGTGAACCGCTCTGTGGAACAAAGGCTGCAATCTCAACGCAGACAGCCTCAGACATTTATAATGAGAGCAGATAAGGCCAGATTGGAGCGCTTCTAAATAGAAGACGACGTGTCCTAGATTGATTGGTAGGAATTCTGATAGGGCACCACCCGTTAAGGAAGCATATGGTATTGATTGGCAATTTGGCTGGGGTATACGAAAGGGGAGAAGGCACCGCTGCAGTTCCTGGGCGATGGTCGCCTTGGTCTACTTGCCAGATTGCTCTGTAATGAAAATTTATTACTATATAAGAGTCTGCACTGCAAGAGTAGGCCGTGAACCGTTCTGTGGAACAATGGCTGCAATCTCAACGCAGACAGGCTCAGAAGTTTATAATGAGACCAGATAAGGCCGGATTGGAGCGTTTCTAAATAGAAAACGAAGTGTCCTAAAGCGATTTGTAGGAGCACCACCCGTTGAGGAAGCATATGGTATTGATTGGCAATGTGTCTGGGGTATACGGAAGAGGAGAAGGCACCGCTGTAGTTCCTGGGCGAAGGTCTTCTGGGTCTACTTGCCAGATTTCTCATTTTGTTCTGGGGATTAAGATGATGGCTGCAGGCAGGCAGGCTGCAAAAAGCGCTAATGTATTATTAATTATCCATTGGAATTTTGACGTAAGGTAGATATATTGTTTATTAAACCAAATATACTCCTAATCATTTGTTAACGTTAAAACATAATTTTCTTGGAAAATCGATATTCGGCGGTCAAGCGATGGCGTCAAAGAAATCATTCATGAATTTTATTTTTCGGGATTTTGAGAATATCTGAATAACCAGGTTGAAAAATAAACTTAAATTGTAAAGTGATGAAGTTATAAAACTGTTATTTCTTTGATGATTAGTTGTTAGAGGTTTCTGTGAATATTTTTTTATGTGTTTAGAGAACGACCAAGGTATTTTTATGTTTTACTTGACCTAGACTATAAAGCAGGAAAAAGTATCTATAAAAAAAGTGTTTTAGTGTGTGGTAGAAAGTGTAACTTAAAAATAGAAAACTATTTTATCCTTCATTTTATCGAAAAAATGCACTCTTGTTAAAAAGTTTTGCTTGGCTCAAAACCTCCCAAGCCATAGTCAAATATTAGAAATGTTGTACCGGGTGTCCCACTAAGAATGGCTCTCGGCCGTATCTCTGAAAGTGTTAGTCGTATGGCTTGCGGAAAAATTTTTTAATATGAAAAGTGATCATAAGAAATTGCTGGAAATTATTTTCAAGTTTCTCAGTCGAGCGCTAGAGGGCGCAACCGTAACGGTAAATCCGTAAAGCTTAGTTTTTTCAAACGTTGCCGCGTTAAGGTATATTGAAAATAGCATTTTCGTATACTTTAAGGCTTTATGAAGAAAATTTACTTATAACATATTTTTGTCACTTTTAAAATAAAGTGGTGGGGGAAGGTTGAACATTATGTTAAATAAATGCCTACAACTCCGGGTTGGCTCAACAGAATTTAGTGAACTTTGTTTTGTTAAAAAGAGGTTCCCTTACTCTATACTTTACTGTATAAACTATGACAATATGACTTTTAAAGTAGGCGCTAGAGGGAGCTATTTTACAACTTAACAAACATTGCGCATTTTTTCAAAAATTTTAAATACAACAGTATATTTAATTTTACTTCATCACAAAGATTAATAAAAGCCTAAAAAACTGGCGAAAACCACAACTTGATATCTTTTTTCAAACCGGAGATATTAACAAGAACAAAAATAAACACGGAAAAATATGATTATATTTAAGTTTCAACGGTACAGGTTTTTTCAAAAGTCAAATAAAAACTTTGACGTGAAAGCACCTAATTTTAAATTAGATTTTGTTTTTCCAAGGCCTATTTGACTTTTGAAAAAATCTGTACCGTTGAAACTTAAATATAATCATATTTTTCCGTGTTAATTTTTGTTCTTGTTAATATCTCCGGTTTGAAAAAAGATATCAAGTTGTGGTTCTTTAGGCTTTTATTGATCTTTGTGATGAAGTAAAATTAAATATACTGTTGTATTTAAAATTTTTGAAAAAATGCGCAATGTTTGTTAAGTTGTAAAATCCCTCCCTCTAGCGCCTACTTTAAAAGTCATATTGTCATAGTTTATACAGTAAAGTATAGAGTAAGGAAACCACTTTTTAACAAAACAAAGTTCACTAAATTCTGTTGAGCGAACCCGGAGTTGTAGGCATTTATTTAAAATAATGTTCAACCTTCCCCCACCACTTTATTTTAAAAGTGACAAAAATATGTTATAAGTAAATTTTCTTCATAAAACCTTAAAGTATACGAAAATGCTATTTTCAATATACCTTAACGCGGCAACGTTTGAAAAAACTAAGCTTTACGGATTTACCGTTACGGTTGCGCCCTCTAGCGCTCGACTGAGAAACTTGAAAATAATTTCCAGCAATTTCTTATGATCACTTTTCATATTAAAAAAATTTTCCGCAAGCCATACGACTAACACTTTCAGAGATACGGCCGAGAGCCATTCTTAGTGGGACACCCTGTACAGTGTGGCCAAAAAATGTGAAATCGATCTAAGAATAAAATACCTTTATTTCCCAAAAATACATCAAAATGCCGTTTTGAAGCTCTTTCTAGAATTATGTTCTCTCTCTAAACATGCTGGCGAGAAACGGCCACCAATAAGATATAACGAAATAAAATATTATATCAAGACAAAACATAAAAACCATGAGTTAGATTACCTAATAATTAAATACATAGCGTAACGAAAATACTAACTGTATAAAACAAATACAAATTTCTGCTGAGCCACCATCACGTTCGATACATCATATAGTCTTTGCAGCGAACCCTCAAGCTTTTTCGACAGTTGACATCAGCAATATGTCATCGATCAGCTGTTTGGGGACATAATCAAATACCCCAGTTTTATACGAACCGCATTCAGCGTGTTGTGTTTTTATATTTTTCCAGTTTGATTGGTGCTAATAAGTTTTAAAAGTGTATTTCCGTCGTTTTAGTATAGTTTATTTTATTTTGAACACTTTGATTAACTACATATTGAGTTATTTGTGTATCTGGTAAACCATAGTAAGTACGACTCACGTAACGAAAAATTTATAGGTTAATATTTTATTTATCTGTTTTTAGGCGAAAATAATAATTATGGAGCATAATTATTGTCTGCCTTCTACATCAGCTGATGCCACCGTTAGAGAAACTAAGGTGAATTTTAATATTAATAAAAAAATTTCTAGATGTTTTATTTCTTTCCGAGTGAGTTGAGACTTATTTCAGTTAAATATAAGGTAATACTTTTGTGTGGCGACTTGAATGTAGACAGTTTGGTTAGCTGGGAAAGTAGGAAATATCTGCATGATATTTTTAATAGTTTTGGTCAGAAGTCAAGTGCAATTATTGATCATGTAGTGTGTAATAATATGTTTATCTAAGTTCACTATTTTTAGAACTTTTCAGAGAATACTAAATATATTGTTTATTAAAGTAGATGTTGAAATTTCAGTTTTCTTGGCATGTAATTATAGATGACTTTATTTTATATATTTGAATAAATAAATAACAAAAAAATACAAGGTGTTTGTGTGTTTTATTCCCTATAATAAATAATAAAAAATGTATTTAAAAATATAGACTCATTTCATTTTAAAAATAAACGTACGTACTATTGTAGTACGGTCCTGGAAGGTTCTGGAATGTCATACAAACCTCGGCAAAATAAATAACCAGAAATAAGCAGGCAAGTCATTAATGTCACGTGACATTTGACATATCTGGCGCGAGGGTTCGCTGCAACGACTATACATACTCATTGCAGGCTTACATTAATCTGTTTTGTATACTTTCCGCAGTTGCCGTTCGATCTCGGTAGATAATTTCCTTTAATCTAGCCCATAAATAATAGTCTAGGGGAGTCAAATCAGGTGCTCTTGCAGGCCAAGTTAAAAATTGTCTATCTATATGTATACCACGTCCTATCCATCTGGTCGGAAAATTAGTATTCAGCCATAATGAAACAAAAATGAATGAATAAAACGTGGAAGAAAATAATAATAATAAAAACAAAATGACACAATAGGTTCTCGTCAGCATGTTTAGAAAGAGAACATAATTCTAGAAATAGCTTCAAAACGGCAATTTGATGTATTTTTAGAACTAAGGGTATTATATCAAAGATAAGCGCGAAAAATATAAAAAATAAGGAGTTTATAAATTAAAGTGTAATGAATGCAATAGCTGCTATACAAACGGGACGAAATTTTGAAACGAGATTTAAAGAACACAATGCATGCTTTAGACTTAATAAAAGATCATCTAATTTTGCGAATCACTTTCTAGATACAAACCACAGCTTTCCAGATGTAAGCAACCTACAAATCTTACACACTGAACAAAAAGGCCATAAATTAAATTTACTAGAAAACATTGAAATTTATAAACATAAAAAGAAAGTAATATTAATCTTTTAAACACACCATTATATCTCGGCAACTCCCCGCTATTAAAATTATTGTAAAAATCCCATCTGGCATGTGCATTCTTTGATTCTCTGAATATTGACCTGCTTGTCCCTAATTTAAGTTTATTACACAACATTATTTATTATACCAAATTAATATTTTTTACTACTACCTATAATTTTTACTACTACCTATATTATATACACTTCGTTTGGGATCACTCTCGTGTGAGCGTCTTGAAGATGTAGTTGTACTACGGAACGGCCGTAACGCCAAATCTCTTTCAATATAGTGACAAATAACAAAGTAACCTTTAGTTTAATTTTATATATTTAAGGGTATTTTATTTTTAGATCAATTTCATATTTTTGGCACTTTGTACAATATTTCGAGTTTATCAACCAAGCAAAATCTTTTAGCACGAGTGACTTTTTTCGATAAAATGAAGGTTTCCCATTGGCCACACTTTCTACCACACACGATGTATAGGCAAGGCCGCGCCAAGCATTTCTGCAATCGTCAAATAATCGTATTGATATTGACGATTACGATTAATCGTATAAATCCAACAAAAATTCGCTATGCGAATTGAAGATAAATAAAATAGAAAACCCACTTTTTGACGTAACCGATATAATATTTCTTATTTTCTGACAAACATTTTACTATCATCTCGTTATCGATGAATATACAGTGAAATCTCTCATAACGGACACCTCTAATAAGCGGACATCTCTATTAAGCGGACATTTTTTCATAGTTCGGACCTAGGTATATGAAATTCCATGAAAATCAACCTCTCTTGGGCGGACTCTCCTTTGGGCGAACGCGGACAGGCTGTTTTCATACAAAGAGTGCGAAAACCCTCCTTTAAACGAACAAAAAAATTTTTAAAAGTATTTGGGAGACGAATAAGTACGGTGCAAAAACTCTCTGATGACAGACCGGCAACTAATTGCGTATGCGTGGCAGCGTGAAAGGACTTCGCCAAATGAAAGTATGTGTGATTCCCCGACAGCAGTCCGCCGTTTATTTGTAAGTTGTAAGGTTAAAATCGTAAACAATGGCAGAAAAATGTCCCGTTTTGAGTCTGAAAGAGAATATTGATGTTGTGGAAGTTTGTAATTGGATAACAATGATTTGAGCGAGTTCATTAACATTGATAGCAATGTGCTATTAGAAGATGATAGTGATCCCATAGGTACCGATTATGTAGCCCAAACTGAAACCACATCACTATCTGACGACTGTGATGAAGAAGTTGAATGCAGTAATCAAACAAATGTCACCAATTATCACAAGCCATTAGTATGGTAAAGGAATTATAAGAGTATGCAAAGAATAGAAGTGACTCTACAGCAATGGAATTGTTATCAGACGTGGAATTACACTTTCTAGATTACAAGTTTTAAAACGCAAACACGTCAAACTACGTTATTAGATTTTTTTTAGTACTACATCCTAACTATAACTAGTGTATTTTTGTTATGTTATGTTTATTTGCACATACATATACATAGTAATAATTTTGCATTTACATATTACGTAATAACAAATTTCCCATGGGCGGACACCTCTATTAGGCGAACACATTTAGACGGTCCCGTATGTATCCGCCCAAGACACTGTATATGACTAACGAAGCTTCTGATATTATAAAAGAAACTAGGAAGTAAAAAACATACAAAATGTTTTTCTAATATAAAATTTGTTCTCGGAAACTAAACAAAAATTTTGCTTTGTGCGTTTTATAAACCAAAGTGACTAAGTGGAACGAATTAGACAGCACTTCTGGCAAACTTTTGTTATGTTTACTTTTACATAATATTAGTTTTGATGCAAAACAGTGGCTTATAAATATTTTTAATGGATTTTTTGGAAATTAGGTCGAAATATCGGTTGTTTTCTGAAAATGATCCAAGCTAGCAAGTAAATATCCGATTAGAATAACAGAGGGTTTATCACACACCACGAACAGACCAGTATCCAGTTTTAAAACTAAATCCTCTTATCATAACGGATAAAACGGATTATCACACAACCAGAACAAACCAGTATTCAGTTTTAAAACTAAAATCTCGTTTAATGAACGAACTGAATTTTCAAATCTTTGTAATAAAATCTAAAAACCCAGCATAACATTATCATAGTTCGAGACAATCTGTATAAGCTGTGATTAAATTATCTTTTTAAAAAATTAATTTAATAACATGGATAGCAAGTATTACTATGAATGAAATATAGTAGTAATTCAGAGCTCAGTCTAAGGATTTGTCGACAGTTAAACACCGACATCGTCACGACATAAAATTAATAATTCCAAAACCTTTGTTCAAATAATATAAGCCATTTTGGAGCCACACATCTTTAACAGTAATGGGAAACATACCTTTTGGCGATCTCTTAACGACGACTTTAGGAAGAGCAAAGGGCCGAGAATTTGCTGCACTCTAGATAGAATTTGTAGTTCTTCAAAAAACCTTAGATTAATCAATTAACCTGATTGAAACGTGTTGTTAAGTACTGGAAGAAATTTTGGCTTGGGGTGATAGTAACCAAGTCGAATTTAACGCTAAAAAAACCCAGGCAGCAGTTTTCTCTAAAAAGGTTAACATTACAGAACCGGATATAGTCATGGCCGGACACGCAATCCCACTGGCTCCATCTATTAATTTGCTGGGCGTCAATTTGGGAGGAAATATGTCTTGGCATAACCACGTTCTGGCAATCGCCAAGATAGCTTCTCAGAAACTTGGTGTACTCTTCCGAACCAAAAAGTTGTACACACCTCAACAACTTTTGACACTATACAAAGCCCAGATTCGACCATCACTAGAGTACTGGAGCTCTGCACCCAAACATACTCTTCGGCTACTGGATTCCATCGAAAGGAGGGCCATTCGTCTGATCGGAGACCACAAGCTGACGAAGAATCTCGACAGCCAAGAACTTCCTTATTTAAGAATTCTTTCATCTGGCGGACTTCATCCTTATGGAACGACCTTCCCGAGGTCGTTTTTTCCAACGAATATAACGTCCAACGATTCAAAACAACGTGAATGGCTTTTTGCGCACACGCACCACTCCCAGAGGACCCTAAAGGATTTTTCCTATAGTGCTTGTGTTTGATCATAAAAAAAAAATACGAATTAAACCAATCTAAAGGTGAAAGAGAGAAAGGTGTTTCATATGTGTCCAGAGCACTATTCCATGATTGACAGAATCAAATGCCTTTAACAAATCACATAACACTGCTGCTGTCGGCAAGCTGCATAATTTCTGATTCTCGGAAATCAAATTTTAAGAATGCAACCTTTAAAACCGTGGATAGCCTATCTACAACTATCTTCCATTAAAAGCATTGATCTATTTCAGAAAAAATCTATTCGTATTCTAAATATGCCTGTGCACAATGAAAGGTCGTTCCACTTTCCACATGTCGTATGCGAACACAAATAATAATTGATGGAGTTTTATTTATAGATATGCTAGAAACTTTACTTCGGTATTGTTATATTGGCCAAGGACGAATTTGCTTCATAAACCACGGGTTCGGCATTAATAGAACTGTGCATTGTCTGTTTCAAGCTTCAACGATATATTAAAGAGGTTTTATGCTAAATAAAACTTAGTCTTAAACTATCAAGTTTAAAGTAAATTTGTTTTATACCATCATCTCGTCTTATGAGTTCATAGAATTCAATTATTTTTCAAATTATAACATTTGCAATAAGATTTGTTACATTTCCACACTGATTTCATCAACAATAATCAATAAATCAATTCTTCTTCTACATATTATACACGATCTAGCGCCTATCTGTTACCGAATGTTGGCAATCATTCCAGCAATGATAATTTTATTTGTTGCTGCTCTGAATAATCCTGTGGTGGATGTTTCAAAGCAGGATCTTAAATTCTTTCGTCTTCTCCCAATGGTTCTCTTGCCCTGAACATTTCCCTGCAGAATGCATTTCTGTAATTTGTATTTGATTTCGTTTCTTATAATGTGACCAGATATTACCACGTTTCCTACGTTTTACTGTGTACATTGTTTCTTATTCTTTATTAAGTTTTTGGAGTACTCGGGTGTTTGATACTTTGTTTTGAGGACTCTTCTATAAGTCCACATCTCGAAAGCTTCCAGTTTTTTTGTTGTTGCCTCCGTCAAGGTCCAAGACTCCACACCGTATAACAAGATGGAGAATATGTAGCATCGGAGCAGTCCGAGTTTTAATTTTAAATTCACATTGTGTGTTTTGAATAATTTGGACATTTGCTTGAAAGCTTCTTCAATTCTTGTTTTTATTTCTTGGGAATGGCCTCATTGTTCCAAGATATGTGTATATTGCATTGATGGTAAACAGTATTTCCCCAATTCCTTCTTTGCTGATTATCATTAATTTTATTTTATTAGTGTTATAAATCTATTGACCCATCTTAATTAACCCCTTAATCCTCTTAAATTATAATAAAACCAGAAAATGCGACAAAGGTGAGAGGCAAGGAATGTATCCTTAGTCGTGGTTCTGTCTAAAAATCCAACCGACACATATTGCTGACTGTAACGAAGCATATTAGAATAAGTTGCACCCTTTAATTTCTACCAGAAGAATCCAAACATAAAATTTAATTTCGAAGGAGTATAAAACTCGTTCGGTGCATGATACAATAAACTAAAGGTAGGATATCTAACCGTCCCAATTTCGTCTGCCGTGCGCAGTGACGTCATTGGCGAGTAAGTTTTAAATCTCTTATGGAAGTTAACATTGCTGTCATCGTTTTCAACTCTTTTTTGAATGTATTAAAACGTTTTAAGCATGTAATGGTATATGAAATGAAAGAATAATATATGACGAGTATTTACGTATATTAATTTCATAGAAATATAACACACAAATACCACTAAAAAAAGAAAAGATATTAGACAAATTCTTCGCGCCATTTAAGCCGGCGACGATAGCCGAAGCATGCCGAAAGCTGCTCGCCGACCACTGCTGGTTTTGAAACAGTGTTGCCAGACTTTTACAATTGTAATAGATCCACTACTATTTAACATTCTTGTTGTGGGGCTCCCCCAAAGATCTTACAAGGCTCCCCATATGAAATTTATGTAATTATGTTCAATCTGGAGGTGGTCCCCATCTAATAGGAAAGTAACGACCTTTTTTGCGTACTATTATTACTCTGACGCCGTTTTAATTAAAAGTTTTTACGTTTAGTGGTATGTGAAATGAAAGAATAATATCATGGTATTTAGGAATATTTATTTCTTGAACATACAACAAAGATTAAAGCTAAAATACGACCTAATTATCTTTCCGCTTACACAACTGTATCCATTTTAATTGTTTGTTTTTATCTTTAGGAAAGCGGAAAAACCTTATATTTCTATTAAATGTCTTTGCCTGGTTATCCATACCACAACCGAACATAGGGCACCTCATTTTATGAAAATTCAGATATTTTTTTAATAAACACAAGACTATAGAAAACGTTCTGGTAAACTTACAAAATGTCCACCAAAAACTACTGCAACCATGCAGCAGTGTTGCCAGAAATCCGTGATCGAAAGAAATAGAGTGCCGGTTCGAAACCTAATAGGAATAGTAAAAAACGGTGTCAGAGTAAAAAGAGTACGAAAAATAAAGTTGTTACTTTCCTATTAGATGGGGGACCACCTCCAGATTGAACATAAATTTCATATGGGGAGCCCCACAACAAGAATGTTAAATAGTAGTGGATCTATTACAATTCTGCCTTTTTTGTCAGAATGGAGCCTTACTGATGAGTAGTAAACGGTGAAACGCGCATAAGGATGAGTCTGACAAAGGAAACATTTTCTATTAGTCAATCTTAAATACTCAAACAAACACCTCTTATTGCGAAATAAAAAAATCACTTAAAAATACGACAAATTTAAAAAATACAAACGTGTGATTAAGAGCCTGCCGGAAAAAGACAAATGTATCAACATTTTTCAGTTGACACACAATCTAAAAATCGGTGAGTAACTTTGTTTTCTACGCCAAAAATGTAAGCAACTCAGTGTCAACGTCCAAATTAATGTAGTATTCTCGGCAGAGAAAAAAGATAAGGATCTGCCAACCTGATTTTTTTTTGAAAAATTGTTAAACCTCAAAACCGGGCCAAATAATTAAAATATTATTTTAGAGGTCCGCCGTGACGCACAAATTACGACAATTAAAAAAAAATGGAGGGATATTCTCGAATGATCTGTCCTCCAATTTTTATTTCAAATAAATATAAATGAGTTAATAACATACGACTTTATTAAATTAAAAATGTTGCCAAAAATATTTAATACTAATTCTCCGCGTATTCGCTTACGTAAATTATTTTAATAGAAGACGTTTCATTGCACATACATAAAAGGGTTCGGGTTTGTATTGAAGAAACAGTGTGTCTAGTTTCATGCCCATTCGCACCATTTTCGATTTAATACAGGATTAGGTAATACAATTAAATCGTTATCTTGAATTACTATTTTTTATAGTTTTGTTTTACCAGCCGTTTTTTCAAATTATAGGTAGTTTGTTTTTGGGTTTCGGTCACTTTGAAATGAAATTCCAATATTTGGTTAACGTTTCGGTTTATTATACTAAACCATCGTCAGAACTATTTATAATAAAGAAAAAAGGCGTGTAAATAAAATAGAAAGAAGCAATATTTTTGACGGTGTTAGTGACAAAATTCTTATTTTATGTTAATATTAGTTTGTATAGAATGAAATGAAATAATATATAAATGGACATATCTTGTACAGTTCTCACTCACTTACACTAAATTTGGTAACATTTTGTCTTGTCGTTGAGTGGACATGAACTAACTTAGTTATACAAATTTAGTAGTAAGGTAGGTTATTATTTAAATATGTACCATAAAATAAAAGAGGTATGCATATTTAACATTATTTACATTTTGGGTATTTGGTTTGTTTAGATTTTTACAATAATGATGGTTATAGAAAGGGTTTGGGAAATCCTATATTAAAACTATTTATTGCTATTATTGTTATTTTTAAGATGGTAAAGATTTTAATTTAGTGTGATGTAATTATATTATTGTAAATGTTACTAAGGTTATCTGTATCAGTTCTAAAATTATTGTTTTTTTATATGAATAATTTCTGCTTTTTTTGTAATCTGTTTCGTAGACTAAGACTTGAACTTCGTCAAAATTAAAGTTGTGAAGGTAATCTAATGAGTGTTTTGATAGGGAGTTTGTCATTGATTCGTATGGCGTAGACTTGTTTTATGTTCTTTTATTCAATTTTTGAGATATTGTTTTGTTTGGCCAATGTAAGTTTTAGGGCAGTCGGAACAGTCTATTTTATATATCAGATTTGTTTGATTTAATTTTGGTTCAATTTACTGAAGAGTTTTTTTGTTTGGTTATACGGTTTTTCTGCTATGGTTATGTTATATGGTTTAAGTACCTTTTTGATTTTATTATTTATTTCAGGAATATGCGGAAGAGAGATATATTTTTATTCTTTAACATTATTTGGTTTATGGGTTGTATTGTTGTAAATTTTATTTATTCTATTTTTAATCAGTGGGTTCAGTGAATTTTTAGGGATAATTATTTATTTTTAGAACCTCTCTAATTTTACTAAGGTTTTGTGATCTTATTTCATTTAATTTGCATCAACATAAAAGTAGGAGGATTAACAAATTCTGGCTTAGAGCTTTCGATGACATATGGCAACGTGGGGTCGATTTAGTCGATTTTTTTTTTAACAGTAGGCGCATTCAGCAGATCTGATCGATTTCTAAGCGTTTAGCAATCATCTGTTGAATGCACTAAAAAAACATCGATTTCGCAAATCGATGGGAAATCGGGCGCCATTTTTTCCATCGAATTAAAAAGCGATTTGTGATTTGACAGCGATTTATGTCAGTTTTGTTTGTCAGGTTGATGAGTAAATTATAAAAAATGACGAAAGAAGTGAATTATAATTATAAAAACATATTATACAAGCCAAATCGATGCCCATGGTGACGTCATCGATTAGAAATCGCTTATAAATTTATGGACTCTGCTGAATGCAGCTAGATTTCTGTACTGTCATTATGTGAATAAAAATGCGAGGACCGGTTTGATCGACAAAAATGAGGACCGGTAGAATAAGCTCACTTGGGGGTTAGAATAGTCGAGTTTCTGACACACTACGTACTCACGAACCATTGTAGATAGCTAATAAATAGCTCTAAATAATTCTAGTTCAAACAAATACTAAAAATGAATCCAAAAGACGATAGATCACAAACACAGCTCGACAATACTGTAGTAAGGACTATATTAGTAATATTGAAACTGAAATCAATTCAAACTCAAAAATGTTCTGGAAATTTATGAAAAATAAAATGAAAAGCAATTTAAATTTTCCTAATTCTGTGTTTTATCTCAATCGCTTTGCAAGCGAGGGTAAGAAAATTTGTGACTTATTTGCAGATTATTTTCAGGAGGTATATGTTCCTGGGCAGCATGGTAATCAACCAATATTTTCTGATACTATTGGTAATAATCAACTTTTAATTACAGAAAAACAATATGATATACCATCGCTGCTCTGGATCACAAAAAGTGTCCCGGTCCAGATAATATTCCTGGCATATTTATTAAACAATGTAGTGCTTATCTTATTAAGCCTCTTTTGCACATATATAACCTCTCATTAATACAGGGTATTTTTCCTACAATGTGGAAAACATCTCATATAACTCCTTTACCCAAGGGAGGTGATAAACATAACGTTAAAAACTATAGACCCATAAGTAAATTATGCATTCTTGGGAAAATATTTGAAAAAATTATTCACAACATTATATTGGAGCAAGTTAAAGATATTATTTTAAAACAACAACACGGATTTTTTCCACGTAGGTCCATTGAGAACAATCTGGTGGAATTTACAGATTTTATTTTGGGAAGTATGGATGATCGGAAGCAGATTGATGTTGTGTACACGGACTTCAGTAAGGCATTTGACAAAATTAGTCATTCCATACTGATGGAGCGTCTTGCTGAGGTCGGTGTGCATAGCAGCTTATTGAGATGGATTTGGTCCTATCTTAGTGATAGACGACAGATGGTCTCCGTTGGTGGTTTCTATTCTAAACCTATTAACGTGCCGTCTGGTGTGCCTCAGGGCAGTCACCTTGGTCCCCTGTTTTTTATCATATACATTAATAACATACAACAATGTTTTAAATTTTCTACATTTTTGATGTACGCAGATGACCTAAAATTTTTTTCGAATAATCAGGGTGCCAGGGGATTGCCATTTGCTGCAAGATGATCTTAATGCCTTGGTAAGATTCTGTGAAAGTCAGAGTTTATTTCTTAATCTAGGGAAGTGTGTATCGATTACGTTTACCGGAAACAAGAATGTACACAATTTTCGTTATACTATTAATAATAGTGATCTCGAATCAGTCAATGAAATAAAGGATTTGGGTGTTATAATGGACACTAAGCTAATTTATAATTCTCACATTGAACAGGTTATCAATAAGTGTAATCGATTTTTAGGATTTATTATAAGAAATAGTTTAAATTTTAATAGTCCTCACACAGTTCTAAAATTATATTATGCGTTTATATTTAGTAAACTTAGTTTTGCATCGGTTGTTTGGAACCCTCAGTACGCGGTTTACCAACGAAGGCTGGAAAGTATTCAAAAGAAATTTTTACGGTTCTTATCACGAAAAACAGACATAGCTATAGTCAATAGCAACTATAAGCCTATAATGGAAAAATTTTCTGTAATGCCACTTACTGAGAGACGAGTGGTTTCCGATGTAGTTATGATCTACAAGTTGGTGAACGGTCTTGTTGATTCGCCAACGCTGAGGTCAAAGTTAAGCTTTAATGTAAACCGGTTAGGGACTTAAGGCTTCAAAATACTTTTAATATTCCACTCAGAAACACAAATTCTGGAAAAAACTCTCCTCTCTGTAGAGCGACTAAAGCATGTAATAGGCTTTCTTTAGGGATGGAAATGTTCGATATGTCTATAATTAGATTTAAAAAATGTGTAAAATCAATGCTATAAAGGTTCATAAATTTTAGGTTAATATAATTTAATGTATACTTAATTTAAGCATTAATAACTCCCACTAGCCAATACCACAACGTGGATGCTATATTGGGTTCAGTGCCTGTTGTATCCCTATTTTGTAAATAAATAAATAAATTCCTAAAATTCATGGTCGTCAGCTGGAAAGCTCTTGGCTACTTTTGGGACCTATCAGTAGTTACTATTGTTAAATACATATAAATCAGCAATTACATATGACACAACCTTAACTATCTGATAAAGCTAATAGCCTCTTATCTAGAAGATAGATCATTCCAAACGTGTATCGACGATGAACTGTCTACATCCAAGAACATAAGAGCTGGTGTTCCACAAGGTTCAGCAATAGCCCCCTACTTTTCAACATCTATACAGCAGACATTCCTCAGTTTCCTCTGAACGAAAAATACAGATACGCGGATGATACGGCCATCGCAGCGACATCAAAGACCCCTAGGATAATAATGTCCAGGCTCAAAAGGAACATAGCCATTCTACAAAAATGGCTAAGCAAATGGAAGATCAAAATTAACCCTGACAGGACCCAGGCAATTTTCTTTTCAAAATGGTGCCGTAAATTCCCGGAAAGGAAAATCAAAGTTGGAAACAAAGAAATAGACTGGAGACAAAGTGTCAAATACCTAGGTCTACACTTTGACAGAAGGCTCAATTGGAAAGTGAATACAGCTAACATACTAAAGAAAGCCAATCAACAACTCGGCGCAATCTACAGTTTACTTAACAAGCGCAGCAAACTTAACCTAATCCTATACAAAACCTTCATCAGATCAGCGATGACATATGGAGCACCAGCAGTCTCAAAAAAACCAGGAAAACAATAAAACGATTATTCAGAATTTCGGTTTTTTCCGGATATCTGCACTATGAGCAAGGAGGACCTGAAGCGGGTCCAAGTGATGCAAAACAAGGTACTAAAAATCATAGTAAACACTCCACGATACACTAGAAACGACATAGTACACAGAGATCTCGAAATTGAAACAATTTCCTAGTTTCTCAGCAAAATTATCGCTAAATACCACACTAACAATAACAGTAAGATTCTTTTATCTCACATACACGCATTGCCAAACACAACAAACATTCGTGATTGATCCTAAAACAATTCTGATCCAAAAACACTAATACCTTGTCTAGCTTAACTAAAATAACACCCAACAAACCAATAAGCCAATAGCCTATCCTCGTCCGGAGCTCTCGAATTTTGCTCATTCGGTTAAGTTCGATTGGGAAAGATTCAAGAGATGGCACCTAACATAAATGTATAGCTTAAAAACTAAATCTAATCAGGTAAAGAAACTCACAGTCCTTATAACTTCACTC
Organism: Barypeithes pellucidus; assembly: GCA_963991005.1. Taxonomy (NCBI): domain Eukaryota; kingdom Metazoa; phylum Arthropoda; class Insecta; order Coleoptera; family Curculionidae; genus Barypeithes; species Barypeithes pellucidus. Next base: position 28,259,116 of record OZ022561.1, on the reverse strand, counting down.
CACTTTGAGATGGACTACTTCAAGAAAATTAAATCTAATCACTCATACATGATGCAAATATAACAAACTCTAGTGAAAAGGAGTCGAATGTTTCTAGCCTGACTCACACGGTGAGTTTAGTCGGTCGGCCCGTGCTCCTTCAGAGGAGGATCTTTTCCCTCAGAAAAGAAGATATTGATGGTTTGGTATAATCCCCACAAGTTGCACAAACCCGACACTACCTTGCAGCCGCGTCTGTAAGGTGTCTGTGTGCAGATTCTCATCGGCTGTCCCAAAACAACAACAAAAGAAAAACGACACAACCTTAACAAGAGTACGTACGGTTACTAACCAAAAATGTTCTGATTTGCGTCACAAATGTATTCGGTCTAACTCATCTTTATTCAGAAATTTGATATCTATCAAATTAATTGTAAACATAACTTGCCATAATTATGCTCAACCCGTCAATCAGTCGACAGTGCAAAACATTTAAAACTCTACAGAAAAAGCCTTTTCATTACGGATTTGTGATCCTATTATAGGCGTAGATATACAAATTGATGAGAAATTTTGGAATCCCGTATTTCATCTACCCAACCTTCGAAAATTGAATCTATGCAACTATTATATGCATTTTTCTCAGGATTATCCTGTCATCTCGAAGGCCGAATAGATTGTTAAATATTTATTTGTGGACTTTCGAAAATTCGACATGATGTTTTCGTTGACGGGACAAGGCTGAGGGGGTTTATTTTTGCAGTATGATATACTACGTTGCTGCATGTTAATGATGCAGACTTCGTAAACTTCATGGACACTATGACTCAATTTTCTTTTAAATAGCAGTAATGCCCTTGCTAATAATAGGTTTGTACATATAGTACGGCCCAATAGATTTAATATCCAGGTCACATAACTTTCCTGCATCAATTTTTACCACGCCTGGCTGGTTGGTTGTTTAAAGGCGGCGCTCGGGTGTGTGGCCCCAAGCTTCTTACACCCTTCCAGCTTATTGTGCCCCTCAGTCTTGTTAAAGAAGATTTGTTCCTTCTATGATCCAGTCCTGTCAGGCGTTGCATATCCCCGAAGATTTTGAAAGCCTGCGGGTCCATTGTAAATTCCTATTCATTGAAGGTAATTTCTTAAGTGACATTGATCTGTCACCTGTTTCCACTTGGTTCGCGTTTAGTAGCATTCCAGTCGATAGTTTCTTCGAGTGTTTGACCAGGTATACTGTTTCATCTGTCTAACGTTGTTCTGATTGCCTGTTTTGTTACTCAAAGGGTGGGTTCAGGGACCCTGATATTTTGAGCAGATCCGGTTCTCGCTTGTTTGTCTGTTTTTCATTTCCTTTAACCCCGCGTGACTAGAACAGGAATTCAACCTTGTTGGTCCTGACTGCTAGTTATTTCAGGTCATTATCACGCCTGGCAATAGGTATAACATAACAGTTATACCAACAAAGGTTTCTTTGTTGATTTCGGTCACTATGACAGCACTCGCACGATAACTTGTATGTTCTATTGACAACAATATAACGTCCAGATTTATTGTCATGCGTGTTCCATATACATTCAAATTTTCCAACTGCTCTCGGATTGCCCAGAACTGATCTATGTCCATGAAGGATTATTTCGGTAGTTTTTCCAACTGCTCTCGGATTGTCCAGAACTGATCTATGTCCATGAAGGATTATTTCGGTAGTGATCATCTTATGGTCCCTGCCAACTCAAGATTGCCAGAAAGAGAACAAATAGGGGACACACTTTGCAACACTCGACACAATGATACCTCAAACCGACCACATTGGAGATTCCATCTTTAATTCCGACTTTGAAGGTAGCGTTCACGTGTTTCCAGCGAAAATTTGTTTTCTTTCTGACCATTGTGACTGTGATGAACCATAGATTAAACATCGTCATATAATTAATAAGAAATTCTTAAACTTGCATCATCAACTATATACAATCTATACGAGCTGCAGTACTACATGGAATAATCTATAAGTATTTCTTCATATTATACCAAAAATCGGCACACAATACACGATAGTTCACATTAAATCGTATAAAATAAAAACTCTTACCATTGCTGGTCTTACATTCCCTAAAAATAATCCAACTCTTATGAGTCTCGTGGGTAGTAAAAACCCCCGCCATCGGACAATCACACATTGTCTTTTCAGTCTTCTATCCAATATTTTCCACAAGAAAAAAAATGTATAAATAAGTCTTTAGAGTCACAACGAGTGCGTGTTAAGCATTTAAACAGTTATTAAAAAAAAATCGGAAAAACCACTTGTTAGCTTTTCAAGAAAACCAGTAAAGTCAACGAACGGCTTGGACGCGGACAGCCGACCAATTTATTTTACGAATTTCGAGGGAAAACTGTCGGTCTCGAAGCTTTTCCGCCCGACATCGAGTGTAGTTTTGCCCACGTCGCGTAATCCCGCAGGATAAATTTAGAAATAAACGGGAGTTCCCGACTGGTCTAAGAGATGCAGCTTTAGCTACATGAGTGTGTGTATCGGGAAATTCTAATTTGTTGAGTTTAAGGAAAACTATCAAAATGCATATCCTTATAAGGTATAAAGTCAAAAGTTGATAGAAAATCAAGCTGTTTATAGGCCCCAAGGCCTATAAATATTTCCAACCTTGTCTAGGAGTATACCGAAGTCCTGGAGATTGTTTTAGGATGAAAACAGGTTAATTTGGTTGCCATTATGTCAACGAAACGTAGGACGAATTTGCCAAACTTGGAGCCGGGATCCTATTTCTGGATATCGAACTACAGAGCTACCATTGACGGTGAGTCATCCATCTCATAGAACAGTATCGGAATACAAGAATGCAGATCAAAAACACACGACCCGACCAGGGCAAGTTAGAGTCGGCTGGTCCGGACTTCGTTAATATGAATTCTAAGAGGACACTGTAGGCTTATAAGGCAACTGCAACGTATCTTACTGCTTGTCCTGTTTCATTTGAACGTTTCCGTATGAAGAGCGAGGGGAGAAAAATGTATAGAAACCATGTTAGAAAGCGTCTTACCAAAAGGCGCGCTCAAACAACAATGTATATGGAAAATAACACAAGTCGACATAATTTTTGTAACATCGATGAGAAAGCTTATTTTGTGTTTCATTTAGGAAGTTATTAAAACACTTTTGCCCATGGCCTAGCACGTCTCATTGCTTCTCTTTTATATAATGCGATCTTTGAAATCAAATCCTTAGGACCGGAAAGTAGAACAAGATCGCAGAGGGGTTATTTTCACAATATTGTAGGAACCTTTAAGAGTTTCATTGTTTTCTGCAGTTTAGTTGGTTTCTGTCTCGTGTACAGTACAGTCAAGTGTTTAAGTCGATTTTGATATAAAATGGCAAGTTCAAGTCGTCGATGTTGCAAAAATCCAGCCGATAAGTTTTGTTATATATGTGGACGATTTATTATAAAGTCCCAACCTAGATCTAAATCTGAGGAAGTCAAAAAGCCTATTTTTTATATTTTAAGTGCCAAATTGGGGATCAAGATAAAAGTTGGGTTCATGTTTGTTGTGTGAGTTGTCACGTAAATTTAGTGCAGTGGATGTATCGCAAGAAAAATTCTATGCCGTTTGCTGTTCCTATGGTGTGGAGAGAACTTACTGACCATGTAAGTGATTGCTACTTTTGCATAACTAAAACAGAAGGGATTTCAAAAAAGCATAGAGACAACTTCCTGAGAACACCAGTTGTGACCCAACATTTTTACCAACTACCAGTGAACCTCACTTAATAACTCAGAATGAATTAAATGACTTGGTACGTGACCTAGGATTGTAAAAACAAAAATCGAAAGTTCTTGGTTCCAGACTTCAACAGTGGAACTTGTTAGATAAAAAAAGCTAGTGTTTCACTTTACCGAAAACGGAATGTAACATTATCAAGTTTTTTTCAAAAATGGAAGGCTATGTGTCTGTTGTTATATTGATGGTTTAATGAAAGAGCTTAATATGGAACATGATATTAGCGAGTGGCGTTTATTCATAGATTCGTCGAAATAGAGCCTAAAAGCAGTCCTGGTTCATAATGGAAACAAAAAACCATCCATTCCTTTAGCCGATTCAGTGACAATGACAACAACTTAGCAACTATATTAAATCGTGTTAAATATGAACAGTATCAGTGGATATCTGTGGAGATTTAAAAGTGATAGGTATATTGCTAGGACTTCAAGGGAATTTTACAAAGTTTCTTGTGTCTGTGGGACAGTAGGGCAACAAAAGAACATTACAGTAAAAATGATTGGCCTCATAGAACTTCTTTTGAACTTGGTACTGCAAACATTAAATATGCCCCCCCTTGTTAACTCAAAAAAGGTGCTGCTACCGCCTCTCCATATTAAGCTTGTACTAATGAAAAACTTTGTCAAAGCCATGGACAAAGAAGGTAGTGGTTTCCAGTACCTAAGAGAAATATTTTCTCACCTAAGTGTTGCAAAATTAAAAGAAGGCATATTTATTGGACGTCAGAAAGTAAGCTCCTAGATAATCTTCGTTTTCAAGAACAATTAAATGAAAAGGAATTGGCAGCTTGGACGTGTTTTGTACGTGTAGTGAAAGGATTTCTGGGCAACAATAAAGATGAAGACAATACATTGCAACATTTTAAATATAAGACACATTTTGATGGCCACTTTGAACAAGAGTTAATAATAATGAGTTTACATTTAAACTTAATTGTTTTAAACAAGAACAGTGTCCCTAACGAGAAAAACAAAGAGTCCGAACAAACCCCAGCAACAAAACCTGATTTAGGTGAACAAAGGGCTCGAAAAATTTCATTATCATTATTCAAACCCGCATTCATACGAACTGTTCTTTTAACCTTTACGACAAGATTAATTCTTAATATTTTCCACTTTTATTTCGATTTCCTGTTTTTCGAGTGGTGGCGTTATATTTTAAGACTTCAGGGTTAAAAATAAATAGAAATTATTACTCTCGATAATTTTACATACAAATTACGACAGTGTTAACTGACGAACCTCGTTTACTAGCGGAAAGTTTATTTAAACCAAAATTTAAACTTTCTTTACGAGAACTCTGTCTCCATAAAATCAAAATAATTGTTTGTTTATTTTTTATTTATATTCGCAAAAATCCAATGTTGTATAATTTATCGAAAATAGCCACAATGTATGTATTTTTGGCAAACGTAACTGAATAAATTATTTTTAACAATTTCCAAAATAAAAGTTGCCAAAAATAGAATACTTTTTTCCAATTAATAAACACATTTCAATTCAAATAAAAAAAAATTTTTTTTCTCAATTTTATCTCTCGTTCGCTGCCCGGGCCATTTCCGAGGGGAGCTTAACGTGGGATCCGAACCACGATCCTCAGTCATACGCTGCGCCCCGCATTGCGGTATAGCCTACCAATTGGGGGTGCGTGCCTTCCCACTTACCCCACGAGATATCCGATCTCATCCGGCGTGGTTTCTTATTTTTTTGACGCCGGACAGGAACGCCATGACTTATACCACTAAAATCGACCTAGTGCGAACTAATAATGTTACTCTTGCATAGTAATAGTCCGACAAGTAAAGTTGCAAATAAATTTAATAATTAATGTTTATAAATACATCTTTATTCTAATTACCAATCTTAAGATTACTTGAAGGAATTAAAATTTTTTTTTTAATTTCCCCGACAAACCCCTAAAGACGAATTACCACTATTTCATGGTTTTTGGGTTTGTTGAATGACCTAGTTACTAGTGACAATCTGCCGTTTTTTATGGAGGATTTTAATGCCATCTTATGCCAAACTAATATTACGTTCCCAAAATACACAGCATTCAGCCACAGTAATAACGCAATAGTTAACAATATTATAAAGAAACAACCAACGGATGGTTCCAAACCACCAGATGGAGTGGGATGTGCATTCTATATACCCAGTGAAAACGTTGCCCGATCCTTTCAGATTATCCTCAACTTTTCCATATTAACGGCGGAGATGATAGCTATAAGGAAGGCACTTGACTCCTTACTCCAACATACTACACCTTCTAGGTATATTATCTTATCGGATTCTATGGCATGCATTAAAGCAATAGAGAATAAAGCTAAGTGTATGTGAACCCCCTCATATTCGAGGTGTGTCAAAAACTACTAAACCTCGAACGAAATAATGTCAGGGTATCCTTGGTTTGGGTTAAGGGACATGCAGGAATTGTAGGTAATGACAGAGTATCTCTTTTTGCCAAACGGGCCATTTATGAAGGCATGATAATAACCGGCCTCCAACTCTATGATATATTCTCACAGGTTCAAGTCAATATTAAGAATGCATGGAAGGAATCATTACACCCGAAATAATACACCCTTGATTTCCAAGGAAAGTATACAGGAAATATCTCTTAGTAGGAGGTATTACATAACTTATGTCAGAGCAATTTTCGGACATGGCAACCTCATATATCTATTAAATAAGATGAACGTCTGATAGCCCTCTTTGCCTATGTGATGGCACAAGCGTGGACGATCTAAACCACTGGTTGTTTAATTGTTTGCATAACTAAAGAGCTTCCGATTATCTGTTACAAGAACTGGCTAATATACATTATTTGCCCATTAATGCCGATATCCTAATGTCTATAGTAAGACGGGAAAACAGAATCAACGATATTTTCGTCAGATTTGTAAGAAAGTGCGAGAGAATGCTGTAGGGCTTTGAGTATCCCAACCTTTTGCTAATCTTCCGTCCGCGGTCCAGTGTTGTATGTCTTGAGTTAAAGTCGCCCAGTCGGACCCCTGTGGCGTGAAGCGTGTACTTCCGTTTGTATATGTTTCGAGTAGGATAGAGGTTTTCTAAATGGTGATTAGATATGGGTATGAGCCAAAAAAAAAAGATTTTTGGGATTTTCGATGATGCAGAAACATTTTGTTGAAATTTAACAATAAAAAATGTTCCCATATGCTGAATGAAAGAATAAGTGTGGTATGCTAACCAAATCTGAATCCAAACGAAGCTAAAATGTCAAATGAAACCATCTGATTTGGATCTACTAAGTCATTTTGATAATTTTGTTTCGGAAAAGCATGTGACATTTAATTGAAACAGGTAAAACTAATTTTTTGTAAGAAAATAAATGAATAAATAACTATTCTGATAGAATGCTTATTTGAACACTCTATCGCCCATTTATCGCATATTTATGTTGTAAAGCCTCTCCCGATCTTTGAATCTTTACCACATATCAACTCCCAATTTCGGATTATTCTTCTTTATATTTCCCTTATTTTTTAAACTCGCTCGCGATAAATAATCATTTTTCACAACCTTGGTTTCACGTGCCTGAACTTACAGTTTTTTGTTTAAAAATAGCAAATAGGAGTCATCGTTTCCGGCACAATACATTTTCCAAAAATATTACCTACCCATTATTTAAAATAATGTTTGCAATTAGAGTGTGTCCTGTATATATTTTTTTTATAGAATGTAGGTCATGGCCATATTTTTTGAGAAGTACATACTAATACAGCAAACCATCGACGCGATGTTTAATAGAAGAACGGGTAGGGAGATATATGGGTGCTTTTTGATGATTATTTTAAGTTTTAAAAGGGTTATATTATTACGACAAGGTTTATTATATCTAAAAGGGTTTGTTCCTAGGGCGTCCTAGAGAAAGTCTACAACTTAGGCAATGAACAAATCCTTAGTCATCCTTCACTCAACAACTGTAATGACCTATAACTATGGATACGTACAACTTATGGGATGCTCAGTAAAAAGTTAAATTTTATGGGTGAAGAAATGGGTTGGTGCGTACGGTTTAGCGGTCATATTTTTAAAGGTTACTCGTCAGTTGTCGTGTGCATAACGTTGTCGCCGTCATATAGGCAACCCCGAAGTATTGGTGCCGGTTTGGTTGCCAACCAACGACGCGAATCAACGATGACCGTCCAGAACCGAAATCAGTCGTAGCGAGTAACGATATTAAAATCTATCGATACGTGTACAATAGATATCAACATTAATTCTAAAAGTGGCTTTTCAGTGATAGTCACAAGACCTTCTTTTATGCGATAAAATATTTTGTTGATTGTTTATTTCCCTGTAAAGAAGGTCAAAATATTGCCGTGCAATCATTTTCATTAAGGGCGAAGTACGGTCCTGTTCGCCGGTTAAGGTCAATAGTTTATCAGTCGGCATTGCGCATGACATCTGACCATCAGCTGTGTTTACATGCGCGAGGCCGTAAATTTGCGACTTTTGCTTTTAGAGTTTGGCTATCCATAGATATAGGTCGGTGGCTATACCTATATAATATTTACTAAAATTGAATAAAGCGCGTATAAGTGAAATTTCTAATTTTCGGAATACAGAAACCCTTGTCCGACCCTGATAATTTCTCGTCGCCAAAACGACGTAGAAAAAAATCCACGATACACTGTCGACCAGTGCAGCGGAATAACGATCAACCGATTTTAGATCGGGTGAGTCAGACGGACAGATTTAGATTTGCCACGGCCTAGTTCTTCGTGCTTCTTATTTCTGGCTGGCATCTGGCTTTCGCAACACTTCCTTGTTGTTAAAAGAGGGATTATTAAAGTAATACATGGGGCTATGTAGTTGTATAGAGTGAGTATACGAGTATAACTTATTACCAGCTCTGTCTGGTTCTCTGACACATCACGTGAATGTGTCGTTAGTTTCTTGTAGATATCATAATAACATGCTCCTCATCTACTTGAACGATTGGCCAACTCACCACCCGGTCTGGCTCTTAGCCGGAGCCTCAGCAACCCTTATGCATGATTTACATGTTATCGTGTTAGGGTAGTAGCTTCGTGTAACCTTCGGATTATTATGTAACTATCGCCGAAAGTTCCGTGTTGTAATCACCGACCTGTATCTATGGTTAGCCAAACTCTAAAAGCAAAAATGGCAAATTTATGGCTTTGCGCATGTAAACAAAGCTGATCGTCATGCGCAATGCCGACTGATAAACTATTGACCTTAACCGGCGAATAGGACCGTACTTCCCCCTTAATGAAAATGATGATGATGGCAATATTTTGGCATATTAAGACCTTTTTTGCTGGGCAATAACCAATCTATTTTCTCGCATAAAAGAAGGCCTTGAAGCTTCTTTCTATTTTATTTGTACGCCTTTTTTTATAATAAATAGTTCTGACGATGGTTTAGTGTAATAAACCGAAACGTTAACCAAACACTGGAATTTCATTTCAAAGTAACCGAAACCCAAAAAGAAACTATCAATATGTAAGGCAGAATATTATTTGGATGTATCTTTTAATGCTAGAAAACCAAAACACGAACCTGTTATGTTTAGTCTAGAACCCAGAAGAAAATATTAAAGTATCGGATTTCTAGACAAGGGAACGAAAATGAACCACGAAAGAGGAGAGTTGACTTGTAACATAGTTTAGTCGACTTTTTCCGTGTATATTAAATTAAAATTACTTTCATTAATTTAGTTATTTTTAAATAGTTGTTATTATTTCGTCTTACAAATAATTTGAAAAAACGGCGAAGGAAACAAATTTTAATTATTAATTAGATTATTTTATCCTTTTTGCTCATAATCTTAAAATCAATAAAACAATTCGAGATGCCTGATTTACGCAAATATGGCAAACACTAGTCATAAGCCAAGGTCTTCGAGATGGCGGTTTATGAATGTACTTTTAATCAGGTAAAACTGCTTATCTCACCTCATCAACACGGTTTCTTCAATGCTCGTAGCACAGTGACTAACCTGGCTTGTTTTACCCAATTTGTTGTGCAGGCTATGGATTACCGCAAGCAAGTAGATGCGATATATACGGATTTCTCGAAGGCCTTTGACAGAGTTGACCACTCCATCCTGTTACATAAACTGGCCGGCTTGGGTTTTGTTAATAAATTTGTCTCTTTTCTTAACTCATATCTTAGGGATCGTGTACAATATGTGATGATTCGTGGTAATAAATCCTTTACTTTTTTAGCCTCGAGTGGTGCTCCGCAGGGTAGTAATTTGACCCCCTTATTATTCCTCTTGTTTATCAATGACATAAGTGTAAATTTATCCAGCAAAGTACTACTATTCGCTGATGACTTGAAACTTTTCAGAATAATACTTGATATAACGGACTGTATATTACTGCAAAGGGATTTGAACATTCTGGAGATGTGGTGTAAGACAAACAACCTGCCGCTAAATTTAAGTAAATACTTCACTATGTCTTTTACGAACAAAGCCGATTACGTTTATTTTGATTATACTCTTGACAACACAACCATTGAGCACTGCGGAACGTTTAAAGACCTCGGGGTAGTTTTCGACAATACGCTTTCCTTCTCCCACCACTTTAGGAGCATTCACAGCAGTGCGATGAAGGCCCTGGGATTTATCATACGGAATTCGACTGATTTCTCAAACACCAAAACCCTGAAAACCCTTTATTACAGTTTTGTGCGGTCTAAGTTGGAGTATGGTGGTGTTATTTGGCATCCGGTCTTTCATAAATATATTATTTTACTAGAGAACGTACAAAGAAAGTTTGTCAAGTTTATCGCCTATAGAGAAGATGGTATATATCCTACCCGGGGCACTAACCAGAACGCACTGTTATCTAGATTCCAGATGCCATCGCTCCTCAACCGCAGATACCTCATGTTTATGCAGTTTTTGTATCGTATTTGCTGTTCGCTCATCGATTCCCCGGAGCTGCTGTCTTGTATTCTTTTCCATGTTCCTCTTCGTTCAGTTAGGCACCTTCCCGTCCTTTATCTCCCAACTCCCTCCTCTAACTTTCTGATTAAAACACCTGTATACCAATCCATGTTGATTTTCAATAATACCTTTAATGACATTGATGTATTCGGTTTGTCCAATACCCAATTTACTAAACTTATAAAGCATAAACTGTTACCTTGATGCAACCATTATTTTTTTCTCTTTTTTTTTTCTTCTTTTTCTTATCTCTTGGATTTTTTGTTGCTTATGTATAATTTTTTTTACAGGTCATATTGTCTTGTAATTGAATTTTACTCTGTTAGACAATAAAGATTATTATTATTATTATTATTATTATTATTATTATTATAAGACTTGTCCCCATTTTCAATGAATACAACTGTATGTTCGTGATGGCTCACGTTCCTGTGAGATTCGTTTTCTCCTATTATCTTTTATCTATATAATTCTATATTATTTTATGCACAGTACAAAGTCATCTCAGGAAATCAATAAAAATAAAAACAAATATAAAATTAAACTATAAAATTGATACAGCTGCACCATAAATCATGGTGACTCAACCCTGGGGAATCCAAGGGGACATGTCAGAGTTCCGTCGGGAACATTTTCTTATTTATTAGTCTATTCCTGTGGGATACAACTATCCTTGTTTAATTTGCGGCCAGAAACAAGGACGGTATATGAACCTAAACACTTTTAGAAAATATTAATAGGAATATATCTAATTTTAGAGCCGGTGACGAACGACGAATCCCGGCTAGCGCACGACCCGACACCGCCATTTTAATAATTTTTGTTGTTTCTCTCGAAGGTAAATATTGCACGCAGTACCACAGAGAAAGTTACAGGGTGACCTAAATAAATAGTTAGACTACCTATTGGTTTAACAGTTATTTGATTAGTATTTATTGAATTATCATTAACGAGATAAAGCTGGAACATGTTTCTTGAACATGACACATGAAGGGTAGAAGAATAAAAGTAGGAATGTCATATGTGTATGTGAATGTGAATGTCACAAAATGTATATTTTAAGAAATCATTGTTTTTAAGTTAAATTTTTATATTATTACATGAACGGAAACGTAAATACAATGAATGTCTTAGTACCATTCTTTAAACATATATTTTAACTTCACGAAACACTGAAATTTCAAAATTAAAAAGCATGTTTACTAAAAAAAAATAAAAACCTACTCTAACTCGAAATTTTCTGGAATAAAATAAGAAATGTCCTTAAACTACTGTGTTTATTTTTTATTTCTTTTATTTTTTTCTCCTTTACTTGAGTGGCAGGGACGTATAAAAGCCAGTAGCTTCTGGATTTTGACAAAATGTTTTTAATTTCATCAAGTTCTTACATTTTTCTTCATTTAGTTGAAGAAACCAATCTGTATGTTTCATAAGATACCTTGATATTCGGACGTAGTTCTTTGAACATTAAACACATTTTGGTAACATTTAAATCCTCTGGAAGGTAGAACTTTTTGGAATCGTTAAGGCTATAACGAGATAATCTTCACTTAAGCGAACTAATATGCTCCTCAATTTGTGTGTTTCCTCCGGCAACTTATTTGTTAAAGAGCTAATGCTTCCCTCGCATAATTTTAGGCGAAACACCCATATTTTTTAAAGAAACTTGTAGGTGCTCAAGTTTTCCTTTGTTAATTCCATGAATATAGGCTTTAAATGCTTGGCAGCAAACAGGTACTTCCTGGATATTTTCACCTCTCCTTACCCTAACTTTATAGGCAAAACTGCTTTGATGATATAATGCTTCCATTATTTGTTTTCGACTTCTTCGCCTATGTACTGGTATTACTGAAATTAAGCCACACAGATAGCTATTCTGCTAATCGACTGTCGACATTTTATTAAATTTTGATAGAATATTATTTCGTTCTAAATCACTAATTACTTCAAAACATTTTAAGCGTTTACACTGACACGGACCCCCTGCTTCATGAGACGAAAGTCTTAACTTTTTCATTATGTCTTGTGCACTTTGCACACAGTTTTTTGCCTCTTTCTTGGTTTCAGTTCACTTTTTTTAGTAATTTTTTCACGATAATTACCACTAACACGCTTAGTTAACTTTAGAACCACTTGCTTTGATGACAACAAACATCTTCTAACGGGAAAAACCGCGAAATAAAGGGAGTTAAATGAAATAAAATTGGACATTCTTCATTTTATTCGGGTAGCACATGGACATCTCCGGTTTTATATGTGTATGCCAAAATTTCCTAATTATATTGCGTGGTCGTCGCTTGTTATACACTGGTAAGATTCTAGACATTAAAAGTAATACGAATATAAAGCATTATGCGCTAGTAATATTAATTTACAAAAATATGGACATTCCTCTTTTATTCTTGTTGTACCCTTCACATATAGTCTCATAAAAGTAAATATTTCCATGGAAATGGAAATATTGGAAATTTGCGCATGTAAACACTGAAAAGGCACTTTTAGAATTAATTATGATATCTATTGTCCACTTATCGATAGAGTTTTAATATCGTTACATCCCTACGATTGACGGTTCTGGACGGTCGTTGTTGGTTCACGTAGTTAGTTGGCAACCAAACCAGCACCAAAAGGGCGGGGTTGCCTATATGACGGCGACAACATTGTGCGCAAGACAACCAACGAGCAACCTTTAATAATATGACCCGTAAACTGTGCGCACCAACCCATTTTTTCACTCATAAAATTAAACTAAATTGAAATTTTAAAATATTCCTTATGTTGTCCATTTTGTCTTTAAATCAACTACAGGGTGTTGGAATAACGCATCAGGATATTTGAAGTCATATAACAAAAAGTCGAAAAATCAATACTTTTCTTGCTTCCATTTGAAAACATGATTTTACAGCTAACAAAAATTTTATTCCGAGTTTGCGCCTAAACGTCGTGGTTTATCAAATAAAGAGGACCATTTGTACAGTCTTTAAATGTACCCAATAACTATAAAAACAATAAAGATACACCAGACTCTGCCAGTGAAGTGGCCGAAGAAATAAATGTTCGAAAATATGCTGTTGTTGTCATTGATATTATGGGCAACAACATCGCGGTAAAAATATTTATCGATAGAACGAATTAACTGAAAAAATTTTTAACAAACAATAATATACCGAATAACTAAAATGTAATTGTTAAAAATGGTAAAGTTTTGCCGCTTTCATTGTTTTATTTTCGTCTTTTGTCTTTAAAACTCTCTTATTTTCTGATTTATGTTTAAATTCATTAACGATAAAAGAAAAGTATAAGATTCATCAATTGTAAAGTTATAGTGAAAAAATTTCAAGAACGTAGAGAATGACGTTTATACCGACGAAAATTACCCTCATACATTAAGCTAGAGGTGTTGTTTTCGATTGATTACATCGAAAACGATACCCCTAGCTATCGAAAACAACCCGCCAAGTTTTTATTGTTTATGGACAAAGATAATGACACTTTTTGACGTTTAAAAAAATAAATATTATTACAATTGCGTTATTAATAATTAATAATTTTTTTAGTTCTTTATTTAAAAGTTGTAATATAAAGTTGTTTTAACCATTATTCGAGTAATTTTCTCCCTAAATTACACTCGTGCCTAAAAATTCTCATAATTTTGCATTTAAGCGTATTTCCTTTGAAAAACAACATTCGTTCATTTTCAAATTTTGTAAAATAGCCCTCCTCCTTCAGAGTCGGGCTATTTCGCCAAAATATGAAAATGAACTCTTGTTGTTTTTAGGCAATACGCTTTCATGCAAAATTATCGAAAATTTTTAGGCACTAGTGTAATTACCTCCGAAAATATCCCACTTTACCGCTTTTTATTAATATCATATCCAGATGTAACTAAGCATAGGAAATAATTGTACTATAGTATAAGTACAATTTTATTTTATTTTAAAGAACTCACCCATAATAACATAAACTACAATGTATAGGAAAGAATAATGAAAAATGTTTGATTCTTTACCTACTCACACTAGTAAAGCCTTTACTACAATTTACTATAGTACCTCTAAGCCTAATTGTCTGTCATCACGTGCCGTTTAGTATAGCATACCATCTTTGATGTGCTTTCTTTCCATTCTACATAAAACATCGATCTCCACCCTTCAACTGACACATAATAAAAAGAGACGGATATATCTTTACCTCAACTACTGCTGTGGCAGAGACCAGAAATTAACGCATTTTTCTTCGATGATAAAATGCCAATTAATTTCCTTGAAAAACAACTGGTCTCTGAATCAGAATAAAATACTTCAGGTGACATAAATTTAGAGCGTTATATTTTTAAATGGAAACTATTTTTGCACGCTATTATCGAATACTAGGTATAAGCTGTTTAATATTACGTTTAAAATATTTTTTTTATGCAATAAGTAAGGGTGTAATGGAAATGACTTAATTACGTTTAAATGGGTGAGTCCTTGGGTGTCCTAGAGAAAGACATACTTTTTTTTAAATCTACCGTCTAAATCAGTGGTCTCCAAATGTTTCGCCCTTACATAATACAGGGTGTTATGGAAATGACGTATTATATTTAAATGGGTGACTCTTTGGGTGTCCAAGAGAAGCGGTACATATTATTTTTTTCAAATCGACCGTTTTAAAAGTGGGGTCAAGTCCCATAAACCTACACCTCATCCGGGGTTTGTTCGTCATGTCACCCTGTAGTGGCATATCAGAAAACAGGTGTTACGTGCAATGTTGCCAAACTGTGTAAAAAATGTAAAACTTTAGTTTCTTATAAATATAAATATTAAGCTTACTTAGAAAGTAAATCCACGCTGACAGGAGTAAGAAATCCAGACATTTTCAGTTATTTTTTCTATGGGAAAAGCTTTATGCTCATCACGTGCCCTGATGATAGTGTGGAACTGCATAATAAGCTTATACCCACTAAACTCGGAACATAACCGGTATATCGTCGAGAGAAAGAAACACAACAAATTGTACTAAATCACTTAAAGAAACACACAGACACCCACGAGTTTCAAATTAGTTTTTTTGAAGATCTGCACCTATTATCAGATTTCACGAAAGAACTCGGTGCTCGGCTGACCTCCCTCTTAATTCCGCCCAGAGCGACGAATAGCAGAAATACACGACGAACCACTGCCGCCCATCCATATGTGGTTAAGCTTAGTACTCCTCGAACTTCATTATTTAAGAATTCTTTCATCTCGAGGACTACATCCTTGTGGAACGACCTTCCCGAGGTCGTTTTTCCCAACGAATATAACCTCCAACGATTCAAAACCAACGTGAATCGCTTTTTGCGCACACGCACCACTCCCAGAGTGCCCTAAAGGATTTTTCCTATAGTGCTTGTGTATGATCATAAAAAAAAAAAACTAAACACTAACGCATAATTACACTTATAACACTATCGCGCACATAGAACAACAGCACTTAATTATTTCGCAATAGAAATAATAAAAACGCTAATTTCTATGGACCATTAACCCTTTACTAAACATAAAATGAAACAATTATGTGGACATAGGAACTACCCTTTGAAATAAATGGTCGAGTCCAAGGTGCTTTCTTTCTCCGAAAACTGCTAGCGCGGTTGCCATTTCCGAGACTATAATTATACAGGAAAGTAATATTATAGAAGGAAATTCCGCAATTTATGAATATAATCTTATAAAACATCGAAAGTGGCAACGCTGTATTTTTTGCCGATGAGCTTAATATAATAAACCCTAACAGACAACGTTAAGACGAACAGGCTCAAAGGTGTTATTTAGTTTCAACATTTTTAGATGTCAAATAAATGATGAAATCTTATACAATAAGGGCGTATTTTTGTCTACACAGTAGCACTTTAAAATACTAATTCAGATCGAATGGTACTTAGATGTGTTTATGAGATCCGCGATAACTAATGTGAATTTATGTCACTTTGTTTTGGTGTTTTGTGACGGTTTTTGTTCGGGTTACCTGGTGTTTTTTTATAAATTAAGTTGGTTTTACATAAGGCTGAAAAGGTAAATAAATTTGCATTTTTTTCTTCTAAAGGGTAAAGTGGCATTTCAGTTGTGCAGATCCGACGGGTGTCGTTCGAATTGAACAAGTGAGAACATACCTGACCATTATAAACTCCGCGGCGGTTTTCGAGTCAGTTTATCAAGTTTATAAATCAGAGATTGTTTCCGAGTGAACTGAACGTAAAAGTTTATAATAATATGACAATACTGTTCAAGATTCATTGACGTTTTTCCCTGGCAGGGGCACCACGTGGTCATTTTTGGTTTGACATAAGGTTATGTACAGGGCATATTAAATTAAAGCGCCATTTTTGGATATTTTTCTTCAATTTGTTTTCATCTCAGGAATTGCCGGTTTAAATATAATACGTCATTTCCATAACACCCTGTATACACTGATGGACATATGAAACGACTCGGTATAATTGTAAGTACTTTTTACGACATCATATCTTTCGATCTGCTTAATGGATTTTGAAAAATTTTTCACTGGCGCGTAGCTGCACAATTTAGTTACACATTGACGTAGACTACATTTTCTTGCTTTATTTGTCTTTCTATCTTCAATAGTTTTAAAGTTATTCCGCTTTTTCCAGAACATATGGTTTGTGTATTGTTGTGTACGGCAACCATGCTATTCTTCTTCAGTAAGGCGCAGTGGAGGCAACAAGTGTGGCGGGATTCTTTTACATAACCCAGTATTTTGATGTTTTTACATTTCATTTGATGATGATGCAGTTGTAGTCAAGCTATGAACTAAGTAGCAGAAATAGGTATCGCTAGTTAAACTAACCAATCAGGTCCTTGCTTTCCAAGTCTTATTCCGTACCTATGTGAAATTACTAACGAATCACTCAGTCTTACTTTAAATTAAATAAACGGAACAAAGGAAATAAGAACATTTATAAAAACGTTACTCACGTTTTCGAGGAACGCATTCGTCAAGTCCCGGCCTCGTCTTAATATCATAGCTTTGATCATCAGTCTCCAGCTCCCAACAATTCTAAAATTAAATTAAGACAATATCATATCATGTTTCTAAAGTTTGTCAATAATGATTTAAATTCATCACAGGGGGTGGGTCAGTTTTATTTAATCCATTTTTAATACACCTGTAACAGTCGGGCCCTCATACCAAAAAGTTTTGAGATCGCTGGGCTAACCCATGGTATAAGTAACTAAAGCCGCGAACACACTATTATCACGTCACGCGAATTCACGTGTTGTCATATCGGCAAAATAGCACATGCTGTCACGGCTTAGAAACAGACTACGTACACTGCAGATCATTTTTATTACATATTTTGTGTTTGTCAAGATCGCAAGTGAATCTGACACAGACACGCGTGCCGAATATGTAAATTTGCACAAATAAAATTCTATTGTCAAGTATGACTTGCCGTGAGCTGCATGAGGTGACTATAGTGTACTTCTAAACATATTTATAAGCACGCATAAACCGCCTTGCAGATATTTCGGGTATGCCGTGACATTGCGTAATAGCAATGATCTCACGTGAAGTGATAATAGTGTGTTTGCAGCTTAAGAGGTATGATTCCACGCCGATGGAGGCGTGGCTTGTGACGACACCGGGTGAGTGATTTTTACATCTCTTATGGAGATTTATACTGCTGTCAGTGCTTCTAACTCTTTTTTAAAGGTATTAAAAGGTTTTACGCATTTAATGGTATGTGAAATGAAAGAATAATATCATGGTATTTAGGTATACTTATTTCGTGAACATACAACAAAGATTAAAGCCAACCTAGTTATAAATAAATTAAACTATTTTTTTTAAAATAGTTCATCTCTCAGTGGAGTGAAATTATGAAGAGGTAAATAAACTCATAGTCTGCTTCAGTAAATAAACAATATTTTAATTTCCATACATGTTTCGAAGGCATATATCCTCATCAGCTTCAGTGGAAAATACTTAAGCAAAATAAATAAAACCGTATCCATTCTAATTTTTGTTTTTATTCTTAGGAAAGCGGAAATACCTTATATACCTATCAAATGTCTTTACCTGGTTATCTATATCACAACCGAACACAGCGCACCTCATTTTATGAAAATTCAGATATTTATTTTAATAAACACACACAACTATAATTCTGGTGAACTTTCAAAATTTCCATGGAAAACTACGGCACTCACTACGTGGCAATCAGTATTCTCTTTGAAATCTTTGATCAAAAGTAATAGGTTGACGGTTCGAAACCTAATAGAATAGTAAAACGGAGTAAGAAGAGTACGAAAAAAAGGTCGTTACTTTCCTATGATATGGGGGCCACCTCTAGATAGAACATACATTTCATATGGGGAGCCCCACAATAAGAATAAACATCTAAAAAATTGTTAAAATAGTAATGGATATATTATAATTGTAAAAGACTGACAACGTTGGTGGCAACGAGCAAGGCTCGCCGAGCAGCTTCGGCTATCATCAAATGGCGGTTGTTTTAAAAGTTTGTCGGAATCTTTTCTTATTTTAGTGGTATTTTAGCTGTAGTGTGTGTTATATTTCTATGAAATTAATATACGTAAATACGTCATATATTATCCTTTCATTTCACATACCATTAATTGCGTAAAACATTTTAATACCTTTAAAATGGAATTTAAAACGCTCACACTGTATAAATCTCCACAAGAAATTAAAAAATCACTCTCCCTGTGACGTCACTTCGCGCGGCAGACGAAATTGGAACCGTTAGATATCTTACCGCTAGTTATTGTATCATGAGGCTAACCTAACCATCGAACCTAAGTAGCATTTTTAGACACAAATTGGACACACATTCTTAGCTGAGAAACGTTTCGAAACATTTTCGATTAAAAGTATAAAGTTGTATCGAGATACATGTGTTACGAAACTTTTGCGACACATTTTCGAATCCAGTTACTAGAAACACTTAAAGTCGCGTGCTTGTTTCGAAATATTTTACAAACCATAGTGTGGGTACATTAACGACACGCGAAGATAAATATTTTTCGCAACATTTTTAGATAATGTTATAAAGTTTTGGTAAGACACAAGATTGCATTGAATTTCCCGTAAGAGATTTTTTTAGAGCATCAGTGTACGCTTATTAGCGATAAATATGCAACTTCTTGATATTATTTATATTTTAGGTGTTATTTATTGATCCATTTTCAACCACAGATTGAGGTAAGTATTTTAGGTAGATTTTTAATCACCATCTGAACAAGTTTGAGTTATTGTTTAGCGAGATTTAAATTGTTATTTTTCTGTAAACAAAGCGTATTTAAAAAAATATTCCAAACTATAAGGTGGGTATACCCTATGTTGATAAATACAGTGCAATAAGCTGTTTTTAACAGAAAAATAACAATTTAAATCTTCCTATGCAAACAATAATATCATAACCTCAAACAAGCTGGTGATTAAAAATATTCAGAAAACAGTTACGTCAATCTGTTTCTGAAAATGAATCAATAATAACATCTAATATACAAATAATAATATCAGGAAATTGCTTATTTATCGCTTAAAAACGTGTACCGATGCCTTAAAAAATCTCTTATGGGATTTTCAATGTAATTTTAGTTTGCTCGGAAAGGTTTTTGTAACCACGCCTCTCGTGACGTCAAACTTAAGCTGTCCATACCCAACCTTTGTTTTCTGTGCATACAAGCAAACCTTTTTTTTCTGTGGCATTCTCCATCATCTTAATAAACCCTTTATTTTTCTGTGCATTATGGAAAGATTATAGAAGCCAAAGACTAGAAATTGTGTGTCGAAGCCAAAGACTAGAAATTGTGTGTCGAGTCCATTTTGGACCAGAATAATTCATTGCTTTCTAGCGGCCCTTTTGTGAAATGAATTTTTATTTCGTTAAAATGAGTTAATGGAATTCCTGCATCTCTTGAAAAGCCAAAAGTTGTTAGATAACTAAGTCGATTTATAAAAGAAATAAATAAAATTTTGAAAATATTTTAATTTTTATTTTTTTGTATTTAAGTATTTTTTTCTGTAACTGCAAATGAATCGAGGGCACGTTAAAAATATAAAGCCAAATTACTAAACGGCACGAAAACATTTACTGCGACAATGATTTTTTGATTCTTATGTGCAATAACTAGGAATATGAAATAAAATAAATTATAGGAAATATACTTATAACAAATTCATCATAGCGAAATTATTGTTTCATACTGTTTTTCTTTTATTTTACAACAGTTAAGGTATCCTAATTATATTGCGCATTGTTTAACATAGCCCCGCCCCTTTATACTGTCATTTTTGAATAAACAGAAGTAGCAGTTTAGAAATATTTTCGAACATTTTCGAAACATTCTCGATAAAAGTTTCGATTGTGCATCGAAACAGCGAAAGTCACAGATTGTACCAACCACTTGGAAACACGTCCCATTTAAAATGTATAAGTTTCGAAAATATTTACATTTTTGTTGCCAACAGTTTCCAATTTTGATCGGAAATAGAAACGATAGTTACGATACCTTTACCATAATGTATCTAAAAATGCTACTTGTGAAATATTGACGATTTTAAAATGTGCACCTGTACAATATAAAATTTTTACTTTGTCGCACTATTGTACACCGTACAAAACAAAATGTGACTTCTTCTCTTCCATACATTTTACTTACAGGGTCAACTTCCAATAGAAGAGGCTTCATCATCTCTGCATCAGGTTGGGGTAACGTCTTGACTATATTATCACCATTAGTATTCGAAGACACTTTACTATCTGGAAATATTTCTTCTATTTCTTCTTCTAGCTCCGTCTCCTCGGGAAATTCTTCATCGTAACTGTACTCGGAACCCTGAATGGGCTCATCTGCGCCAGGCAAAAGGGAGCAGATCTTTTCCATTGTGATAACAATCTAAAATAAGCAGTGATAGATAGTAATGGTATAAATTCGGATGAATATTAATTTCTTTTGTGTGGTAAAATAAGTATTGTATGAGCCACAATGTGTGGTGTAAAAACAAAAAATAATTTGAATTTATAAATTTTAAATACCTAGTGGCCGCAACAATCAGCATACAATATTTTTGGATATTTACCGTTCCAGAATTATTAGCTAATCAGATATTATCGTATGTAATACCATTCAAAATTACCGATAAATCGACACAGGGCAGTGTTGCGCGAAAACTGCATGAGTTTGTTTTCTTTATAGTGTTCGGAAGGTAAAAGACCCCGACTCCGAAGGAGGAAGGCTCTTCTTTCGAAAAAGATAGGAAACGAACGAATGTGGTTTCCTTTAGGCAACACCGCCCTTTGCTGAATTATCTGCTTAATTTTGAGTGCATGAGTGGTAGGTAACTAAATTTGCTTTATTTAACAACGAACGAACAAAAACAATGACGAGAAAACTAACCATTCATTTTACTGACTTTGACCGTTTGTCGTAAATAACAATCATTATGTTGACAACAATTTGGTTTCTATGGGTTGTGAATTGAATTATTGCTGTAATTCGATATAAATTGCATGCTTGTTATGTCAAATTTTATACACAAGGGAAATATTCGGTCGTATTTGATGAGTCTATTAATTGATCATGCACAAGCTTATTTAGTTTTATCTCGCTCACACCGTAATAACATACATAAATGTTTTAAAATAAACTGTACTTTGTACAGAGTGTCCATTTCTCGGTGGTTTTACGGAGTATCTCCGTTATTAGTAAAGATAGAAGGATGCCGGTTTATCAGTACTCTGCTACTTTTTTTGTGAAACAAAAGATGTCGAAACCAGAATTTTTCTAGACCTTCTCGTTTTTTATATAGAGGATGCTTTTGAGAACGGGTATTGAAAAAACAAACAAAAGAACACAGTTAGTTGTGTCATAATGAAAAATTCTTCTATTTCTGTCAGAATATTCAGGTTCAGGTAAGTTGTTTTATAATTTCTGATTAATATGATTAAATAAAATATGATATGCTCGTTTGCTTTATCCAGTTTAACGAAAATGCAGATGGAGCATTAGAAGTGTATTTAAATGGTAAATATAAGCCTTTTTGTAGTATGTAATTTTATTAAATTTATATAATTTCTTAAATTACTTGCAGATATCTCGAAAGATGAAATAATTTTTCTGAGGATAAAATCAAATTTGACTGAACAGGGTTAATTTTCCAAACCTCAGCCTAAAATCTACCATTTTTCTTTTTGAAAACTATTGAACGTAGAAAAAATCTGAGTACGGCACTGATTGTACGTAAAAAACTAGAAAGAGAAAACATTTTATTTATATTTACAGGGTAACCTAAATATCGGGGGTGTATCAAAATACAATAAAGTAGCACAGTGTTGCGGAAACAGCATCCTTCCATCTATAACGGAGATACCCTGTAAAACCATCGAACCTGTACATATGCAAATTCATTTTCAATCTCAACCATGTAAATATACCTGTCATATTGATAAATGGTTGTCAATTTTGTTACCTACCTGGAGAAGAAAAAGTTTTATGGATTTTTATATAAGGAAGCAAAAAGATGGCATTAAATCCCTTAAATTAGGTTAAAAATTAAAGATTTATTTATCAAAAAATATAAACAAAACAATGAGTCACATTTTGGTGACCCCTGGGTATTTAAATTAGATTCAAATTAATTATAGTTCCGTAAAGAAGGTAACGTTATATATTTTGTTGGTCTGCAGGATTTAGTTAATTAGGTGCACAGATATTATACAGCAAGAGGACGCAGGGGCTGGACTCTAGGGAGGGCACGGCCAAGAGTATTGTTAATGCAATTACACTTAAGGGTGCGTTTATGTCGGAGCTGCGATAAACGAAAAGAGAGGCTATGTACGGCGGTCTGATATAGTCCAAATCAGGCGAACTGCAAAGTACAGATTTGAAATAATATACTGAAAACATATGCTGAAGAAAACGTATAGAAACATAATTGGTTTTACAGTTATTAAATATTTACTACCGTTTTATTCGTAACGATTGTTTTGTCCAATTACAAGGAATATTTTAACAAGAGAATAAACTGATCAAAGATGTATGGTTTTTGAACAGGAAAACTTTAGCAAGATTTTCTGATTAACTAAAAAACTATTTTTATTTTGTTAGTTCTTAATTAATAGTTTATTTATTTGTAGCATAAGCATATTACATTGTGTTTTAGTTTGTTAACGTTTTTATGGTTTCGATTTGGCGTTCATTTGAAAGTATTGAAGAAAAAAGCATATGGAGACCATTTCCGGAATATTTCGGCGGGCGCAAATCTTATTAGAAACCATACGTCGAATGCGATTTAAGAGCTTGTTCTCACCAAAGCAACAGGCAACTGCAGTCGAGTTATTCTTGTGTTTTTACTGAAATCAATTGTTAAACAATGGTCACATCATATAAACATGTGTTTGCTTCAACAAGGACAATGAAATTCAAATATGTATCTTGCTGTCTTGCCATGACACAGCGGCTTGCCGTATGCAGCATTGCCAGCTACTAAGTATTTTAAGTGGCAACATGTGTATTTAAACATTAGCCCTGTGCCACGTTGCATTGTGGTTGCTTCCAGTGAGAACACACTCTAGGATTATAATATTAGATATACAATACACTATTATCACTCAGACCTACCTCTTTCATGCTAGGCCTTTTTTCAGGGTCCTGGTCCCAACTTTCAGTCATTAATTTTTCGATACAAGGCGGACAATTTCTAATTAAAGGAGGTCTTTTTCCTTTATGCACAGCCCACATTATCGTAAAGGCAGAACTTGCATGATTAAAAAAAGGTTTCTTTCTAGCTAGTACTTCCCACAGGATAATGCCCCAACTAAATACATCACATTTTTCTGTATAACGAGAAGATGTAAACACCTAAAAATATTATTTATTGTTTACGAGTTGCTAAAAGAGAAAAAATGATACTGTTCCAAAAATAAATAGACAATTGGTAAATCTGACCGAGCAATGAAATATGGAAACACTAAAATTAGAGGTATTATTTTTCATTAGAGAAACCGGAATTATTTGTCTCGATTTATTCAGTAAATATGATATTGTGTTACCTTCTGCTATAATTTAATGTGTAAATTATACAATACCATATTTCTGAGGGGCAAATCACCTCAGAAATTACTATACGTTCTCCTAGAAAATAATAGTTCAAAGAAATACCAAGAAATACTCTGAAAGAAATCTCAATCTCAATATGGTGCTCAAAAAGTTTTGGTATTGCTGAAAAAATACTGATAGATCTGTAATACTCAGTATTACCTATAAATAGTTAGTAATAACCACTGAACTATATCTATGGATAGCCAAACTGCAAAAGCAAAAGTGGCAAATTTATGGCCTTGCACATCGTCAGATGTCATTCGCAATGCCTACTGATAAACTATTTACTTTATACGGCGGACAGGATCGTACTTCGCCGTTAATGAAAATGATTACAAGGCAATATTTTGGTTCATCAAGACCTTTACTGGGAAATAAACAATCTATTTTCTCACATAAAAGAAGGCCTTGTGGCAATCACTGAAAAGCCACTTTTAGAATTAACTTTGATAGCTAAATCAACATATTTTTAATATCATTACATCCCTACGACTGATTTTGGTTCTGGACAGTCATCGTTGGTTGGTAACCAAACCTTTAAAAATATGACCGGAAAAGTGTGCGTACCAACCCATTTTTTCAGTCATAAAATGTAACTTTTTACTGCACACCTATAAGTTGTACGTATCCATAGTTATAGGTCGGTGGTATCAACTAGTAATACTCAGCATTCCCTAGAAATACTGGAAGTTAGAAATACCTATATATTTACCAAAAATACACAGATACTCGGAAATATAATAATTAATGTACAATCTAAAAACTAATGCTCAGGTGTAATATGTATTTTTCACAATAAAATGTACCAAATAATTCTATATATTTCTTTTGAAGTAGTCTCTTAGTGGAGTGAAATTATGAAGAGGTAAAGAAACTCTTAATCTGCTTCATTAGTTTAATAACAATATTTTAATTTTAATTTCCATAAATATTTCGAAGGCATAACATACCCTCATCTGCAGTGGAAAAGGTTAAGGTGTTCATCTTAACAATATTATAAGTTATTTTTTCTTATGTATTCTCCACTGAAGATGAGGGTATAATATGCCTTTGAAACATGTATTTAAACATTATTATTAAACTAGAGGAGCAGATCTCGAATTTCTCTTCCTATAATGTCAAACTTACCTCAGGTGCCATCCATGCTGCTGATCCTTTATTATTTGTCATATAAGTATTTTTATCAGCTGCTGTACCAAAATCACAGATTTTCAGATGGACGCCACCATTTATCAACAGTAAGTTTGGGGGTTTTAAGTCTCGGTGTATTAGAGCTTTGGGTTTCATTCCATGAAGATATTCCACACCCTTAAATACAAGAAAATTTAGTTTAAAAATATGGATGATGTCAAAATATGGTTTATAAAGTAAACATAACCTTTCTTCCTTCACTAGTTCCTAAAGAACTTTATTCCTAGTCATGCCAGCAAGTACTAAGTAAGTATGCTGTACTAAATATAAATAGATGTATATAGAGTATATAGGCAAACTTACTTTGGCACACTGGTGGGCCCACGACATTGCATGCGCCATTGTATAAGCTAAGCTAGATTTGTGTAGAACATTGAAAAGAGAACCTCCTTCAGCATACTCCATAACAAGAAAAAAGTGGCTGCCCTTAGTGCATGCGCCATATAATTTAACTATATTTTCATGTTCGACTCTTGAAAGTTGCCGAACCTCAACTAAGAACGCCTTTTTTTCTGCTTCTCTGGTAATATTTTTGATAGCTACAAGTTTGTCGTTCCATGCTCCTTTATAAACTACACCAAAGCTGCCTTCTCCAACAACCTAAAGAATATATCGATGGCATAAATGATAATTTTTATGTAGGTTTGACTCAAGCGGATGAACTAAATTAGTTATCACCCTTAGGTTTTACCAACTATATTATACAAATCTTCTTCTGTTCATTTGCACTTCTAAATACCGGAAGGTAAATAAACAATTTTCTCGCCAGAAACTAGTAGCTTAAAACGAATAAAAAAGTATTTGAACACTTTTGTCACCAAATATAAATGAAATATAATCCTATGGTCCTACCTCAAGTGTCTGTA
Source organism: Barypeithes pellucidus (assembly GCA_963991005.1). Taxonomy (NCBI): domain Eukaryota; kingdom Metazoa; phylum Arthropoda; class Insecta; order Coleoptera; family Curculionidae; genus Barypeithes; species Barypeithes pellucidus. Next base: position 28,232,235 of record OZ022561.1, on the reverse strand, counting down.
TTTCACTGGGGTCAATCTCTCTAGTATGAAAATGATTTTCATTTTCAGAAGAATCAGCAGTCGCCATTGATTTTCATTTAATCACATATTTGTAGCGAAATGCAGAAAAATTATAAATAATTGTAAAAAAGAGTAAATATTTATAAAATTGTCTATATAGTCTTGGGTTAAAAAGCAACTAGTGTCAAGTGTCACTGCCAAATTCTGGATATGTCACAAAGAAAATATAGGCTGACTCAGTTCTCTCTGAGTGTCTCACGCTGTTCTGGACCTCTCCTACATTGAGCGAAATTTCGAGTTGATATAACTCAAATATGAGTTGTCCTAGACCGAAGCGTGTTGCTAATAGGACAGCCCAGACCTCTGAATTACGGCAACCAAATCGAAGAAATTGCACCAACTCACTATTCATAAGTTATGATAGCACAAAAGATGGGTTATTTTATGCGTTGGAATAGCTCACGCCCCACCGTCTTAAATTATTGATAGGCTACCGTAGCTACCAGTATGTGAATTGTGATGCGTTACTAGTCACGATGGTGCCTGGAATAACTCACTCTTTGGGCTACCAGACTCCAAATATTGGACTACCAGTATACTTACCTAAATTGTGGATTATCAGAACTCAAAATATTTATTTGATTTAACGCCTGCATATTGTGGACTTCAATTGCCTTTTATTTTTTCAAGTTATGAAATTTTTGTTGTATATTTAAAAAAAAATAATCAAATGAATTATAGACAGAAAAGCATACTACGGCTAAGAAACCATGCTGACGAAGTGATGACGATTGCTTATAAATAATTAGGCTACATGCCAATAATAACAATTTGTATGCATCTCCCTCCTGTCCCTCCATTTTACGACAGCTGACCAAAATTATGCAAAACACAAATTTTCACGCACAGAGAACAAAGATGAAAACTCCCGTAACAATGGAATGAACCGCGCCAAACCTGCTCGAGCACGAATTCGGAACTTTCCGTGACCTTTCGATCTTGCGTTTTACCCTCGATATGGGGTTTTGGAGCACGTTTTCTGAATAATTCCAACTCAAAATAATTTACACATGGTAATGAGTTAAAATGTTGCACGTCCGGGTTAAAACGACACTTTATAATCAATTAGTAAGTTTTGCCAACCCAGAAACTGAGTTCAGGTAACTCATAAAATAGTTACAAGATGAGGAATTGTGATGATCCCAAATATATTTAAAATGTTGATAAAAAATCTCTTTCTGGGTTGAGGCGAACAAAAAGAACTTGAATTACTGTAGCGTTTTTAAATAATTTGTGATAATTCGTAGGCTCAGTTAGATAGAGAGGTGGATTGAGGTAGCTCCAATTTTGTAACCCACGACATTGGTAAATGCATTTTTGTCAGTGCATGTCGCGATAAATCCACTAAAGGATTTGGCATACTTTTTTATATGCACCTTCTCGTTTTATGTGCCTTTAAGAAAGACGTATGTCATGTCAGCATTCTGAGCGTCAAACTCGAACGTCGTCAACTGGCACATTTCGGGTGGCGCGCGATGATCGGGTATCAAGTGAAAGGCAATAACGATTCGATTTTCCGCCTGAATGTATAACTAGTATTTCCTATCGAGCGACAACGAATATACGTCGGCGTCATTAAGCGAAGCTCGGGTATCGAGTGAAAGGTAATAAGTAACAAGCGACGAATTTATAACTCGAGCGGTTTTTTAAAAATAGCGAATAGCGAAATTACCAGGAAGCAACTTATTTTGAATAAAACCAAACGAAAATTTTGCAGATACAAAATTTTCTCGCGAATGATATTTGACACGACTGTTTCACAATAAATATTGCTCATTTTTTTCTTTTTGAAACCATGTCAGACTCACAATATTGTACGACACAGGAGTCTGAAACAGGGACGGGAGGGACAGCTAGGTATAGAAATAATCAAATTTGGTTCCAAGTATAGAGACGTGCTAAATTCATTTCGAATCTCCGTTTCCTATTAAAACAATAAAACGATATCATAAAATATCCAGTCAATTTAAAAATATCAATATATTTATAGCCTTTATTATTCTATATAGGTAACAAGGATAGGATATTCAGGTCGGGTGATTGATGGTGGATGGCCTATTAGAGACGTTTATAAAGAACTAATTAGCAGATCACTTTGGTTTGGCAGCTTCTAAGTGAACATGCTCTCTCTTTTAAAAATATTTTCAGTCCTGGCAGTGCTGCCGCTTCTACTAGAAAGCATTAGCAACGTTGATAATTCAAATGGAACACCCTGAGAATTATTTTTTTTAGTATCCCTATTAATTTCTTAATAACTTCCTTGCATTTTCCCATACCTATCTCGAGATAATTATTAATTGCATTTTATTTTTTTGGAAAACATGTCTTTCAAAAAGGGCTATTTTTGAATTCTGACAAATTAGCGCACTGTAATTTGGGTTGGGGGTCAGGTACCGTAATACCCAGAGGCCCTCTGTTCTAAAATATATATTACAGAATGCTTCAAAATGCAAATATTTTGATTGTTTGGAAAAATGAAAAACAGTATTTTTTTATATGTGGTACTAAAAGCTCTTGGAATTGTCTATATTTTCATGTGTAATAATGCTATATGCCTAGCTCGAATAGGTTTTGACTTATGAGCGTTTATTTAGCAAAATTAATTATTATAGAATCATATTGCATATTTTTTATAAGAATTTTTAATAATTTTGTAAGAAGTAAAACGAACCTGTATATCGCCTTTTATGCTAGAAAACTAAGATTTAATTGGCGAACTCTATATAAAGCTTGTACGAATTGATTTGTGATTGTAATATACAGGGTGTCATGGAAATGACTTATTATATTTAAATGGGTGACTCCTAGGGTGTCCTAGAGAAAGTCTACATACTTTTTGTTTGTTAGTTGTAGCATTACCCCATTTTTTCTGTTGTGAAATAATTCATAATAAGAAATGTTGTGTTGTGATGTGATTATTAATTTGTGTGATATTACTTACTGTTGACTCTGTTGCAAAATATACTTCTTGTGTTTTATTTTTTATGGAATTTAATTATAAAACGGATTATTTTAAAATTAAATCGAATGTAAGAGAGTATATGTACCTTAAAATTGTAGTTTGAAAAAGAAGTGATAACGTGGGTCAAAGACGTCTTGTTCTCAAAAACTGAACACGTGCCTTTACAATTCTGTGTTGCAATATATGACAACACCGCCTCAATAAACTATTGATTGCGAACGTCCTCAGTAGCGGCCACGTAAATTTTCAGATTTCATATAAAGTGTATATTTCGTAAAATAATTCAAAGAGCCATTTAAGGATATTTTTCTTGAATTTATTTTCATCTCAGGATTTGCCGGTTTAAATATAATAAGTAAGTTCCATAACACCCTGTATATCATGTCCACTTAAATAAGCTGCGAAATTTTCAAAGTGATCCGTTGACTAGTTCTTCATAAACATCTAATATGCCATCCACCATATCAATCACCCTGTATAATTAACTGTTTTGATTGGGTAACATAATAGAACCCTTCCCCAGTTCGACAGACAATTCCCTAATAATAAAATGTCATAAAATTAGAATTTATTAAAAAAAAATATTTAAAGCTTTTAGCACTATTGTGAATTCGGCTTAAAGATTAAACAACATATAATATATGCATAATATAATATTTTTCTACGTAACATTTAATAAATAGATCATAAATAGATAATACCGACTGACTATTTGACTTAAATATATGTATATGTTTAATATAATTTTGAAAATACAGTTTAAAATTTAGGCAGAAAATTACATTAACACTTTTTCACATCAAGGAATATAGTATCGACATTAATATTATGAGGTAAACATTTATAAACATCGATTAAATGTTATATTTAAAACCTACGACCACATTGAACAAATGTTACTCGCGCGTTTTACTCGTCTTCCTGTGAATGCTACTCTGACTTCTTAGCAACTTAAGTCAAAAAATCTTGAATGCAATCCTATGTTAATAATTAAAAAATTGTGTTTTATACAGGGTGTCCCAATATGTGGGCAATCTCCCGGGTTCAGATAGAAAGAACACTTAAAAACAACAGGAGAAGTTCCTATTCAATTTTTTTTCCTACGGCCTCCCCTACGGAGATACGGGCCCATAACGGACGTCCCTGGAAATCGTTGTTTTTTAAATAATATCTTAAGTACTAGGTGTAATTCAATAATTTTCTAGTATAATGGTTACTATATGAGTCTCCTTAAGATTCTCCCTTTTAAACACATTTAGCTTATTTAGTTTGCCAGGAACGGACTAGACGTAACACAAAAAGGAACAGTAATAATATTTTTGGATACTCTAAACCTTAAGCTGAAAAAAAGGTACTCTTGGTCAATGTCGATAATATGAACAGTTTTCGAAAAAAATATATTTTTGTTCAATATTGGTTGTTGTTTTTTGTTCATAAAATTCCCTCATTGTTGCTAGGGATTTTTCCACATGTACCGATTTAAATAAGAATATTTATGCCAGTGCAAGTTTATGGTAGTGTCTTGAAATTTGCGGTTTTTCTCCCTTGTCTTATTAGTTACTAACTTAGTAATGGAAGTTACGTATACCGAATATGCCGACATGCATTTAATGTATGGACAAAAATATTTTTTTCTCGAAAATAGTTCATTTTATCGACATTGATCAAGGTGCCTTTTCTTCAGCTTAAGGTTTAGAGTATCCAAAAATATTATTGCGTTCCTTCATCATACAGGGTGTAAAAAAAATATTTTTGTGTTACGTCTAGTCCGTCCCTGGCACACTAAATAAGCCAAATGTGCTTAAAAGGGCGAATTTTAAGGAGACTCATCTAGTAACCATTATACTAAAAAATTATTAAATTACACCTAGTACTTAAAAAATTATTTAAAAAACCACGATTTCCAGGGACGTCAGTTATGGGACCGTATCTCCGTAGGGGAGGCCGTAGGAAGAAACATTTATAGGAACTTCTCTTATTATTTTTAAGTGTTCTATCTGAATCCGGGAGATTGCCCACATATTCTAACTAACAGCCAAAATTAGCGATCATACAATATTTGGGATGGATTTTGATCTTGAATAATTTTTTCATTTTAATTCCGATTTTTATTATTATTTTCTTATATTGTAGGTAAATTTATTGAAAATTTCCCAAATGTGTGAGATTTTACGAAAATTAATTTTACGATGTTAAGATGTCTATAATATACCTACTACTGGTTGAATCAAGAATTGTTTTTTGGCTCAAACTTTAAAACATTCTGTAGAGTGATGATGATGATGATGATGACTTTTTATTTTGTCATTTAATTATCAAGTGACATATATTGTAAACATTTTCGATTTTGGTTCATTACTATAATTGTTGTAGCAGATGCAATTTTTTAAACGAAACAATACAATTTCCATGGACGGACTTGGTAATGGTCAATGGGGGAACTATGATGGCGTTTAGAGAACAGAGATGTTTTAGAGTCACATGTTGTTCCTTTCGCGCCATTTATCGCAGCAAACATGAGGTGCATGTTTCGAGAATTGTTCCAAAAATGAATTGGTCCCCACGCAGTCCAGACTCAAACCCAATAGAATATGTCTGGGAGACACTCGGCCAAAAATACGATCTCTGATACCTGCTCTCGCAAATTTACATGGCCTCAGCCTACAAGGCGTAGGTACTCAAGCTGTCAGTCGTGATCGCGGGGGAAACACCCGTGATTGAGGTGCATGTTATTTTATAAGTTGGTTTTGTTCGGGTTTCACGTCATTCTCGTAATTTTTGGTTTGTTTTTCTTATGTTTGGAAATTAATACAATTTTCTTAAACGAGTTTCTTTCTTTAAAAAAATCGTAGGTATCTGCTATAGAAATTAAAGTATTGAAATGAACCAAAAACGAAAATGTTAAGAATATATGTCACTTGATAATTAAATCGCAAAATAATAAGTTTTACATCTCCATCACTCTTATACTACAGAGTGTTTTAAAGTTTGAGTCAAAAACAATTCTTGATTCAACCTGTAAATTATGGACATATTCTTAATTATCCTAAACTGTCACACATGTGCGAAATTTTCGATACATTTATCTACAATTTAAAAAAGAATAACAAAGATCTGACTTAAAATAAATATTTACGATCAAAATCCATCCAAATATTATGCGTGGATCGATTTTGGCTGTGAGTGTATGTTAGTAATTGAACAAATGGTGTTTTAGCACTTTTAAAAATTATCAGGCAAATTTCATTTGCAATCTCATGAGTGCAATTTGCAATAACATTTGTCGCTTGTAGGGTAAGAGGAATAAGGTTATTTTTAAAATCGGCATACAATGATATGAAAAGTTAAATCTTTGTTACGGGTTTTAAAGTATAAGTCGACGGTACACTGGGACATTGACTTTTGATTCTTTTTGATTGTTGATGATACTCGACAACGTGTTGAAGTCATTTTCACTGGGACCATTAATGTACCTGATCATCCGGGTTGGGTCACTTGTGCGTTTCTTGGCTGGGAGGAATCTACGGGAAAAAATTGTTGTTAAATGGACTTGTTTTACTCGATGTAATTTAGAACATTCATAAAGTTTTCACACAAATTGACGTTTGGGAAGTTAGAATTTATATAGCATTTTTTAAGATAGTACGTTGGTATATACAGGGCGTTCCAAGTGGGAGGTATGCCCACATCTATGATGTCTTTAAAGGGATTCCATTGGAGCTCTTTATACAGTGAGTCCCAGAAGAAATGTCTAAATTCATTTAAAATTCAGCGGTAAGTTTTTTCAAAAAAGGCTCGTACCCGTCGATTTTGATTTTTTAATTTTTTTTTGTGGTAATTTCATGTATACAGGGTAGCTCAAAAATAAGTTACGACCATAAACTTCATTTTTTCAAATGAAAACATATATTTTTTATTTCATTTTTGAATTTTGCATTGAATTCTAAGCATGTTTCATGTATCATGTCCTATACATAAACTCAACAGTTATTGAAAAAATTAGGATTGAACATATCATTTAGGGAATTCAACGATCTATCAAATCTTCTGGCAATATGGTATTTTGGGCTCCATAATAAGTAAGAGTGTACTGTCTCACTGTCACCGTTTATTTCCATAGAAACTGTATGACAATTTTATTTCAAATAGGTAAGTATAATTATTGTCAAACGTAGTTTCAAAGTTGCGGTTTTCACAATAATGGTGAAGTTAACGGAACGGGAAAAAATTGAAATTCTATTCATGGTTGGGTTTGGTGATAAAACACGTACTCAAATAGAAACAGCCCAATTATTTAATGAAATCGATCCTGATCGTCCTCCCATATGTCAAAAGATGGTGAGTAGAATAGAGGCTAAGTTTAGAGAATTCGGTCATGTTAGAGATTTGCCTAAATCTGGTCGTCCTACTCGAGATGAAAATGAACAACTTGACGTTATACTTTCCTTGGAAGAAAATCCATGTACTCCCCTGTCGCACATTGGGGCCGATTTACACATGCCGAAATCTGTTGTTCACCGAGTAGTTCAAAAGCACAAATATCACCCATACAAAGTTATTCTAGTGCATGAGCTATTTGAAGATGATTTCGATAGGCGAAGTGAGTTTTGCGGACGCATGCAAAATATGTGCAATCTATACCCAATTCATTTCCAAGATAGACCGACCACAACAAACGCACGTGATCGGTGAAACTAACAGTGAACAGGGCCGTGCTTATAATATTATAATTATAAAAAATTATGATCGCAATATTGTTGAATACAATTTGGAAATATCGGGATGTAAATAAGCATTCATGGTAAAATATAAAATAAATTAATAAATATAGGGTTTCCGGAAAATACGTGTCGATGTAAATTTTGTAAGAATTGTCAATTTATTCGAAACGAAAGAATCCGTGATCCAAATTGTCATTAAAAAAATTCTGTTTACTGATAAAGCGTGCTGTAAAAGATCCGAATTCACCAACCTGTATTGACCAACCTGTATATCTTATTGATCCTATTGTGATGAAATTATTCGGATAAGTTTGAGGAGTTATCATCGTCGCTTTAGTCTACAGTAACACCTAATTAGTCGTTCAACTTGTATCTCGATAATATTATCGAGTTCCCACACTCTGGTTTCTACTTTTTGTTGCACTAATACATTTTTGACTCTTCTCAGGTGTAATAGCTGCTAAGGCACGGTTAAAAAGGTCTTTCATAACGACAAACTTGTAGGTTGAATTATGTTTGGCAACAAAAGTTTTTAAAATTACTTCTTTCATCTCAAAACTAAAATGATTTTTCTTGTGACGTTTCTTAGATGGACTCAAATTAATATACACTTGGGCTTCGTCTGCAGTATCGGTGCTAGACATTCCTTTAACAAATATACTAAGGTATAATAATAATAATAAATAATATAAAATAAAATGGAATAATCACAACCAACGAACCAATACCAAACTTGGCCTCAATAACCAACGGACCTGATTTCAACTCTGTAAAAATTAGAAGGCCCGCCCCGTCCCACGTTCGCTCAATATCGAGCGGCCAATGAGAATACGCATGCGCGGAGGCTCCTCCTACTTACTTGATGATCATGCGCAAACAGTGTTTATGTCTAGTCTATCTTGGAAATAAATAGACTTTAGATAATAATTTAGTGAAAAATATTATTTTTTTGGATGAAGCTACGTTCTATTTGAATGGTAATGTGAACAGACAAAATGGTCGATATTGGGCAACAGAAAATCCGCATTGGATGATAGAGGTTCACAGCCAGTACCCTAAGAAAATAAATGTTTGGTGTGGAATCGTACGCGAAAGAGTAATTGGTCCATTTTTCTTTGAACAGTCTTTAATTGGACAAGTATATCTCGAATTTCTCCAACTAGAATTAATTCCAGCATTAGTGGCTTTATTTCCGAATCCATTGGATCCAGACTCCCCTGACGAAGAACTGATATTCCAACAAGATGGTGCTCCTCCGCACTATGCGGCCACTGTGCGCACATTTTTGGATGAAACGTTTCCCAATCGGTGGATTGGAAGGAGAGGACCTATCGAATGGCCTGCTAGGTCGCCAGACCTAACTCCGCTGGACTTTTTTTTGTGGGGTTACCTCAAATCAAAAGTATTTGTTAACAGGCCAAACAATATGCAGGAGTTGAAAGAAAGGAACCGAAGAGAAGTGCGTGTCATAACTCCGGAAATGGTTGGAAACGTGCAAAGAGAGTTTATTGATCGTCTTGGATATTGTCAAGCCTTAAATGGCGCACATTTTCAACATTTAATTTGATTTTGTTGTGTTTTTTTTAATAAACAGGTCTTACTTATAGATATGTTCAATCCTAATTTTTTCAATAACTGTTGAGTTTATGTATAGGACATGGTACATGAAACATGCTTAGAATTCAATGCAAAATTCAAAAATGAAATAAAAAATATATGTTTTCATTTGAAAAAATGAAGTTGATGGTCGTAACTTATTTTTGAGCTACCCTGTATACATGAAATTACCACAAAAAAAAAATTAAAAATCAAAATCGACGGGTACGAGCGTTTTTTGAAAAAACTTACCGCTGCATTTTAAATGAATTTAGACATTTCTTCTGGGACTCACTGTATACACTCGCCGGCACAAAATTCCGCCATATCCTGACATTTTGGTCAAGTTTGATATTTTATAACTTATTTATTTTTTATGCGATTTTCATGATTTTGTTCGGGTTTGTTCGGGCTATATTATACAGGAGTAAATCAAACTGTTGTTTTTTTTGTCGTAATTTCAAGACCACCCTGTGGGAAAATTGAGGTCGATAATTTTATTTGCATACTGTCTCTTGTCATCTTTGATGTATTCTAAACATTTCGATTTTTGATTCATTCCATCATTTCATTTCTGCTGCGAGCTGCAAAATTTTAAATGAAACGATGTTTTTTTTAGAAAATGTATGTCAAGCTTTCGGTTAAAAATTAACTTAAATTGGCTAAGTACGCGATTGTGACAGAATATTTGACAGTGACAATATTGTTAAGTACTATTATTCACTGATCAATCCAGGGTTGGTTTAAGGTCGCCGGATGGTCGTGAGCGGGTATACAGTCGTAGAAATGAGAGATATGCTTACTGCATCATATCAGAACAAATCTCATATCTTGGCGGTTCAGTCATGATTTGGGCGGGTATTTCTGAAGCACGCACCAATCTTGTATTTGTTGAAAATGGAGCTCTAACCGCCCACCGTTTCATTGAGGAAATCCTCCAAGAAGTTGTTGTTCCATTTGCTCCTTTCATTGGGAACCAATTTACATTAATGCATGATAATGCTAGACCTTATGTTGCACATGTAGTGAGCGAATATCTGGATGAATTCGGACTTCCAAAATTGAAATGGCCCGTATGTTGCCCGAATCTCAACCCAATCGAACAGCTTTGGGATCATCTTAAAAGGGCCGTTCTTCGTCGTCCTGTACAACCACAAACCTTGCAAGACTTACAACTGGCGCTGGCCGAAGAATACCAGGCTATCCCTCAAGAAAGGATAAGTAACCTTATTCATTTGATGCCACGAAGACTGCAAGGTATCATTGCTGCGAGAGGAGGAAATAGAATTGTTTCTGTTAATTAACTTTATCCTCAATTTTCCTACAGGGTGTTTTGAAATTACGACAAAAAGCAACAGTTTTATTTACTCCTGTATAATATAGCCTAATCGAAAAATATTACTTTATAAAATATTTAAGGAAAAACACAATAAATGGATCTACAAACTGATAACAAAATCATGAAAATCGAATAAAAAATAAAAAAGTTATAAAATATCAAACATAACCAAAATTTCACGGCGAGTGTATAATAAACCATTTCCATAGCACCCTGTATCGCTAACCGAAGTAGGTAGTTATGAGTTATTTTTCTTCAAATTGTAGTTATTCCATTTTCCTTCTGAGAACTAGGGTTGTTAATGTCGCACAAAAATGAATGAAACGAATGAAATGAATTTACTACTTTGTAACATTTGTTACGTTGCAAACGTAGTAAATGTAATAATGTAATTATTGTTTTGATTGGCTGAAAGTGTCAAAAACACATGTTAAAAGTTGGAAATTCGAGTGGAAAAGTAGAAAATAGCAGTTCTTGGTTATTGTTCTTCTGTTGCTTCTTGCTTTACGATTTGATCTAAGTAAAAATATTCTAAAATTGAAAGGTGAACGCAGTCAATGGTAGTAAATTTAACAGAATACGTAGTAAGAGCATGTAGCAAATTACATTTACTACTGTAGAAAATTACGTAGTAAATGTTACATTATCTACTTTAACAACCCTGCTGAGAACCAAAAAATATTCAGGGTGTTATGGAAATTACTTATTATATTTAAACCGGCAAATCCTGAGATGAAAATAAATTGAAGAAAAATAACCTTAAATGGCGCTTTGAATTATTGTACGAAATATACACTTTATAGGAAATCTGAAAATTTACGTGGCTACTACTGAGGACGTTCGCAATCAATAGTTTATTGAGGCGGTGTTGTCATATATTGCAACACAGAATTGCAAACGCACGTGTTCAGTTTTTAACAACAAGACGTCTTTGACTCGCGTTATCATTTTTCAAACTTTTTAGAAAAAAATACTACAATTTTAAGGTACATACTCTCTTACTTTCGATCTTATAATCCGTTTTATAATTAAATTCCATAAAAAATAAAACACAAAAGTATGTTTTGCAACAGAACCAACAATAAGTACTGTCACATAAATTTAAAATCACATACAATATTTCTTATTATGAATTATTTCACAACAGAAAAAAATCGGGTAATGCTACAACTAACAAAACGTTTAAAATTCGTATACATCCAGCACATGGAACCCTCGACATTGTCATCCCATTCCCGAGTCTCGAAACATACTGAAGCAACGATAGTCGCACGCGGCAAGTATCCAAGCAAGTGCGAAACATGCGGTGTGATCTGACAACACTGTTAGTATACTCTAGTGACCCACATTGTTGCTAACTGAATCCAGATGGAACGGCGCGACAGTATATGGGTAAAAAGGGTTTTTACCGTAGTGTTTAGACATTCGATTATAAAAAAAGTATGTAGACTTTCTCTAGGATACCCTAGGGGTCACCCGTTTAAATATAATATGTCATTTCCATAACATCCTGTATTTTGTAAAATTTGTGCTTGAAACAAACAGAAATAATGATATATACTCTAAAAAAAAATAAAAAACACATACACATACATATTAGAACAACCTTTTCTTTTTCACATCGTCGAAAGTACCCCACCGTGATCTGATCTCGGGCTGTGGGGCATTTGCATAGTCATAAGGAAAGATTTCCGATCCGTCGTTATCCATTGTAATGTGGGGAACAACTGGGCCGTTCATCCTAATAAATATAAAAAAAAATAAAATAAAAATTAAAGAAATATAGTGCGATTCGTATAATTTAGACGATTAGTTATGACTCTATCCGTCCGCAATATTAATGTTTAAATGTTTCAATGAATTGGCGTTGAATAAACTATACCTACTACCAGTGGCAGCTAGTGACCTATGATAGAGGGGGTTCACAAGTATGGTGAAATTATTTTTAAAATTTTATTTTTGTGTAACGACAAAACAATTACTTTCTAGGCGTTTTAAATGTAGAAAGAAAAAAATTAATAAGAAAATGAGTTAGGTAAAATATATTTTTATTTATTTTTTAATTTTACACAAGGAAATACAACTTTTGGAAAATAAGAAAGGTTTCCTTAGTGTGTATAGCTGTCGGATCTTAACGTCGTCGCATGCAACCCTCGTAACAATATTTATACAGTCCACTACTAATACTACTAAAGCCATCTACGAGCTATCAAGAAAACCGAATGATGTCCAATACTACTACCGCCATCTACGAGTTATCAAGAAAACCGAATGATGTCTAATACCACTACGCCATCTACGGCTACGTCATTAGGCGCAACCAAGAAGAGAACAATAGTTAACTGTTTTATGATGAGACCGAATCGAGCCACGAGACTGACAAGTTGGCATTCTTCATATTTTCAGTGTTTTTTTAGTTTAAATGCTTAAATATAATGGTTTAAAATTATATCGAGTATCATTTATCAAAATACACAACATTTATCGACCCTACACAATAGTGCTTAAACGTAAAGTCCATTCTTCGGTTCTTAATTGTAGAAAATTGATCAATAACAGCCTCATTAAGTTTGGAATACCCTCTATAAATTTTTTTTCCAATATTTCATTTTTAAACTTTCTAATAAAGTCCCTAGATTTACCATTTGTGGTCTGCCTTAAATTAATTTCGGGTTTAGGTGTTCCCGCATTCTTCACTTCAATTTTTGGCTCCAAACTCAAAGAGCTAAAGTTATTTCTTAAATAGTCCACCGTCAACTATTTATTTTAACGTAATAAATATATAATATTAAAATATTAAAACATACACGTGCGAATTTCTAACTAGATGCACGAACACAAAAATTATGCGCCTTTTCCATGTTAAATCGCCATAGCCCCACTATCCCCCGCTGCCACCCGCCACCTGTTACTACAGAGAAACTGCACTACTTAATCGCACGTGCGAGCAAGTCTCGTCATAATCGTCATTTACCTCGACCGAGGCACTGTTGCCGGATCTATACAGTTCGGTTTGTCGGGATGATAAAATATTAGGGAGGGTCGGACTTTTTTAGTTTGACGGTACGATAAAATATTAGGGAGAGTCGGACTTTATACGATAAATAATATTCAATGAATATTATTTAATATTTTTTATTCGTTTTGTTTTGGGGGTACACGAGCGCATGTGCTCCTTTGGAAGAACCGCCACTGCCTACCATAAATAAGCCTCTCTGGCACCCTCCGGCGAGTAACTATTATGCGCCTCCCCCTACAGTGATTTACAATTCAAATGTATACAGGGTGTTTTTTAATAACGTGCTAATATTTAAGGAGGTTATTCTTGGGTCCATTTTCAGACAAAAGCTTCATATCCTAAACGGCTTGACTTTTCAGATACAGGGTGTTAAGGATTTTCAAAAAATCTAATTTCTTATTAATATCTGTGATAGGGTTAACATTTTTTTACAGGCAACTTTCAGTAAATCGGATTTTAAAAATAAGTAATCTCAAAAATACCTGTTAATTTTTTAATAGGTTTCTTATAGTATCGGATTAGAGGAATTATACAGGGTCCGCAAACGAAGCGTGGACGGAAGATTAAATCGTTATCGAAGAACTTATCAACAATACTGAAACAGCTTGAGATATTGGATTAAAAGCGGCATGTTTTAAAAATATTTTACATTATACAGGGTGGCCCAAAAAAGTGTGACAGCATAAAGTTATATTTTTTTAAATGGGACACCCAGTATTTTATTGCATATTTAGGTTCGTATTACCATCGTTTATAAGTGCCTCAAATTTTATTTAATTTGGTTTCGTAGTTTCGGAGAAATAAATTAAAAACTAAAAAAAAGAGTTTTGCAGTCCTGAATAAAAAAATCAAAAAAAACAATCCAGAACTATCTTTTAACCTCGGCATTGAGTGAAATTTATGACAAGAGGTCTAGAGATACTATGAATGTAATTGCGTTTATTTATTTTATACAGGGTGTTCATAATAAGCTTTCAAAAACCCCACATTTTAAAATAATTTTTCTCGAGTTTTTCAAATGGAACACCCTGTATATTATTTGCCTATTTGACGTAGAATTCATAGACAATTTTTTTTTATAATACAAGCATATAAGTTATATCCAGCCGTTTTCGAAATAATTATAAATATCATAAACTATGTTGTTTAAATAGAGTTTTTATTTGGAAATTTTGTTATAGGCGACTAGACTAATAATTGTAAACTAAAGAAAATGTTCAAAATAGCTTCCTTTTACTCTTAGAGTTTACCGTATTTTAGTTATTTCGATATAAATTTTAAAAGCCTACATTTTTGCTACTTTTATTTATTTAATTTTATTTTTTATTCTTAATCGAGTTGCCATGATTTTTTTTGTTTAGATTGTCACTATGACAGCCAAATAAAATTATTTACATTTGTTCAGTCGTCGAAATTAAGTACTAACTTACACAAAATGTCGAATTTTACAACTTTAGAAATGGTAAATATGATTTTTATACTGGGTGAATGTGCAAGAAATTGCCTCCTCGCGAGCCTCCTCTTGCTGAAAGATATCCAGATATTGAGAGAAAGCCGAGACCAGAAACCTTCGAGAAGTTGTTGCAAAGATTTGTAGCAACAGGAAGCACTGCGTACACATAAAGGATGATAATCAATAAACCCGTTATTAATGAAGAAAATGAATTAAGAGTTCTGTTGGCAGTAGAGGAAAATCATTAAATTAAGTAAAATGAAACTATTTTGAACATTTACTTTAGTTTGCAATTATTAGTCTAGTCGCCTATAACAAAAATTCCCAATAAAAACTCTATTTAAACAACATAATTTACGATATTTACAATTATTTCGAAAACGGCTGGATATAACTTATATGCTTATATTACAAAAAAAAATTGTCTATGAATTCTACGTCAAATAGCCAAATAATATACAGGGTGTTCCATTTGAAAAACTTGAGAAAAATTATTTTAAAATATGGGGTTTTTGAAAGCATATTATGAACACCCTGTATAAAATAAATAAACGCAATTACATTCATAGTATCTCTAGACCTCTTGTCATAAATTTCACTCAATGCCGAGGTTAAAAAAATTGTTCTGGATTGTTTTTTTTGATTTTTTTATTCAGGACTGCAAAACTTTTTTTTTTAGTTTTTAATTTATTTCTCCGAAACTACAGAACCAAATTAAATAAAATTTGAGGCATTTATAAACGATAGTAATACGAACCTAAATATGTAATAAAATACTGGGTGTCCCATTTAAAAAAATATAACTTTATGCTGTCACACTTTTTTGGGCCACCCTGTATAATGTAAAATATTTTTAAAACATGCCGCTTTTAATCCAATATCTCAAGCTGTTTTAGTATTGTTGATAAGTTCTTCGATAACGATTTAATCTTCCGTCCACGCTTCGTTTGCGGACCCTGTATATGTCCGCGCAAAAGATCATCGTCACAAAGATCTTGGTCTATAGCATCGATTTTTTAAAAATTTAACGCCGGTCACATGGCTAATTTTACTCTTCTGAATCATATAACGCCAATATTTGGGACCGAGTTATTTTAATCAGTCACTATAACCTTTTCCTATTATTTATAACAGCCCTGTCTTATATTGGCTTAAAATTTTGTAATGTTCCTTATAGAATGTTAAAATACTAAGAAAATTAGTCATATTTTTAACCTACCTAAGGTGTAAACGAAACTTGCACATCAAAATATATTTTTCCTTAATGGTTATAAATGGTTAATAAGAAAATATTGTAGGTTCGGATAACAAGCCGTCACATCAATTTATCTCCGGTAACATTCTCATGCGTGACCGGTGTTACTGTGACCGGCGATACAAAAATGCACAAATTTGTGTATAACAGCTAATACAAGCTATTTCTTAAACTTTTTTAGACTGAAATGAGTATATGTACTCAAGAGAATGACTTCGTGAAGTATTTTTCCCTTAATTAAGACTACTAGGTCTAAGTTAACCCTGTGACCGGCGATACAACACAAAAGCATACGCTTGGTAAAAAGTAGGCAATGTTCTAGTTTATACCTAAATAAACATAATAAGGAACTTACTTCAACAGGAGCACATTTTACACAAATTCCACACATACCGTCATATTTGTAAAACTATTAGGCCGACCTGTAGTGGCGTTATTTATAAGCAATTTCTGCCGTGACCGGCATACATGCAGCTGCGGGGACGGAACTTCTAGTTAATAATTGCGTTAGAGAAACTAAACTGTTGATCTTTGAACATTATTTTTTCAATACAAATTGTAATAGGAGTATAAATTATTTATATATTAAAGTAACTTTACTAAAATGACGTGAAATATAAAAGGGTAAAGTAAGAAATTATTGACTGGGGACATGTGACCGGCGATACATTTTTAAATTCAATTTTGAATACTGCAGCTATAATCTAAAAAAAACGTTTAAAATTGCTTTCTAATGCAGGAAGTAACATATATTTCGCCAATTATAATCGTTTCGACAGGCAAATAGTTTATTTTAATAAGTTATATGCTAAGGACTGAAAGTTGCCTGTAAAAAGAATTTTTACCCACCTATACTATATTTAATTTTAATATCAATCTAAAAAAGGACAGAGAGAAGTATTTCTACTTTTCAATAATCCATAAATAATTCACTTACCAAGTTTCATCACTAGATTCACCATCAAAATCTTCAGGGTCATAGTTCTTACCATACCTCATAATCGGTTGCCGGTAATTATCGCTTTCTTTCAACGCTTGGTGGTTGTTTTCATACAAAGTGAGCAGTGCTAAGACTTCTTCCGGGGTAAGATCGATGTTTCTCTTCGGCCTTAAAAATAGAATACATGTAGGCGACAAAACGGTATGTTTTAAATATTGTTAAGTTAATCACTGAACGGAAAGGTGGAAAGTAGTGTTGGGAAAACCCGATGATTTTAATAATTGAGTACTTGATACTCGAGCGATTTTAATAATCGAGTGAATCGCTGGAGTGAATCGCTTGAAATTCCATTTCACCAAGCGATGACGTCACCGACTATTCGACCGGCAGCCTAGCCATTCACATGTGATCAGGTAGGATATTTAACAGGCACGTAATATGGGTGGGCACAGGTTTAGCTAAAAAAATTTGTAGCCACCAAAAAAATTCCAGAAATTTATTATTATTTATTTGTGAATAATGAATTTTTACCACGTGTCTCGATACCAAACAAACAACTGCAAAAAATCACCCAAAATATGTATTTATTGTTCGGGTTTATTCTTGTGCTTTTTTAAAACAAAAAGTATTACTGAGAGTTATTTTTCTTCACATCTTTCTCAATCTACGAGCATAAAATAGGTAGATATTTAAAATGGCTAGTCAAATTCTTCGACTATAAATTAACAGGTGCCTACTATGTGCCTTTCAAAAATGTAAGCTTAGTTACGCGACTGGTAAAATAAATAGGTGATTATTTTTTTAAAATTCATGTTTATAGTTACCTAAAAGTTCCTGTTTAAATTTAAGAATGTTTACTTTTGGTTACCAAAAAATTTGTTGATACCTATATGTTTTGTTAACTGTTGCTTGTTTTCTTATTTTCCATTAACATTTTCTATAATGTATGTTATTTTTAAGAAGTCTTCTTGAGTTTAATAATAAAAAGTTCCTGTTTAGATTTAAAAATGTTTACTGTAAGATTACCAACGAATTTTTCTATATATTTTGTTACCATTTTGTTCGTTTTGTTATTTTTATTTACAATTTCTATTATTATGGTCTGTTTGAGAAGTTTTCTCGAGTTTATAGTAAATAAAGATTTAAAAATTATATCCTTTAATTTTTTAATATTTACAATCGGAGACTTATACTACGCCGCTGGCTAGCCAGTTAAAACAAAACTTTACAAAAGCCATCTCGCGATGACTCCGCTAAGGGATTTGGCATACTTTTTAATATATGCACCTTCTCGTTTATGTGCCTTTAAGAAAGACGCATGTCGTGTACCTGCTCAGCGTTAAACTCGAACGTCGCCAATCGGATGGCGCGGCGCGTAGTCCGAAGGTCGTTTATCAAGTGACTGCCGATATTTTTCGGTTTTTCGCCTGAATTTATAACTAGAGTAATTCCTATCGAGCGAAAAACTGTTCGAATATACGACCAGTTCTTTAACTCGCTCACACTACAGCGGTACATTTCCGTCGCCGTCAAGCGAAGCGCGGGTATCGAGTGAAAGATAATAAGTGACGAGCGACGGGTTTCGCCTGAATAGAGACAACACTAGTGGAAAGCGCTGCAGACGAAATTTTTCAGGAAGTTTAAGAACTGGTTCAACCGAAACCTTATAGAACATTATCAGAAAATTACTGCACAGAAATTCTCTCGGAGTATAACCACTTCCTTGCCTTAGGCGTAATTTATATTGACGCGTAACGATAGTCTGGTGTGTATTTAAGCATATTTTTGTTTTATGTGTCTTATTTAACTATTAATATATATTATATATTTTTATTTTGTGGACAATTATTATTGGATTGGGAAATTGGACTAGTTTGGCTTTTCCTCTATACCGGGTGTTATGGAAATGACTTATTATATTTAAATGGGTGACTCCTAGGGTGTCCTAGAAAAAGTCTACATATTTTTTTTTAAATCGAATATCTAAATACTAAGGTAAAAATCCTTTTTACCCACATACTGTAGCGCCGTTCCATCTGGATTCAGTTAGCCACAATGTGGGTCACTAGAGTATAATAACAGTATTGTCAGATGACACCGCATGTTTCGCCCTTGCTTGGATACCTGTCGCGTGCGACTATCGTTGCTTCAGTATGTTTCGAGACTCGTGGAAGGATTGACGCTGTCGAGTGTTCCACGTGCTTGATGTATACGAGTTTTAAACGTTTTGTTAGTTGCAGCCCGATTTTTTTTTATGGTGAAATAATTCATAGGTAATAAGAAATATTGTGATGGCGTTTCAAATTTGTGTGATATTACCTATTGTTGGTTCTGTTGCAAAACATACCTTTTGTGTTTTATTTTTTTATGGAATTTAATTATAAAACGGATTATACGATCGAAGGTAAGAGAGTATGTACCTTAAAATTGTAGTATTTTTTTCCTAAAAAGTTTGAAAAAGAAGTGATAATGCGCGTCAAAGACGTCTTGTTGTCAAAAACTGAACACGTGCGTTTACAATCGTGTGTTGCAATATATGACAACATCGCCTCAATAAACTATTGATTGCGAACGTCCTCAGTAGCGGCCACGTAAATTTTCAGATTTCATATAAAGTGTATATTTCGTACAATAATTCAAAGAGCCATTTAAGGATATTTTTCTTAAATTTATTTTCATCTCAGGATTTGCCGGTTTAAATATAATAAGTCATTTCCATAACACCCTGTATTTTCGCCCATGACCCGCCACTGAATAAAAAGCTGTCGGTTACTTTACAGAAATTATCTCCAGAAGCAACTTTAAAAAATAGTTTTGTTCAGTTTTGATATCCAATATTATTTAATATAAAACAAAACAATGTACCGGTACTCACAGTACCGGTACTTTTAATAACGCTATTATAACAGACCGGTACTGGCAAGTCGATACATATCGATCCGCAAATACCGGTACTTTTGGGAATATCGCACATTCCTAGTTAGTTAAAAATTAAGGCGCATATCCTTAAATATTTTGAAGAGCATATTTAAATCTTTAAACGTTTCATTATAGCTGCGACTTCTAAAATAAGTTCAAGGGGAAAAGGGCATTCAAAGTATATTCTTTAATAAACAACGGCTAGGTAATATAATATTTATATTTCAAGGTCCTTTTCCTAAATAAGGAAGGTTATTTACTATGTAAGGGTAAATAAAAAGTTCTAAATATAAGACTCTGATTACAAGAAAAGTTCGAAAGTTTGTAGCCGTAATATAATTTGATAAAATTATATTTTATATAGAAGGGCAAACGGAATATAATTTAGGTTCAATATTTAGGGACAGATTGCTTGCAGGCATATACCAAATCCAATTGTTGAAAACTTAAAAAAAAGTTTTAAAAGGAAAGCAAAATGTATCTTGCTAGAGATTGTTATCGGGAACTTTATATAGATTATTTCCTTCATTATGAAATAGACCAATCAGACATCACCATTTTTCGAATAAATTTTGTTTTGATAAGTGATTAAATCCCAAGACCTGTTTAAACGCGAATAAATCTCAAAATATCAAAAAGCGGAAACTGCCTAGGAACATCATAAAATATATGTTGACCTTTATATTTCCAATGCGTAGGCGTTATGATAAAAGCTAATAGGCGTGGCGCATACCCATAAATTGATTGATTGAAGCTCGAACTTTATACGTGATATCACACCGTCCTCTTGGTCCATCCTGTAAAGCTTAACCTAATCAGATTTATCATTTTTAGAGCTGATTGGGGTTTGTGCAAAGAATTTTAAGGCCTGTATGTAATACATATGTACAGGGTGTCCCATTTTCGACACTTTCCGGAGCATATTAGAGTTCAAATCAAAATCAATCACTATCGTGTCACACTTTTTAACGAAATGAAAGATAGTAGCTCAGCAGTTTATCAGATATTAACAAAAGTAAACTTTTGAATTTGCCTTTGAGACTATACATTTCTCAATTGGGGTGTCCCATTAAGAAAACTTAGTTTTGTTAATATCTCAAAAACTAAAGTTTTTATTAACGGTATCGTTTCGCGTAACCTGGCACATGGACACACATCCCCAATTATGAGGGGCAATATTTTTACAGAGATGGGTTCCTCTTTGCTTTTACTAACTGAAGTTGCATACGAATTTTGGCACTTATTTAATATTTGTAGGTAACAAGATCTCGCCACGATTAAGAGTGACAAGGGTAAAGAAATTTTAAATACATTTTCCTTAAATAAATCGTAACGACATCATTTAAAATATGACCAAGATTCATGGTATTGTAGCGTATGCAAATCGATCGATTTAGTATTGGAAATGTTTCCTTTCTAGTGATATTCACATTATATAAACCCATGATGACAATAACTAAAGGTAACCCAAGTAGCATTTTTAGACACATTGTGGTACATGTATCGTAATTATCGTTTCTGTTTTCGATCAAAATTGGAAACTGTTGGCAACAAAAATGGAAATATTTTCGAAACGTATACATTTTAAATGGGACATTTACACGTGTTTCCAAGTGGTTGGTACTAGCTGTGACTTTCGCTGTTTCGATGCTTATGTGTATTTAAAAATGACAGTTTAAAAGGGCGGGGCTATGTTAAACCATGCGCAAAATAATTAGGATACCTTCACTGTTGTAAAATAAAAGAAAAACAATATGAAACAATAATTTTCGGTATGATGAATTCGTTATAAGTATATTTCCCATAACTTATTTTATTTCATATACCTAGTTATTGCACATAAGAACCAAAAAATCATTGTCGCAGTAAATTTTATCGTGCAGTTTAGTAATTTGGTTTTATATTTTTAACGTGCCCTCGATTTATTTTCATTTACAGAAAAAAATATACTTTGTCAAAAAAATAAAAAAATTTTTTAAATTTTTTTATAAATCGACTCTGCTAGGAAAATGGAACTTATCTAACAAATTTTGGCTTCGCAAGAGATGCAGGAATTTCATTAAAACTCATTTTAACAAAATAAAAATTCATTTTCTAAAATGGCCGCTAGAAAGCAAGAAATTATTCTGGTCCAAAATGGACTCTGGACACAATTTCTAGTCTTTGGCTTCTATAATGTTTCCATGATGCACAGAAGAATAAAAGGTTTGTTAAGGTGAATGGCACAGAAAAAAAAGGTTTGCTTGCATGCACAGAAAAGAAAGATTGGGTATGGACAGCCGCGGTGTGACGTTACGAGAGGGGTGGTTGCAAAAACCTTTCCAAACTAAAATTATAAGAGATAAATAAGCAATTTCCTGATATTATTTGTAAATTAGATGTTATTATTGATTCATTTTCAGAAACAGATTGACGTAAGTGTTTCTTGAAGATTTTTAATCAACATCTTGTTTGAGGTTATGTTATTATTGTTTGCAAAGGGAGATTTAAATTGTTATTTTTCTGTTAAAAACAGCTTATTGCACTGTATTTATCAACATAAAGTATACCCACCTTATAGCCATACTTTATGTTGATAAATCCAGTACAGCAAGCTTCTTATTACAGAAAAATAACAATTTAAATCCCGCTAAACAATAACATAACCTTAAACTTGTTCAGATTATGATTAAAAATGTACCTAAAACACTTACTTCAATCTGTGGTTGAAAATGGATTAATAATAACACCTAAAATATAAATAATATCAAGAAGTTGCTTATTTATCGCTAATAAACGTACACCGATGCTATAAAAAATCTCTTATGGGAAATTCAATGCAATCTTGTGTCTTATCAAACGTTATAATTTTAATTAAAAATTTTTCGAAAAATATTTATCTTCGCGTGTCGTTAATATATCGACACCATGATTTGTAAAATATATAAAAAAACAAGCACGTCTTTAAGTGTTTCTAGTAACTGGATTCGAAAATGTGTCGAACATATGTCTCGATACGAGTTTGTAATTCGAATAGAAAATGTGTCGAAACGTGTCTCAGCAAAGAATATGTGTCCAATTTGTGTCTAAAAATGCTACTTGGGAAGATATCTTACCGTTTCAATTTAGTCTCCCGCGCGCAGTGACGTCACAGGGAAAGTGATTTTTAAATTTCTTATGGAGATTTATACGGTGTTAGGTTTTACGCATTTAGTGGAATGTAAAGTGAAAGAATAATATATGACCAGTATTTACTTATATTAATTTCATAGAAATATAACACACATCACAGCTAAAATACTATTAAAATAAGAAAAGATCCCAACAAACTTTTAAAACAACATCCGCGCCATCGGAACCGGTCGATGATAGCCGAAGCTGCTCGGCGACCCCTGCTCGTTGCCACCAGTCAGTTTTTACAATTGTAATATATCCATTACTATTTTAACAATTTTTTAGATGTTCATTCTTGTTGTGGGGCTCCCCATGTGAAATTTATGTTCAATCTGGAGGTGGCCCCCATATCATAGGAAAGTAACGACCTTTTTTTCGTACTCTTCTTACTCCGTCAGCGTTTTTTACTATTCTATTAGGTTTCGAACCGTCAACCTATTACTTTTGATCAAAGATTTCAAAGAGAATACTGGTTGCCACGTAGTGAGTGCCGTAGTTTTCCATGGAAATTTTGAAAGTTCACCAGAATTATAGTTGTGTGTGTTTATTAAAATAAATATCTGAATTTTCATAAAATGAGGTGCGCTATGTTCGGTTGTGATATGGATAACCAGGCGCAGAAATTTGATAGGTGTTTCCGCTTTCCTAAGGATAAAAACAAAAAAATTGAATGGATGCGGTTTTAATTATTTTGTTAACATGTAATTGTTAAGTATTTTCCACTGAAGCTTGTTGTGAGGTAAAAATAGAGTTTATTCCATTTTACCTATTTTACATAAAATAAGGATAAATTCTATATTATTGTTATAATTAATAAGTAACACGAACTGGGACACGACCCATGGTATTGTAACTGCCGGACGTGGTATTATGATTACAATGCACAACAAATTATAACAATAATACTAACATTACTCCACAGCCTAATTAGTTCAAGTTTAGGTTAAGATATATAGATAGCAAGATAGCCTCTCAGAAGCTTGGTGTACTCTTCCGAACCAGAAAGTTGTACACACCTCAACAACTTTTGACACTATACAAAGCCCAGATTCGACCATCACTAGAGTACTGCTCTCATGTCTGGAGCTCTGCATCCAAACATACTCTTCGGCTACTGGATTCCATCGAAAGGAGGGCCATTCGTCTGATTGGAGACCACGAGCTGACGAAGAACCTCGACAGCCTAGAACATCGAAGGCAAGTTGGTGATTTTACTCTCTTTTACAGATATTTTCATGGAAAGTGCTCGGCTGACCTTGCCCTCTTAATTCCGCCTAGAGCGGCGAATATCAGAAATAGACGACGAACTACTGCCGCCCATCCATATGTGGTTAAGCTTAGTACTCCTCGAACTTCATTATTTAAGAACTCTTTCATCTGGAGGACTTCATCATTGTGGAACGATCTTCCCGAGGTCGTTTTTCCCAACGAATATAACCTCCAACGATTCAAAACCAACGTGAATCGCTTTTTGCGCACACGCACCACTCCCAGAGTGCCCTAAAGGATTTTTCCTATAGTGCTTGTGTTTGATCATAAAAAAAAAAAATATGAACTACGTAGACACTAAGAAGATAATATATAAGGTTAGCAGCTTATTATAATATTAGACGTAGAGAATAAAGCCATATTGGAAAATGTAGAGCCTTTACACTTACATTTTCCTACCTACAAGTATATCTAATGTTTTATTCCACAAGAACCTCAACGTCCACTTCGAAACATATATGGAAATTAAAATATTGTTTATTTAACTACTGCAGCAGACTATCCATTCCTTTACCTCTTCATAATTTCACTCCACTGAAAGATGGACTATTTAAAAAAAATAGTTTAAATTGTTTATAAGTCGTATTTTAGCATTAATCTTTGTTATACGAGTATGTTCATGAAATAAATATACCTAAATACCATGATATTATTCTTTCATTTCACATATTATTAAATGCGCACATCCTTTTAAAGAGAATTAAATATGCTGACAGAAATATAAATCTCCATAAGAGATTTAAAAATCACTCACCCGGTAACGTCACAAGCCACGCCTCCATCGGCGTGGAATCATACATCTTAGTTATTTACATCATGATATAAACCTTTGTTTGGTTTCTAGAGGTATTGCGTGAATTCACCCGTGATTAATACTTTGTCGGTACTAGTATTAAAAGAGTTTGATTCAAATATGCGAAATTATTTGTGTACGAGATATTTACGTGACGCTAGATACTAAAGTAAATACTGACACAATAATACAACAACCAAATAAAACATGCTTGTCTATTATGTTAAGGAAACGATTCATCATGATACTTTATCTGTCGTTTAGAAACCTGAAAAATTTGTGAACTGCGCGAAACACTGCGCCTAACACAGAAAAACATTGTCTATTTCATCCTTTTTCATTAACCGATAAGACAAAAATACATTAAAAATAATGTAACAGCTGTATGTACATACAAATTAATGACATTCTCTCAGCTTCGCTGGTATCGTTTGTAGCAGCTCCAATACAAATATACCCTAAGTAAAGAAACCATGCTTACTAGTACCATAAGTTAATTATAAAACTTGTCTGCTTAATTTTTTTTTTCAACGATTTTCTAAGGAAGCATTTTTTAACGGTATACGGTGAAGCTGGATTATTGATTTACTCATTTTTGTGAATTCAGTTTTCGCCTTCTCTCATGTAAGAAGGAAAATGCGCATTTGTTATGATCGGAATTTAAAAAGGTTGCGAAGTGAAGCAACAGTGTACAGGGTTGGCCAATGAATTGCATGAGTTTTTGCGATTATTCTTATTTACTGATCAGGACTTTCTTACATGTATTTTGTTACGATAACACCTATACAGGGTATCTGGTAAGTACCTCCTAATCTCTCGGGAGCATACAGAAGAGGTCAAAATAACTAAATTTGTCATAGAAAAAAAATTTGTCATAGAAAAAAAAGTCCTTAAGGCCCAGCGATTTACTTACAAAAAAAATCGAATAAGTACATTATTTTCACGTATACAATAAGCTCCTGGAGTTTGGCATGTTCCTTCCGTCTGACCCTGTATATCCAGAATCATGTTGTTTTGATATAATTTGATTTTAACAAGAAAGTTTATTTTCTGCAGGCAAAAGTAATATATTCTTGACAAGGAACCGTAATATTCCCATCAAACTTATATTATGAAAAATTAATGTCAAGCAGGACGAATAAAAATCTCGCGTTAATGCATTTTTTATGTTCATTTTATTACACTTACAACGCGAGGGACTTAATGAACGTCTAAGTAAAAACATATTTTTAATAAAATGCAATTGCTTTTTACTCTGCAAAGTGTTTTTCTATGGAAACGAAATACAATTCCGGTATATTAGACGGAAATGGCGGAACTGAAATATTGACATTTATATTTTGCGATTCGTGCGGTTCTCAAGTTTCTAACTAAAAGAAAGTACTTTAATATTTTTATAGAATTTAATCATTAAAATTAGTTTATAAGAACTATTAGTTTCTGCTTCCTTGTCTGTATGGTATTAAATATTGTATATTTAGTTATAAAACAATGTATTTTATTTGAATATACAGGGTATTCGGGAAATGTGAGAAATCTCCGGGATATGAAGAAAACAAGTGGAAAGAGTAGAGTTGGGAAAAAACGATGATTTTAATAATCGAGTGCTTGATACTCGAGCGATTTTAATAATCGAGTGAATCGCTCGAGCGATTAATCAAGAATGTGTTGTAAAACACCGGCGGTTATTTTTTTAAGTTTTGAACTTTAGAGTTTTTATTAAGGAAGATGATTTTAAAAAACTTACATCCTTTAATTTTTTAAGAATTTACAATCGCCGCTGGCTAGCTAGTTAAAACAAAACCCATGACGTGATGACTCCACTAAAGGATTTGGCATACTTTTTTATATACACCTTCTCGTTTATGTGCCTTTAAGAAAGGCGTATGTCGTGTTTACCTCCTCAGCGTCAAATTCGAACGTCGCCAATCGGCATAGTTCGGATGGTGCGGCGCGTAGATTGAAGGTCGGGTATGAAGTGACAGGCGATGATTTTCGGTTTTTCGCCTGAATTTATAACTAGAGTGTTTCCTATCAGGCGAAAAACTGTTCGAATATACGATCAGTTTTTTAACTCGATCACACTACAGCGGTGCATTTCCGTCGGCATCAAGCGAAGCTCGGGTATCGAGTGAAAGATAATAAGTGACGAGCGACGGTTTTCGCCTGAATAGATAACTCGAGCGGTTTTTTTAATAATCGAGCGATGTCGGTGATTTTAATAATCGAGTAATGAAGCGGTTTTTCGCTCGAGCGATCACAATATTAGAAAATAGTACTACAAGTTCATATAACCTTTATTTTTGGTATAGGCCTCCTCTTCGGAGATATGGGCTCCCAAAGAGCTTCAATGGAATCAAGTTTTTTATACATAATTATTGAACCACCATATTTCAATTTTTTTTTAATATTGACTAAAAATAAAATACTGTTTATTCATGTCGCTGATCCTAAGCTAACTAATACATCATGTATTTGGCGTATATGTAGGAACCGTTGTACAAAGTTCTTATCATACAGGGCGTTAAAAAAAGGGGACAATGAGTGTCACAGCTAGCCCATCCCTGCAGCTGTGACTAGTTCACAACACTTCCTTCGTATACATCATATTAAAAAAAAATTAAATATACCTGGTGGTTCCATAATTATGTGAAAAAAACGGGATTCCATTGGAGCTCTTTGGGGAGCCCATATCTCCGCCATTTCACTTGTTTTCTTCATATTCGAGAGATATCCCACATTTTCCCGGAAACCCTGAATTGAAAATTAAATTTTGACATTGACAAAACGAAAATTAGTATCAGTGACGTTATATCCAGCTTTATGTCAATTTTTTGCAATAGCGTCATAGAAATTATTTGCCGGTTTTTGCTGTATTACCAGAACTATGAGAGTTTCGTGGTTTCCCCATCACGTTTAATTGAATAGCTTATGATTGGCTCACCAAAATGTATTCAAACTCCGTACATGGGTTTACCATGTCGGCCTCATCAAGAAGTTATAAGGCAATTTTTCTATAATATGTACAGGGGGGGGCGAATATGCAGCAACCTCCCACCTCAAAAATTACATGAAATTTCCTATGTTCAATTCAACGATGTATCACCCGGTATAAAGCACAAATTTTAGTAAAATAAAGAAGTTTTACTAAAATAAAGACGATTTTCATAATGTTAAACACATCCATTTCCATTTGAACCATACTGGTGATGACGTACTTTCATTTTTCCCCGTTTCAACTGTATTATCTTTTAGAATAAGTGTTTATTACTTTTATAAAACAGGGTTGAAAAGTGTAATGTTTTAACCAGTTTATTCAAAGATGAATTGGCTAGAAAAATAAGAATCTTGATTTTACTAGATGTTTTTTTTAGTAGATGATTGTTTAAACGTTCAGTATATTTTTTGTTCAGTTAATCATTAAGTCAGTCACCATTTTGTTTTTGATCCTATTTCGTTTTATCCTGAAGGCGGATAATTACCTGTTTTTAGGGACCAATTACCTTAAGTTTAGGGTATACATTTTTTAATTAATAAATTAATGGAAGCAAGTAACAAAATTTTGTCAATTTGCACAAATGTTGTTTCCTGCACAAATTTTTTTATCATAAATTTTAAAATTTAGGTAATTGATCCCCTAAAATGAGTATTTTCGGATAAAACTAAAAAGAAACGAAATATTGATGAAAAACGAAAATGCGAATGCGCCACTATTTTATTATGTAAGGCCCCCCGAAACAAAATTCCTATATACGCCACTGACCAATGCATAATACTCTTAAACAATGAAAGAACCAATATATACGTTAAAACCCTGTAACTATTGCGTTCATCCGATAAGAGAATAAAACATTTGGCCTGTTATTTCTAAGAATGGCAACGCCTATATTTCTTAAATGAATGATCGAAGATTTCGATATTATTGCAAATTCTAGGAAATTTTGTAATTAAGATAATGTCGCGACGTTATATTAACGAGTTATTAATTAAAAGTTAACTTAAGCGTGAATAACTTCCAGAGTAATTATTTTCCTTCTGGTTCAAAGATCTGACTGATCTATGTAAAAAAGTTTATAATATGTAAGTGTTCGTCTGCTTGATACAGGGTGTTTCAAAAAATCATGTGAAATCGCTCGTGCGATTACCCAGAAATAAGACAAATAGTTACCATCATTTGCTTGAAACATACTGGGTGTTAAACTTTTTTAATGTTTTCAAGATATTTGCGAAACGGCTTTAGTAATTTTGGTGAAATTTGGGTTATGAAAAGTATCGAAAATAGCACATATTTTAACAATAAAAATGTGTGAACAGTGTGAATTTTTAACAAGAAATAGGTACGACACTGACTTTTTCTCATTTTGGTAGCACATTTTGTTACAAATTTAAATGAGTAAAAATACATCTCTTAATATTTATTTGAAGTAAACTTCGTTTAGGCGGCAATTTAGGCAGCGGAACATGATCTTAGCAAATTAGAAAATATATCTACTTAAATAAGTTTACAGTAAATGTAAATATGTAATGCTTATATACATGGTGTTATGGAAATGACTTATTATATTTAAACCGGCAAATCCTGAGATGAAAACAAATTGAAGAAAAATAACCGTAAATGGCGCTTTGAATTATGAAGCGAAATATACACTTTATATGAAATCTGAAAATTTACGTGGCCGCTACTGACGACGTTCGCAATTAATAATTTATTGAGGCAGTCTCAAGTCTCAAAAGAGGTCAGAGCATTGTAGGCGGAGTTGTTATATTGCAACACAGAATTGTAAACGTACGTGTTCAGTTTTTAACAACAATGCGTCTTTGACCCGCGTTATCAATTCTTTTTCAAACTGCAATTTTAAGGTACATACTCTCTTACATTCGATCTTATTTTAAAATAATCCGTTTTTAATTAAATTCCATAAAAAAATAAAACACAAAAAGTATGTTTTGCTACAGAACCAACAGTAGATAAATCATACAAATTTGAAATCACATCACAACATTTATTATTATGAATTAATTCACAATAGAAAAAAAATCGATTAATGCTACAACTAACACGTTTAAAATTCGTATATGTACATCAAGCACGTGGAACCTCGGCAACGTCGTTCCAACACCGAGTATCAAAACATACTGAAGGTTAAATATATAAATACGCCCGCGGTGGTTATCCAAACAAGGGAGAGACACGCGGTGTAACCTGGCATCACTGTGGTTTACTCTAGTGATCTATATGGAAAAAGAATCACCACACGAGCGATGACACATATTTTTTTAAACACCCTGTATATAATTTCATTGGCCCCTTTATCGTCGATTATCATGTTACTGAAATGCTATTGTTTCTGTCATAATGCCTAATTTATTAACTTATTGAATACATTTTGGGAATTTGTGTCACAATAATTAGGGAACAAAGTAGTATTTGCAAATTTGCAAATAAAAATTTTATGTTTCATTTAATATTTCATTTCAAACCGGCCAAAAAAAGAAGCTCTTTCCAACTAGTTGTTTACAAATACGAACCTAAATATGCAATAAAAGCTGGATGTCCCATTTAAAAGAATATATCTTTATGTTATCACACTTTTTTGGGCTACCCTGTATATGGAAAAATATTTTCCTGAAATACACTCTATTATACAGTATAAATCAGCATATGAATGAAATTTCTAACTTGATTCGTATATATGAACTTTGGAAAAGCCTGACTCTGTATATTACAATTTATTCTAAGAATAATTTGGAAGTAAAAAAAAATTAAAAACTTAAAATATTCTGGTAATTCCATGAATATCTTTAGCATATATAAATCAAATTAGCTTCTCATGACTTGATAGCGTATGACTTTCAGTTCCTTTGTATGTTCATTACTTAACGAATTATGAGTTTCATATTTTGTCAAACTATTGTTCTTTTATAGAAGAGTAGACCAATATTGATTATTTAAGTGAATTAATCCCATGACCATGTTTAATTATTAAAAAAACTAAACCTGGAGTTCCCTTAAGTGATCATGGTTCATAAATTTCATACCTGTTAGCTTAATTTGTTGTTTTGTAATCTTTCAGTTTTCAGGAAAAAATCAATTTTATATCGAAACTTATTCAGAAAAATTCCATGAACGAAGCTTGGTATTTATTTATTATTTCAAACTTATTGCTCTATTTGTCCTTTTTAATCAATAGAGTTTTTCTTCGGTCTCGTACGGCGCCATTGAAAGCTTTCACAGTTTGCGTGTGAGGTTTACTAATTGCCTCTAATAGGTTCAGAATAAAAATCCCATCAGGGGTTTTATGGAATTTTTATAGGCCAAAACAGTTAGTTCTTGCGAATGACTTCCCTAAATCTAGTAGAGTATTTTTTGTTAAGAGTCTACTGCGGGCACAAGCATTAATGTGTATAGTCTGGGTTAATAACTTAATAACTTTTGACCCGCTCATTTTTTTTTTGACAAAATTTGCGTGTGACATAAAGGGGAAAGGTAAACTACATTTTGACAGAAGAATGACTGAACTGTTAAAATGGCGGAAGGGCGCCATCTTGATAATGAAAATTAAATAGGAAAAGGATCTTTCAATACATGGTTTTGAAGGTACTATCGAGTACTTTACGATGCCAGAATAATACTTCTTTATTCGCAAGAAAAACAAAATGGAGACCTTTTAAAAATTGCATAGTTATTATTGTTTTATTATCCTTTATTTCATTTACCGTTTTAGAAAAATAAATTCAACTTGGCATAGTATAGTAGGAATGAGAGAGGTAGACTTTCTTGCATATTACATGGTGCTTACATTCAAAATGGCGGATGGGCGCCATCTTGATAAAAAAGATTGAATAGGAAGTGCGGTTGTGCGATACATCATTTTAAAGGTCCTATCGAGTACTTTATGATCTCAAAATGTGTCCCTATTCGTACAAAGAACAAAATGGCGGTTTTTAAAAAAATAATATTTACTAGTTTAGTTGAGATTTTATAACCTAGTATAAATCAGTTGGCTGATACTCACTGCTTCATGCCTGCTTGCTGAATTCAGAATTCAAATTCATGAAAGCGTACCGAATTTACCTCTGTTAAAAACTTTGATACTCGGGGATATTATTTAAAAATCGATAATGATCAAAAGTCTCCATGGGCCCGAGGTTCGAAAATGCGATCCCGAGGAGCTACCTTCATCGCAATCAAAATAGTAAAAATGAGCAAATGCACTGGCAATAGTGTGTCAGGCTTCCATAGCTCTTATACGAATTAACTTAGGAATTTTATTCATATGCCGATTTATACTGTATTATATGGTGCATTTCAGGAAAATATTTTCCAATATATAGGGTGACCCAAAAAAGTGTGATAACATAGTGCTGCCTTTTTTTAAATGGGACACCCAGTATTTTATTGCATATTTAGGTTCGTATTAGTGTCCTTTATAATTGCCTAAAGTTTTATTTCATTTGGTTATGTAGTTTAAGAGTAATACATTAAAAATTAAGAAAAAGTTTTGGAGTCTTTGAAAAAAATTAAAAAAACTACCTAAAATAACTTTTTTAACCAAGGCATTGAGTAGAATTTAAGACAAGAGGTCTAGAGATACTGTGAATATAATAACGTTTATTTATACAGGGTGTTCATAATTCAATCAAACACGACACATTTCAAAATAATTTTTCTCCAGAATGGAACGCCCTGTATATTATTTGGCTATTGGATGTAGAATTCATAAGAATTCTTTTTTTTTGTAATGGAAGCATATAAGTTATTTCTAGTCGTTCTCGAAATAATTCCTTCCATAAATTATGTTGTTTAAAAACGGTTTTTATTATGAAAATTAAGCATAGGCGAATAGATTAATAATTATAAACTACAGTAAGTGTTCAAAATGCCTACCATGTTAATCTGAGCACAAGTTAAAACGCTCTTCAAATGATCTATTTACATTCCTCAACATTTCAGATGAAATACTAGCAAGACGGCTCATTAGTGATGGTTATGCCATGGTAGGCTTTGAAATAAAATAAGAATTCATATAATTAACAAATGAATTCTTTTTGAACCTCTAAATAGAAGAAAAAAATTCTTAAAGGTATTAAATACATTTATTAGTAAAGATTATTTCGGAAATAACATTTGATGACCAAATTTAATTTCCTAGGTTAATAACAGCCGATGAGGAAATTTAAAAAATTAGGAATAATTTTGTAAAAAACCTGCTTGATTTTGAATTCCTCGAAACTTTTCTTAACAAAATTTTTCGATATTTTGAAGGCACTTTACCTGGATAGAAAATGAAATCATGCTCCAGTCAAGGCCTGCTTGATTTTATAACAATTAAAATTTTATTTTAAATACAAAAAAATATATTTTAAGAACATTTGGTTTCATGTACCGTTACAGTCGTTCTGTGGCGATTTACGGGGGGGGGGGGGGTTATAGGGGATATATCCCCCCTCCCCCATATGTACTCGTTTTTTATAAATATTGTATCAACATTCTTCATATCAATATCAAAAGGTTCGTGCCTGGATACGCCGCTGCAGGCGTTACATCATCTGTCTGTGTGGGTTTAAGTTTTACGCAATTGCGTGGTAAATGAGTGTTCGGAATATTAATGAGTACTTTTGTAAGAGTTATTTTTTGAGAGCCACGAAATGGCGTTGGGATCTTTTGACGAACTCTTTTTAAATTTAACTGAAT
The DNA here is from genome assembly GCA_963991005.1 of Barypeithes pellucidus. NCBI lineage: Eukaryota > Metazoa > Arthropoda > Insecta > Coleoptera > Curculionidae > Barypeithes > Barypeithes pellucidus. Next base: position 28,198,061 of record OZ022561.1, on the reverse strand, counting down.
GTATTTCTTTAACTTACCGTTTGCTGGTATCTCTTCTCCTTCTACGATCGTCTGTACCATAATATCTGTAAAAAAAATTATGTCCTTTAAAATAAAGGCAGGCCTAAAATATCTCACACTTTTTTTACAGAGTACGTAAGTACCAAACATCATGACTTATACACTCTAAAAAATGCATTGGTATCTAAGACTCATTTTATCTTGCTGTTAAAGTTTTAGCTTATGCAAAAGTAATTTCTAGTTAGCAAAACAAATTTTCGTTTTAACTGAATTACGATGAATAAGATGATCTAGTTAACAGAACAACTAACTCTTATTTTTAACTACTTCTTAGTTAACATAACTACATTATCATGTTGAAACCAACACTTTTTATTACCTAGCTCCCTATACTAATTTACCTAGTTATTACTATTGGCCAGATAGAGGTAGTAGTAATAAGTAGGTACGATGTGAGACGTCACACCAACTGCCGCCATTTGCTGCTAGGAGATGGCGCTGCGCGCTGTATTTTCTCGACTACTGTTGATAATACGGCGTGAAGTATTCCTACCCTGTACTGAAGAGAACAAAAGAGTTCGATACCGGTCTGCAGATGGTTACATCCTATCAATGGAAAAGGCTTCCTTTTCTTGGTAGTACCATTCTATCTGAAATAGTATTTTAAAGTGCTACTGTGTAGACTAAATACGCCCTTTGTATAAGGGTGGTCTGGAAAAATAATAATTTTTCCATACATTGATATTAAATATTTCTTTGCTCTTTTAACAATAAAATAGGTAATAATTAACAAACACAATTATTAAAACAATATGATGTTGCTCCTAATAACTAACTATATTGGCTACCGTAAGAATATTTATTCTTTCGGGTACTAAAAGTACTTGGTTGACTTAAAAAGAGTTATTAGTGACTACAACTAGAATAATCGTAGCAATAAAATTTGGCCTTCGATACTAAATAACCTCTAATCGCCATTTTCACTAACTTTTCTTGTTATTGAGACTAAGACAATTTTTTAGAGTGTACGAATCGCATAATATAAACTTGATATGTTCCGTACAATTTTGTATAAAGAGCTAACAGAAAATATTAACGCCACTCACCTATATTGACCATAAGGTTCCCCGTAAATCTCCCCCTTTAAAACGGCATTCTCCAAGGCCTCGTCTAATTTCTCCTTGTTCGTTCCGTATCTATAGCCTTTCTCGTATTCCGCTAAAGTCTTGTCGTCCAGGGCCATATTTGGAGAATACAGCGGCGATTGGACATGCTCCATGTTGCGAAGCATCTGGTCGTTCCAATCTGAAAGATCTGATTCTTGAGGCTTCAAATTAGTCGCTGAAAGGGATAGTTATTTATGCAGGGTGTCCTAGCACGAGTCGTGGTCAATGCCAAAGAAAAATAAACAATGGCCAGCTTAAGCCAAAAGTCTTTTTTCTCTTGTTGGTAAAACATTTTAATTTCAATAGTTGCGGAAGGCTTTTTTCGTCATGCGATTGGCCTGGGAAAAAATGCTACTAATATTGTACGTGTTACGGAAATAACCAAAAACATTCAATTAATAAATAGACCACATTGTTTTTATTTTGTTAGAATCATAAAGATGTTTAAACAGTAATCAATGATGTCAAGTCTATACCGAGGGTCCTAAACATAGACGTAACTAGGGGGGGGGGGGGGGCAGGTGGGCTAACTAAGCCCACCCCAGAATTTCTGAAGTTCGAAGCCATACATACGTCATAGTGACACTTGCCATTAAAATCCTACTAGACTAGGGGCCAGGCCCCCCCTACAAAATCATTCTAGTTACGCCAATGGTCCTAAATCTACCGCCTGCGTTTGAAACCGAAAAGTATAACATTAATTATATTAAATGCATTTCTCATGTTAAGTTAAGTAAAAATATGTGTACATGTTTTAAATTTTCTACTCCTAAAGTTATTTATAGTCTCTCAACAAAATCAAATTCCATGTTTTCGGGAAACCATCGTGGCAACAAAGTTTAGAACTTTCATTCATTTTTTCATGAGCGGTGTTGCTTGTGTTTATCTCTATTGCGATTATCTATTTATGACTAATGCTAGATCGAAATTATCGAAACGCGTACCTTATTACAGCGTTGCCATTTTTCTAAACTGTGCATAACTGTAAATAAATGGATGGAATATTTTGTCTTCCCTTTTATATTATATGATTATGGAAATAACTTATTATATTTAAATTCCTGATTCACTTGGGGCCTGGCCCTAGAGCCTTACATCATTAGGGGCCTCCGTATCGTCCTGTCCGTCCTGTAAATACATCCTAATCAATCGGGAGCATACAGAGGAGGTCAAAATAAACCTAATTTGTCATAGAAAAAAATCCTAAAGTACCTCTTAACGGAGATACAGACCCAGGGATTTACTTTTTTTCCTCTAACTGTTGAACCGACCGGTATAATTTAGTGAGTCATTAAACTATAAGATAAAAGTAGAAGTAGATTTTTACATCATCAGGGAAGTTAGGAACGGACTTGTCACCACACTCGGATCAAAATTTTGACAGATGTCATTTGACAGAGCTGAAAACTGATTTTTTAAATAATTTATTTATCTATCAATTATTTACACTTATAATACCTTAGAAACGGTTGCTATAAATATCATCATAATATCATAGGAAGTATTAGCGGGCGATAAAGTTCATAATGCCCGGGAATTATTATTAATGAAAATGTTGAACAAAATTTGTATTTATTTTTATAGTTATTTTTACATAATATTAATCTGTTTCTCCTATATTAAATGTACAATTTTTGAATTTTCCTGTGAAAGAAGCTGAACCAAGTATGAAATCTTGCTACTCCATGGCTGAGTTGCTCGAAGTGCATGACGATTTCTGCTCCATTTCAAAATTAATTAACATATTTTCTTTTTCGAGCTAGCTATCATCTGTGCTATTCGGTTTCTCGATGTGATGCTTTCCTCCTTATAACCCTCCGCTACGCTAGTACTCTTCCACTTTCCGTGTAGCTTAAGGGTTGCAAGGGAAGAACCACCCTCGATAAGAAGTGTGGACGAGGTCCGACGTAGGCACTGTCGTGTATAGTCATTGGCGTATTCTAAATTAAGAAATTTTCCTATGATTGAAGGAACAAGTCCTAGTGTATTTTTACCCACAGGCATACCTACTCATTTACCATTTCGGTATGTGAGGAAAAATCTGCGTTCCTTAATTCCTTTTGGCTTTAATGAAAAGTAGGTACTGTCTAACCAATTTTAAGGCATCTGTTTGGTCTCCTTCGAATATAGTAAAACTTTTTGGCATAGCAGTTTCAGCTTCTGGTGCCTTGACAAGTATAACAGGCCCCTTATCATCTCAATGGTTATTTTTACCATCTCATCCGACTTTTAGGCCGCCAAAAACTCCCATTCGAGTACAACTTTATGCAGCAGAAAGGTATCATTGTGCGCATTTTGACTTTTGACTTTTTAGGAAGATAACCCTTTGATTTACATTTTAAAAATGCTATTAATTGACAATATCTTGAAATATTAATATTTTCCTTTACTATAAGTTCAGATTTCACATGGGAATATTTTGTCCAAAGGCTATTTGGGGTAACAGACTAAAATAAAATAAAAATAATTAAAAATTGTTATTACCAATGAGCAAAAGGGTTTCATACCAATTCCTGAAAGTATGCCATCATTACTGTTTCGGTAATCACCGTAATTCATTTTTTTACTTTCCATTGTAGAACATTTTCATACTCCTTATCGCACAGGACTTTAGACTTTGCCGGTAATAAGTTTTCCTTAGCCTTTCCAGCATTTTCTCAAATATTTTGTGGGATTTCCTGTATTTTCGTTTATAAAACGTAAAAGACGCTTAAAATAAACAACCCTTTGCAACCGTCAAACTTATTCTATGACACCCGATCAAAACTCACAAAATACTAAAAATTGGCGAAAATAGTTTAAAAAAATGCAGGAATTTAACTATTTATATTTTAAATAGATGAAAAATAAAGTATTGTATACACCACGGGTGTTGGTAGACTATAACGCCCATCAGGCGAAAACTACCCATCGGGCTAGTTGCTTTCGCCTTCCATTATAGTATACTTAACGCCCTTGGTACATAAATAACTATTAATCATTACTCTTTAAAAAAGGAACTCGATAAAACTGGCGGCTCTCGAGATAAATCTCTCGAGATAAATCGGTTTTCATGCGAAACACTCAAAAGTTATTGGTGCTAAACACAAACAGGTAAAAATAAAGTTTTCCATTAGGATGTTTTAAAACTCTAAAGTTTGGCAAGTAATTTTTAAAAATAAACAAACAATCAATTACTCGTATGTTATTGCTAAAATATTAAATTTACCGGTGAATTTAATTCTCGATGTGATTTTTAGCATTAGTAACTTTTGAGCGCTTCGCATAAAGACCGCTCGAAAACCGCCAGCTTTAGCGCAATAAATTGAGAGTACCTTTTTAAAGAGGATTGACGAAAGTATTCAAAAGATCAGTTTTTAGCTCTGTCAAATGACAGCGGTCAAAATTCTGGCCCAACGAGTGTAGTGGCAAGTCCGTTCCTGACTTCCCTTACCATGTAAAACATCTACTGTACGGTAAACATTTTTTTACAGGCAACTTTCAGTCCTTAGCATATAACTTAGTAAAATGAACTATTTGCCTGTAGAAACAATTATAATAAATAAAATCTATGTTACTTCCTGCATTAGAATGCAATTTTAAGAGATTTTTTTAGATTATAGCTACAGTATTCAAATTTGAATTTAAAAATGTATCGCCGGTCACGTGTCCCCAGTCAATATTTCACGTCATTTTACTAAAGTTACTTTTATATATAAATAATTAACACTCCTACTACAATTTGTATTGAAAAAATAATGTTCAAAGATCAACAGTTTAGTTTCTCTAACGCAATTATTAACCACAATTTCCATCCCCGCAGCTGCATATATCGCCGGTCACGGCAGAAATTGCTTGTAAATAACGCCACTAGAGATTGGCCTGATAGTTTTACAAATATGACGGTAGGTGTTTGAATTTGTGTAAAGCGTGCTCCTGTTTAGGTAAGTTCCTTATTATGTTTATTTAGGTATAAACTAGAACATTGCCTACTTTTTATCAGGCGTATGTTTTTATGTTGTATCGCCGGTCACAGGGTTAACTCAGACCTAGTAGTCTTAATTAAGGGAAAAATACTGCACGAAGTCATTCTCTTGAGTACAGATACTCATTTCAGTCTAAAAAAGTTAAAGAAATAGCTTATATTGGCTGTTATCCACGAATTTGTGCATTTTTATATCGCCGGTCACAGTATCGCCGGTCACGGATGCAAATGTTATCGGAGATACATTGATGTGACGGTTTGTTATCCGAAGCTATATACAATATTTTTTTATTAACCATAAATTTTGATGTGCAAGTTTCGTTTACACCTTAGGTAGATTAAAAATATGGCTAATTTTCTTAGTAATTTAACATTCTATAAGGAACATTCCAAAACTTTAAGCCAATATAAGACAGGGCTGTTATAAATCATAGGAAAATGGTTATAGTGACTGATTAAGAGAACTCAGTTCCAAATATTGGCATTACATGCTTCAGAAGAGTAAAATTAGCCATGTGACGGGCGTTAAATTATTAAAAAATCGATGCTATAGACCAAGATCTTTGTGACGATGATCTTTTGCACGGACATATATACTTCCTCTAATTAGATACTATAAGAAACCCTTTTAAAAAATTAACAGATGTTTTTGAGATTATTAATTTTTAAAATCCGATTTACTGAAAGTTGCCTGTAACATTTTTTCACCTTTTTAGTATGGTTTAATGACTCTTTGTGGCTTCTATAAAATATTAAAATTTCATTAAATTTCACCGGTCGGTTCAAAAGTTAGAACCAAAAAGCAAATCGCTGGGATATCTCTTTGGGGCTCTATATCTCCGTTAAGGGGCACTTTTTCAATGACAAATTAGGTTTATTTTGACCTCCCCTGTATGCTCACGAGAGATTAAGCGGTACTTACCGTACACCCTGTATAAAACAATACTTGAAAATTCCTTACCATTTCTTAGACACGACACCAAGAGACACCAATTTGAAATACACAACCTTGTTTGTTTTGTTTCCTATCCTTCAACATCAGAAATTTCTTTGCGACCGACGAATACAGTGTGTGCCATTTAAAAAAAGTGAATTTTTTAAACAATACGAAAATCTGATGTTGAATTGTTTTTCTATTCTGTCCTTTAGTGTACTGATTTAACCATTACAAACATTAACAACATACGACAATGCTTTAAATTTTCTACATTTTTGATGTACGAAGATGACTTAAAATTTTTTCGAATAATCTGGGTGCCAGGGGATGGCCATTTGCTGCAATTTATTTCTTAATATACGGAACAGTGGCGGAACTTTAAACCACCCCCCCCCCCCGCAAAATTATTTATTAGGCCCTATAAAATGATTTATTTAGTTAAGAAGAATAACGTAAATTGGTAAATTATAGATATAGATGTTACTAAGAATTTAAAATAAAAAAAAATGTTGATTCCTATGAGAGAAATTTTTTTAATGCTCTTTAGAAACTAAAGTTTATACTAAAAATCACATTTATTATATAATATTATTATTATAATAATATTATTCCAAAACCCATAAAAAGTGACCACACTATTCTTTTCTGAATAACTTTATTGTTTAAAATCACTTTTAACCCAAATTTCCAGGAAATATTTACAAAAGTATAAGTTCCCGTAAAATTTATTTAAAAATACATAATAAGATCGAATAATTAGTTATACAGGGCAGGTTAAAATTAGAAGTTACTTTAAACAAGTCGCAAAAAAAGTTTTTCCTCTCAAATAATTTAGACTTCTACAGTTAAATCTTCTTATATTCTGAACAAAAAATATGTTAAGAGATTTTTTGATATTTCACTCGCTTAACCATTTATAACTAATTTCTAAGCATTTAATAATTTATATTTTACATTCAATTTCCTTAAATTATTTGTTTAGGAATAGGAAGTTTGCATTCAATAAAAAATACCTACGGTGACATAAAAACTTTAAAACGCTGTAGTTGTTAATCCCTTATTACTATAAACATTATCCAGGACCTATTTTCCTACTAGGCCCGGTGGGTCTGGGCCTGGGGCCCCATTTTCAGTGGAGCTCAGCACTTGGCTTGCGCGACACTACTTATTCAACACAAACAAGACAAAAACTAACCTTATTTGCAAAACGAATGGGTATCCTTTTTTATTACAAACAAAAATTGTAATGGTTCTCAAAATCTCAGGCGATCGACAGATGTGTAGGAACTCCTTTTCTTGATGATAGTATTAAATCATAATAAATTAGTGTTGCTTAAAAAAAACACTTTTTGATATGGCTGCTACGGAAGTGTGTATCGATTACGTTTACCAGAAACAAAAATGTACACAATTTTCGTTATACTGTTAATAATAGTGATCTCGAATCAGTTAATGAAATACGCGATTTGGGTGTTATAATAGACACTAAGTTAATTTTTAGTTCTCACATTGAACAGGTTATCAATAAGTGTAATCGATTTTTAGGATTTATTATAGAAATAGTTAAAATTTTAATAATCCTCAAACAATTCTAAACTGGTATTATGCGTTTATATTTAGTTTTGCATCGGTTGTTTGGAACCCTCAGTACGCGGTTTACCAGCAAAGGCTGGAAAGCATTCAAAATAAATTTTTACGGTTCTTATCACGAAAAACAGACATAGCTATAGTCAATAGCAACTATAAGCCTATAATAGAGAAATTTTCAGTAGTGCCACTTATTGAAAGACGGATGGTTTCCGATGTAGTTATGATCTACAAGTTGGTGAACGGTCTTGTTGATTCGCCAACGCTGAGGTCAAAGTTAAGCTTTAATGTACCGGTTAGGGACTAAAGGCTTCAAAATACTTTTAATATTCCACTAAGAAATACAAATTCTGGAAAAAATTCTCCTCTCTGTAGAGCGACTAGGGCATGTAATAGGCTTTCTTTAAGAATGGAAATGTTCGGGTTTTGTCTATAATTAGATTTTAAAAATGTGTAAAATCAATGCTATAAATATTCATAAATTTTAGGTTTACATAATTTAAGCATTAATAACTCCCACTAGCCAATACCACAACGTGGATGCTATATTGGGCTCAGTGCCTGTTGTCTCCCTATTTTTGTAAATAAATAAATAAATAAAACCAACATAGTAACTTTAATAATAACGAAGTTAGCAATAAGGCCGACTTTTTCCACACCTCATTTTGTGAAAATTCAATTAGTAAAATTCAAGTTTTATTATTGATTGGTTTTTAAAATATTACGATAAATTGTAAAATAACGTGTTTTGAGGGGGAAAGTTCAATCCAACACAACTTTTCAATCTCGTGCTGAGAATCAACAAAATCAACCCCCCAGGCTTCGAATTGTGCGAAAGATTTAGAACTTACTTTCAAAGGCGAACTGAAGGTCTTTGAAGGAAAGTAAAATATTAAATTTCCATAAATTAAATTCTTTTTGAATATTCAAAAGTATATTTCGAATAAAACATAGTTTTTCGAAATTTAATTGATAATAAGTTATGCGATTTGTTTCATTGGTTTGTTGGGTTAGGAAACAATTTTTTCATGAATTTCTATTTCTAAAATGTTTGTGGCCTATATTTTTAATTTATTAATTTTGTTTCATCAGTAATGATCTGCTGAATGCACTAAAAAAAAATCGATTTCAAAAATCGATGGGAAATAGGATGTCTTTTTTCCATCGCCAGATTCAATGGACAAAATGGCTGCATTCATCAGAGCCCATGCATTTATAAGCGATTTTTTGGTGACGTCACAATGTGCATCGATTTGTAGTTCTGCTGAATAGATTTTGTTGTCAGTTTTTTGTCTGGTTAGGATCCATTCTAAATATTTTCATCAAATATTACGTTTTTTTCTGTATGAAATGGATAATCTTATTTTTAATGCTCCTCTTTACTAGCGGAGATCGTGTATAAAATGCTTTTGTAATAATAATTCACTTCTTTCGTAATTTTTTATAAATTTTACTTCTCAACCTGACAAACAAAACTGGCATAAATCACTTTTTCAATTCGATGGAAAAAATGCCGTTCGATTTTCCATCGATTTGTGAAATCGATTTTTTTTGTGTATTCAGCAGATGATTACTAATCGCTTACAACTCGATGGGTTCTGCTGAATGCGCTCATTGACAAAGCGATTTGTGATTTGACAGCGATTTATGTCAGTTCTGTTTGTCAAATTATAAAAAATGACAAAAAAAGTGAATTATAATAATTATGAAAACATATTATACACGATTTCCGCTAGTAAACAGGAGATATATTAAAAATATAATATTAAAATTTGATGAAAATATTTAGGATAGATCCTAACCAAACAAAAAACTGACAACAAACTGCATTCAGCAGAATTACAAATCGATGCGCATCGTTACGTCATCGATTAAAAATCGCTTATAAATCGATGGGCTCTGCTGAATGCGACCATTCTTTAAGAAAAAAAGCCTTTTCTCACAGTATGTCAAATATACTGTCTAAGGATATAAAGTATTAGCTTTTCAACGTTTGATATCATTTACATGCGCGGGAAACGCCTCTGGCCCGAGGGTATATATCTATTAGTACCCGTGGTGCATACAAACTTTTATATCATACCAGTTCGTTATAAATAATAAATATATTTTTAAAATTTAATTTGATATACCAATATTTTATTTTTACCTGCGACATTACCTTGACATTATTATATCCTGCGTTTTTGTTACTAGGGAGATAATGTTTAATGTGTCAAAAATCAAAAGTGGAACAAGGTTTTGAAATTCCCGACGAAATTGAAAACAAGGCAACGCAAAACCTGTTACCGAGACTCATACGACAAAGAATATGACCAACTTTTGAAGTGGATGTCAGAAAATGCTGTTTACGTTGAAAGGCGGCAACTCTTTTAGCAGAAACTGGAGCAAGTATGACTACGCCGAAGCGCCATGATAAATGGAAGAGCACCACAGTTGCTGAAGCATATTTAGAGGATAGTATATCCTCAAAAAAAAATGAGGTTTCAAGGATGTTGGCTGGCGTACCATCTGGATCTCGCAGTTCCTTACAGAAACTAGAGACTCAGACAATGAATCATGAGTCAACCTTTGCTGCAGGAAATTTAGCTATCAGCGGAATCTTATAGAATTGCCAGCTCTATATAAGTATAACCAAATAATATATAAACGTAAATTTATATTTTGTTAATAAAGAATAAGTTAATCGAAAACTGTTTTTTGCGTCTTAATGCCAGCGCGGACCATAATGTGTACTTTATGCCCGCACGAGCATAAAGTAATCCATTATATAGATGGTATTTAAGGTATAAGAACACAATAATGCACTGGTATGACATAAATTAAATTATTTTCTATCCTAACCCAGTGTGACAGATTGAGAAAGAAAATATGTCATCTATTTGATTTGAAACAAAAAAATTGACAGGAGTCAAACTAGTTTGAAAAAATATTGCGATGAATGAGATGGATGCCAGTCCCTGTAAAAGTATCTACATAGAGGATCATGGGAAATATAGAAGATATTCTGGATTATTGGAGAAGACGCCCAAAGTGAAATCAAAAAGGTAAAATAGGTGATCTCAGCTGCCAAAATATCCAAGAAATATTTTTCCAAATTGATTTAGATGCCGACATTAAACATATTTTCTTAAAACAATTAATTTACAGCAGGTTTTAAACACTGGTAACAAGAATAATAGAATTCAAAAATTAAAAACGGTGCTAAATAAAATATAAAAATATAAAGGGTATCCGGGAAAATGTGAGAAATCTCCCGAATATGAAGAAAACAGTACTAGAAGTTCATATACATTTTTTTCGTATAGACCTCCTCTTCGGAGATATAAGCTCCCAAAAAGTTCCAATGGAATCAAGTCTTTTACACATAATTATTGCACCACCAGGTATATTTAATTTTTTTTTTAATATGATGTATATCAGGTTACACCCTTCAAATTACCATCCAGTCACAGCTGTGATACTCATAGCCCCTTTCTTTTAACGCCCTGTATGAAAAGAACTTTGGACGACGGTCTTTACATACCTTTAATTAATGACTAAAAATTAAGTAGATACTCTTCATTAATGTCTCTAATCCTAACCGTTTTCGAGTATCTTTTATTGAATTGTATGATGTATATGAAACGCCTTTTTTTCGAGAGATCCGTTTTTTATACCTATCCGTTGAAGGTGTGTCCGCAAGTGGCAGGCCCATCACTTGTTTCAACTGGGGCCGCGTCAGGGTTAGCATCCCATTCGCTAGTATTTCCGATGATTTTCCAATTACGGCCCGTGCGTGTATTTGACCAGGTAACCTTTGTCATCGAGATAGGTGTTGTTTTTTCGACCATCTATCTAATGTTGTTTTTGTTGCCTGTTTTGATGTGCAAAAGGCCGCAGCTGTGAGTAATTCACAATACTTTCTGGGATAATAACAGTGCTGGGATCGCTCGAGTGAAAAACCGCTCGAGTATTCGATTATTGAAATAACCGTCATCACTCGATTATTGAAAAACTGTTCGAGTTATAAATACAAACGATAATCGTCATTTACAACTTTTTACTCGATACTCGCTGGCACATCATCGCTCGATTAATCGGAGTTTCAAGTGATTTCAAAAACCGCTCGAGCAATTATTGGAGACTACTCGAGTTAAGCAGCGTTCTCACGAGTCGATTTTAGTTGATCAACTTAAGTTGATCAAGTTGTTTGTTCACACATAATGACCAAAATTGATTCGGTAGTGGTTTTTAAAATGGCTGCGAACGATGTTGTTCAAGCAGGCACAGCAGCTATTTGTAAATTATTAAACGAAGAAATCAGAGATATCTTGTCTAAAGTTGACAAAAGTGTAGAAACGTCGGTTTTGGATTAAAATAAATTGCGACAAAATAAATTGGGGGTTTCAGGAACCTCGCTTAAGGAGCTGGCTTTAGAGGTCAAGGATGCATACAAAAATCATTCGAGAATGTCCGAAGAACAATTTGAAGGACTTCTTCTTAAGACAAAAAGCAAAATACAAGAAAAAGATACCATTATGAGAAGACCAATGCTCACTTTTTTGTCTTTTTTTCAATGCACAACTTGCACACACAAACCGCAAAATCAACTTTACTCGACTGACAACTTGTCTGAAAATCGCTTATGACGTATTAGTTGATCGATAAGTTTTGAAAATCGAAAATATGGCTCACAAGTATGTTTTTGTTCGATTTTGCTTGATCCATAAAAATCGGTCAACTAAAATCGACCCGTGAGAACGCGGCTTCATAAGCTCAAGCGAAAATCGTCGCCGAAGGCGCCCGATAATTAGGGTTGCCAGATTGTCTTCGGAGATTTCGGTGACAAATTTTGTTTCCATTCAATTGAGGATAATTTCCGAGATTTCTGCCAGATTATTATAATTTAGCAAATAAAAATAAAATAAAAGGAAATAAAAAGGTAATAAATTCCGGATTATACAGAGCAATCAGGGACCCGCGAGAAATTGCGAGAATATCCCGGTCACCTGGCAACCCCTGTAAAAGTGAATATGAATTGCGAGTGAACTCGCTCGAGCGGTTCGCTCGCTTATTGAAATCGCTCGAAAACTTGATTCCATTGGAGCTCTTTGGGAGCCCATATCTCTGAAGAGGAGGCCTATACGGAAGAAGTTTATATGAACTTGTAGTACTTTTTTCACTTGTTTTCCCATATTTTCCCGTACACCCTGTATAAATATACAAATAGGAATATTCTTTGGGCCAGGAACGCCATACGGTTACGCGTTTCTTAATCTTTTGTCAATATCCAAGAATATGCAGATTTAAACGACTTTTAAAATGAAGTGCCACTTGACCTACCCCCCACCCCCTTCCCTTTGAAGATCTTAAGAACTACCCCTCCCACGCCGAAGGAGTCAAATATTCTCTAAATGCTACCAACTTCACAATTTTTAATCTTATTTACTGGAAGAGAGATATTAATGGTGGAAAATTCTCCCCTGTATACAGGGTGTTATGGAAATGATGTATTATATTTAAATCGGAAATTCCTGTGAGAAAAAGACAAATTGAAGAAAAATACCCATAAATGGCGCTTTCAATTCATTCAGCGGTAAAAGTGACCTGACGTCAAACCAGAAAAGCACCTGTGTGACACTGCGATACATGTAAGCAATCAAGGAATTCTGGCCGGTGTTGTCATATGTACACCTTAAACTCTTTAGACAAAATAAAATAATTTAAATACTTTTCCATTCTGTAATACCTTGTACAATTGAATGAAGAACATTTACGACGGACTATGTTTTAAACAACCCGAAAAAACACATGGAATAGTAATAGCCACGTACGTCACTAGGTCAAATGCCAATGACCTCTTGACGCGTTACATCGTCTGAGCGAAGTAGTTTTATATAGCGCCACACGCTTGCGGTCCCTTAGTTGAAGACCAACCAGCGGCAGGATACGTTGTGTCTTGTCGATCACCAACACACTCTCAGCCACCCGCTCTGTTTTTTCGGTTTACGCGTGTATCTTGCCCGTCCATAAATAATCTTTGAATATTGTTTTTATTGACGCGTTTCTTTTGGACGTCAAATTTCGTCGCGTGTAATAAAATCTAATATAATCTATATTATTGTATTTTCAAAAGCTAACTATCTGTTCTGTTTCACTATTACTATGTGTCCATAAAGTGTTTCCAGGAGTGTTCCCATGAAAAAGAAAAAAAAACTGATTGTGTTTGTGCCTGGATTTCCTCGCTCTTTAGGTATAAAGATAAATACAAGTAGGTAGAAAATAATTTATTTTTTAAATTTTATATGGAATTTCAGTTTTACATTAAGTTTGGCAAGATTGCCATTGGCTCTGGGTGAAATGTTGTACAGTAGCGCGGACTGACCTGTGGGTAAGAGTGTTTGTTATACCACTTTTAAAACGGTCGATTTAAAAAAAATAAAATATGTAGCGCTTCTTTAGGACACCCAAGGAGTCACCGATTTAAATATAATACGTCATTTCCATAACACCCTGAATTACGTAATAATGCCATATTAGGGTTTTCTATAAAAGCAATATTTTTTAGGTTTAAAATAGATAAAGTTGTAGATGAAGGACTTAACTTAGCTTTTGTAGAAGATGCCGAAGGGTTTGAAAGAGAATTAACATCGAAAACCGAAATTGTTGGGATATCCACAAATATAAAAAATAATTTAAACATAATCGATGATCGAAATAAACCGTTAAAACAAAGCCCATTTCAACGAAAAATTAGAGGTAGACCTCGAAAAGTTAAAAATGAAATAGGCGCAGAAAGAAGTCATAAAGAGGTCAATGCTAACAGTAAGATTGGACCAAGTCCTAAAGCAACAAGAGACCGAACATCTTCAAATGCTGCCCGAAGTAAAATTAATTTTAATAATGCCTTTGTAGAGGAAAAAGAAGAAACTTCCAAAAATAAATCTGGAGAAAGAGAAAGGAAGCAACGACGTTTGTCGGGTCTTTATAAACCCGATTTAAATAGAGGATTTATTGAAGAGAGTTCCCTGTATGATGAAGACATATTTTTGGCAAAAGAAGAAATACCATTCATGCACGTATTTGATGAAGAAGGAAAAATTCAATTTGAAGCCGCTAATATTACTAAAGAAAACTCATCAGAGTTTGACGAACCAGATAGACAAAACAATAATAATGTGACGCCTGTAAAGTCGAAACTTAGAAGGAAACCGAAGAAGAAGGACACCGAAGAAGAAATAATCAAATTATACACTGACAAAACAGTTAAAAAGAAGCAAACTTCTCTGGAAACTATATTTGAAACACCCAAACCAGAGCCTATGACCGTGAAGAAATATAGAAGGTTTATAAATTTTAATGAGAGGATGAGTAGCATTAAGGTAAAGAAGAGATGCTGTAAAATTGTTAAATATAATTTATGGCAAAATACTGATCCGATAACTATGGACTACTTTGTCAGGAAGATGGAGGAGATTGAAGAAGATTTTTAGGATAATTTAAACATTTGTTATACTGTATGGATTGTTATTATTAAATGTAATTAATAAATTCCTGCGGATTATATCAATCTTCGGTTAACATTGTCAGTAAGATTTTCCAAGGAAATAATTGGATTCTATGGTAATTACCATACTGGAAGCGATAACACTGATACCATACATGATATAAGAGTGGAAGATGGTTATTTTGATTCAGCAAATCTTGCATCATTGTCGAACGCAAGTAATTTTTCACCCAACGTAATTTCCGTATTACTTCTCTGGTTTGACCAAGATGATATGGTCAGTAGCAAACGAATGAAGCACAAATATTCATTGAATACTTCACAGTATATTCGGGCATTAGTGTTTTTGCTTTTTTTCACTCAAATTTTCCATATACATAGTTGGTACTATCCACCGTATCCACCTCTTCCTCTGGCCCTGCCCAAAAGTGCATTTACTCGATAATGCGATGCATTATCAAATGATTGGCATTAATTAATAAAATGAAAAATACAATATTTTTTTAACGCCCTGTATTTCGAAAACGAAGCGACATGCGAAACATTTTCGTCTTAAAGTAAGGTGAGGATTCACCTCCATTTTTTCAGAGAGGTTAGAAAACACCCTGTATACGACCAATTCACAATGCACTGAACTCTAGAATCGACATGACTAAACCGGGCGTTTCGATTTGTATCCAACGTGGTATATCTGAGATACAGTGGCGGCTCGTGACCTATGATAGAGGGGGTTCACAAGTATCGTGAAATTCTTTTAAAAATTTTATTCTTGTGTAACGACCAAACCTCCTCAGCTACTAAACAACAAACAGGAAAAACAAAACAAACGGTTAGTTATGCAACATCCACAATCCAGATTTTTTTCATATATTTCATTTTTAAACTGTCTAATAAAGTCCCTAGATTTACCCTTTGTGGCCTGCGTTTAATTAATTTGGGGTTTAGGTCTTCCCGCATTCTTCACTTCAATTTTTCTTTGTCCAAACTCAAAGAATTAAAGTTATTTTTTAAATAGTCCAACGTGAAACCATTCATTTTAACTTAATAAATATATAATATTAAAATATTAAAACATACACGCTCGAATTTCTAAATACATGCATGAACAGACAACAGCGCGGCGCACACTAAAATTGTGCGCCTTTTCCTTGTTACATCGCCATAGCCCCGCTATCCCCCGCCACCCGTTACTACAGAGGAACTGCATTATGCCCCGCCCACTTATTCGCATATGCGAGTATATCGCGTCATTGTCCTTGCTGAGTTGCCGCATGAATCGAGAAGTTATAATATACAGTTTGGTTTGACGGTACGACAAAATTATTGAGGGTCGGACTTTATACGATAAATAATATAAATTAATATATTTTTATTCGTCTTGGGGGTGCACGTACGCAAGTGATTCTGTGGAAGACCCGCCACTGCTGAGATAGATCGAAATCCGTCTAAACCAAATATAAGTTATCAGATTTTTATATTCGACCCGATTTTTTTTAACGTTCTATATTCTAATTACTAACCTCTTTTAATAGCAGAAGTCGGATTGTTGAAATAACTGATTTTTCCTATATTTTCTTCGGGTCCGGTATGGTCAGGGTGAGCTCTTTTTACTGAAAAAAAAAACATACCATGAATAAGTTAAAAGCCAGGGTTTTAGGAGCGGAGTAAATAATATAAAAATACAACGAAAAAATAAATAAAACCTAAGCCAGACTCATATGACTGACTTGGCCAATATTTGTAATGGCTTATACAGGGTTCCCCATAATAGACTACCCATTTTATATGATTAATAAATTCCCTACGAGATAACTAAATCGGTTGTTCTCTGTGGGATTATCTTCTGTAGTCTTTGGGATTTAAGTAAATTATTAATCAAGTAGGCGCCTGTTACAAATAAATTTTAAATTAATAATTTCGTGGAACGTCATTTTTCCCCGACTTAACGGCACCCGATTTTTTCCTGTGGGGATATTTAAAAGCCAAAGTGTTTGCGAGTCATCCAGGTACTATCGAGGAAGTGAAAGTCAAAATTCGTGAAGAACTTGAAGGAATAGACGAAGGTTTGCTACGCCGTGTAATGAACCACTTTTTATCCAATATTGAAAAATGTGTTGAAGTTGGTGGAGGTCATTTAGAAGACGTGATTTTTAAAAGTTAGAATTAAATTAGCCAAATATTTTTATAAGTTATCATAAATCCCAAAGAGTTAGCTGTAATTTAGTAAGATAAAAAGTTTGTTTTGTTAACTAAAAAAATTTTAATTCAACTATTAAAATGGGTAGTCTATTATGGGGAACTCTGTACTTGACAATGAGTATCGTGTAAATGGTAGAAGTGTCAATTATTGTACAAGTAAACCATTCACATGACATGGCAAGTATGCACAGTAACAAATATATAGGCCCCTTAGCTTTAATCTTTAATCTTTATTGTATGAAATAATTACAGTAGAACCTCTCATAACGGACTAAATAAGCGGACATCTCTATTAAGCGGACTTTTTTTTATAGTCCGGAACTAGGTATATGAAATTTCATGCAAATCAACCTTTCTTGGGCGGACGCGGACAGGCCGATTTCATACAAAAAGTGCGAAAACCCTTCTTTAAACGGACACACATTTTTTAAAAGTATTTGGGAGACGAATAACTACGGTGCAAAAACTCTGTGAAGACAGAGCGGCAACAAATCGCGTATGCGTGGCAGAGCGAAAGAACTTCGCCGAATGAAGGTATGTGTGGTTCCCCGGCAGCAGTCCGCCGTTTATTTGTGAGTTGTAAGGTTACAATCGTAAACAATGGCACAAAAATATCGCGTTTTGAGTAGGAAAGAGAATATTGATGTTGTGGAAGTTTGTAATTTGAGAACAATGATTTGGGCGAGTTCATTAATATTGATAGCAATGTGCTATTAGAAGATGATAGTGACCCCATTCCTACCGATTATGTAGCCCTAACTGAAACCACATCACTATCTGACGACTCTGATGAAGAAGTTGAATCCAATAATCAAACAAATGTCACCAATTATCAATAAGCCATTAGTATGGTAAAGGAATTATAAGATTATGCAAAGAATAGAGGTGACTCTACAGCAATGGAATTGTTATCAGACTTGGAATTACATTTTCTAGATTGCAAGTATAAAACGCAAACACGTCAAACTACGTTATAAGATTTTTTTAGTACTACATCCTAACTAAAACTAGTGTATTTTTGTTATGTTATATTTATTTGTACATACATATACATAGTAATAATTTTGCATTTACATATTACCTAATAACAAAGTTCCCATGAGCGGACACCTCTATTAGGCGGACACATTTAGACGGTCCCGTAGGTGTCCGCCTAAGAGAGGTTTCACTGTATACCTAAATACCATGATATTATTCTTTTATTTCACATAAATGCGTAAAACGCGTAAAAGAGAGCTAAAAAAGCATCAGTATTAATCTCCATAAGAGATTTAAAAATCACTCGCCCGTTGACGTCACAAGCCACGCCTCCATCGGCGTGGAATCATATCTCTTAGATCTTTATACCATGCGAAATTTTAGTATACAGTAGGTACTCAAGGCAGATCAGCACCGGATCTTGATTTTTTTCGAGACGGAGCAAAAACTTAAAACTGGCACTCTCGCATATTTTCCATCCCTTGTTGTTTTTAGTAGTTATAATTAAAAAAGCATCGCTGCCGCGCACTTTTAGAATCTAGA
The DNA here is from genome assembly GCA_963991005.1 of Barypeithes pellucidus. Classification (NCBI taxonomy): domain Eukaryota; kingdom Metazoa; phylum Arthropoda; class Insecta; order Coleoptera; family Curculionidae; genus Barypeithes; species Barypeithes pellucidus. Next base: position 28,179,198 of record OZ022561.1, on the reverse strand, counting down.
ATTTAGCTACAAATAATTCAGATTACAACAGGAGTTCTAAACTATATTAACCTATATTTTTTTCAAGTATTAGTAATTTATTAATATTTAAAATATTCTAAAAAATCCAGACTACAAAGAAATTAAAAGACCAGTAATGAAAATATTTATAAGTTAAATAACAATTCTATTGTTACATAAATAAAATAAAAATACCTGTTTTTGACAATAAATTGTTGTAACATTTTTAAAAGTGCACTGGGCACTATAAATGCAAAAATATCGAAAACAATTGCTCGGAGCGACATTGACATGATAGGCACAACATTTTTAGGCAAATGTGATATTTTTAATAAACACATAAATACAGTAAAGCGCAAAAGAGTTTCATTTGCTGCTATGTACTACATTGTACTACATTAAAATTATTAACAGATTCGAATTTCTCGGCCAAAAAAAAACTCACAAGCCAAAAATTGTATGCTAAAATATTAGTTAAAAAGTTAATTAGGAAATTAGAAAATAAAATTTTCACTTGGACACCCTGCATTTCGGTTATTATCAACTTTTTAACTAAGTAAAGTTTGGATACATTGCAATATTTTTACCCAAAAATTCTGCAGTTCTACTGTGTACTTAATATTAATTTTGGGATAAAAGTTTCTAACCGATAATCCACACCACATTTGAATTTGTCGCGCACTGAAGTTGCCGCCCGGGGCACCGGCTTGCCCTCACCGCGTATCTGTTTATTGTACCATGATTGGACCGACAGTATGTAAATGTTCCTTAAGCCAGTACCTCGCTTCCCGTATCCCGGCTACCCGTTGTTGGTGTATGTTTCCTGTGAAATTATTTGTTTCCATGTGCATGCATGTCAAAATTTGATTCAAAATTAGTGTAGTGTATATTTTTCGGTGTACTTTTTATGGAAATTAGGAAAATAATTGTTGAGGTAAAAATTATAATATAGAGTATAAAATTACATGGCTGACAACACCTAATTAGTAATATGGGTTTATTTAGAAAATGTCGGTAGTGCACGCGGCTTTCTATGAGAGAGATAAGGTGTATTTCTTCGGTTATTATCTTAATGCGCCATTCTTTGGTTATTCTTCTCCAATTTGTTTTCATCTCGGGATTTGTGAGGTTCAATACACGGTGTTGAAAAAAGGTCGGTACCCCGGAATAACTCCGGTGCATCGCATTGCAGCGGAAAATGTCTGGGGAAAAAGTTGTTTGGTTTTGAAGGAGGAATAGTTTACAATTTAAACCACCCCCCCCCCCCCACCCCCTCAACCCGCGGGCGGGGGTGAGTTAAGATTTTCAAATGGAACCCTGTATTTTTTATTGGCGTATCGTGTTCTCCGACCAAAAATAAACATCTTTTGTCCGAAAATTTTTTTTATTTGGGCCCATCCTTCACCAATAATCACCATGAGAAAGACAAAATCAAAACGGTGCGAAATCAAGTTTTCTCCCGGAAATACTCTTTTTCTCTGTCTTGTACTAAAGAATTCCCCTGATTATTGGTGAAGGATGGGCACAAATAAAAAAAATTTTTGGACAAAAGATGTTTATTTTGGTCGGAGAACACGATACGCCAATAAAAAATATGGGGTTCCATTTGAAAATCTTAACTTATCTCCACCCGCGTCCGGGGGTTGATGGTGGTTTAAATTGCAAACTATCCCTCCTTCAAAACCAAACAACTTTTTCCCCAGACATTTTTCGCTGCAATGCGATGCACCGGAGTTATTCCGGGGTACCGACTTTTTTTCAACACCGTATATATTAAGTCAATGCAATAACAGGGGACACCTGTTCGTGGAACCCTGTGGTTCCGCGGAATCCAGATGGAGAATCACTGCCGTTCACAATTTCCTGGTATTCTACAGCCCCTGCTTGTTCCCAAAAGACAGTGGATATGAACTTTTCATCTGACGAAAATTAAGGTACCTATTTAAAGCATTTTGTAGGGAGCACATTTAAAGTAAATCCTTTTACTAAAATCTTTTGCGTTTATCACACACTTTTTACCGACATTGTATATTAGCGCTATTGTCTGTCCACGGGCAATCTTTAAGGGCATATTTTAGGGCAAAGACCGGCAACAGGTCGGTATATTATTGATCTTTTGTTTAACTGTTGCACTGTTGGCGTAGGCGTGTCGGTACAAAATAGAGAGTTTTTAAGGGCATTTATTTCTAAGAAACGAACTTTTAGCTTTTAGAATAAATAACAGGATATTTTTATATCATGGTCATAGTAAAAATCAAAGAGCTTTCGATGCAACCGTATTATTTTTGTTAAGTAGAGATGCGCCATGGAAGATTCTTTCACAGCTAGTTTTCTTGTCATACATAACTCGTTTGCAGAGCAGTCAGGTTAAAGTGAAGGTACAAAATATATGAAAAATTCGGCGTTAGTAGAGCAAAATGTATCGATTGCCAACTGATTTGTAACCGTTGCGCATTTGCTCCATCGGTTGTTTGTTTGTTTTCGATTTGTCTCTACCGATTCCTTTTATTTTTTTAGTTTTGGAATGTTTTCGTTAAACTTACTTTCCCTTATTTTTTAAATATCAATTCCAAAACTCTAAACGAAGAAGAAATGAGCAAGAGTAAGAATACTTGTAGGTTAGGCAAGAAGTCAGATTTGACAGTTGAAGGCTTGGCATTTACACCAGATACTGGATAGTCAAACTGTAAAAGCAAAAGTGGCGAATTTATGGCCTCGCGCATGTAAACAAAGCTGATTTTCAGATGCTAACTATTTACCTTAACCGGCGAACAGTACCGTACTTCGCCCTTAATGAAAATGATTACACGGCAATATTTTGCCACATCAACACCTTCTTTACTGGGAAATAAACAATCTATTTTCTCGCATAAAAGAATGCCTTGTAGCAATCACTGAAAAGCAACCTTTAGAATTAATTTTAATATCCATTGTTCTCGTATCGATAGATTTTTAATATCGTTACATCCCTACGATTGATTTCGGTTCTGGACGGTCGTCGTTGGTTGGCAACCAAACCGGCACCAATGCCGACGGGGTTGCCTATATGACGGCGACTACATTGTGCGCAACACAACCGACGAGCAACCTTTAAAAACATGACCGGAAAACCGTGCGCACCAACCCATATTTTCGCTGATAAAATTTAACTTTTTACTGCGCATCCCGTAAGTTTTACGTATCCATAGTTATAGGTCGGTGGTATGGTGACGTTTCTTCGCCGGAAAATAAGCAACTAAGGTAGAACTGGGTTTTATGCACACATTATTTGGACTATAGAACTAATATTACAGAACCGAATTACAGAATATTACAGAACTAACATTGCAGAATCGGATATAGTCATGGACGGACACGCAATCCTACTGGCTTCATCTATTAATTTGCTGGGCGTCAATTTGGGAGGAAATATGTCTTGGCATAACCACGTTGTGGCAATCGCCAAGATAGCTTCTCAGAAACTTGGTGTACTCTTCCGAACCAATAAGTTGTACACACCTCAACAACTATTGACACTATACAAAGCCCAGATTCGACCATCACTAGAGTACTGCTCTCATATCGGGAGCTCTGCACCCAAACATACTCTTCGGCTACTGGATTCTATAGAAAGAAGGACCATTCGTCTGATTGGAGACCACGAGCTGACGAAGAACCTGAAAAGCCTAGAACATCGAAGACAGGTTGGGGATTTGACTCTCTTCTACAGATGTTTTCATGGAAAGTGTTCGGCTGACCTTGCCCTCCTAATTCCGCCCAGAGCGGCGAATAGCAGAAATACACGACGAATCACTGCCGTCCATCCATATGTGGTTAAGCTTAGTACTCCTTGAGCTTCATTATTTAAGAATTCTTTCATCTGGAGGACTTCATCCTTATGGAACGACCTTCCCGAGGTCGTCTTTCCCAACGAAAATAACCTAAAACGATTCAAAACCAACGTGAAACGTTTTTTTGCGCATACGCACCACTCCCAGAGTGCCCTAAAGGATTTCTCCTATAGTGCTTGTGTTTGATCATAAAAAAATATTAAGTTGTAATAATTAATTATGAATCATGTGTTTTATGTAATCCCGTGACAATATACCTTACAGGTACATACTTAACAGGATTTATTAACATTGCTATTAACAACTATATTATTAAAAACGAATACAAGGTTCAAGTGTATGATGCTATGTTTCAACATTCGCAACACTTTTTACTGTTAGTATAAATATCACATCTCGAAATTATATCTAGGAAATTTTCTCCATAAGCTTATTTGTTTACATATTATTACGTATCTCTTTAATATTTTAAATAATCAAAGCTTTGATATATAACATGGTTTTCAATTATGGACGACATCAAAAGATGTATTCTGAGATTCAGTCTTGTAGACGAAGCGTTTTGCGACTTATTTTAATTGATATTTGAGTAGAGTTTTTAGTTCAATAAACAGCGTGGGCTAAAAGGCGGGACCCCGTAAGCAACAAAAAGCACCTGGATACGTGCTATTAGTATACAGGGGTTAGCAGGAATTGCCTTATTATCAGCAAATTATCGCAAATCCAGAGATGGAGAAACAAATTGCTGAAAAATAACCATAATAATTTGGATTAGTACGCGAGAAAACCACCATATACGAGCCCTGTCTCAGTGAAGTTGGCCCCACTATCAAAACTACGTTTTTTTTTATGAAATTTGTCATATTTGCGAAAACGTATTAAAAACTAAAATGTATTTCTGATAACATACGATATTGTTATTTAATATTAGCCTAAAATACTACATTTTTTTGTAACAGAGAAAAAAATATCTTATAAATCCAAAAAAACTGTCGATTAATAAAAATCAACGAAATGAAATAGCAGCAAATCACCACTGCGTTACATCGCCTTTTCGACTGATTATTGCTTCGACACGTCTTGGCATTGTGCCAACTAATGTTTGGCAGTCATCTGATGTAAAACTGTTCTTGGAGACGGGTTCGCAATTCTGGAACGGTTCCTGCGGGATTCGATTGGAGCTTTTTCTTCATGATAGGCCACAAGGTTTCAATCGGCGATAGATCTGGACTACTCGACGTCTATTTTAAAACTGGAATATTATTTTCTAACAGCCAATCTTTGACACCATCTTGTTGGAAGATAAATTCAATATTGTTTAAACGCATTCGTTCAATTTGAGATGTTAAGTTATTTTGAAGTACATTAATGTAAAGTAGTGGTGGAATACTATCGATGGCACTATCGAAAACTATCGATTGTTTTAAGTAATCATCGATAGTTTAAACTCGCATGTTATTAGTATTTCTTAAATTTAAGTTCACGGAATTCGATTTAAAAAACTTAAATTAAAAATAAACCAAATTCAGCACTAGATCATAAATCTGTTTTACAGGTTGTCTCTTTTTGCTGCTTGCTGTTGGTGCTGCCATCTATTGCTTTATGAACAAATTAAAGAAAAATCCTACAGGGAATCCCCGGCCCGGATCTATTAATTCAGTATTATGTGTGCTTTTTTGTTGTATTGTACTACGTTTCGCTGTCTTCCATAATTTTGATTAATTTAATTAAAATTTTAAAAATGAGTAAACGCGGGAAGTCGTACGTTTTTTGGGAGTATTTTATAAAAAGTGTATGTCAACCATAAGGTCCATAAGTAAAATGTATTACTCAACAACTCTACCACGTATCAAGGTTGGTATAGTTTCGATAGTACTATCGATACTATCGATAGTAACTCTTTAGACTATCGGAAACTATCGATAGGGCTGACTATCGATAGTATTCCACCACTAATGTAAAGATTGTTTCACGAAAAATGGATACGACTTAATGATTTCCTGGGTCGGTCCCATTGTGTCGACAAGAGTTTGGCAATAAACAAGTGAAGTATGAAGGGACGGACTAAGGAAAACAAGTAATGATATGATTATATTAATGTAATCAAATGAAATAACATTTTTTTAAAATATTACTAGTCATATTTATTTACATTTATAATGTCATTCTATAGATAGTTCTGTTTCGCTATCGCTATCCTCATCAAAATTAATTATAATTGGATTAATTATACGATCCAGACTAATATAACGAATTTTCTACAGTTATTACGTGACGGACTGCATTTTTCCAACTACCTGGGGGAATATCATTAAAGCATTTTCGTATTAATTCTACAACACTAGAACTTAAAGTTGGAGAAATATTTTCAGACCTAACCAGTGGTTTTTTTACTGGTCCCACATATGCTCTATGGGGTTAAAAATGCAATAATAGGGTGGGAGCCGTAGCACTGTATGTCCAATTTCTTCTGCCAAGTATTCTATAAGGATGTAAATATTATAGAATGCAAGCATAGATTGGATATTTTATTAACTTTGTCGAGGCATAATCACATGTATAATGAAATGTATAAAATGAAAAAAAACATATGATGGTTTATTGACTAATTCACGTGCAGCACAGTATGAAAATAGAATTAGGAAGTCGGACAATAAATCCAAGAGCATGTGGACTATTTGCAAGGAGATAAACGGTCAAGGCGCGAATTCCGACGTTAAGTGGAAGGAGACTCTGAGCATATAGCTAACAACACAATGATTTTCTGCTTTCAATCGTTCCAGATATGCTTGGTAAATTGATTAATATTCCATTTAGTTGTAAGATTAGTGAAAATCTAAGTTCTATGTTTCTAAAACCTGTAACGCCGGCAGAAGTTTGTGAAATAGCACGGAAATTAAAAAATAAAAGTAGTAGTGGCATTGATGAAATCCCGTAAAAGTATTGTAAAAGTGGCAACTAGTGAATTGCAAAATATTCTGTGTTACATCATAAATAATTCTTTTGGCTTTGGACAATTTCCTGAAAATTTAAAGAGTGCACTCATCAAACCCTTATATAAAAAAGGGGATCATGAAATTCTGGACAATTATAGGCCAATAAGTTTGTTACCAGGGTTTTCAAAAATATTTGAAATGGCTATGAGCACAAGATTAGTGGGGTTCCTAAATCATTGTAATTTATTTGGTAAGTGTCAACATGGGGGATTAAAAGGGAAATCAACTCAAACGGCTCTGTTTGATTTCATTCATTTTGAAACATCTGGAAAATGACGAACTAGCCCTCGGAATGCTCCTGGACTTATCTAAAGCCTATGATTGTCTTGATAGGGAATTACTTATAGAAAAATTGGAAAAATATGGTATAAGAGGAAATGTAAAAATGTGGCTAATATCATATCTAAATGACATGAAACAAGTTGTAACTGTGAAAGTACTTTCGGAGATATTAGAAAATAACCATTTAAAAATAAAAATTCAACACCCTGTAGCAAAAAATTTAAGCCGTTGCGGGCATATTTTCATATGAACTTTTCTTTATAAAATGACCTAAGGAATTACACCCTGAAATATTAGAACGTCATTAAGGAACACCCTGTGTATTTCCAATTTTTAATTTAATTTACTGAAAGCGTGATATTAAAGGGTGGGAAGTTTTTAAATTGACACCCTGGTATTAAATATAATACGTCAATAATTGCAAATCCTTGGACTAAAATTAATTTATTAAAATAATATTAAGCAGCGTGACAGTATAATCGAAGCTGAAAGGATGAAGTGTCGAAGACGAGAGAATTGCATTATGTACGATCAAGTTTCATTTAATTTCTTAGCAACTCTCGAAGGAACCGATAAAATAGCGTAGTCATAATATAACCGTTATAAATTAGAGTCATTAACGTTGTAAGGACAGGAAATATCGCCAAAACTATGATAAATTTCAAATCGAACAAGGGCCTCTACTTTCTTTCTCTTCGTACTTGAATTTATACTTGTATTGAAATTCGACCAGAGAATGAAAATCGAACTATAAACAGATGTAATTTACCTTTTCTAGCATTATTTGCACATATGGAACAAATTTCACTTATAACTTGTAATAGGTTTGTTGGCAGAGCAGTAAAAAATATTTACAAACTGCCAGAGGCATTGGTTGGTTTAAAGAAGTGTTCACAGAAACAAAACATATGACCGCTGATCAAAAATTCGGTGTTCGTATCGATTACCAACTGCCTTGCAACCGTCAAAATAACCCGCGTACTGGTACGGTATTGTGGGTTTGGATTCTGCGCCTTTTTTCGATCGGCTGTTTGATTACTTTGACTTACCGATTCGTTTGATTTTCTTTAGTTTTAATATGTTTTAGTTAAACTTATTATTTAAATATCCATTTCAAAACGAAAGCGGAAATAAGCAAGAATAAGAATACTTCGTTAGAACGTTAAAGAAAAATATAAGTGATCGACTGGAAGCATTTGAGATGTGGTCATATAGAAGGATCTTAAGAATAGGTTGGGTAGACATGGTAACAAATGAGGAGGTGCTGGGAAGAATGAGAAAGGAAAAGTAAATATTAAACACAATTAAAATAAGAAAGTTGCAATACCTGGGCCACGTGATGAGGGGAGAAAAATATGTATTGTTGCAGAATATTATGCAGGGGAAGATACAGGGAAAAAGAAGTAGAGGAAGAAGACGCATTTCGTGGCTAAATAACCTAAGGGAATGGTACCACTTTCATCTGGAGGACTCATCCTTATGAAACGACCTTCCCGAGGTCGTTTTTCCGAACGAATATAACCTCCAACGATTCAAAACCAACGTGAATCGCTTTATTCGTACACGCACTACACCCAGAGTGCCTTAGTAGTTATAGTTGATTCCTTCTGCATCAATCTGAACACACCAACTGCGCATGCGCGGATCAGTGGTTTATTATGGCGGTTCAGCGGATCAGTGTACCGCCATAATAAACCACTGATCCGCTGAACCGCAATAATAAACCACTGATCCGCGCATGCGCATTAGGTGTGTTCAGATTGATGCAGAAGGAATCAACTATAACTACTTGCCTTAAAGGATTTTTCCTATAGTGCTTGTGTTTGATCATAAAAAAAATAAAAATACAAATTTACATGTATTTTCCTGTAGTAAAACAATGGATTAATTTTCGTCTAGATCAATATTTTTCCTGTATAATATTATTATAAATCAAACAACAACAGGCATAACTTAAATATTATAGCTCTCTATCAATAAATTAATATAAAAATGTTAATCACCAAAATAGCAATATATTAGCGGCAAAATAATGAGGAAATAATCTACCCATACAAACTGATAAAGTAATTTCGTCAGTTAGGGTAAATAAAGGGTAGATAAAATGATAATTTATAAAAGGTTTTCTACACATTTTTCAATTTTTGCCTAATTTTTAGATGGGAAAGTAAACAGTGCCAGTATAAACATTAATTATGAATAATTCAATGAAGAATCTCTTGGTTATTATGAAAATATTCGGACTATTCCTAATTTGAAGTAACACTATAATAATATGTATATACAGGTTTTCATATGCGGATCCCCACAACACGAATGAACATCTAACAAATTGTTAACATAGTAATGGATATATTACAATTGTAAAAGACTGACAACGCAGATGGCAACGAGGAGGGGTCGCCGAGCGGCTTCGACTATCGTCGACCGGTTCCGATGGTGCGGCGGTTGTTTTGGTGGTATTTTAGCAGTAATATGTGCTATAGCTCTATGAAATTAATACACGTAAATACTTGTCATATATTATTCTTTCATTTCACATACCATTAAATGCGTACAACCTTCTAATACCTTTAAAATAGAATTAAAAACGCTAACACCGTATAATTCTCCTTACGAGATTTAAAAATCACTCTCTCTGTGACGTCTTTGCGCGCGGTGGACGAAATTGGAACGGAAAGACGGCCGTTCCAATAAGGGCTTTATAAAAAGTATATTCCGAACGCTCGAAGGCGACGTAATGTCTTTGTCTAATTAACAGAAAATGACAAAGAAAAATTATACAATTTTTCAGAGCTCTCAGATTACTTTTCGGAGATAATTACACTAGTGCCTAAAAATTTTCGATAATTTTGCATGAAAGCGTATTGCCTAAAAACAACAAGAGTTCATTTTCATATTTTGGCGAAATAGCCCGACTCCGAAGGATAAAATTTGAAAATGAACGAATGTTTTTTTTCAAAGGAAATACGCTTAAATGCAAAATTATCTGAGAATTTTTATGCACGAGTGTAATTTAGGGAGAAAATTACTCGAATAATGGTTAAAACAACTTTATATTACAACTTTTAAATAAAAAACTAAAAAAATTAGTAATATAAGATTTATTTTTTTAAACGTCAAAAAGTGTCATTATCTTTGTCAATAAACAATAAAAACTTGGCGGGTTGTTTTCGATAGCTAGAGGGGTTGTTTTCGATGTAATCAATCGAAAACAACACCTCTAGCTTAATGTATGAGGGTAATTTTCTGGATAATTGTTTACAACCGACCTAAGAATGTGAATTGTTCAAAGACTGCGAAACAGAGCCGTATCCTCCTTGATGTATGATCCTTCAGATCTTTGGCTGAACTTCAGAAGATGAAGTTTTAACTCAAAAAATGGCAGTCTTTTTCACTTATCATATGTCGATCCGGAGACACCCTGTATATTTTACATATTTCCAAGATTTTCGGATGGTAAAAACAACACCTAGTGTCGAAACAAGTAATGATCTCCACAAATTGTGGTATTGTTTGAACTGGACATTTTTTGCAAGGTTTTTGGAGTTATGGGGAGGTAATTACCCCCCATTATTCCTTGTATACGTGCCTGATTGGAGCTTCTTAAAAAAGTCAAAGGCATAAAAGTTAAAGGGAAATACAACTCTCATAGCAGCTCGGCACCATCAACATCAAGAAACTGAAATTGAATGAAATTAGAAGAATTTAATAACGACTCAAAGGCCAGGTTTGATCGAATTGATGTTTAAAGGCGTGAAAATCAATTAATTCTATACTGCTGCCTGCCAAAGCTCGTCAAAGGGAAATGTTTATTTATTACGCGCGTTTCATTGATCGTAAGTTATGCGGTATAATAAATGTCGTTAATTTTGTACGATTCCTTTAGACATTTTATTAGGATCGGTTATGCAATACTTATTCTATATAACTTTACGTGGGTAATAATAATTTTTTCTAATTGCAAATTTAATTGCTATTAGTACTCACAAATATTTTTGATTTAAATACTTTTTGCATTTAAATAGTTTCAATACTATTATAATAGGTATGTATTTGTATTTATTGTCACAAATACTTTACAAAGTATTTATTATTTAAATATATTTAAAAGTAAATACTTTTTTGAGGTATTTATACAGGGTGTTATGGAAAAGACGTATTATATTTAAATGGGTGACACCTGGGGTGTCCTAGAGAAGCGCTACATATTTTTTTTTTAAATCGAACGTTTAAAAAGTGAGGTAATTCACCACTAAACCCACCCGGTTACTCCTCGACACATTCATATGTGATCATATTACATTGCCAAGCTGTGTAATCAACAGATGTTCAAGCCCAATGTTGCCAAATAATAACTTTAGATTCTTATAAAAATAAATATTTAGTTTACCTAGTATCCAAATAGAAGTGAATCCAGGTGCCAGTACACTAGCAAGTAATCCAGAGCACAGATATCTTCAGGTTTTTGTTTCTTTTTCTATGGGAAAAGCTTTATGCTCATCACGTACCCTGATGATAATGTGGAACCGCATAATAAGCTTATACCCACTAAACCCCATTCGGCCTCTTATTTCCAATCTCTCGGAACATTTGCACTAAATCACACACAGACACCCACGAGTTTCCAATTTTTTTTTTTTGAAGATATGCACTTATTATTAGAGTACACAAAAGCAATAAATACTAACGCATAATTACACTTTACAATACCCTACCGTACACATAAAACAACAGCACTATATGATACAAATTATTTCGCAATAGAAATTCAGAAATAATAAAAACGCTAATTTCTAATGGGCTCATCAAATTTATTAATCCTTTACTCAAGAAGAATGATGAAATAATTATGTTGATAGACCCTTCCATACCTTTAAAATAAACAGTCTCGTCTAACCAGCGTGGTTGCCATTTCCGAGACTATCATTATAAAGAAAAGTATTACAGAAGGAAATTCTTCATTTTATGAATATAGCCTTATAAAACATCGGAAGTGGCAACGCTGTATTTTTAAGTATCAACACCAGTCGCGTAAATATGCAGATTTGTGTGTTAAATTGTAGGTTAATACTTAAACTCGAGTTTAAATTATTAAGTTATTTGTTCTTTTCGCGACGGCAGTGCCCCAGTCCAGCAGTTCAATATTGATCGACGGAACCAACGTGTTATTTAGACAATAAGGGCGTACTTTTGTCTACACAGTAGCACTTTAAAATACTATTTCAGATTGATGGTACTTAGATGTGTTGTGACGCGAAAACTATGTGATTTTGTGATGAATACTTGGTGTTTTTTATAAATTAAGTTGGTTTTAAATAAGTCCGAAAAGGTAAATAAAATAACATTTTTTTTTTCTAAAGGGTAAGTGGCATTTATAAACTCTTAAGTTGTCCAGATCTGATGGGTGTCGTTCGAATTGAACAAATGAGAACATACCTGACCATTTAAAAACTCAGCGGCGGTTCGTTCGAGTCAGTTCAAGTTTATAAATCAGAGATTGTTTCCTAGCGAACTGAACTGAACGTAAAAGTTTATAATAATGTACCATAAAAAATAAACAACTTGCAATCTGTCCAACGGTTATTGACTTTCTAAAGAGTTTACCCTGAAGATATGACAACACTGTTGACATATGTTGCTTTGTTTACCTTCCTGACAGGGGCATCACATGGTCATTTTTGGTTTGACATAAGGTCATGTACAGGGCATATTAAATTAAAGCGCCATTTTTGGATATTTTTCTTCAATTTGTTTTCATCTCAGGAATTGCCGATTTAAATATAATACGTCATTTCCATAACACCCTGTATACACTCGCCGGCGCAAAATTCCGCCACCCTGATATTTTGGTCAAGTTTGATATTTAATAACTTTTTTATTTTTTATGCGATTTTCATGATTTTGTTATTAGTTTGTAGATCCGTTTATTGCGTTTTTCCTTAATTATTTTACAAAGTAACATTTTTCGATTAGGCTATATTATACAGGAGTAAATCAAACTTTCTCGTAATTTCAAAATACCCTGTAGGAAAATTAAGGTGGATAATTTTATTTACATACTGTTTCTTGTCATCTTTGATGTATTCTAAACATTTCGTTTTTTGATTCATTCCATTATCTCATTTCTGCAGCGAGCTGCAAAACTTTAAATGAAACGCAGATTTGAAGCTTATTTTCATTAAGAAAAACAAACATTAGTTATATCATAAAGTTAATTAACAAAAACAATTTTAATATCGTGTATTTCCTCCTCTCGCAGCAATGACAGCTTGCAGTCTTCGTGATATCGAAAGAATAAGGTTACTTATCCTTTCTTGAGGGATAGCCTGATATTCTTCGGTCAGCGCCAGTCCTAAGTCTTGCAAGCTTTATGGTTGTATAGGACAACGACAAACGGTCCTTTTAAGTTGATCCCAAAGATGTTCGATTGAGTTGAGATCCGGGCTACAAGTCCAACTTCATCCAGATATTCGCTCACTACATGTGCAACGTGAGGTCTAGCATTATCATGAATTAATGTAAATTGGTTCCTAATGAAAGGAGCAAATGAAAATAATGGAACAACAACTTCTTGGAGGATTTCTTCAATGTAACGGTGGGCGATTAGAGCTCAACAAATACAAGATTGGTGCGTGCTTCGGTAGAAATACCCATGATATATATTTTCTCAAAATTACATCGTTTCATTCAAAATTTTGTAGCTCGCAGTAGAAATGAGATAATGGAATGAAACAAGAAACGAAATGTTTAAAATACATCCAAGATGACAAGAAACAGTATGTAAATAAAATTATTCACCTTAATTTTCTTACAGGGTGTTTTGAAATTAGGACAAAAAACAACAGTTTGATTTACTCCTGTATAATATAGCCTAATCGAAAAATGTTACTTTATAAATAATTAAGGAAAAACACAATAAACGGATCTACAAACTGATAACAAATTCATGAAAGTCGCATAACAAATAAAAAGTTATAAACCAAAATATCAGGGTGGCGGCATTTTGTGCCGGCGCGGTGAGTATATATAGAAAGAACTCGTAAAGTTATTTATATATATCCCAAGAACATCAAATTGCAATGTTTTAAGGAAATCACAGTGGCAACGTTGTATGTTAATTTTTACCTAGTGTAAAAATGACCCTGCAGTTTACTATTTCATTCATTTTCGCCGGCGGTGTTGTTACCGGTTTATCGCTGCTGCTTTTGTGATTGTTTGTAGTCTATTGTGTTTTTGGATTAATTTTTAGTGTTTTTTCGAACTAAAACTATTTAGACCTATTTATTAGCCATCTACAATGGCTCGTTAGTGCGTGGTGTGTAAAAAATTCGACTAGTCTAACCCCGGATTATTTCCTCGGTAAGTAAGAATAATGAGGTTATGTTTTTTTTAGGTAAAGCAGTGGTGTAGTTAATTCTATATTTTAAGTAAATATTGCAAAAATATGGATTATTTCTTTATATTATCTGAATTTCGGTAAAAAATACCTACAACGATTACCTATTTGTGACTAATGTTAGATCAAAATTATCTAAACGTGTACCTTATTACAGCGTTGCTATTTTTAAAGCCATCTTCTTCTAACTTATTTGAAACTGTAGAACTGTGCATGATTATAAATAAATGGTGTTTTATGAATGGAATGTTTTGTCTCTCCTTTTATATGTATTATGTTTATGGTCTTATCTAATTTCAACTTAGTTTCTGACCTGATCTAAGTTGTTTGTTCGTACGCGTCATTCGGCATATATTTTGAAATTAATAACACATTTTACATAATTAATACCTATGAGATTTAAAAAAATGGAAGATCCAAAGTAAACAAAGCAATTTATGAAAGATAACCGGTTTGAAAATGATGAAATGTAAAATTTTCCTCCTAGATATCTCCGTCGATAATGCGGGTATCTTAGCAGGGGCAAGGGGGGGGGGGGGTTGCTTTTGTTCGGGTTTGTTCATAAGCAGCTATGGTCCATGTGGAAAATTGTAAGTTTGCACTTGTCAAGACAATCAATATGTCTCTTTAGAAGAAGTCTGAGCAATGTTTCCAGGTCTCGTGCATTTGCAACTTAATGTTTTTCAAATAAACCTCATCTTTCATTTACATAATCTGATGCTCATGTTTTGTACTACACCAGGAAACACAAAATACTTGAATCTAAACTTTAAAATTCTATTAACCTGCATTAAGGTAAGGTATACCTAAACTAAAGCTTACTAGAGAACTGTAAATGGTATTTTTATTGGCAATTTTGCGGACGCGTCGTCGGTATGCCGCCCTCTAACAATTGGAATTATTCATATGATATTACACACATTTAAATATTTTTAAAAGTAATTAAATGTTTACAAAGTATTTAAATTTTGTATTTAATTCCTAAAAGTATTTATAAATACTCAAAAGTAATTAAATACTTGCAAAGTATTTAAATTCCGTATGTAAACCTTAAAAATATTTATATACAAATTGTAATTACGATTTAAATACTTCATTACTTCAAAAGGTACTTAATATTTGCTTACTTTTGAATTTGATTAAGCATTTAGTATTGGGTATCATTTAACTGGTTAGCAAAATATTCTTATTTTTGCGAACAGAAAAATGTAATCGGTGAGCCAAAATGGCTAGTTGGTCAGCAACTTATGGACAGCAAACATTTCTGAATCGGTCAGTAATGAATGTCATACTAGAGTGCTTTAAATTATTTTGGTACGCAAATTAAATATACAAGCTGCTATGAGCGATCCACTTTTAATCAGATATTAGTAAGCAATCAGCGGGTAAGCAAAATATTTAATCTTGGTCAACAACAAAAAAAAGCAATAAAACGTGAAATAGTGACCTGAACAAACCCGAACAAACCCGCCCCCGCTACACCTTTTGTAGCCGATTTCCTTCTGTATTCGGCAAAAGAAACCACAAGAAAGTTACATAAATTGACAGTGCCCTGGGAAAACAAGTGAAAACCCGCCCCCGCTACACCTTTTGGGCCTTGACTGCTACACCGAATGAAAACACACGCACGCAATTACCTACTTGTATCACGCGACTGCTTTCGCTCCGCCCACAATAACGAACTTTGCCGATTATTCAAAACAAACGCAATCCAATGATTTATATTGATAACCATTCTTTTAATATGCAAACCTCTGAAGTAAACTGCTTCTAGACATTTTTCTACTGACCAATTGTAAAATCTTGCTGACCAAGTAATCATTTCGCAGCTCGACTGTTAATTAAGCGAACACATGATATCACAAGCGGACTGATATCGGTCAAATTATTGACAGTTTGTAGCATTTTTTGCAGAACAAGTGTTGCAGCCTGATTTTTATTTATTGCAAGCAAAATCTTTTTATGCTGATCAAATGATTTAATGGCTATTTTTTCCTGCGAACCAATTTTAATAACGACAAACCATTTAATTACTTTCTTTAGTATTTACCAATTAAATACTTTTACTTTCGTCCAGATAAAAACAATTCTAGAGTATTGGCATTTTAACAAAATGGTTTCACAAAAAAGCAACAGCAATACACTTAGAACCTTAACGAAAATCATTTTTCAGAAACACCTAATTTGTCAGATAAAAAAAGTTTATCGTGTATATTACATCACGCACCACCCTGCTTGTGACGCACACCATTCCACTTCATTCATAAATGCGACAAACTTGTTGCTTCAAACCGATAAAACAGTATGGCCTCATATACGTCTCAAATTAAATCTATTATCTACACTCAATAATTCTGGTAGATATCTAAAAGTCAACTCACCTTTGTTGCTCTTGATCTCGCTGTTTTTGATCTCCTCAACCAACGAGGACGGCAATGCGAAAGATAAAGCGACCAAACAGGCGCTCAAAAACAACCATAACACCCGCTTTGCTTCCATAGTCGCAGAGTGCCAAGCTTCAAGGGCGGAAAACAACTGAAAATCTGGAAACCCAGCCGGCGATTTTCATCTGTTGTACGGGGACGACTACGCATCCGCCGAATGGCGCGTGACGTATTTCCAGTCGGTCGTTTTTCCAGTCTTCTGTCGTTTCATGTTAAGGGTGGATTGTAGTGGTATTTTTTTTGGTAATATTATGGACATACAGGGTGTTTCAGAATAAGATGCTGATCCTTAACGTTGTGAATCCTTAGGTGATTTTAAGAAGAAAAGTTCAAATTAACATATATCCTTAACCTATCAACTTTCGAACTACAGGGCGTTAAAGTTTTAAGAAAAAAATCGTTTTTCTATCATAACTTTAACAACTTTCTAGCTATTTTTATGATTTTTTCACACATGCCCTCTAAGCATCAATAGCCTTTTTTTGGTGTAGAAAATTTTGGAAAAATATTATGTACGTCACTGCTTTTTCTCAGGATAAAAATTATTTTTAAAATACTCATTCATTTTAGGCCACATTTAATATCTTGCCATTTTATCGTCCGACAAACAGTTTCCGACAAAAAAATAAAAAGCATTAAATGCACATTCGCTATGTGCCTATGGTTTATTTTTAAAAATTAAATTAAAACAACTAACATTAAATAACGTGTGAACAATAACGAAAATAATTTTGATTAGCTGTTGAAAGTGGCCACCACCTGCAAGAATGTATGCTTCAGCTCTTCTCCTCATTGAGTCTCGTACCCTTTGAAAAAGGCCAAGCCAAGCAAAAATAATCTTAAACGTACAGACTATCGTTACCACCGACTTATATCTATGGATAGCCAAACTCTAAAAGCAAAAGTGGCAAGGTTATGGCCTCACGCATGTAAGCTGGTCGTCAGATGACATGCGCAATACCGACTGATAAACTATATTTACCTTAAGACCTTCTTTGCTGGGAAATAAACAATATATTATTATTTTCTCGCATAAAAGTAGGCCTTGTGGCCATCACTGAAAAGGCACTTTTAGAATTAATTTTGATATGTATTGTCCACGTATCGATATATTATATCGTTACATCCCTACGATTGACTTCGGTTCTGGACGGTCGTCGTTGGTTGGCAACCAAACCGGTACCAATACGGCGGGGTTGCCTATATGACGGAGACAACACTGTGCGCAAGACAACCGATGAACAACCTTTAAAAATATGACCGGTAAACATGCATGGTTGTCTAGCTTTCTTAAGGATCGCTCTCTGCAAGTGGCGATTGACGGATTTCTCTCAGACACCTTCACCATCAATGCCGGTGTTCCTCAAGGGTCCATATTGTCTCCCACTCTCTTCTTACTCTACATTAACGACCTTCTAGTGAGAAGGGAAAATCCGATATTTAGTTCCGCTGACGATAGCACACTTATCTCATCTTTCTCTTTGAATGCACAAACATCGGCTGCCGACGCACATCTTCGCAGAAAGCATGAAGTATCACGCCTTAACAAAGACCTGGAAGAAATTTTGGCATGGGGTGACAGTAACCAACCGAATTTAACTCTAAAAAACCTAGGCAGCAGTTTTCTCTAAAACGGTTAACATTACAGAACCGGATATAATAGTCATGGACGGACACGAAATTCCACTGGCTTCATCTATTAATTTGCTGGGCGTCAATCTGGTAGGAAATATGTCCTGGCATAACCTCGTTGTGGCAATCGCCAAGATAGCTTCTCAGAAGCTTGATGTACTCTTCCGAACCAGAAAGTTGTACACGCCTCAACAACTTTTGACACTATATAAAGCCCAGATTCGACCATCACTAGAGTACTGCTCTCATATCTGGAGTTCTGCACCCAAACATACACTTCGGCTGCTGGATTCCATCGAAAAGAGGGCCATTCGTCTGATTGCAGACCTCGACAGCCTAGAACAGGTGAGAGGACAGGTTGGGGATTTGACTTTCTTTTACAAATATTTTCATGGAAAGTGCTCGTCTGACCTTGCCCTCTTAATTCCGCCCAGAGCGGCGAATAGCAGAAATACACGACGAACCACTGCCGCCCATCCATATCTGGTTAAGCTTAGTACTCCTCTAACTTCATTATTTAAGAATTCTTTCATCTGGAGGACTTCATCCTTATGGAACGACCTTCCCGAGGTAGTTTTTCCCTTCAACGATTCAAAACCAACGTGAATCGCTTTTTACGCACACGCACCACTCCCAGAGTGCCTTAAAGGATTTTTCCTATAGTGCTTGTGTTTGATCATATAAAAAAAAAACAGTGCGCACCAACCCATTTTTTCACTCATAAAAGTTAACCTTTTACTGTGCACCCCATAAGTTGTACGTATCCATAGTTATAAGTCTGTCATCGTTACGCGTCAATATAATTCACGCCAAAGACGAGGAATCATATTTTTTGTCATATCAGTAAAGTCCACGTAGTGTGAATCGGATTACCGCCGTGGGGGTTTGTTTGAACCTTCGAACTCTCGTACTAGAGTTCTCCGTGACCACACAGTGTAACATGGAGGAGCCATCACAACTGTACTGATTAGGCTCAAGTTCGCTTCATCAATAAGCTTGCGTATTTTTGAAAATAACATTTTTTTGAAATTATTATCGTGTTTGAGAAATTGACCCCAATATGTCGTACCTGGGGTTCGTCTTTTAAATAAAGCATACTATAAGCTACTAAAGAAATTAGCATGATGGGTACAGATTACTTCTTATTAGATGCTTTTGGAGCAGCTTTTTTTGCTTGCCACCCTTAAATGATTAAATGAGACCATCTTTTTTATTAATATTTAGCTATGAATAATTTGATCGTCACAACGTCCTTCTCAACTAGGAAATTAGGCACCTATTTTTTCATAACTGTGCAAATGAAATTTTATGCAAATATAACGACGGCGCGTAGGAAACATCAAAATATTTTTAACTAAATATAGAAAAATCGACAAAAACAATATTATACAGTGATAAGTAACACGCTTATTGTCCACACGGAATTAAACAAGGAAGGCACTTTTTACTCGTTTATACAAAAGCGTTGCATTACACTAAAAAATACAGGGTACAGTACGTTTCACGAAAATTGGATACGACTTAATGATTTCCTGTCTCGGTCACATTGTGTCGACAAGAGCTTGGCAATAAACACGTAAAGTATGAAGGACTAAGGAAAACAAGTAATGATATGATTATATTAATGTAATCAAATGAAATAACATTTTTTTTAAATATTACTAGTCATATTTATTTACATTTATAATGTCATTCTATAGATAGTTCTGTTTCGCTATCGCTATCCTCATCAAAATTAATTATAATTGGATTAATTATACTATCTGGGGGAATATCATTAAAGCATTTTCGTATTAATTCTACAACACTAGAACTTAAAGTCGGAGAAATATTTTCAGACCTAACCAGTGATTTTAACTGGTGCCACATATGCTCTATGGGGTTAAAAAAAATGCAATAATAGGGTGGGAGCCGTAGCACTGCATGTCCAATTTCTTCTGCCAATGTGTCACAAACATATACTTTTTTTATACAAAATGTCTTTAAAACTTCTAAAAGATCACTTTTTTTATAACTTTCTTCAAAATATATATCATTCGCCGCCATGTAGTTCTGAATCTCCAATTTTGTATTATTTGAGCTTGAAGCTTTAGGTAATTGGCGACTGTGATAGCTCGCATTGTCCATTACTATCACGCTATTCTGAGGAATGTTTGGTAAAAGACAATTCTTGAACCATTCCTCAAAAACTAACAAATTTTACCACAAAAAGATATTTAAATATAAATTAAGCAACCTAACCTACCTGATGTGCCTATATTTAATTATAATTATTACAATCCGGTCCTTTCCACATAATAATAACAAACGGTCATAAATAATGGGATGGCCCAGGTACTTTTACTGCATTCATTAAGTTATATCCATTTTTCGTGAAACAATCTTTACACCAAGTAAAGTGGCCTATTAGAAGTATCTCGATAACTAAATGAGATTTTATTTTGAAAATTTGGCTGTGGCCATAAGAGATGGTTTTCTACGTTTATAAAATATTTTGGATGGTGCGGTGTTGCCGGATCATACCGAAAGTGGTAGCAACTTCGGAATTTTAAATGAATTACCCTATATGTTATATTTTTTTTTAATCTGGGTAAAAATCTAGAACAGTTTCCTGTAATATCATATACCTATCTTTAAGAGTATTTGAATTATAAATAATCTTGTGATTTTTTAACCCCGTATCGGGACTTCAAAAAAAAAATCATATCTTTTTAGCGGTTACAGCTAGAATGCTGAAATTTTGACAATAGTTTCACAAGACCATCGAAATTTTATAATTTTGAACAGTATTTAATTAGTTTTATATAGGGCGTCTCTATAACAATATTTCTGAGGGAGATGAATTATTGCAAAAATCTTCTTCTTTTTAAATGGGACACCCTATATCGAATTTTCTATCTAATGATGATGCAACCCCTATGACTTCCAAAAAGTTGATTGGCCGAGGAGGTCCATAGAAATGGCCCTAAGGTCTCCGGATCTTACCCCCCTAGATTTTATCTATGGGGTAGGATTAAAAAATAGTATACAAGACACCCGTCACAACAAGGGAAAATTTAGAAAATGGAGTAAGAACAGCTCTGAGGTCTCTAGAAGGGGAAGAAATAAAAAAGGTGACAAATGAACATGTTATCACCACAATTCATGAATGTTTAAGAGCCAACAATTTAGTTATTAGTTATTTTATTGGTGTTGTTGCGTAATTTTAATTTTGTTTATTTATTTATTAATAAATTGCTTATTTGTTAACTATTTTTTTTTACAACAACACAAACATAACGTCAAATGGATTTTTCATTATTTTGTTTCTATGAATCCATTCATTCCACAGCCAACTACCAAAAAATATTTTTAATTTTCGCGATAAGTCCGAAAATATTGAAGATAGGTATATGAATACTTAATAAAATTAGATAGAAAATTCGATCCTCCATTAGCAAAACATATCAAATATAGGGTGTCCCATTTAAAAAAAAGAAGATTTTTGCAATAATTCATCTCCCTCAGAAATATTGTTATAGAGACGCACTATATAAAACTAATTAAATACCGTTCAAATTTCGATGGTCTTGTGAAACTATTGTCAAAATTTCAACATTCTAGCTGTAACAGCTAAAAATATATGATTTTCTTATCAAGTCCCGATACGGGGTTAAAAAATCACAAGATTATTTATAATTCAAAAACTCTTAAAGATAGGTATATGATATTATACAGAAAACTGTTCTAGATTTTTACCTAGGTTCCAAAAAAAATATAATATATAGGGTAATTCATTTAAAATTCTGAAGTTGCTATCACTTTCGGTATGATCCGGCAACACCACACCATCCAAAATATTTTATAAACGTAGAAAACCATCTCTTATAGCCACAGCCAAATTTTCAAAATAAAATCTCATTTAGTTCTCGAGATACTTCTAATTCTAGGCCACTTTACTTGGTGTACCCTGTATAATAGAAAGCAAAGATATAGAAAGTCTTATGCATAAAGTGCACGACCGTTATGGTGGGATGATATTTTTTTTTTATAATTTTAAGAGGCGCGGAACAAAACTGTGAGCTCAAAAAATTGCGCGGCATGCAAAATACATTCGTATTAATTATATAGGGTGATTCACGACGAGCATGAATTAGAATTTTATGGAGAACTACTCAACATATGTTTTGAAACTTGGGGGATTTAGGTTTATATAGGATACGCTCTCTTTAACTAAAATATTCACATGCCCCTGTCATTTCCGGTCATACCGGAAGCAGCTGTCAACATCTTTTTGCCTGACTTCGCCAATTTTTTAAGATATCTGGACTTTTTGTAATTATTTGGTAAATGCATGGTGATGAAATAATGAACATAATTTGTTTTCCTTAGCTCTTGTTCCTTCTTAGCGAATAGCTAGAAGATCAATTTGACAGAAAATGTACAGGGTGGTCACAATTCAAGGTTCATTGTGAAAGAATTCAACCATTAAAAAAATTCTTATTTTAAATGTATATTTTTATTTAATTTGATGACAACCTAGTTGTTCTTTATAAATAGTATTTACTGTTCTATACCTATATCAAAGCGTTTCCTCAAAAAATCAAATTTAATCCGAAAATACTATTTTTTCAAGTATGAAAACAATTGTACATAGGTACCTAATTATACGGGGGGAAATTGATTGATTGCTTGAAAAAACAACTTCATTGCTTCATAGAATTTATGCAGTTCATTATTTTAAATTTATAATTTTAATATTATAATTTTCAAACACATTTTTAATTTCACTAGAGTTTATAAACTTGTTTCTTTGTTACTTTTAAAAAAAATAATATTAAACCATTAAATTCAAGATAATTTAAATTAATGAACTGCATTTTACTCATAAATTCAATGAAGAAACGCTTTAGAAAGTTGTTTTTTCAAGTCAGCAATCAATCAATTTTCCTCCGTATAGCCATCAGTATATACCTATGTACAATTGTTTTCATAGCACACTTGAAAAAATAGTATTTTTGCAATAAATTTGATTTTTTGAGGAAACGCCTTGATATAGGTATAGAACAGTAAATTTTATTTATAAAGAACAACTAATTGGTCATCAAATTAAATAACAATGTTCCATTTAAAATAAGAAAGTTTTATTGGTTGAATTCTTTCAAAATGAACCTTGAATTGTGACCACCCTGTACATTTTTTGCCAAGTTTCAAATATTTTTGAGACTTGATGATCTTCTTGCTATTCGGTAAGAATTTCTTTTTTGTCCAAGAGCTAAGGTACAAAAATTATATGGATTATTTCATCACTATTTGTCATATAATTACAAAAAGTCCAGATAAAAACATGTTCTATAAAATTTGCTTAGAATTTAATAGTTAATCGAAAAATCTAATAAAATTACCATGTTGTATTTAAAAAACGAAAGTTGGCAGCTACTTCCGGTATAACCGGAAATGTCAAAAGTAAACAAATAAATAGAAAATAAAAAACACTTTTATTTCTTAAAAATATATTTTAAAAATATCTCTTAGTCTCGGACCTGTCTTGTACCCATAAAAATTATTACCTACATATGAAATTAAAATATCTCTCTATCTTTAATTTAGTTTGAACTATGTTTTGTCTTTCTCTTTTTTGACCTTTTCTTTTTGTAATTATCGCTTTCACTACTACTACTACTACTGCTGCTGCTGCTGTTGCTACTGTCACTATCAGTTGAACTGTCACTAGATGAAGAACTGGATGAAGAATGTCTCCTTTTAGATTTTTTATTCTTCCTTTCCTTCTTCTCTTTCTTCTTCTTAGTTCTTTTATTAACTACTTCTTCCTCACTGGAGCTAGAAGATGACTCTTCAGTTGAAGAACTTTCAGTTGAAGACTCAACTTTCTTCTTGTGTTTTTTCTTTTTTGATTTTTTCCTTTCTTCTGCACTATCCGTCTCTGATTCTTCAGAATAGTCATCATTTTTGGATTTTTTCTTTTTATTAGAACTTGCTTTAACCTTCTTCTCTTTAGTCTTTTGTCCACTCTTTAATGCTTTTTCTTTAGAAATATTATTTTCTGAACTCAATTTTCCTTTCACATGGCTTCTATGCTTGCTAGTTTCTAAAACTGATTTATTATCTCCTTTTGTATTTTTGTTTCTTCTTTCAGCTTTCTTTACATCCTTACTCGTCGAAGTGGTTTGTTCTGGGGACACAGACCGTTCCTTTGAGGACCCGATCGTCTGTCGTTTGGTTTTTGATGACCGTTCTTCGTTTTTTCGCGACACAGATCGTTGTTTCGGTGATTCGGATCTTCTCCTTGGTGATTTTGACCTTCCAAGTAATTTATTTTGCCTATTTCGTTCTGTTCTTGGTAAAGTAGAGGTTGTAGAAGTAGACAGTTTCTCTAAGCTATACTTATCAGTCTTTTCTCTTGTTGGTCTTGAGGTTTCCAGTGGTGAGCTTGATCTTCTAATTGGAGATCGAGATTTTCTATTAGGAGCTCCACGTTTCCTTACAGGGGATCTAGAATACCGCCTGTTTAAATTACTTCGTCTATTATGAATCGACAAATGATTCACCATTAAGGGTGACCTAGATCTTCTTCTGAAAGAACCATATTTCCTTTCAGGTGCATATTGATTTATATTTCTTCTTGAACTGCTATGACTTGGTTTCGGTGATCTTGACCTTCGTCTAGGAGATAACTTTTTATCAGTTCTTCTTGGTGAATGATCAGGTGATCTATTATAGTTTTTTCTTAGCGATGGCGATCCACTTTTTGGTGTTCCACTTCTTCTTCTCTGCCTCTTTGGAGATCTACTTTGTCTCTGCTTTGGCTGGGGTGATCTGCTTCTCCTATTAGATTTCTCTGAAGACGGTAATAATCTATTTCCTCTTGGAGATCGACTCTTATCTCGGTCTTTCCTAGGCGACCTGCTTTGCAGTCTATTTCTTTCTCTAGAAATATTTCTATGCCTTGAACCATTTTTTACTTTATATTCACCCCTGCCGATGTCGTTGTTTACATCGGCTTTCCGCTTATTGCCCTTGTCGTCAAAGTTTATCACGCCTCTGCCCTTTCCTAGCCATCTGACTTTCGATACACTTTGACTGAAATCTACATGAAGCCTTCTGTCATCCACAAGCACATTATCCATCTTAAAATAGGCATCTTCACAGGATTTTTGATCTTCAAATTCGATAAACGCATATTGTAAGGAATCGCCCGATTTTCGGTCTCTTATGACTTCGCAAGATTTGATTTTTCCGAATCTACTGAAAAGAATTTCCAAGTCGTCATCCTGGGTGATTGGATTTAGCTTACATACGAAAAGGACATTTTCAGGTGGCGCCATATCGGCATCGGGAATATCCCCGACCATTTCCAATATGGTCGCTCGGGCTTTCGCTTCTCTTTCTGCTTGCATTTCAGAAACTTCTTTTGCCGATTTACCTGTAAAACAACGCATTTTAAAAAATGTTGCCTAAAATGCAAAACGTGTTTTTATCATCTCAGTGTATGATAGCATTTTAGTGGTATTTAAGTACAGGTCGACAAGTGTATCTGTATCCGACGTATCGGTAAGGGGAAGCAATATCGTTTAAAACACGGTCTAGTCATTGGCGTGCTATTATGATTTTAAATAATGTAATTAAAATAGGAAATTCTTCAGTAATTGCATTTTATGTTTGAAGGTAGGTAACTATCAAGGTTTAAAATATTACTTTTTACAAGATGTAAATTTTTCAACATGGAAAAAAACAGCTATAGTCTTTGCAGCGAACCCTCAAGCTTTTTCGACATCAGCTGATGCCACCGTTAGAGAGACTAAGGTGAATTTTAATATTAATAAAAATATTTCTAGATGTTTTATTTCTTTCCGAGAGAGTTGAGATTTATTTCAGTTAAATATCAGGTAATACTTTTGTGTGGCGACTTGAATGTAGACAGTTTGGTTAGCTGGGAAAGTAGGAAATATCTTCATGATATTTTTAATAGTTTTGGTCAGAATTCAAGTGCAATTATTGATCATGTAGTGTGTAATAATATGTTTATCTAAGTTCACTATTTTTAGAACTTTGCAGATAATACTAAATTGTATATTGTTTATTAAAGTGGATGTTATTATAATGGGTAATAACGACCATGCTCATGTTGTTCATTCCTTCATAAAATGCCATCTTGGGAAAATGAAAAATGCGAAAGTGAAATTTATTTTTGGACATCTGTTCGAACAAAGTCAGGAAAAGCTAAAAACCGAAACGCAAAATTGTCCCAATTTAACCGACTTCGTATCTCTTTACTCTTATTTCCCGAAATCCCAATAGGGAAGGCCGAAATACCCATTTTATTAGTTTCTCGCATATATGACTTACGTAACCTACATATTTGCAGTATACATATAGACTACATATACAGAAGAAGGGTGCATATAGAATTTGCATGTTATGATACTATACAATTATAAGTTACTATTGAACATTAAAGTTAAAACAGAGGTAACAAGAGTGAACAACCTTTAAGCAAACCGTATATTTAGGTTTTTAATAAAATAACTATTCCTTAGTAAGGTCCATAGCTATTTTCAGAAATGGTTTTTTGTGCATCCGGTACAAAAACATGGAAATTTTTCCAAGTGATTTGTATTTATATAACAGGGAAAAGAAATGATCAAGGATGACTTTTTCGAAAAATTGAAGATACAATTTTTTACAGGTATAGTTAAGTCCATGTATGTATAAAGTTTACAGTAGGTAAAGATGGACATGCATGTAGATACGTACTTTTGTGAAGATAGAGGTACCTACTAGACATGTAATTATAGATAATGACTTTATTTTATATATTTCAATAAATAAATAACAAAAAAATAGAATGTGTTTGTGTGTTTTATTCCCTATAATAAATAATAAAAAATGTATTTAAAAATATAAATAGACTCTTTTCATTTTTAAAATAAACGTATGTACTATTTTAGTACGGTTCTGGAAGCTCAAGGAATTTCATACAAACCTAGGTAAAATAAATAACCAGAAATAAGCAGGCAAGTAATTAATGTCACGTGACACTTGACATTTCTGGCGAGAGGGTTCGCTGCAACGACTATACATAATACATGATTAATTAACGATGATTGAGTTTTTGTCGTGTTAATGTTCCTTTCTAGCTTTCTGTTAAGTGGCAATTTAAATATATTGATTTGTGATTCCTCTTCACATACCCTACCAACAATTGCAATTACTTCACGTGGGCTGACTGTGAAGGTTTTACTCATTCATTATCACAAAGTTAAAAATTTAAAAATAACAGCCTAAAACATGACACAATGAACACTTATTTATAAAACACAATTTAACACAATACAACTATTGCCCTTTCTATCACTACGCAACTGGGTGGGTACATCCACCAAATATTTGACATCGCCGAACAAGCCTAATGCCCCATCAGTTCTCTGACAAGACGCATGCAAGATTATTAAATTAAAATTTAATATATGTGACAACAATTGCCTCCTTCATGTCTATACAGGGTGTTTCGGGAGGAAAGGGAAATATTTTGGGAACATGTTCAGAAGGTCAAAATAAGAGAAATTAACCCATATGTTTTAATCTGATTCTTAACCGTCTCTGAAATAATCGGTTCTAAAGTTTTTTTTGTAAAGTTTTGGAGTAATTAAGAAGTTTTGTATTTCTAACTCCAGTTTGTAGGTATTTCATTGCTTGTCAATACCTAATTTAATTAACAAGCATGGTTGTCAGTTTGATTTATTCTGAGCGTTTCGATTCGAAAAGAGAAAAGGTTCCATACGTATTGCCTCACACATTCACCCATAGGGAGTATGCTGACATGATAGCGCATTACGGGGGCTGTTGATTAATACCGACGTCGTTTTCCAAATCGAAGAGTTCCTAATCGAAAAGTGTTTCAAAAAGTTTTTGCAAATGCTCAGGAAACAGAAATGTTTCCAAGCGTAAGAATTGATTCTGAACGAGCGGCGGGTCTAAATGTGGAAAATGAAGAGAATGTTCTGGATATGGCTGAAGAGAACCCAGGTGTTAGTACGAGGCGGATTACGAAAGAACTTCGATTAGAATCACATGTGGGCGTTTGGAAGACACTTAGAAAAAACGGTTTAAAGCCTTTCCATGTTCAACCGGTCCAACATCTTCAATAAAGTGATTATGGCTTAAGGGTTCAATTTTGTGAATGGATCCAACAAAATCGAGGCCTACATAAATACATTTTATTTAGCGATGAAGCTCAGTTCACCCGCGATGGAATCAATAACTGTCACAATGAACATCGGTGGTCAGATGAAAATCTTCATGCCACGTTTGAACGAAACTTTCAACATCGATTCAGTATTAATGTGTGGTGTGGAATGCTCAACGACCAGTTGTTTGGTCCTTTTGTATTGAATGAGCGTCTTACTGGAGATGGATATTTACGGTTTTTGGAAGACCATTTAACACACATGTTGGATGATGTTCCGCTAATTGTTCGACACCGAATGTTCTTTCAGCACGATGGAGCCCCACCTCATTTTAGTCGCCGGGTGCGTAATTTCTTGAATAATCGTTTTCCTGATCGTTGGATTGGCAGAGGAGGACCTCAAGCTTGGCCACCGAGGTCACCAGACCTCTTGATTATTGCCTCTGGGGGTGGATGAAATCACTAGTATACGAAACACGAGTAGAACCCGTGGAAGGACTCCACAATCGAATTTTTAATGCTGCAAATATCATTATAAACAATCCCCAAGCAATTCAACGCGCAACACGAGCGATTAACAAATGTGGTGCAGCTTGTATTGAAGTTGGTGGGGGTATTTTCGAAAACATTCTAAATTAGTGGAATTTTGTTGTTTTACTAGTATCTATTGGTGTTGCTTTTGAAGTAAAAAATAGTTACAAAAAAACTTTAGAACCGATTATTTCAGAGACGGTTAAGAATCGGATTAAAACATATGGGTTAATTTCTCTTATTTTGACCTTCAGAACACACCCTGTATATCCTTCGAGCATGCTGTGGCGGACCATTATATTATTATGGATACATTTTTTGAAGCCACGTGTAAGAACTTGGAATGGACCGAACCGGGAACTTGGCCGGACCACCGTATAGACATCCAACAATGCCTTGTCAGTAATGCAGTTCGCGTTTATGACGCTAGGTGTTTTAGTTCATTAAAAACCAGAACGGGGAAGTCCCTAAGTAATATTCTGTGATGTGATACTCCTGCTGTGCCGCGTGGAAGGCACGTGCTCGGCACAGGCAAGGTACCGATTTGGCAAAATGTGTTATCATTAAGGTTTTGCGGGGCCGTCGCTTGCCAAGACGTTGCGCGTATTCTGTAAATTTACCTCGCAAAATGAATAAGATTCAATCATAACTGTTTTGCCAAGCTGATGCTTTGCCTGTGCCGAGCATTGGCCTCAAGATTTACCTTTTTTCTACAATTTTCACACAAATAAGTAAAGTGTGGAGTTTTTTTGAAGTACATAAATACGAAAAAATTAAGCAATACTTATGCAATTTTTGTAAAAAGATCGTTTCAAAATGAGGCAGTCGTAAATCGACATCACCTTTAATAATGCATTTAAAATGACATGGTCCTTCTGAGCATTTGAAAAATTTTTAAAAATATGAGGATGAAGTATCAACAGTTACAGATAATTACAGTTACAGTTAGGGTTTGTTGTTTTTTGTTTTGAAAGAGTGCAGTTTAGAAAATGGTTTTGTTACTTTTGTAAATAGAGGAATTTTTGTTATTTAATATTTAATTGAGTACTACTTTATTTATTTACAGAAATGTTGTAGGCTTTTTGCATTATTCTTTATCAACAAAAAGACGTTTTTAATACTGGATTTTAAATCTTAAAATAGATTCCGCTGGACTTAACCTTTGATGTGGCTGGAACAGTAGATACGGTGTTAAGGCCGGGTCGGCCAGACTTGGTACTACTGACGGATTTCCGTCCCATCCCTGGTAGGACCACAACCTTTTAGTCAGTCATACATATAAAAACCCAAAACAACTATTCCCTTGCAGTATGACACGCCGGACATTGAACAATATAAGAATTAATTTCTCCTTTCGTTCTCATGGCGACGTGCTTATGTCGCCACTTTGTCTCATCACACCCCCTGATGAGAGAATGATGGTTTGCACCCAGGATTAGGGGGTAGTAAGTAGTGTTGGGAAAAACCGATGATTTTAATAATCGAGTACTTGATACTCGAGCGATTTTAATAATCGAGTTAATCGCTCGAGTGAATCGCCTGAAATTCCAATTTACCAAGCGATGACGTCACCGACTGCTTAACGGGCTGCCTAGCCCTTTACATGTGATCAGGTAGGATATTTAGCAGGCACGTAACTACGGGTGGGCACAGGTTTAGCTAAAAAATTATAGTGTCACCAAAAAAATTCCAGAAATTTATTTATTGGTGAATAATGAATTTTTAACACGTGTCTCGATACCAGACAAAAAAATTGCAAAAAATCACCCAAATATGTATTTATTGCTCGGGTTTATTCTTGTGCTTTTTTAAAACCAAAAGTATTACCAAGATTTATTTTTATTCACATCTTTCTCAATCTACGAGCATAAAATAAATAGATGTTTAAAATGGCCGTCAAATTCTTCCACTTTAAATTATCAGGTGCCCACTGTGTGCCCTTCAAAAATTTAGGCTTAGTTACGCGACTGGCAAAATAAGAAAGTAAGTGATTATTTTTTTAAATTCATGGTTATAGTTACCTAAAAGTTCCTGTTTAAATTTAAGAATGTTTACTCTTATTTTGCATTAACATTTTCTATAATGTATGTTTATTTTTAAGAAGTCTTCTTGAGTTTAATAATAAAAAGTTCCTGTTTCGATTTAAAAATGTTTACTATAACATAACCAACGAACTTTTCTATATATATTGTTAACAATTTTGTTCGTTTTGTTATTTTTCATTAAGAATTTCTATTATTATGTTATTTTTGAGAAGTTTTCTCGAGTTTATAGCAAATAAAAATTTTCAAATTATATCCCTTTATTTTTTAATATTTACAATCGGAGACCTAAACTACGCCGCTGGCTAGCCAGCTTTCGAATCGCGCGGGGTGTAAAACGAAGGTCGTTATAACAGTTGATATTGTTCGGTTTTTCGCCTGAGTTTATAACTAGAATATTTCCTATCGAGCGAAAAACTGTTTGAATATACGAGCAGTTTTTTAATTCGATCACGCTACAGCGGTACATTTCCGTCGGCGGCAAACGAAGCGCGGGTATCGAGTGAAAGATAATAAGTTACGGGCGACGGTTTTCGCCTGAATAGATAATTCGAGCGGTTTTTTTAATAATCGAGTGATCAAGCGGTTTTCGTTCGAATGATCACAACACTAGTAGTAAGTTAAAAAAAAATGCAGCACTAAGCCGAAGAGCCTGTGTATGTATCTGGCTCGAGTGAGAGTGACCATAGGGTCCCGGATAAGACAATCCGGTGACATAAAAACGTGTCCTAGGAAGTCAAAACGATTCACAGAAGAGCCATAAGCATTGCCAAATGGATTCTTAAAAAATATTATAAAAACTAAACATTTAAAACAATTGAATGTTTGCCATCAATTGGGTCGGGATTCGGCTAACCAAGGTCTTAATAAAAATGTTTTTTGAATTAAGATACCTTATAGAATCAATTTCTCCCAATCAACAAGGTGGCACCAACATCATCGACCTGCAGTAATAATGATATTTTATGGCATTGTTTTTAAACAATAAAAATATTCTGTATTCTTTAAATATGTTACAGAAATATTTGGTTTATAAAATAAAATAATAAAAAAATCACCAATAGTTTACCTATTAAGGATTAAATTTCTATGTAATAGCTAAATTAAATTGGTTTCAAACCGATTTCAAACTTACAGCAATCTTATGTGACTAGTAATATTAATTAAGACGGTAATTATATAAGTAAAGTCGATCCCAGAATCAATAATGTCATTACCATATTTATTACTGACCATGTAAGATCACTATTTTAACTACTTAAGCCAAGGAAATAAATTAATCTACAAAATAACTACAACTGCTACTACAAAAAATAACTACTTTTTATCCAACAATAGACTTGACAGGCTTTAAAATTAAACCACTTAAGCTTACCGGACATCTCATCAATTTCTTCATCAGGAGCAATTCTACCTCCAGCCAATCGCTCAGCACTTGGAGAAGGTGACCGTGAAGGTACTCTAAGATCCTTTTGATCAGGATATGGGTCATCCAATACAACTGTATGTGTAATTCGAACATCTTGAAAAGGTCTATCATCGTTATCGCAAATAACTTCATTTATACTCTCTAAAATCTCAAAGCCTTCAACCACTTCACCAAAAACACAATGCTTTTCATCTAAGTAAGTAAGATCTTCCCCTAAAGTCAGAAAAAATTGTGAAGAAATCATGTTATTTTCACCGCCAACAAATGAAATGAGCCCTGGGCGAGTGTGCTTGATTCTTGGCTCATTTTCAGCTTCAAAATACCTAAAAGAAAATTTACATATTATATTTATATATACTTTATGAACAACTATTAGTCGATAGCTTAGCTCATTGGTGGCTGAAACTAATAGAATATATCCAGCTCAATATTAACAGAATAAACTTACTTTTTTGATGGTCCATCGATAACTGCAAAAATGGATTCTCCTCCACTGCGAGTCCCTGTAGGGTCTCCTGCTTGCGCAATAAAACCTCTACTAATAGTATGAAATAAATTGTAGTTGTAATATTTAATTTTACATAACTTGAGGAAATTTAAACAAGCCCTAGGCCGCTCGTACAGGAATAAATCTACTGTGATGTCACCCAGAGTCGTCTCAATTACTACGGACATGATTTAACTAACTTAATATATAACTATAGAAGGTATTTAAGTATTTTTATAATAGTTTCTCCAGTAGATATATTAATTTAGCAATAATAAAGTTTTATTGACCGAATGTTTCTGATTTAATATCTTAACCTTAAATAATTGACAGATCGGGGAAATAAGTTTTGATAATTCAGATAGTCTCGTTGAAGTAACAACTAGACTGACTGATAAACGGTTTTTAAAACAGATAATATTGAATAGTAGAATTATAAGGCAAGTAAACTGTATGATTATTTTTGGACTCCGTTTAAGATGGTTACTGTTATTACCAAAGGTTATTACAATATCTATATCTACAACACCAGCGAACATTACTTGCACCACGCATCTGTATTATAGTAATCTTCAAACTTTCCTACGCACAGAAGAAGAATCGACTATTAATCACATGTTAGGGCTGCCATCTCATGGCTGTTACTGGTAAAAGTGCCAATGAATCAATTGCTCTCATTTGAGTTTGCTATGTTATCCGTAATAAGTTCTACCCGTTCTACCCTTAGAGTTCTACCATTAAATTTTCAGGTTAGTTCTATACAATTTAAGGGTTATCGGCCCCCGGCCCTTAGTGTATGATCCAGCAAAAGGATGTCGCCATGTTGCCTAAATCAAAGTTTATTATTCAATAATATTTTTTCACATGTTATTGAAATTTATGGAACAACCACCATTAATTCAGGAAATTATTTCCCCCGCAATAAAAATGAACGCAGGCATCACTTTTCTACATGAAGTTGTGATATCCAAAAGTATAGAAAGGATAGGTAAGACTTTTGTTCCTATTTCAATTTTTAGTTAAAATCTTTTGCTGAAAATAATTACGCCTCATAAAACATTAAACATTTATTTGGAAAAAATAATAGCTTTTGATGTTTTTATACGTTAGATAGGTATACAATTTATTGTAACCAGTTGCTTGCAATTATGTTATCTATAACGTCTTCGGAAGGATTCTGATCAGAGGTTGCTATAATTATTCTCTTCTACATAATATAAATGTGATTTCAGATTGAACACGCAAATAAGTGTGGAAAAGTATAGTTTTCCGCACACTCGTCTCGTAAATCCTTGCCTAACATGCGGGGAAAGTGTCTTTTTCATCCTAAACCTATATACCTATGCAAAAAATCTATCCCTTGGGACACTGTTCCCGTCAGAAATAATAACGCTAGAACGCGACACTCCGAACCGCCAATATGAATGGAAAATATGAAATAGGTAGAGAAGAGCAGGGGAGGGATGGGAAATAACGGCCTTAAGGTAACTATCCGGGCTTGTTTCGTGCATACTAAACATTACAATTTTTATTTATTTCTTGATTAATACGAGTTTTAACACTGAAACAGTTGATAATTTAATTTTGGAACATGATCGCAGTTAACGCTGTGCTGCAACGACTTTATTCCGTTAGAAAAAAGATTTCTGTGTGCTTTCAAAATAAGCATCAATATAGCTATTCTTTTAATTGATTATCGTCAGCTGGAACATTGAAAGGCATAGTCCCTTTGAGACCAAGCAGGAGTTATTCTACATAATATTATGTAAGTCTATTAACTCGGAATGTCCTGGTTTGTGTGGCGAACAAACCCGGCCGTCTTTACGACAATGGGCGACTGCATAGGCAGCTAAAGTCCAACCTATCCTCCGCGACTATTGAGCTGGAATAACCCGAACAAACACGACGGTCCGTATAGCTTTGATTCAGCTCCGTCTAACTTCTTTTTCTTCAGTATTTAGTAGTTGCTATTTTATAGTTAATAAAGTAAATATATATAAATTGTAGTAAAATAAACACAACAAAAGAGAGACGGGGATTTCTATATATATACTGATTATATTGTTCTTAATGCGACCCTGTGTGCACTTCACGTGCTCGACGCGTATATTTATTTTTATCTACTGAAGTGCGAAAATGAATAGACTATAATACGGTTCCGTATGTGAGTCAACATTTTTTTACAGGGAACTTTCAGTAAATTGGAATTTAAAAATAAATAATCTCAAAAACGCCTGTTAATTTTTTAATAGGATTCTTCTAGTATCTAATTAGAGGAATTATACAGTGTCACCATTAAAGTCCGCACCATATGGAACTTTTTTTTATTAATGAGGTTAGTTAAAATTAAATTTCGGCAATCGTTTTTGCTTCAAATTAGACTAAAAATTATATAATCAAATGTCACCATCTGTCATTCGGTATCTGTCAAAAATGACATTCTAATCAAAAAATGCTGAAAAATGGCATTGTTTTACCGAATTTCAAAAAATTTTATTAGAAAAAGTTGTTTCTAGTACAATTCTTGGCCTAAATACAAAGTTTCAGTTTTCTAGCTCAAAGTTGATTTTTTTGCCATTTTTTCTAATTAACTTTTTTTTTATTTAATGTAAGTTCGCTTAATGGATATTAAACTATTTGCTTATACCATACTCAATATTTTATTTAGTTTGTATGAGCTTTTTTTTACTAGAATGCCATTTTTTTTCGAAATTTAAAATTAGAGGCAAAAAAATTTGACACAGGTGGTGCAAAGTTATCCTAATTTAAAAATTTTAACAGATAGACGTCAGATGTTTCGTTTTTCAAATGACAAATACATCTAAATACTTGATAAAAATTTTATTTTATACTTAAAACTATCATTATTATTAAAAGGAACAAAAAGGAACTTTAATCATTTTAAATAGGTAACACAAAAGCAATATAAATTTCATATTTCAGTGTGACGTCCTTCTCGCTCTATACAAACACCCGTCCGTCTATAAACGTCTTTGACAGCATTTTGTAAAAAGCTTGGTCTTATATCGGCACAACACTGTCCTATCGTTTGTTCCAAATGCTCGATATTTCTAAACGGTCGATTCTTATAAACTTTCTGCTTAAGATAACCCCACAGAAAAAAGTCTAGTGGGGTTATGTCAGGCGACCTGGGTGGCCAGTGACATTCTCTATCACGCCCTATAACTCTGTTTTGAAATAATTGGTTTATAATGCGTTCTTTCACTGCTACAGTTTGATGTATGGGTGCACCATCAAGCTGATACCATAAGTTATGTCTATGGTGTAAGGGCATGTTATCCAAAACTTCGGTAATCTCGTTATCAAGAAAATTCAGGTACCTTTCACCAGTTAAGTTTGCTCTAAAGAAGTATGGTCCAATAAGCTCATCTTTCAAAATTCCACACCAAACATTGGTTTTAAAATGATACTGGTCGCGACATTCAATTGTGAAGTTAGGATTTTCTTGGGACCACCATCGGCAATTTTGTGAGCTCACGGTACCATTCGAAGAGAAAGTGGCTTCATCTGTCCATAATATCTTGTATGGAAAAAGAATATTCTCCTCATATTGTCCCTGATACCAAAACGAAAAATCAAGTCGGATATCAAAATCGCGTTCTTTTAATGTGTTTATAAACTTGGGTTTATATGCCCGAAATCGATTTTTCTGAAGAATTTTTCTAACGCTTTTCCCTCTTGCACCCTGTTGCATCACTTATCTTGGTTACACTAGTTTGGCCGTGGTCAATAACAGTTAAACAAACATCAAGTTGTGCTGCTTCATCGTATTTACTTGCCGCGTGAGGTTTCTTAAAATTATTTCGAACAGATCCAGTTTCTCTAAATTTTGACATTATTCTTGAAACAGTGCTATGCTGCAAATTTTTTTCTGGATGCCTCTCATTAAAAATGGCAGATACTTGCCGGTGAGGCATATTCTCTCCACAAATTAAGACAATTTCTATTTTTTCTTGAATGGACAACATTGGTGATAACACTGAAAACTATAACTTGCGAAAATATTCACATTTATGACATTTCTTTTATTTATTCGGCACTCTAATTCGTTTTTTTCCATAGCCTACTTATAAAATTCAAAATTGCCTTGATATTTTATTGTGGATAAAAAGAAAATGTGTCTAAATTTTGAACTAATCTGATATCTGGGAATATTATTATAAGTTTTTTAAACTTCTTAGGTGTATGTACTATCAAAAAAATGGAATATCTGACGTCTATCTGTTAAAATTTTTAAATTAGGATAACTTTGCACCACCTGTGTCAAATTTTTTTGCCTCTAATTTTAAATTTCGAAAAAAAATGGCATTCTAGTAAAAAAAGCTCATACAAACTAAATAAAATATTGAGTATGGTATAAGCAAATAGTTTAATATCCATTAAGCGAACTTACATTAAATAAAAAAAAAGTTAATTAGAAAAAATGGCAAAAAAATCAACTTTGAGCTAGAAAACTGAAACTTTGTATTTAGGCCAAGAATTGTACTAGAAACAACTTTTTCTAATAAAATTTTTTGAAATTCGGTAAAACAATGCCATTTTTCAGCATTTTTTGATTAGAATGTAATTTTTGACAGATACCGAATGACAGATGGTGACATTTGATTATATAATTTTTAGTCTAATTTGAAGCAAAAACGATTGCCGAAATTTAATTTTAACTAACCTCATTAATAAAAAAAAGTTCCATATGGTGCGGACTTTAATGGTGACACTGTATATGTCCGCGCAAAAGATCATCGTCACAAAGATCTAGGTCTATTTTTGTATACCAACGATTTTTTAAATAATTTAACGCCTGTCACATGGCTAATTTTACTCTTCTGAATCATATAACACCAATATTTGGAACTGAGTTAGCTTAATCAGTCACTATAACCATTTTCCTATTATATATAACAGCCCTGTCTTATATTGGCTTAAAGTTTTTGGAATGTTCCTTATAGAATGTTAAAATACTAAGAAAATTAGTAATATTTTTATATTATCTACCTAGGTATAAACGAAACGTGCACATCAAAATATATTTTTCCTTAATGGTTTATGAATCGTTAATAAAAAAATATTGTATATAGCTTCGGATAACAAACCGTCACATCAATGTATCTCCGGTAACATTTTCATGTTCCTGTGATCGGCTATACAAAAATGCACAAATTCGTGGATAACAGCTAATACAAGCTATTTCTTAAACTTTGTTAGACTGAAATGAGTATCTGTACTCAAGAGAATGACTTCCTGTAGTAGTTTTCCCTTAATTAAAACTACTAGGTCTGAGTTAACCATGTGACCGGCAATATAACATAAAGACATACGCCTGGTAAAAAGTAGGTAATGTTCTAGTTTATACCTAAATAAACATAATAAGGAAGTTACCTAAACAAGAGTATGCTTTACACAAATTCAAACACATACCGTGATATTTATAAAACTATTAGGTCGACCTCTAGTGGCGTTATTTATAAGCAATTTGTACCGTGACCGGCGATACATGCTGCTGGGGGGACGGAACTTCTGGTTAATAATTGCGTAAGAGAAACTAAACTGTTGATATTTGAACATTATTTTTTCAATACAAATTGTAGTAGGAGTGTAAATTATTTATATACAGGGTGTTATGGAAATGACGTATTATATTTAAACCGGCAATTCCTGAGATGAAAACAAGTTGAAGAAAAATATCCAAAAATGGTGCTTTAATTTAATATGCCCTGTACATGACCTTATGTCAAACCAAAAATTACCACGTGGTGCCCCTGTTCGGAAAGTAAATACAGCAACATATGGCAGCGGAATCTTGAACAGTGTTGTCATATCTTCAGGGTAAACTCTTTAGAAAGTCAATAACCGTTTGACAGATTTCAAGTTGTTTATTTTTCAGGGTACATTATTATAAACTTTTACGTTCAGTTCGCTGGGAATCAATCCCTGATTAATAAACTTGAATTGACTCGAACGAACCGCCGCGGAGTTTATAAATGGTCAGGTATGTTCTCATTTGTTCAATTCGAACGACACCCGTCAGATCTGGATAATTTAAAAGTTTATAAATGCCACTTACCCTTTAGAGAAAAAAAAATGCAATTTTATTTACCTTCTCGGACTTTTAATACTTACGGACTTAAAAATCGATCCTCCATTAGCAAGATTTTTGCAATAATTCATCTCCCTCAGAAATATTGTTATGGAGACGCCCGTATAAAACTAATTAAATACCGTTCAAAATTATAAAATTTCGATGTTCTTGTGAAACTATTGTCAAAATTTCAGCTTTCTAGCTGTAACCGCTTAAAAGATATGATTTTCTTTTCAGGTCCCGATACGGATATTTATAATTCAAAAAGTCTTAAAGATAGGTATATGATATTATACAGAAAACTGTTCTGCATTTTTACCTAGATTCCAAAAAAAATATAATATATAGGGTAATTCATTTAAAATTCCGAAGTTGCTACCACTTTCGGTATGATCCGGCAACACCGCATCATTCAAAATATTTTAGAAACGTAGAAAACCATCTCTTATAGCTACAACCAAATTTTCAAAATACAATCAATTCAGTTCTCGAGATACTTCTAATAGGCCACTTTACTTGGTGCACCCTGTATACTATTGGGTTTAAGTCGGGACATTTTTGGGATTTCGATCTATAGTCTAAATACTCGTTAACAATTCTCGCAACATGAGGTGGAGCATTATCCCGCATCAGAATAAAATTTGCTCCGATAAATTGCTAAATGATACTTCCAGCAATTGTTACAGTTGTAATTTATGTTCCGAGGTGTAAATTTATTTATATTTACGACAAATTTATCCTTCTCTCCCCTATGAGTAGTTCATAAAATATTCTTTTTGTTTTCTGGCTTCAGTCGAGCATCTTTATTTTATTTAAATGTAGTCGGCGTTACTGGGCGACTAAAAATGAAAAATGGCGACATCGGGGTAGGACACCTTGTGAATATTTGAAATAGTATATTTTGGATATGCAGAAGCGTTAAAAATTGAACAGGCGGGGTAAGTGCCCTACTGGAAAGTAATTTGCATAGACAAAACATATTTTATTAGGTTTCATCTCACAATCGGATAGACACCTAGTGGGTAGTGGCGGCTCGTGACCTATGATAGAGGGGGTTCACAAGTATGGTGAAATTTTTGTAGGCGTTTTAAATGTAGAAAGAAAAGAAGTAATAAGAAAATGCGTTAGATAAAACATATTTGTATTTATTTTTTAATTTTACACAAGGAAATACAACTTTTGGAAAATAAGAAAGGTTTTCTTAGTGTGTATAGCTGTCGGATCTTAACGTCGTCGCATGCAACCCTCGTAACAATATTTATACAGTTCACTACTAATACTACTAAAGCCATCTACGAGCTATCAAGAAATCCGAATGATGTCCAATACTACTACCGCCATCTACGAGTTACCAAGAAAACCGATTGATGTCTAATACCACTACGTCATCTACGGCTACGTCATTAGGCGCAACCAAGACGAGAACAAAAGTTAACTGTTTTATGACGAGAACGAATCGAGCCACGAGACTGCCAAGTTGGCATTCTTCATATTTTCAGTGTTTTTTTAGATTAAATCCTTAAATAAAATGGTTTAAAATGATATCGAGTATCATTTATCGAAATACACAACATTTATCGACCCTACACAATAGTGCTTAAATGTAAAGTCCATTCTTCGGTTCTTAATTGTAGAAATTTGATCAATAACAGCCTCATTAAGTTTGGAATACCCTCTATAAAATTTTTTTCATATATTTAATTTTTAAACTTTCTAATAAAGTCCCTAGATTTACCCTTTGTGGTCTGCGTTAAATTAATTTCGGGTTTAGGTGTTCCCGCATTCTTCACTTAAATTTTTTGCTCCAAACTCAAAGAGCTAAAGTTATTTCTTAAATAGTCCACCGTCAACTATTCATTTTAACTTAATAAATATATAATATGAAAATATTAAAACATACACGCTCGATTTCTAACTAGATGCACGAACAGACAACAGCGCGGTGCACACAAAAACGGTGGTCGGACTTTTTTTAGTTTGACGGTACGATAAAATATTAGGAAGGGTCGGACTACGATAAATAATATTCAATGAATATAAATTAATATTTTTTATTCGTTTCGTTTTGGGAGTGCACGTGCGCATGTGCTCCTGTGGAAGAACCGCCACTGCTAGTGGGTGTATTAATCATGATTATTTTCGATTATTGTTAAGACTGGGATTGTTGTTACTGACACACTTAAGAGCTGCGTTTAATCATAGGTTACCAAGAAGGCACTATATGTGAACGTTTAGCCCAATATACTTAATTTTTTTCTAATCTAAAACTGGATTCATAAAGTTACAGGTTTGGAAAACGATATGAAAAAATTGCGTTAAAAAATATAATGTTATAAGAATAATAATAACAATTTTAAATATGAACAATTTTCAAATTTTTGTCACAAATCTTCCTAAAACTTGTTGATACCCTAATCGACATGTCAGACAATCTAAATATCAATATATTAACTAAAGGCTTTATTATTAACGGCCAAAGCTTCACAAAAATAAATATTGATCAGCTGATGACTCTCATCTCTTTCTAACCTGCCAAAAAGCGGCATATTTTTTAATTAAATTGATGCAAGTTAGATGGCTCTGATTGCTAATTTCGGATTGTTTGGGATGGGCTCTCTCTAGGATCTTATAGGACCTGAGCGGATTTAACAATAATATTTTTTT
Source organism: Barypeithes pellucidus (assembly GCA_963991005.1). Lineage (NCBI taxonomy): Eukaryota > Metazoa > Arthropoda > Insecta > Coleoptera > Curculionidae > Barypeithes > Barypeithes pellucidus. Next base: position 28,137,179 of record OZ022561.1, on the reverse strand, counting down.
ATACTATACAAATATTATTTGTTAACATTAGAATAGTATGCAGGGACCTTCACCATTTGGATTTCTGAATATAATACGAATGCCACAAAAAAAATCTAAAGATATTTGGAAGAATCTGATTCCTGACTTTGTTCGAAGAGATGTCCAAAAATAAATTTCACTTTGTCATTGCTACTTTTTATTATCCACAAGATGGCATTATCAGATTCTTATGCGACGTTTCGTCTTTGGGCCACCAACATAAACATATTTTTTTTAAATACGGACCTGGATCTGTTTGTTTAAATTATGAAAGAGGACCGAAATCTACGTTCAGTGGTATACAACACTTCACTGGTTTTCCGACGTTTTGTTCCTTAAATTGACCATTTTCTTTAAAATACCCCTAGTACGTTCCAGTAATTTATTAATTCGGCATAATTCGAAATTGTAAAACTGAATGCCAGAGTCAAATTTTATTTGTATTAATAAAATACAGTACTTGTATGTACGCTAAGTAGAAATTTGATACAACTATTAGTTTGAAAAACAACAGTAGTAGTACGTTGCGTACTACGTAATAACAATAACAATTAAAGACAAAAATAGCAATAATAATTTTAAAATCTTCAGTCTTCGAAACAAAAGTAAATTACAGGAACGTACTAGGGATATTTTTATGAAGACGGTCAATTTAAGGAACAAAACGTCGGAAAACCAGTGGTAAAGTGTTGTATGCCACTGGGTCCTCCCTAATCCCTCTAACCATCACGTGTTTGGATTAAATTGGATTATTTGAATTTTTTCTTGATACTCCTAGCTGGCTCTTTAATTTTATAATAGAAAAGAACAATATCATAACTTTAAAACATTATAATATATTTTGAAGTTTATTTGTTTAAAAAAATACAAATATGGAATCTAGCTCAGATTAAAATTGCAAAATCATGTTTCCATCGAATCTGTGCCATCTCTTCCAATACTTTTCTTAATAATGGAAAATTGGAACCTGTTAATAATAATATCTAAAAATTCTTTGTGAGGGACGATTTTAATTTTAATATTTATCCATATTTAATACGAAGAAAGTCTTTCTTGCTTTTTTGGAGGAGGGGGTGTCCAATACGCCACTGCACCCAATCATTGTCTGTTCGTAAATCGACTGCTCTCGAATCCAAGAAATATTTTCAGTGTTGTGGCTTTTCCACATCTACCGAAAAAGTTGAGCAACTTTGGTACTTTAAATGACACACCTCGTATATTGTTAAGCTTTTAGAATTACCTTCAGTTCTAATAATATTTCTTCAATGACTTTTTCTGAATGGAGCTGTATATTATTGTTAAAATTAAAAGGCGGTTAAATTTGTTGCCAAACGGTATATCATATCTCTATACATGAACCTTCAGGATTCTTCAATAGATACCGTTTTTTGGAAAGTAAATAATTTCATAGGAACTTCATTTGTGTAACTACTTTGATCCATTTTCAGAAGTTATTTTTAGAACTGTCTTTGAATGGTTAAAGTATGAAAAAACTTCAAAGGATGATAATTTTCCAAAAAACTGACTATCGAGGAAACCTGAAAGTTTAGCTATAGGGTTATGATATATCGTTTGGAAGCAAATTAAACCGTATTTTAATTGTTTTAAAAATAATATACAGGGGTTCCATTCAATCATTAAAAAAAGACAGTCATTGCCCACTTTTTAGAAGTAACGGAAATAAACATATTATTAACTTTCCCTGTATGATATCACTCGATTTTTCTATAGAGATCAGTGGCAGCTCGTGACGTATGATAGAGAAGGTTAACTAGTAGCGTGAACAGACACATTTTTTTTTCTTAGGCGTTCTAAATATAGGAAGAAAAAAAAATAATAAGAAAAAGGGCCAGGTAAAACATATTTTTACTTATTTTTAAATTTTACATAAGGAAATCGAACTTAGAAAATCAAAAAGTTTTTTTTAGTGTGTACAGTGCTTAAATGTAAAATTCATTCTGTTCTTTGCAAAAAATGAATGAAAATCAATAACAGCCTTTTCGAAAAAAAAATTCCTGCTGGCAACACGTGCAAACGGACAAAGGCGCACTTCAAAAGTGTGCGCCCTTTCCATTCAAAGTCGCGATTCACCGCTATCCCCCGCTGCCTGATAGTAAAGGGAAACTGTATTCCGATGGTACGATAAAATATTAGGAACGTTCGGAATTTATACGATAGATAATATTAAATGAAAATATTTTACTATTTTATTATTTTTGGGTGTGCACATGCCCATGTGCTCCTATGGACGAACCGCCACTGATGGAGATTAATTACATTGAGGTTCGTTAACCTATCACCCAAAATTTCACCTTTCCATGAATTCAGACCACAAATTGACAAGTGTTTAATTTAACTAAGCACATGTCTTGCGAATATTAAACAGAAATAATTTACCGTGAATCACCCTGTATATAAAATGTTACTGTAAAAAAATAACCATAATTAAAAATATAACATATGGTTCCAAAAGGGTGAGATTTAAAAAAATCAATTCGCCAGATTTAGCCTGCGAACACATTTCCTAATGAGAAGTATTTTCAATTTGATTGGACATTGGATTTTTGTACAGGAATGACTTTTTAAAGAATTTTCGTGTAACCCTTACACGTTACGCCTAAATCCCCAATTCTATCTGACAGAATTAGACTTGTTTTAATTAAAAATTAACACTTTAAAATCCCTTATTAATTATTCAAAATCGAATCCCGTCAGTTATTTTTCCACGTGACAGGTATTTTTGTTTAACACGTTTGAAATTTCTAGGGTTTAAAAGATGCATAAGCTTATTTTGTATGCTCTTATCCAATGGTAATTAGTTCCACATTCCCTACCGGATACTTTTATGCAGAGTAAACAAATCCATTAAAATTTTACGAAACAATAAATTAACTGCTTTTTAAATTTATCAGGGTTAATAAATAGTTCACTATACATTAGTGATGATAGTGATGGTCGAATCTGGGCTTTGTATAGTGTCAAAAGTTGTTGAGGTGTGTACAACTTTTTGGTTCGAAAGAGTACACCAAGTTTCTGAGAAGCTATCTTGGCGATTGCCACAACGTGGTTAGGCTAAGACATATTTCCTCCCAGACTGACGCCCAGCAAATTAATAGATGAAGCCAGTGGGATTTCGTGTCCGTCCATGACTATATCCTGTAATGTTAACCTTTTTAGAGAAAACTGCTGCCTGTTTTTTTTAGCGTTAAATTCGACACCCCAAGCCAAAATTTCTTCCAGGTCTTTGTTGAGGCGTGATATTTCATGCTGTCTGCGAAGATGTGCGTCGGCAGCCGATGTTTGTGCATTCAAAGAGAAATCATATCATCAGCAAAGCTAAATATCGGATTTCTTGTTTTCACTAGAAGGTCGTTAATGAAGAGTAAGAAGAGAGTGGGAGATAATATGGACCCTTGAGGAACACCGGCATTGATGATGAAAGTGTCTGAGAGAAATCCGCAATCGCCACTTGCAGAGAGAGGTCATTAAGAAAGCTAGACAATCATGCACAGAATCGACTGGGGATACCATAGAATCGCAATTTACTTAGAAGTCCCTCTTGCCAAACACGATCAAAGGCTTTAGAAATATCCAGTGCAACAGCCCGAGACTCCCCATGAGGTTCGATTACGATGTTCCAAAGATGGATGACATAGGCTAGAAGATCTGAACTTCCGAAAACCATATTGAAGCCATGTTGAAGCCTTCCATGTTTTAGAAGATGTTGGTTAATAAGCTTTCTCCATTACTTTTGATATAACTGAAGGCAATGCGACTAGTCGATAGTTGTTAGGCAGGGTTCTCTTACCTTTCTTTGGTATAGGCTGGACTCGCGCCGTCGTCCAGCACGATGGAAATATGTCTTGTTCGAGGATAAGTTGAAAAGTCTACAAAATACTGGTGTTAGTTCACCGGCGCATGTCTTAAGAACTATAATAGGAATTTCGTCTGGACCAGAAGTTTTCTTGAGGTCGAGCCCTTTCAGGATTCGTTTGACGGGACGCTAACGGAACACGAGTTCGATCATTCGGTCATTCGGTCGGTCAAAAGGGTTTGTTCGGGTTTGTTCGGTTCATATAAACTTTTTTCGTATTGGTCTCCTCTTCGGAGATATATGGGCTCCCAAAGAGGAGGCCTATACGAAGAACATAAAAAGGCAACAACGTTATTGCTTATTATTCTAAAAAATATTTACGGGGAGGGGATATTTAGAAAAGTTAACGGACTGATTTTCATTTTTCCGTTGAAATTATGAAACGAAAATTGCATATTTGGTCTTTTTAATACTCTCCAGCCAAAACGTGAAACTCCGCACAAAAAGGAACGCTGAAAAATATAATCCGCCAAAAAGTTAATAACCGCTGAACAAATACCTCGGGCAGATTTGATTTTAGCGATAATGCCCTTAGGGCGCACAACCATAAAAGACGTCACTTTTCAATTTATTTACCCTTAAATTTGCTCTCGGATCGTCGTCCCCGGTTCGGTGTAAGATTGGTGTAGTAAACAGCTCCCAGATGTCTCGTCAAACTTAAATGTCATACGGTAGATTTCATATATGCCTGGATCGACTTTTTTCGTCTAAACGTCGGTTTATGTTTAGCTTTTTTCAGGGAACAGAGTGAGGAATTGGTTATATTTTAAATGCAATTTAAGAGAATCCAATCGCGATGAGAATTCAGCAGATTCCTTTTTGACAAGAATTACAAAAATACTAAGCAGAGTGTTTCTTTATTACCAAAAATATTTAATTAATACATAGACAGAATTGTTCTTATTATGTCAGAATCATACAAATTTCTAAACAATAATCAATGATGTCAAGTCTGTACTGAGGGTCCTAATACTACCGCCTACGTTTGAAACCGAAAAGTACAATATTAATAATATTGAATGCATTTGTCAGGTGTACCTATTAAGTAAAAATATTGCACTAAATATGTGAGTATTTTTTAAATTTCCTACTCGTAAAGTTATTTATACAGGGTGTTATGGAAATGACATATTATATTTAAACCGGCAATTCCTGAGATGAAAACAAATTGAGGAAAAATATCCAAAAATGGCGCTTTAATTTAATACACCCTGTACATGACCTGCTGTCAAACCAAAAATAAGCACGTGGTGTCACTGGGAAAAAGGTAAACAAAGCAACATATGGCAAAAAAAGTCAGTGAATTTTGAGCAGTGTTGTCACATTTTCGTGGTAAACTCTTTAGAAAGTCAATAACCGTTTGATAGATTTGAAGTTGTTTATTTTTCAGGGCACATTATTATAAACTTTGACTTTCAGTTTAGTTCGCTGGGAAAAAATATCTGATTTATAAACTTGAACTCGAATGAACCGCCGCGGATTTTATAAATGGTCAGGTATGTTCTCATTTGTTCAATTCGAACGACACCGTCGAATCTGAACAACTTAAATGCCACTTTACCCTTTAGAAAAAAATTCAATTTTATTTACCTTTTTGGCCATATTTAAAACAAACTTAATTTATAAAAAAACACCCTACCCGAACAAAAACCGACACAATAACCTCACAAAACACCAAAACAAAGCCACATAAATTCACATTAGTTTTCGCATAGGTATGCATCTCATGAACACATCTAAGGTTTTAGTATTTACGCCCTTATTGTTCTGGGAAATAATATAAATTTCCATACATTGGTATTTGACATCTAAAAATTTTGAAAGTAACTAAACACGTTTGACATATTCGGGTTTCTAGGTCGATCGATATTTAGCTATTTGGGCTGAAAATACAGCGTTGCTACTTTCGATGTTTTATAAGATTATATTCATAAATTGCGGAATTTCCTTCTGTAATATTTTCCTGTATAATGGTGGTCTCGGAAATGGCAACCGCGCTAGTTAGACGAGACTATTTATTTTGAAGGGGGATGTCCTGTCTATCAACATAATTATTTCATCATTCTTCTTCAGTAAAGGATTAATAAATTTGATTGGCCCATTAGAAATTAGCGTTTTTATTATATCTGAATTTCTATTGCGATATAACTTGCATCCTATAGTGCTGTTGTTCTATGTGTACGGTAGTGTTAATAATTATGCGTTAGTATTTAGTGCTTCTGTGTAATCTAATAATAGGTACATATCTTCAAAAAAACTGATTTGAAACTCGTGGGTGTCTGTGTGTTTCCTTAAGTGATTTAGTGTAATTTGTTCCGTTTCACTATGTGTTTTTTTCTCTCGACTAGATGCCGGTTATATTCTGAGATTGGAAAGAAGAGTGGGAGTTTAGTGGGTATTAGCTTATTATGCAGTCCCACACTATCATTAGGGCACGTGATGAGCATAAAGCTTTTCCCATAGAAAAAATACCTGAAGGTGTCTGCGTCCTGGATTTACTTTCTAAGTAAGCTAAATATTTATTTTTATAAGAAACTAAAGTTTTAAATGTTTACACAGGTGTTTGTGATACACTGCCATAGGATGCTGTGATTCATTACCGTGGGGGCACCTGTGAGTAAGAGGGTTTGTTACCCCACTTTTAAAACGGTCGATTTGAAAAAAAATATGTAGCGCTTCTCTAGGACACCCAAGGAGTCACCCGTTTAAATATAATACGTCATTTCCATAACACCCTGTAGTTTCCCAAGAACACCAAATATCAATGTTTTAACGAAATCACTGTGGCAACGCTGTATGGCAATTTTTACCTGCTAGCGTAAAAACGACCCTGAAGTTTACTATTTTCATTCATTTCACGCCGGCGGTGGTGTTAGGTGTTATTCGCTGCTGCTTTTATAATCGTTTGTGATCTATTGTGTTTTTCGATTAATTTTTAGTGCTTTTTCGAACTAAAACTATTTAGCTATCTACAATGGCTCGTCAGTGCGTGGTGTGTAAGAAATTCGACTATTCCAACTCCGGATTAATGTTTCGTCGGTAAGTGTGAATAATGAGGTTATGTTTTTTATAGGTAAAGTAGTGGTGTTTCTAATTCTATATTTTAAGTAAATATTGAAATATGTTATCTGAATTTCTGTAAAAAACACCTACACCTTACCTATTTATGACTAATATTAGATCGAAATTATCTAAACGCGACCGCAAACAAACTACACATGAATGCACCATGATTGTTTATAATAAAGACGATTTTTCACTAATAATCACAAAAAAAAACACAAATCAACCAAAATATATAACAATCCGTTAGATCAAATGAGAAACATCGCGATGTTTACGAGATTAGTATTCATTCATCTTTTGCATATCTTTTGGGTCCGAATCGTAGTAAAATAGAAATAGATGTTGCCAGAGTGCCGTTGGATTAGTTCAAGATTCGTTTGACACTTTTAAGTATAATAATATTTTTACAAAGAATCTCTCATCGCCTTTCCACAGTATATAGTAAAATTATTGGGAAATATATTTATTTTAAGCGCAATTGCGGATTAATCTTAAACCAGTTCTATTTGCCCAATTAACAAATTTTTAATTGGGATTTTGCAAGATACCTTTGCGATAAATATGACAATCTGGCTATGCTGCAATAATGACCGAACGAGGTGGGAAAAACTGTGTATTCGTTGCGTAGGCTAGAAATGTACATTTTTCCATAGTAGTTTGTAATATCTTTGATAATACCAGTTTTTCTTACAAAATACAGGGTGTTATGGAAATGGAATATTATATTTAAATCGGCAATTCCTGAGATGAAAACAAATTGAAGAAAAATATCCAAAAATGGCGTTTACGTTCAGTTCGCTAGGAAACAATCTCTGATTTATAAACTTGAACTGACTCGAACGAACCGCCGCGGAGTTTTTAAATGGTCAGGTATGTTCTCATTTGTTCAATTCGAACGACACCCGTCAGATCTGGACAACTTAAAAGTTTATAAATGCCACTTACCCTTTATGCAATTTTATTTAGCTTTTCGGACTTATTTAACACCAACTTAATTTTTAAAGAAACACCAAGTACTATCGTGCCGATAAAAAACTAGGACAACAAAATCACAAAACGGATATACATATCTCATAGACTATAAAAGGTGCTCGACAGCTGTAAAGGTAAAAACACATAATTTTTAGGAAGTAACCTAGGTTACATAATTTAGCGTTTTATATTGTTCGATACGAGGTGGCATCAAAATATGTTATTTCTTTTATAAAATTGAGCGGCAGTAAATATATTGGGCATTTTTATTAAGAAAAAGTCTCATACCTTATTTAAAGTAGGTATATATAACGTCGCCTAAAAATGAAAACGAAACTAAATAATAAAAGAAATTTAATTGAAGGTTACAAAAATACAAACGCAAAATTTGTCGAAGCAACAAAACATTTTTAATATTTAGTCATAGAACCATTCCTGTTTATTACTTCTTGAAGCCTTTGCGGCATACTTAAAACTAGGTTTCTGCATAATTCGCCTGTTACTTCATCCCAAGCTTCATTTATCCTCTAGCGTAATTCATCTCTGTTTCGTGGCCGAAAATCATGTTTATACATTGATTTCACAATTTTACACCAAATGTTTCGATCGGGTTCAAATCGGGATTCTTCGAAGGCCAGGGAAGAAGCTATATTATTTTCTAGGAGAAAATCTTGCACAATGCGTGCTGTGTGTATTGGAGCATTATCATGCTGAAATGTAAAATTTTGACCATATACAGCGTTTATCGATGGTATCATCACTGCATTTAGGATATTAACGTATTCAGGTGCAGTTAGTCTTCCTTCCACGATTTGGCAAATTCCTGGACCTCTAGCGCTAATCCAACCACAGACATTTATAGAACCATGCCCGCTATGGTTTGTTTTGTTAGTGTATATCTCATCATACCGCATGCTGGAAGGCCTATACACTTCCATTATTACGCGATTGATGGAAAAGTTTTCTCGTCAGAAAATATAACTGTTTCCCAGAAAATATTCCGATTTAAATATTCATGTGCAAATTCTAACCTGCCTTGTTTATTTCTTTCCATTAAAAATATTTTATTAGTAGCACAACGATTTCGTATATCGGAAATTTGAACCCTGTCTCTAGCAGTATTTGCAGAACCTGGAAAGTTCGCCTCTTCTTTCGCCTTTATTGCAGTTGCGAGTGGGATGATCCCTTAGATAATTAACTAGTCTTCTATCTTCATCTTCAGTAGAAATTCTAGGGGGACCTGAACCTGTACAACACGGTATTTTTGTTTACTCCCAGTTCGTCTGCAATATCCCTAATAAAAGCACCATCTCGCAACCGACTGTAGCCTTTTGCTGGGGTTGTTAATTGTGGCATATTTTTTAAAGAAAAATTTGCTTGACAAGTTTATGATAAAGTGACAACCTATGTTGACATGTAAAATTTGTAAATGACATTTTACTGGTACCAGACTCGAAAGTAAAATATTCCTAATAGTCAAGGAGAAAATAAGAAATTTTGCTGTCCTAGTTTTTTACCGGCACGATGGTACCTAGGTAACTTGAACAAAAACAAACCGGCACAATAAAATCACATAACACATTTAAGTACGATTCAACGTGAATTAGTATTTTAAAGTGCTACTGTGTAGACAAAAATACGCCCTTATTGTCTGAGTGGTCTGGAAAATAATGTCTTTAACATCTAAAGATTTTAAAAATAAATAACACGATCTTCTCGATCGATATCGGCCTGCTTCTTTAAACAGCTGATTGTGGACATCGGGCTAATATTTAAAAATACAACGTTGCCACTTTCGATGTTTTATAAGCGACTGTCATAAATTGCCGAATTTCCTTCTATAATATTACTTTTCTGTATTCTGTATAATTATAGTCTCGGAAATGGCAATGGCTCTAGAGAGCGGAGATTTGATTTGACGACTGGGACGAAGACGGACTAGACCATTATTTCAGAGGGTAGTTCCTGTTAATTGTTAACATAATTGTTTCATTTTATCTTTAGTAAGGGGTTTATGGCCCATAGAAATTAGCGTTTTTATTATTTCTATTGCGAAATGATTAAGTGCTCTTGTTCTATGTGTGTTATTGTAAAGTGTAATTATGCGTTAGTGTTGGGGGTTTAGTGATAAGCTTATTATGCACTCCCACACTATCCAGGACATGTGATGAGCATAAAGTTTTTCCTATAGAAAAAAGAACTGAAAGTGTCTGTGCCCTGGATTCCTTAATCGCGTCCTGGATTTACTTTCTAAGTAAGCTAAATATTTATTTTTATAAAAAACTAAAATTTTACACTTTTAAACATTTTGGCAACATTGTGCTTGAACATCTGTTGATTAATCAGCTGGGCAATGTAATATCTTCATATATGAATGTGCCGAGGAGTTGTGTGTGGGTTTAGGGGTGAATTACCCCACTTTTTAAACCTTCGATTTAAAAAAAAATGTAGCGCTTCTCTAGGACACCCCAGGAGTCACTCATTTAAATATAATACGTCATTTGCATAACACCCTGTATAGGTAGCACTATTTCTTCTCTCTTAATGTAAGCATACGCTGACGTAAAGCAAAATACCCAGCCATTTTCAATTGGGTTCGGAAAGGCCATATTTTAGAAAATAAACGGTGGCGGTATATTTGGCTTTTTATAGATTTGAGGGTTGAGCCGCCAAGTCGGTAGCCTGTAACAGTATCTGCGACTCGGCAACTTATATTTGCCTTTTATATGCGGACCACGTTCTCTTTGATTTTTTATCGCTTCAGTCAATTTGCCCGTTCGATTGGTCTCCGCAAAAATGCTGAATATGTCCTTTGTTTTATGAGGGTGACGCTTCTAGCGAATCATCAATCTTTTAATATAAAATCAAATTGTTCAACGGCAAGATCTCTGACCAATAATATCAAGTCGCAGAAAAGTATCATTTATTAATTTTTATTCAATCTATTTTAATATTAATATAATATTTAATATTATACAGGGTGTTATGGAAATGACGTATTATAGTTAAACCGGCAATTCCTGAGATAAAGACAAATTGAAGAAAAATAGCCATAAATGGCGCTTTCAATTCACTTCACACACTTTTCCATTCTGTAATAACTTTTTGTACAATTAAGAACATTTACGTCGAATTATGTTTTGAAACAACCCGAAAAAACATATGGAATAGTAATAGCCACGTACGTCACTAGGTCAAATGCCAATAATCTCTTGACGCCTTACATCGGCTGAGCGAAGTAGTTTCATAGAGCGCCGCATGCTTGCGTCTGTTAGTTGAATACCAACCAGCCGCCGGATACGTTGTGTCTCGTCGATCACTAACACACTTAGCAATCCGCTCTGTTTTTTCGGTTTACGCGTGTATCTTGCCCGTCCATAAATAATCTTTGAATATTGTTTTTATTGACGCGTTTCTTCTGGACGTCACATTTCTCGCGTGAAATAAAATCTAACAATCTGCAGTATAATCTGTATGATTGTATTTTCAAAAGCTAACTATCGGTTCTGTTTTACTATTACTGTGTACAGAAAGTGTTCCCAGGAGTGTTCCTATGAAAAAGAAAAAAAACTGATTGTTTGTGCCAGGATTTCCTCGCTCTTTAGGTATAAGGATAAATACAACTGGTAGAAAATAATTTATTTTTATAATTTTATATGGAATTTCAGTTTTACATTAAGTTTGGCAACATTGCCATTGGCTCTGGGTGAATGTTATACAGTAGCGCGGACTGACCTGTGAGTAAGAGTGTTTATTACCCCACTTTTAAAACTGTCGATTTAAAAAAAAAATATGTAGCGCTTCTCTAGGACACCGAAGGAGTCACCCATATAAATATAATACGTCATTTCCATAACACCCTGTATAGTAGTATTGTTATATTGTAAAAATAATGTTTTGTTGATACAAGACTTGGTGGCTTAATTCTTACACAAGTCATCTAAAAATGGGTTTAAATTAAATATAGAACACACACACACACGCAAAAATGATGTATTTCTTATCATTCTTTCCCGGGGAAAAAAGTAATTTTATAAAAAGTGACATTTTGTTACCTGTCAACAGAGATAAAATGTTAAACATTTTTCCCGTCACAGAAAAAAACATATTTTTATAATGTATACAGTATGTCCACGAATTGAGTTGACAGGAGGAAAAACTTTTTTATTTTGCATTTGTAGCGAAAATGTTGTTCTTCATAACATTTTTTGCTTATAATAAAAATAGGAATGGCGACGACAAATTTGAGTTTCAACAAACATGGTGAAAAAAAAAAACTTTTTTGTTTTGCATTTTTCGAGAAAATGTTGTTCTTCAAAATATTTTTGCTTGTAATAAAAAAAAGGATTGGCGTCGACTAATTTGAGTTTCAACATACAGTGTGTCCTAAAATAGGAAAAACTCAAACAATGCAAATATAAACACAAACAGGGAATATAAAACATTTGTTATTTAATAAAAAGAACAATATTCGAAAGATTAACTTGTTACCGTTTTTCTCTAAAATTATAATTTTTTGGATTTATGCATGATGTTGAAACCTAAATTAGTCGACGCCATTCCTATTTTTATTACAAAGAGAATGTTATGAAGAACACGATTTTCTCGAAAAATGTAAAATAAAAAAGTTTTTCTTTTTTTTTGGTACGTTGAAACTCAAATTAGTCGACGCCATTGTTATTTTTAGTACAAGCAAAAATGTTATGAAGAACAACATTTTCTCGAAAAATGCAAAATAAAAAAGTATGTCCTCGGCTTTCAATTCTTTGGGTCACCTTGTATGTTGAAGCTGAAATTAGTCGACGTCATTCCTATTTTTATACAAGCAAAAAATGATAAATTATTTTAAATATATGTGTTTTTCTCAAAAAAATTAGATGTAATTGTTATTTGTTAAATATTTCCACTCCATGGATGGCCACTCCATGTCCAATTTGACATAAAAACGGAATTATTATTTTTTAATTCGTGGCCGTTTATTATACTGCAACATAGGTAATCAATCAATCAATAACGATATTTTTTACAGAAAAAATGTTAAACATTAAGAAATCTTTCTGCTAACAAGCTCTTTGAAAGAATCATTTGCAAATCCCCTCAAATACAAAATTGCTTAATTTGGGCCATTCCTTCAAGATGTCAAGAAGGAGCATTCGGAAGAATTTAAAAATTGCTCTCGTTAACATTTGCTGAATCACGACTTAGTAACGACGTACTGGATTGTAATCTAACCAAATTACGAGGGTAGTTGAAGAAATATCATTTGAATGACTATCTAGGAATAAATGGGATTTAAAGTACATACGTATAGCGTAAGCACGATTACAACGCCTGAGGGGCATTGGCGTAGCCAGGGTTTGGTGTCAATGGGGGGGGGGGGGGGGGGGAGGGCAGTCATTTTGGGTTTGTTCGGGTTTGTTCGTTGAAACTCAAATTAGTCGACGCCATTGTTATTTTTAGTACAAGCAAAAATGTTATGAAGAACAACATTTTCTCGAAAAATGCAAAATAAAAAAGTACCTATGTCCTCGGCTTTCAATTCTTTGGGTCACCTTGTATGTTGAAGCTGAAATTAGTCGACGCAAAGTGGCAATGTAAAAGTGAAATTTACTTTAGAATTCGATCTCAAAAAACCCAGGAAAACAATAAAACGATTTTTCAGAATTTCGTTTTTTTCCGGATATCTCTGGAACTACTCGGAATTTTTAAACTTTCTAAACCGCATATTATTAGCCACGTGAATGCGCAACTTTACCTCCATTTAACCGGCTTCGTATCTCTTACGGTTTCCGAGATCCCTGTACTGGCCCTCCTTATCTAGGACACGTTGTATGTGTGATTATACTCTGTACTAATGTAAGGTAACCAATACTGCTTTCCGTAATTTATGACCTCCCATACGGGGGAAAAGCACATATATATAACCATTATATTGCTAATACCATCTGAAATTATGTCCCCGCTATGGACATCGAACGGGTAATAGTAAGTTTGCGCAGTTCGGAAATTTCCTTGTGAAAATAAACATTGGACAGGACCGGATTTCAACTTTTTTAATGCAAATTCCACTGGTTAGTTCGATTTAAGACAGCGTTCCATGCATACGATTTCTGACGATATGATGTCCGACGGTGCACTGATTGGTGGAAACTTTTGGTGCCAAATTCCGTCCGAATATTTGTAACAATCGACATGATGAGCTTTATTTTAACTTTCATCCGACGTCGTATGTTTCTTAACCTCACTTTTTCTAAACCAAAAATTAAGAAAGAATGACTATATTGACTATTTTGGGAATTATCAGTTACTAATGCAACAAATTAAAAATACACTAATTTTAAGGTTAGGTAGTGACCACATAAATATTATATTGTATACGAGTGATACTCCTTCTTTATTTTTACAAGCTTTTTAGTGAAATTCGGCTCCGACGATCGGATCATGTGATAAGCAAAATATTTTCTTATATATTATGTACCTACATACCTGAAATACTCTATACCTGGTATTGATCCACAACTTTTGCAAAAAAGCACCATGCACTTGTGTCCTTTCATCTTAAACAAAACAAGTTACTAACCTAACAAACAGCGAATCGAATCACCACAAATTAAAAACTCCTTTACAAAAATTGTTGTTAGGTAATGAAAGTTTATAATCACTAATATATCGACCACAATGTGGAAGAACCACTTTTTATTCTGTAAAAACAAATAATGTCGGGTTTGTTCGGGTTTGTTCTCAATGGTGCCAAGCGACACTTTTTGTAATTTGGAACGTTCGTATTGGCAATATAATGGTTATATATATGTGGGGAAAAGTAGTGTTTTATACTAGCGAGCAAAAAAAAAGTTTTCAATTCATCCACGCCTCGTAAAATTTTATTAAAAGACGTGACTCGAGGATTAAAGCCGTTACCATCGTCATTAGCTTGAAATTTAATGATGTTTCACGCTAGGCAGAATCAAGATGTTCAGTTCGACGGAGTCTCGTTAAAAATTTAACGATTTTATTTGGCTTTCCCTAGAAATCTTTCAGAAATATTTATTTATTTTATTAAATCTCACGATTGATTGAAATTGTTTAAGGTTTTGACTCTGTATAACGTTTTTAGGATGCCAATAGCTACTCTATTAGCAGGTTGTTCGGGGTTATTATTAACATTGATAATCAATTCGCACTCGGTGGATTTTAGTGGTATAAGTTATGGCGTTGTTGTCCGGCGTCATGCAAAAAAAGGGAATAGTGAAAAATGTATCATCCCCCATCCAGTGGCGGCTCGTGACCTATGATAGAGGGGGTTCCCAAGTATCATGAAATTATTTTAAAAATTTTATTTTTCTGTAACGACCAAATAATTATATTCTTCGGCGTTTTAAACGTAGGAAGAAAAAAAGCAATTAGGTAAAACATATTTTTATTAATTTTTTAAATTTTACACCAGGAAATACAATTTTTGGAAAATAGGAAAGGTTTTTTTAAGTGTATAGTGCTTAAACGTAAAGTCCATTCTTCGGTTCTTAATTGTTGAAAATTTATCAATAACAGCCTCATTAAAGTTCGGAATACCCTCTATAAATGTTTTTTCAATAGAAAATATGCTCTGAAGATTATTTTCTATTCCATTTTTTGTCCAGGCAGGCTCCGCAACGGCGCGATCAACCAATAATCAGGAAAAGCAAGACAAACGGTTAGTTGTGCTGCATCCACAAATCCAGTTATTTTTTTCGTATATTTAATTTTTAAACTTTCTAATAAAGTCCCTAGATTTACCCTTTGTGGTCTGCGTTAAATTAATTTCGGGTTTAGGTCATCCCGCATTCTTCACTTCCATTTTTTGATCTAAACTCAAAGAGCTGAAGTTATTTTTTAAATAGTCCATCGTCAAACTATTCATTTTAACTTAATAAATATGTAATATTAAAATATTGAAACATCCACGCTCGAATTACTACATACATGCGCGAACAAACAGACAAAGGCGCACTCCAAAATTGTGCGACTTTTCCATGTTAAATCGCCATAACCCCGCTATCCCCTGCCCCACCACTAAAGAGAAACTGCATTATGTTCCGCCTAAATAATCGCATATGCGAACATCTCTCGTCATCAACGACGCACACAAGCGAATTTCAGGTAAATGCTGGTCAAAATAGATAAAACCAAAGTTATAATTATGTCGTAAAATCATTAGCACTTAATTAAGAAACAACCAGGGTGTCATAAATCACCCCTGTTAGATTTATACATTACATAAGTTAAAATAAATTAAACAATTTTTTTAAAAATGTTGTATAAGGCAAAATGTAAAAAGGGCGCGTTGGAATGCGACCAAACTATTTGTTTACTATTGTTTGAATGGTCCTGAATAAGGCCAATTCCAATGATTTATATGATAATATGAATTATAAACGATATCATGTTTTTCCAATGATAATATCGTAAGAATAAACCACTTTTGTTTATTCCAATTTCTATAATTTAATAACCATAAAAAGGGGTGTGGAGGGGGCAAAGATGTAAGATATTAAAAACAAAATGCAATGTTACCATATTTATAATGGTTTCTTACAATTAAAAACATTTTTTGTCTCATGTTACCAAGATAATCTTTTTGGTCACGATTCCGTCGAAATTCGCCTGTGTGCGACGTCAGCAATGACTGATGCGACGCCGACGGCTGGAACACGCCACGGTGAGAGTTATATACAGTTTGGTATCACGGTACGATAAAATATTAGGGAGGGTCGGACTTTATACGATAAATAATATTAAATGAATATAAATTAATATTTTTTATTCGTTTTGGGGGTGCACGTGAGCATGTGCTCCTGTGGAAGAGCCGCCACTGTCCCCATGCCTACCCCATTCACGCCGATAACCAGGCCGAATGAAATCGGATATCTCGTAGGGTACGGGGGACGGTACGCACTCCCCAATCGGTAGGTTATACCTCAATGCATGGAACCAAGGGTTGATAGCTCTTGGGGCGCAACGTATGACTGAGGATCGTGGTTCGGAATCCACGTTAAGCTGGGAAGCTCGGGAATGGCCCTGGCAGCTAACGATAAGGTAAAAATTGAAAAAAAATAATAACTTTTCTTTTGTGAAGATTGTTAGATAATATGACTACTTCCAATTCGAATTTAATTGTGTTAATCAAAAACTCCACAAACCGTTTTCATGTTGAATTGACCGGGCAAATCAGGAAAACAATTTTTTTTTGTAAAAAATGAGGACGTGCATGCAGGGGCGCCATCGGTGGATCTAACTAAAGTATATGGTTTTCCTATTCTATTAACATATACCAAAATTGAATCAAAAGTACTTTCAGAGATATTAAAACAGAACGATTTAAAAAAATACCCGGTAGTAAAAAATGTAGGCCATTGTGAACGTACCTATACCTTATCGTGGAAATTATTTATTATATACCCCTCGCCAATAAAACTCGGACAAAGATAATGTCTTTTTTATAATTTGAGCAGTAGAATTTAGCTGAATTATGCTTTGTTTTGAAGTGTGATCTTTTCTTAACCCAATGCTTTTTGGTTCACGTCATTAACGCCTTTGTAAAAGAAGATACACATTTTTAAAGAAAGTATTGCAGTTTTTCAATTTTATTCACAATTCAGAACATTACATTATGTTATGGAGTAGCATGAACAAATATCCAAGAAGTAATAGCGCGCATTGCCACCTCATGTTCTTATCACTTCTACCATGTGGCGAGGCATGCTTCAATACAATACGGGTTATCAATCTTTGGATATTTGTTTATACTACTCGATAAAACAATGTGACGTTCCGAATTGTGAATAAAATTGAAGAACTGCAATATTTTCTTTATAAAAATAGATAATGGCGTGAACCAAAAAACATTGTGTTGGCAATTCTTTTACAATTTAATAGAATGTTACAAGTATCAAATATGCCATGATAGAAACAATTGAACAAACAAAAATTCTTCCCATCCGTCATAATTAAAAATAAATATACTATTAAAGCTAATAAACTTTAGTCAGGAAAACAGTTGTACTCCGTCAGAAATACGAGAAATTGCAGAAAATATTCTAGAAAAACTTTTAAAAAGAATATCCAAAACTTTAAGTTATGGTGCGAGCAGAACAAAGTTCAAAATATTGAACAAAATATTGTGTCGACACAGAATCTGACAGGAATAAGAAATAATGCCCAGGAAATGTCTAAAGTAACTATAAATATGTGTATATAAAGTAATACTACAGGGTGTTATGGAAATGACGTATTATATTTAAACCGGCAAATCCCGAGATGGAAATAAATTGAAGAAAAATAACCATAAATGGCGCTTTGAATTATTTAGCGAAATATACACTTTATATGAAATCTCAAAATTTACGTGGCCGCTACTGAGGCCATTCGCAATCAATATTTTATTGAGGCATTCTCCAGGTTCAAAAGAGGTTAGCGCATTATATGCGATGTTGTCATATTGCAACACATAATTCTAAACGCACGTGTACAGTTTTTGACAACAAGACGTCTTTGACGCGCGCTATCACTTCTTTCTCAAACTTTTTAGACAAAGAAAACTACAATTTTAAGGTACATACTCTCTTACCTTCGATCTTATTTTAAAATAATCCGTTTTATAATTAAATTCCATAAAAAAATAAAACACAAAAAGTATATTTTTCAACAGAACCAGCAGTAGATAATATCACACAAATTTGAAATCACATCACAACATTAATTATTATGAATTATTTCACAACAAAAAAAAATCGGGCAATACAACTACCAAAACGTTTAAAATTCGTATATGTCAAGCAGGTGGCACCCTCGACGTCGTGGAACCAACGTCGTTTCACTCCCGAGTCTCGAAACATACTGAAGTATGAAGCGGCGCGCGGCCGGTATTCAAGCTACTGCGAGACACGCGGTGTGATCTGACAACACTGTTAGTATACTCTAGTGACCCCACATTGTTGCTAAGTGAATCCAAATGGAACGGGGCGACAGTATGTGGGTAAAAAGGATTTTTACCTTAGTACATATTTAGATATTCGATTTAAAAAAAAAGTATGTAGACTTTCTCTAGGACACCCAAGGAGTCACTCATTTAAATATAATAAGTCATTTCCATAACACCCTGTATATTGAATTAATACTAAAAATAGTACTTTATTGAATAAAACTTTAGAAATAGAGCATAAACTGGAAGATATTTCTATTATTTTTAGGTTATGTTATTTTATAGTTGTGACTAGAAATTAGTTGACGGACACCGTCAGCATGTTATATATTTCCTAGTATGGGTATTTCAGATAAATATCTAGTAAAAATGACGTATTTGCAAGGTTAAAGGTTAGTATTTTAAAGTTTTCTATAAAAAGTTTTTTTCGAATCCATTATACCAAGAAAACAAATTTCAACGAAATCAAAGTGGGCCTAAAATTCGAACCCAACGTGCTGCCAACATAAAAAAACAAAATATCAGTTTCATAAAGTGGCAGGTTTTTTTTGCATTTCATAATGTAGCCATTATAAAACCCAAATAGAAAAACTATTTTTTAGATCGAATGTCTAAATACTTAGGTAAAAACCCCATTATTCCACGTGCTGCCATACGTATCTGTTTTCAGTTAACAAGTGTATATAGGTCAGTAGACGAGCAGTGATGCCATATCACACTGCCTGTCTCGACCTTGCTTGCCCGAAAGCCGTGCGCTTTTTGAAACGTGCCCTATGTATGTTCTGATACTCGACACTGGTCAGTGCTTGGTGTTGCCGGGCCTCGGGCGTTATCCTAATAGAACGGCCCCCACGAAATTGTTGCCCAAAAAAAAAAGAAAAAGAGGTCGTCGTTAACGGTAACAAAAAACAAAAGTTACCCCAATAATAGTTATAAGAATAGCAAGAAAATGGTCGCCAACTCTTAACTATCAGAATTTTATATAAATATAGAGTTTCCGGTAATCTCTCTAAAAAAAAATAAATTAATATCGTAAAACCCGCTCACTGTTATCCGACTTGCTGTTGACAGGGCGACCAGAAAAACCTGAAACATATGAACAGCGAAAATAAAAAAGCATCGCACGCTCGGCTGGCCGGATCCGTTGACGCGGCGCAATCAAGGCGGCAAATGTTTACCGACGTCGTCGTCAACTTTCGATAGATTTGACGTTTTGTTGCGATATGATTGTTGTTTTCCTTTTCTGGAATTGCATGTGGCACGGGCATTGGGGTGTGTTGTTGCAACGTTATTTATTTTGCATGAACGATTCGTCAGGCAAACGGCGACGTGATTTCCGTTGTTCGGTAACGCGATTTTTTCTTTATTTTTGTGTCCTATGAAAAAATTCGAAAACGCTTTTTTATGTTAAGGTACCCTTAACGTCATGTTAAACCTTAAAAAACTATGTTTTAGATTAATTTGAGGGTCAATTGACTCGTTAAGTTTAACATTAAAGATCTATTCTTTTAGATAAGAGTTAAATAGAACTTTTTCTATTTGGGTTTCATAATGGCTACATTATGAAATGCAAAAAAATTGAATAACCTGCCACTTTATGAATCTGAATTTTTTTTTATGTTTGCAGCAAGTAGGGTTCGAATTTTAGGCTTACTTTGATTTCGTTGAAATTAGTTTTCTTGGCATAATGGATTTGGAAAAATTTTTTTATAGAAAACTTTAAAATACTAACCTTTAACCTTGCAGATAGATCATTTTTACTAGATATTTATTGAAACACCTATAGTCGGAAATATATAACATGCTGACAGGGTCCGTCAGCTAATTTCTAGTCACAACCATAAAACAACATAACCTAAAAATAATAGAAATAGCTTCTCCAGTTTATGCTCTATTTCTAAGTTTTATTCAATAAAGTACTATTTTTATTCTTAATTCAATATAGTATTATCCGTATTACTTTACATACAGTATGTCCACGGATGGGGTTTACAAGAGGACAAATGAACTAAAAATTGAAAGATACGAAAAAAAGTCACTCTTAATAAATACGATTCATCATAAGAAACTTCAATTTTTTTATACAGGGTGGGTAAAAACTGCAAAAATGTTATTTTGCTTAAGAGTAAACATACTTTACTTTGAAAGATACGAAAAAAGTCATGCTTAATGAATTTGTTTTCTACACAACAAACCGAAGTAGAACAATTCGTTAAAAGGTTTACCTATGTAAAAATTATTTCCCAAAAAGTATTGTCTGACACATCTCTGACTGGTGAACCTAGTTAAAATAATAATGACACTTAAGGTGATAGGTGCTTGTTGTCAATGTCTTTATTTAATGAAGTTATTATTTAAGTAGAAAAGCTATCTACTGATCAAAGAGTTTTTATAATACAATGTTATGGGGATGGTCAAGTTTCATACCGCTACGTCATGGAACAATTTACCGAGAAATTTGTAGGAATCCCAATAAATAGGATGGCAATCTGTAAGTTAATAAAAAGTTCAAGAGAACTGGTTCGGTTTTGGACCTCAAAAAAAAGAAGAAATACGACCATGATGATGCTGCTACAGTCTTAGTTCTTCATTCTGTTGAAGAAAATCCTATGATGTCCCTTAGAAATCGTGTTACTCACTTGGAAGTTGTGAAAAAAAGTCAAATTCAGAAGATCCTAAAGCAAATAAATTGTATCCGTATAAACCGCACTTTAATCAAAGATTGAAAGAGGGAGACGACGCGAAACGACTTGCTTTTTGACTGTGGATAGGAGACAAAATTTTAAGTGGAAATGTTGATTTTTATAAATGTATCATGTTTTCTGATGAAAGTACATTTTCAACAAATGGAACCGTTGCAACCCAGCACATTAGGTACTGGTCCTTAGAAAATCCCGAATTCAGAATTATGACGAGAAGACAATATTTCACAAAAGTGAACGTGTGGTGTACGATATCCATCCATGGCATTATAGGGCCATATTTTTTTGATAACACGTACAATAGATTATCATATTTAGAAATGCTGGATACATTTTTCAATGATGAACTCCAAAATCTACCATTAAATTTTCGACAAAATATGTATTTTAAGCAAGATCCATTCGCTGGTGAGGTTAGAGAATGGCTTGAACGCAGATTTGGTCCAAGGTGGATTGGCAGGAATGGCCTAGTTTTATGGCCCTCAAGAAGTCCCGACTTAACCTTGGCCGACATGTTTTTATGGGGCCGTTTAAAACAAATTGTTTTTGCAACCGCAATACCAAATGATAATGAAGTGCTGACGAGCAGAGTTATCCGGGCTGTCCAATCGATATATCAGGAAGAAATCAGAAATTCTTTCACTTATTTGAGAAAGCAATTAGAAAAATGTGTCGAGTATGGGGGTGGAGTTTTTGAATTATGAAATCGTTATCGTATTCTTTTCATGTTAATAAAAATGTTGGTATTATTGTTATTATAATTACTTCATTAAAGAAGACATTGACAACAAGTATCACCTATTCATTATTCAAGTAAAAACGTTTATTAAGAGTGACTTTTTGTCGTATCTTTCAAAATAAAATATGTTTACTCTTAAGCAAAATAACATTTTTGCAGTTTTTACTCACCCTGCATAAAAAAATTTAAGTTCCTTATGGTGAATCGTATTTTCTAAACAAGCAAAAACGTTTATTGAGAGTGACTTTTTTTCGTATCTTTAAATTTTTAGTCTATTTGTTCTCTTGTAAACCCCATCCGTGGACATACTGTATACATATTTATAGTTACTGTAGACATTTCCTGGGCATTAATTGCTATTCCTGTCAGATTCTGTGTCCACACATTTTTTTGTTCAATAGTATTATTTAGTATTTTGTTCAGTATTTTGAACTTTGTTCTGCTCGCACCATATCTCAAAGTTTTGCATATTCTTTTTATAAGTTTTTCTAGATTATTTTCTGCAATTTCTCTTATTTCTGACATAGTACAACTTTCTTCCTGACTCATTTTTATTAACTTTAATAATATATTTATTTTTAATTATGGCTTCCCATCCAAAGCTTTGTTGTGTTCAATTGTTTCTATCATGGCATATTTGATACTTGTAACATTTTATGAAATTATAAAAGTATTGCCAACACAAAAAGAAAATATTAATTCAAATGGAAAAAATTTACTACATTTCTTAAAGTTTTTCAGACTTTAAAGACCCAAATAGAAGAAGTATTATAAAATACAGGTTTCATAAGACAACTAGAGCACTTGTACTTTAGAGAACTCCCCGCTTCGCGGGTCGTTTCCTAATTTAACCGCTGCTCTACGATAATGTCTTATGAAACTTCTATCTTAATATACTATTAATATACTGTCCAACTTGTGTTAAGAATGACTTATATCATTCTGTACCTTAAGGTGATTTTAAAATATCGGCCCCAAGAATGGATTAAAAAAGGGTTCTCCTTCTAGTCTAAGCGCTGGACACGCTTGGAAATATTTAAAATTCTACGGACTCGTTTCGTATGTCCTTCAGTCTATTTAAAACATAAATAAACATTTTCCGCGCTTTAGTTATTATTGAAGAACTTATTTTATAAAATGATGTATTTATGGCCTGGATAAAAATATTATCCACTTATTTTTGACGTTTTAGCTTCTATCGTGACATAGCGGATCTACTAGCAATATTATTACATTGAATAGAACAGGAAATATTAAATTTACGCATATTGTTGGGAATAAAATTACCTAGCGAATCGAAAATATATGTTAAAAGGAGCTCCCCTCAAAGGGACACGATACGTGCCTCAAAGCCTTTTAAACCCTAATCACGTAGTATTCAGTGTAAGTTACAAAGTCTTGAAATTTTCCAGTGTAACAAACTGGAGTTAACAAGGGGCACAAATGCACCCTGGAGGGCCCTGGGGATGACCAGTGGCGGATCGAAATAATTCAATTTGTTTTTGTCGGAAGAAATTTGCAGTCGAATTGATAAGAAGAGTATGATGTAATTTTTTTCTATACTTTTGCTGTGTGATTATTGTCAGTGTCACCTGCTAAAGTTGGTAATTATTTGAAATAATTAATTTAAATCAGTAGAACTATAAGCAATGTTAAAATGACGAAAAAAAATTGGACGTCGAAAAATCGCACAGTACAGGGTGAGTCAACGATAGATTAAAGTTAATTTTTTCCTTCATGTTAAGAATTAGATAAAAACTTTAAATACAAAAGTGGTAGAGATCATTAAGGTGCACATTCTAAAATTATATTGGAGTATACAGGGTGGCCCACAAAGAAGTGGTGAATATAGCTTACGTTTTTTTAAATAGAACACCCTATATTTCTATCAATTTTTGGATTATGCATAGGATTCTGAATATTTTTTATATATAATATTAATATCTAAATCTTATAGTTTTTTCAGTATTTCTATTTTTTCAGAAAAATTTCAGTTTTCAGCGTTGGATTTAATTGTTAATACCTACACTACCTCTGCAAATTAAAAGTTCATATTTGGTATGGACATTATATGGAGTTAAGGCAAATAAACTATGGAAACAAATTTATCTCACTTTTTACAGGGTGTTCAAAATAAATTTTCGATTTTCAGTAACTTTAATCAAAAAAATCTCGGTTTTTTAAATGGTACACCCTGTATATTTTATTTCTTTCTGATAGAATACGTAATTATTTAACTTTTATTTAATATATCATATGTTTATTTTTAATACTTTTCGACATATTTCAATTGTTCTCTATTTTTCAATGTTAATTTCCTATATTTTATATTATAACATCCTAGTTGCAATGAAAAAAACAAAAAAACTGTGGAGTCCCCAGGACAAAATCAAACGAGGTAAATTTTCGAAACATATCATATAATAAAATGGAAATGGAAATAAGTAACAACAAACTTGTGGAACAGAATATTTACAATTAATATTTTTCTCATTTTTTAGTTATGTCGTAATAAATGTTCAATGTGAATGTTTTAGTAGGTTTTGCTGTACTCTCCTTAGCATAAATGCTGATACTATCCTGCAAGCATTTCGTATTCTATATTCCAATTTTTTTCTGACTCTCCAAGTGTGTAAATCATGTCAATCAGTTCATTTTTAGGGAAATGCATACTTAATTTCTTCCTAAACATCGAATAACAAACGTTTCTATGTATTTCAGTATTAAGTACTTGTGTCAAAGTCTTGACACCTTTTGTTTTTTCATTGTAACTACGATGTTATCATATAAATATAGGAAATTAACAATGAAAAATAGAGAAAAATTAAAATATGTCGAAAAATATTGAAATAAACATATGATCAGAAAGAAATAAAATATTTAAAAAACCGAGATTTTTTTGTTTAAAGTTACTGAAATTCGAAAATTTATTTTGAACACCCTGTAAAAAGTGAGGTAAATTTGTTTCCATAATTTATTTGCCTTAACTCCATATAATGTCCATACCAAATATGAATTTTTAATTTGCAGAGGTAGTGTAGGTATGAAAAAATGAAAATATTGGAAAAACTATAAGATTTAGATATATAACATTATATATGAAAACTATTCAGAATCTTATGCTAAATCCAAAAATTGATAGAAATACGGGGTGTCCCATTTAAAAAAACGTAAGTTATATTCACCACTTCTTTGTGGGCCACCCTGTATACTCCAATATAATTTTAAAAAGTGCACCTTAATGGTCTCTACAACTTTTTATTTCAAGTTTTTATCTAATTCTTAACATAAAGGAGAAAATGAACTTTACTCTATCGTTGACTCACCTTGTACATAGATTTTTAATATTTAAAATATTCTAAAAAGGCTAGACTACAAAGAAATTAGAAGACCAGTAATGAAAATATTTATAAGTTAAATAAAAATTTTACTGTGACATAAATAAACTTTCAAGAAAAGGTCTGTTTTTGATAGTAATTATTGTAATATTTTTAAAAGCGCACTGGGCACTATTAATGCAAAAATATCGAAAACAATTGCTCGTAACGACATTGACAAGATACACACACCATTTTTGGGTAAATATGATGAGAAAATGATATTTTTGATAAAAACATAAATACACTAAAGTTCAAGACTTGCTTGCACTTGTTGTTATGTACCCAAAGTGCTGCAGCGAACTCCCTCAACAATCTACATAAAAATAAAATACTTCAAATTCAAGTCTCTAGCCTCTAAAAGTCCCGAGACCAAAAATTTTGTTCTAAAATATTAGTTAAAAAGTAAGTTAATTAGGAAATTAGAAAATAAAATTTTCACTTGGACACCCTGTATCTCGGTTGTTATCAACTTTTGAACTAAATAAAGTTTGGCTAAATCGCAATATTTTTACCCAAAGAATCTGCAGTTTTATTGTGCACTATTCATTTTGGAACACTATGTATAAGATTTTTAACAGAACCACAATTTGGGCGATATTATGAATAGCTGGGCACCAGTGGCGGCTCGTGACCTATGATAGATGGTAAGTATTCACAAGTATGGTGAAATTATTTTTAAAATTTTATTTTTGTGTAACGACCAAACAATTACTTTCTAGGCGTTTTAAATGTAGAAAGAAAAAAAGTAATAAGAAAATGCGTTAGGTAAAACATATTTTTATTTAATTTTTAATTTTACACAAGGAAATACAATACTTTTGGAAAATAAGAAAGGTTTTCTTAGTGTGTATAGCTGTCGGATCTTAACGTCTTCGCATGCAACCCTCGTAACAATATTTATATAGTCCACTACTAATACTATTAAAGCCATCTACGAGCTATCAAGAAAACCGAATGATGTCCAATACTACTACCGCCATCTACGAGTTATCAAGAAAACCGAATGATGTCTAATACCACTACGCCATCTACGGCTACGTCATTAGGCGGAACCAATACGAGAACAATAGTTAACTGTTGTATGATGAGAACGAATCGAGCCACGAGACTGACAAGTTGGCATTCTTCATATTTTCAGTGTTTTTTAGTTTAAATCCTTAAATAAAATGGTTTAAAATCATATCGAGTATCATTTCTCGAAATACACAACATTTATCGATCCTACACAATAGTGCTTAAATGTAAAGTCCATTCTTCGGTTCTTAATTGTAGAAAATTAACAGCCTCACTAAGTTTGGAATACCATCTATAAATTTTTTTTCATATTTTTCATTTTTCAACTTTCTAATAAAGTCCCTAGATTTACCCTTTGTGGTCTGCGTTAAATATTTCGGGTTTAGGTGTTCCCGCATTCTTCACTTCAATTTCTTGCTCCAAACTCAAAGAGCTAAAGTTATTTCTTAAATAGTCCACCGTCAACTATTCATTTTAACTTAATAAATATATAATATTAAAATATTAAAACATACAAGCTTGAATTTCTAACTAGATGCATGAACAGACAACAGCGCAGTGCGCCTTTTCCATGCTAAATCGCCATACCCCCGCTGCCACCCGCCACCTGTTACTACAGAGAAACTGCACTACTTAATCGCACGTGCGAACAAGTCTCGTCATAATAGTCATTTACCTTGACCTAGGCACGGTTGCCGGATCTATACAGTTTGGTTTGACGGGATGATAAAATATTAGCTACACTTGAATTTGCCGCCCACTGAAGTTGCCGCCCGGAAAATCATTTATATGGCATTTTTTTCTAACCCCCAAAAAATTCAGAGGAATTTGTAAATTTTTCTAAGGGCCCAATACCAAAACTAATTGCGGACTAAAAATTTTAATTTTTATTATAACAAAAATCGTACTTGATTCAAAAACCTCCAACAGGCAACAGGGGGAACAGTTAGACGAACAATTAACTTTGAAGTCAAACATAAATATAATAAAGAATGTATTTCATGTCTACAATGTTTACGTAAACTTTCCTCGGACCTCAATTTCGGAAAGTTTGAGTATTGCAGTAATTGACGTATCTGACATATCTGTTTAATTATTTAAGTTAATTTACGCTGAGCGTGTTGGCTAAACTTCGTGACGAAGCTTGAATAAACAGAATCAAATATTAAAGGACATATCCGGTATAGATAATACGCCTTACATTAGATATTACCTAACTTATACAGGCTGTTACTTATTTTAATACTTGTTTTAATGGATCAATTTGAAGTCGAAAAGTTCATATTTGAATAAAAAATTTTTGGCCAAATTGAGCTTTGATACATCCAATTTTTTTTGTGATATATTGAACTTATAATAATATGTTTTATAAAAGTCATTATATTTACCTAGTTCGATATGTGGCCATGAAACAAACTAATAAGGAGCTGAATTAGGAGGAGTAAGATTGTTTTATATATTGCAGGTCATTTCCGCAACGATAAGTAAATTGTGAATGTATTTAACAAAGAAGACAGTTATTTTGTTTTTTTTTAACAAAAATTCTTCTGATTATATTATTATATTTTTCAGTAATTATACTGTTGTTTTATCGATTTACCGTGTTGCAGAAAGGGACACAAATATTGCTGGAATGACAAAATTTTATGAAATTAATCAAAATAAAAAAAAACGGTATAATAGTATACTCGACTGACTCCGCGGTTGGTTCTTTATGAAACATTTTTAAAATAACTTAATGTAAAAAAGGAAGAAATTTGCTTTTATATGTTTCAATATATTTAGAGGATTACTCTACATGTTTCGGCTTTTTAGGCCTTTTTCAAGAGCATTGCAGGTGAATACTAAAGTTAAAAATTATTTTACGGGTCTTTATACTGTCAATAATAAACTATTTTATTGCCTAGAATTAGGATTCCCCCCCCGATTAGTGTAGGGAGACTTGAGAAACTGTCTATCACGGGCGTGTTTACGAAATTTTGTTCATTTCAGTTCAGTTCTCATTAGTTGTGAGGGGATTATTTTTTATATACTTTTTAATTTCGTGCTGTTCTAGAATATCTAAACGTTTGCCCTTTCTTTCGTTATGAAATAGTTTAATGTTGTCCGTATCTATAAAATGGTTATTTTCTATATAATGTGTGGAGATTCCGGAATTTTTTATGTTATTCAAAATATAATTGCGATGTTCTTTTAATCTTGTCTTGATGTTCCTACCGGTTTACCCAACATAGACATCTTCACAATCTTTAAACTTAATCTTATGTACCCCAGATTTGTTAAGTTTACCTATTTTGTCTTTATTGTTCACCATCATGAACCAACGTGAATCGCTTTTTGCGCACACGCACCACTCCCAGAGTGCCCTAAAGGATTTTTCCTATGTGTTTGATCATAAAAAAAAAAAAACCATAGATCCTAAACTACATTTATTCACCACCACTGTATTGCAACCTAGGTTATTGAGTTTTTTCGAGACTTCATTACTAAATGTAGGTACATAATTTATAAATCTATACTGTTTTGGTGTTTGGTCATTAACACTATAAAAATGTTTCTTAAGTATTTTACGTTTTTTATCTTTAATCATGTTATATATTATAGACTCCCTATATCCGTTATTTTTAGCTATCTGTTTGATCGTATATAATTCCTGTTTATAGTCTTTTGAGTTAAGAGGGAAATTCAACAGCCTGTGTGTGAGGCTATGGAAGGGTGACATTTTTATTTTCCATGACTGCTGTGAATTGATATGAATGACCGTATCTGTGATGGTGGGTTTCCTGTATATATTGTATTGGAATTTATTGTTAATTTTCTTTATGTTAATATCCAAGAAATTTAGTTCATTATTGTTTTCTAATTCCATCGTGAATTGAATTTTTGTGTTTAATGAATTTAAGAAAGTTAGAAATTGGTTTAGTTTACGTTCCGTGCTGTTCCAAATGCAAAATATATCGTCAACATATCTAGTCCAATAGACAACATGATTTTTTAAATTGTTGTTAGTATTAAAAATTAGGTCTTCGAAATGCGACATAAATATTTCCGCCAATAAAGGAGATATAGAGGAGCCCTTAGGTAAGCCTTCTACTTGCTTATATATATATTATTGTTAAATTGCAAATAGCTGTGTTCTATACAGATTTTACATAAAATTTTTAATTCCATTTTTTCTTTTATGGTTATTGTAAATTTTTCTATTAGTTTATTGACAATGTCTATTAATTCTTTTGTAGGTATTGACGTGAACAGACTTTTTACATCAAAGGAGACGAGTTTGGCATTGTTAGGGACGTTTATTTTCTCGCAGTTATTTATGAATTCAAAAGAGTTTTTGACTGGGTATTTACGATTGAAATTAGTTAATTTTGGTAGAATGTTAGCTAGTTCTTTACAGAGTTTATAGTGTATGTAGTGTATGTAAAGCAATTTATTTGGGTTCAATCGGGTGTGTCGGGTGTGTGTTCATCTGTGAGTATATTTATGGTATTTTATGTCATTTCTGCGACGCCGTTTCCGGCACAATGTTGCCGAAATGACCGTTGCAGAAATGACAAAATCCTAATATAAAACACATAACAATTAACAACCTCAAAATAATAACAAAAATTTAAGTTTAGAATATAAGACCTGACCTGAACCACTTGACACAGCCCGCTTTTATAGTAAAACAGTATTCCTTACCTTATGTTGAAGAACTGAGACACGATAAAAACACACTTCAAATTTACAACTTTAAAATACAATTATAAAAAAATAAAAATTTATAACCAATCGTCTAAGTCGCCACGAGTTTCAGACCAGAAATGAGATTAGACTGCGCCAAAATTGCAAATCGTAAACTATTCATAGACAACCACACATATAGTGATTAGGGGTCTGCTGCTGAAATTACTTACTTTACTTTGCGTTTATTAATTTAAGAAAAATAGTTGAATAATTTTATTTATTATGATATACCTAATAAATGCAGATTTTGACTTAACAATTTGTTTATAAAATTGGATATAAGATATTAATTAGGTAAGTTATACTTTATTAAATATGAATTATTTCATTGGGGAGTTGTTGCGGAAATGACATTCGTAGCGTATAAATAATTCTAGGAGTCTTTCCTTGGTAAATATGGGCAATATAAGTTTTTTAATAGTAATATGTAACCTTATTTATACCTTTCATTCAAATCCAATGGTACTCGAATAATCCGAATGCGGATAAAAAGCTAGGGACATATACAGGGTGTTTGTCTGGTTTTTATTTATTTTGGTTCTTATCAAAAATTGAAATGAAAAAAAGAAAGGTTTCCTTGGCAATGAATAACAATGCTTATACCTAAAAGTATTGTAAACTACAGATCTCATAATCCATTCATAAAACTATTGGAAAGTGACGCAGTCATTGTGTGAAATGTTATTGAAAATCAGTAATGGGTGGAAGAGAGAACTACATGTTTGTTGACTGAATGGCAACAATGCTGAAGTCTGGTTATTTCAGGTGGTTAAATATTAAAACATAACCATACTTACCGATGAAAAGATAAATCCTTATTTAAATGATCCACTCTTTTACAAACTACACATCAATGCACCATGATTGTTTATAACAAAGACGATTTTTCACCAATGATCACAAAAAAACACAAATCAACAAAAATATATAAACAATCCGTTAGATTACAGCGCCAACGTTGTAATGTTTACGAGATTAATATGCATTCATATTTGCTCCTGGATCGTAGCGTAGTACTAAAATAGAAATAGATGTGGCCATAGTGCAGTTGGATTAGTTCAAGATTCGTTTGATACTTTTAAGTATTTTTTTACAGTTTTTTCACATTTTATGGTAAAATTATTTAGAAATAAATTTATTTTAAGAGCAATTGCGGATTAACCTTAAACCAGTTGTAATTGTCAAATTTTTAATTGGGATTTTGCAAGACACCTTTGCGATAAATATGTCAATCTGGCTATGCTGCAATAATGACCGAAAGAGGTTGTTTGTATCCGTTGCGTAGGCTGAAAATGTACATTTTTCTATCTGTAGTTTGTAATATCTTTGCTTATACCGTTCAAGCAATGTGCCATGAATGAGCTCATCTAAATGATTATTAAAATTGAAAGCAGTATATGCTACCCATACCTATTAATACATTTGTAATTACAAATATGGGTGTAATTGAAATTCGAAAGCTAAATAATCTGTATATTTCACAATTAAATTCTCAGTATGCCTCTTTGAATTAACACGGAAGTATAGATATGTCTTGTTCCATTAATTTTCATCAGATATATCCCTCCTCCAAAGGGCCACACTTTGTTCTTGCCATATTTTCTTTTACATTGCATATTGATATCTCATCTTCATATCGGACGGGGCCTTTAAGCAGCCTTATTTATTTTAAAATTGTTTATAAAATTGACAGGTATGTGTGACGGATATAAATAATTGTCTTAATTATTTATTTTTTGTTAAACTAAGTATATTTTCCATCTAAGAAATAAAAAGTCTATGGTTGTCAGGTGGTATTAATATCAAATATCAATATGGAAAATTATTATTTCCACCACCCGACGATCCTTATACAATAAGGGCATATTTTTGTTTACACAGTAGCACTTTAAAATACTATTTCAGATTGAATGGTACTACCAAGAAAAGGAAGTCCTCCCCATTGATAATGAATAGTATACAGTCAAAGTGCAGATGCCAGTAACTCATTTTGTAATTTTTGTGGATTGTTTCTGGACTCTTTTTCTTTAATGTGGTTAAACAACTTCAACCGCCTAGTTTTAAACAATCTAGGCAAATTTTTAGGACGAAATATTTTATCTTATAAATTATTCTTAATTTCTAATTACTAAATCTGGTCACACCAGGACTCCAAATAAATAAACCATTGTGAAAACATATCCTAGGGTCAAATATGTAGATTTTAGTTCCTACTTTAATACTCTTTCCATGCAAAAGCCCTCGCACCACCGCACTGCGGGACAAGTTGGTAAAATTCGTGATATAAATTTCAGTTACTCTTTTGATTTGATTAATTTGTTATAATGGTTTCGCAGAGCGAAATTTCCAATCGGTTGCAAAAATAGTTCTGCACATGTTCGGTTGTCGACGAGTTGCTGCTTTTTGTCTCAGTGAACAGGCACAAATGCCAAACCATCTGATAATTATAATTAACTTCTTAACTTAAGATGAGGATCCCAAATTAGCAATCAGCTGATCAATATTTCTTTTCGTGAAGTTTTAGCCGTTAATAATAAAGTTTTTTAGTTAATTTATTGATATTTAGATTGTCTGACATGTCGATTGGGGTATCAACAAGTTTCAGGAAGATCTGTGAGAAAAATTTGAAAATTGTTCATATTTCAAATTGTTATTATTATCCTTATAGCATTATATTTTTTAACGCAATTATTTCTTCATACCGTTTTCCAATTCTTTAACTTTACGAATCCAATTTTAGATTAGAAAAAAATTAAGTATATTTGGCTAAACGTTCGCATAAAATAGTGCATGCTTGGCAACCTGTGATTAAACGCAGTTCTTAACATGCAAATATTCTTATTCTTGCTCTTTTTTTTCTTCTTTTTTTTATGATCAAACGAAAGC
Source organism: Barypeithes pellucidus (assembly GCA_963991005.1). Classification (NCBI taxonomy): domain Eukaryota; kingdom Metazoa; phylum Arthropoda; class Insecta; order Coleoptera; family Curculionidae; genus Barypeithes; species Barypeithes pellucidus. The sequence goes on along the minus strand of OZ022561.1, from coordinate 28,103,836 downwards.
ACTATAGGAAAAATCCTTTAGGGCACTCTGGGAGTGGTGCGTGTGCGCAAAAAGCGATTCACGTTGGTTTTGAATCGTTGGAGGTTATATTCGTTGGAAAAAACGACCTCGGGAAGGTCGTTCCATAAGGATGAAATCCTCCAGATGAAAGTATTCTTAAATAGTGACGTTCGAGGAGTACTAAGCTTAACCACATATGGATGGGCGGCAGTGGTTCGTCGTGTATTTCTGATATTCGCCGCTCTGGGCGGAATTAAGAGGGCAAGGTCAGCCGAGCACTTTCCATGAAAATATTTGTACAAGAGAGTCAAATCCCCAACCTGTCTCCGATGTTCTAGGCTGTCGAGGTTCTTCGTCAGCTCGTGGTCTCCAATCAGACGAATGGCCCTCGTTTCGATTGTTTCTGCTTTGTTTAGTCGTTTTGGAATATATATGTAAAGAATAATATAAAGTAAGTTTAACTAGAACATGCCAAAACTAAAGGAACTAAAACGAATCGGTAAAAACAACAAGTCAAAAGTAAACAAACCCGATCGAGCAAATACGCTGAATCGATACCCACAATTCCGTACTAGCACGCGGATTATTCTGACTGTTGCAAATCAATTGCCCATCGATACATTTTGCTCTACAAACTCCGAATTTTTAGTGTGTGGTCACAGATTTTGCCTTATTGTGGAACAAAACAATTTTAATTCCATCTCGACAATTTGGACTAAGGATCAAATAGTCTAAAATTGCCTAACTAGTACAGGGTATCCATTTTTCGGCGGTTTTACGGGGTACCTCCGTTATTAATAAATATAGAATAATGCGATTTCGTAGCACTATTTTGTACCCAGTGTAACGAAATTGCAGATGGAGCATCAATGCTAAATATTTAATATTATATTATTAAATATTTCTTAAATTACATGTAAATATCCGATTATAATAATAAATAATTAAGCATAAGGGAGAACAGTTTAAGATTAATATTTATGAGAAAGTTCCATAAATTTTCAATTTTTGGTTCTTATACTTAATTCCACCAGCAATGTGTTTTTTTTTAAATATAAAAATACTGTATATTTTTTAAAAAACGTAAATTTCGCCCATAACAGTAAGACTAAATATTAAGTATGAAGGAGGTTTTTAGAAATTGACTTACATTATTAAAAAATATATAGGTTAAAAAAAACAAGTTTGTTTTTTTCTTATAAACTATTGAACGTAGAAAAAATCTGAGTACGTTACTAGATTCTGGGCAAAAAACTACAAAGAGAACAATCTATTTCCATTTGGTAAGTTACAGGATCACCTAAATATCGGGGGTGTCCCAAAATGCAAAATTCTCAAAAACATCCCTTATATCAAAAACGAGAAAGCCTAGAAAAATTCTAATTGCGGCATCTTTTGTTTCACAAAAATTTTGTGTAGTGCTGCGAAAACCGCATCTTTCTATCTTTACTAATAACGGAGATACCCCGTAAAGCCGCCGAAAAATGGACACCCTTTACATTGAATAACAAATACAATAGAGAAATCGCTATATAGCAAAATGTCTGCTACTATACAATTTGCTCAGCAAAGAAAATCTTCAATACTCTAATAACTTTCTTAGTGATGTACAGGGTGTCCCAATTTCGACACTTTTATAGGGTATCTCCGTAACTGTTAGTGCTATCAAAAAAGTAATGTAGAATGTAGGTGTCATGTACTCTTTTTGGGTCAAACTTAAAATGGTAAAATCAAAATTTGAAAATTTTCGCTCGCTTAAGAGATACGCGGGAAAATTAAAAATTTAGAATTTCAAAATTACCCTACATTTTCTTAGTTAAAAGAGATACAGAAAAATGTTTTATACAGAAGTTTATTTATTCATATTCATATTCATATTCATATATTTTATTGGTGCTAATATTATAAAAAATGTACACAAGTCAATTCAATTCACAATACAAAATAAAATACTAAAATATTAATCTGATAACCACAACATATATCACACACACAAAGTAGTAACAGTTTAAAAATGTTTTTAAAATTACATAACAAAATAAATTGATAAAATAGTAAAATACTAAAAGACGACATTACATTCTAAAAATTCGTCTGTTGAATAAAAGGCCTTCGATATCAAGTATTCTTTCATTTTACACTTAAATTGATTGATCGGTAGATCCCTTATTGCCTTTGGGAGTTTGTTAAAAAATTTTATTGCAAGAAAATTTGGTCCATTCTGGCATTTTCTCAGTCTGTAAAATGGAATTGTCAGGCTATCCTTGTTACGCGTTTGATGTTCATGAAAGTTACTATTTGTGCTATACCTTGGTAAATTAGCCATTGCGTGAAGCACGTTCTCCAAGATAAAGATGCAAGGAAAGGTAAGTATTTTTAGTTGGATAAAATTTAGTTTACAGTTGTCCCTATATCCTATCCCTGCTACCAGTCTGACAGCCCTGCGCTGAAGGGCAAATATTCGTTTGCCTTCCGCAGCACCTCCCCAGACTATAATTGCGTATGAAAGCAGTGAATGGCAGAGAGCAAAGTAGGCCGTTCTCAAGACCCCAGCAGATACAGCACGTGTCAATCCGCGAAGAAGGAAGATATTCCTGCTTAGCTTTCCGGCTAAGCCGTCAACATGAGCACCCCATGTGAGCTTCGGGTCCATAGTAATTCCCAGAAAGCGCACAGCGTCCTGCGTCTGCAAATTCGTGTCATGTTGTCTCAATGAGAATATCATGCACTGGGTCTTTGATTCGTTAAGTATAAGATTGTTCCGTGCAAACCACCCTGCGACCCCCAACTGCACCTCGAGTGTCCTCGTGGCCAATTCATCAGAGTTATTGCTCCTTATTGATATATTTGTATCGTCAGCATAAATATTAAAGTCAGCAGAGTTGAAATTTTCTGGCAGGTCATTGATATAAATCAAGAACAGAAGGGGGCCGAGGATTGAGCCCTGGGGCACCCCCACCGTCAGCTCCATCCTACTAGAGCATACGTTACTCACCCTTACTACCTGACTTCTATTTCTTAGATAAGAGGTCACAAGAGCCAAACCATTTTGACTAAAACCATAAGACCGAAGTTTTTGAAGCAAAAGATCATGGGAGACGCAGTCAAATGCTTTACTCAAGTCGCAGAAAATAGTGCTGGTATACTCCAGATTCTCAAAAGCCTCCAGGACAGATGTTACAAAACTAACCACACTAGTCACTGTACTGCGGTTCCTCCTAAAACCGTGTTGGGACTCTATGAAAAGATTATTCCGCTCAAAGTACTCAAGAATTTGCACCGACATACACCTTTCAAACACCTTTGATATTACTGGAAGCAGTGATATTGGTCTATAATTTCCACAATCACTCCTATCCCCCTTATTTTTGTAGATCGGGACAACCAGAGCACACTTAAGTGCATCCGGAAAATATCCCGCTCGAAATGATAAATTAATAAGTTTTGTTAGAGGATACAGAATGATCTCCCGAACCGATTTAACCAAGGGTACACTCAGTTCATATATGTCCCGGCTATGCTTATTTTTAAGGTTTTTTATAATGTCCCTGACTTCAATACAAGACACCTCCCTGAAAACAAAACCAGGGCCCTTAACACTGTCCTTGTCATGCCTCAATTGGGATCTTGCCCTCCCAATCGGCAGATCTTCAAGCAATCTATGGGCAATATTTACAAAATACTCATTGAACTCCTCAGATGAAACACCAACATCATCCAGAGACCCTCCAGAATCAGTCCCGCGATTCTCATTGATGATACCCCACATTGTCCTGGAGGGATTATGGGAGTTACTTATTTTATGATCATTGTGTTCAATTTTTGCCTTCTTGATAGCTTTCTTGTATTCATTCCTAAAGAAGTTACGTTGCTGTAATAGCTCATGACTTGGATTTTGTTTATAAAGTTCATTATACAAGTTTACATGTTCCCTAAAATCTCTAAGATGTTGGTTAAACCAAGGGCAATTATACTTATTTTTATTTTTTACAGAATAGTTTTTAGTGGGAAAAGCAGATTCATAAGCATTATATAATTCCCCCACAAATTTCAAAGTTTTTTCCTCCAGGGCAAGGCAGTCATCACCAACAAATTCCCAGGAAATGCCTTCCACCAAAGCATGAAAATTCATCTTACCCCTCTGTGTTATAGGCCTACATGTCCGCTTAGTGGCGGATCCACCTGCAGGCTTCTTTAAGTTGTTAATCCGCAAGAACTGTGCCATATGGTCTGACACATTTATGTCTTTACTCTCTGCCACCCACGACTCCAGATTAAAATTAAGAAAAATATTGTCCAAACAATTCCGACCTCTGGTTGCCGCAAAACCCGTTCGCCTGAAACCATATGAAGCCATGACATCCTGAGATCTACGGTCATCAATATCATTGGACCCAAAGTTTACATTAAAATCACCAGCTAAAATTATGTTCTTACTATGACCAATAAAATTTAAAGCTTCTTCTACCTTGTTTAAAAATATGCCAAGATTGCCAGAAGGAGACCTGTAAAGAGAAATAACATAGATTTTAAAATTACTTACATACAAACAGCATATTTCAATATGTTTTTCAATCGAAAGCCTTCTAAGATCAACAATTTCATTTGCTTCCACATTTATATTGATTACTGAATTATTTGCTGTTTTCAGAATAAGTATACGGGATCAGATAAAAAAGTTATCGGACTTAACCTCAATTTTTAAAATGGAGCACCCTGTATATTTAATCTAAAAATATACTAATTTAAATTCTCCTTTCAAAAATATAACACACCATGTGTGATATTGGTTTCCTAGGCGATTTATTTAAACTTTATTACTTTGAAACGTAATAAAAGATTCAGATTAAGGTAAAAAAATAACGGGAATCATCGCAAATGTTCCGAATATGTCCTTAAATAGTTACCGTCTTTCCGGATATACAATTTGAGCCATTTCTTCGTTTTTTCCACTTTCAATATGAACTGATATCGTATCAAATTTTTCAAAATGTTGATAGATCATTTTCGCAAATGAATATGCTAAAAATGAAATTGACGTTATTTGTTAATAGTCAACATAGTTGTTTCTAGGATATTAGGTTTTGTTTCATGGTCTACTGTGGTTTAAAGTAATAAAGTTTAAATAAATTGCATAGGAAACCAATATAATCCATGGTGTGTTATAGGTTTGAAAGGAGAATTTAAAATAGTATATATTTAGATTAAAATATACAGGGTGTTTCATTTAAAAAAATGAGCTAAGGTCCGATAACTTTTTTACCTGACCCCGTATACTTATTCTGAAAACTGCAAATTATTCATCAATCAATATAAATTAACTTCTGTATAAAACATTTTTCTGTCTATGTAACTAAGAAAATATAGGGTAATTTTGAAATTGTCAATTTTTTGATTTTCCCCCGTATCTCTAAGCGAGCGAAAATTTTCAAATTTTGATTTTACCATTTTAAGTTTGACCTGAAAAGAGCACATAACACTGACATTACTTTTTTGATAGCACTAACAAATACCCTATAAAAGTGTCGAAATTGGGACCATGTACTCGCCATAATTGGTATACTGATTCTTTCCTGATATTTCTAGAAAAAAATAGGAAACAAATACAATTCGCTATAGCAATTTTTTAATTATTATTATCACGTTTTCGGGTTTCTGGTCCATTGTGTACCGCTTCTAACTCACACCACCGTTTTCAACCCTCAACCCCCATCAACGTCTATTAAAAGTGGAAGTCCTCGAAAAACTCAAGAAAAATCACGTTTAAATTATTAATAAGCCATTAGAAAGTTTTTAACACCCTGTAAAGACTGCGGGCGAGTGTGTGTGAAAAGGTGCTCGCTTCTCGATTTATTTTTAATTGGTATGGTTTAGTGTGGACCCGAGGTCTATTTATCACATTATACCCAGGCTGATGTATTTTTAGAATAGTGGTAATAGTGTAATTTTTGTCGTAGAGTTTCAATTTGTTATTTACAAAAATACATATCTAAATTTCGTGAATAATTGATAGTAAATACCAGCGGCGGCTCGTGACCTATGATAGAGGAGGTTCACAAGTATGGTGAAATTATTTTTAAAATTTTATTTTAGTCTAACGACCAAACAATTACTTTGTAGGCGTTTTAAATGTAGAAAGAAAATAATAAGTAATAAGAAAATGCGTTGGATAAAGTACGTTTCACGAAATTTGGATACGATTTAATGATTTCCTGGATCGGTCCCATTGTGTCGACAAGAGCTTGGCAATAAACAAGTGAAGTGTGAATGGACGGACCAAGGAAAACAAGTAATGATATGATTATATTAATGTAATCAAATGAAATAACATTTTTTTTAAATATTACTAGTCATATTTATTTACATTTATAATGTTATTCTATAGATAGTTCTGTTTCGCTATCGCTCTCCTCATCAAAATTAATTATAATTGGATTAATTATACGATCCAGACTAATATACGAATTTTCTACAGTTATTACGTGACGGACTGAATTTTTCAACAAAACAACAAAACTCTCCAAAGGCTAGTGCGGCTACAGCTTATTTGGGTTTCATCATTGGTGAGCCGTTGCTTCAGAGAATCTAATGTAGGTACGTGTTGCTCTTCGTACATGGTGTAGATTTTTCGCCTTATCAAGTCCTTGCCGCTTTTATCGAAACATTTGGTGAAACCGGCATCTTTACGCTTCTTTCTAGATTTAATGGGATTTGACGCGATTATTTTCACTGTAGTCAGAGGTATCTTAGTCAAATCAGACGTTTCAGTCGCAGCAGCACTAGCATAAAGTCCTCTGTTGAGTAAAGAAGTATATACTCTTTTTACAATTTCCCTAGCATCGAGAGACATACATTTTCTTCACTGAAACACTAGAAGAAACACCATCAATATTTTTCCATGGACGCCACATACTGTTTTTTTATACGTTTGGTAAAATAATATCGGTAATACAACTAAACTCTTCCAGCAAGAAATAAAAACTAACAAATTTTACCACAAAAAGATGTTTAAATATAAATTAAGCAACCTAACCTACCTGATGTGCCTATATTTAATTATAATTATTGCAATTCGGTCCTTTCAACATAATAATAACAAACGGTTCTAAATAATGGGATCGCCCCAGGTACTTTTACTGCAGTCATTAAGTTATATCCATTTTTCGTGGAACAATCTTTACCAAAAAATTTAAGCTGTTGCGGACATATGTTCATATGATTTTTTCTTTATAAAATTACCTAAGGAATCACACCCAGAAATATTAGCACGTCATTAAGGAACACCCTGTATAGGAGAGGTAAAAATTAACAAGACTTGTAATTTGCAAAATTACAAAGAATCATATCGGAAGAAGAAATCTGTTACATCGCACTTCGTACCAATGGAGGGACTAGGTAATTTAACACGGTGTTTGAAAAACGAATATATTTCTTACAATCCCTACATAACGGTATTTAGACTATCCACGTCTTTTCGCGACATTTTATGGTGCCACATTTCACCCTCTAATCGACCCCCAAGACAAGTAAAACAATCAACCCCTTTAGGCAAATGAGTTTAAGTCGCGAGTAAGTGAAAACTTCAAAACCCCTTTTATTCCTCTAAATACTCCATTTTACACCTCTTTTCTTAACTCCCTGTCGTGCCGGTTTATACGGCCTCCGATCCTTCGTCATTTCAATGATGTGCAATTTGTCACATAATATCTTACCCCTGTTCTATGGCATTCACCCTTTATGTGACGACGGAATATGGGTTATGGTTGACAGTGCTGTATTTAGATATCGATGGTTTTAAGATAATTTAAGAGAACGAATAAGATTTTCAATTTGACCATAATTTTTTTTTTCGGAACACCTTGTATATTACATTATACAGGGTGTTATGGAAATGACGTATTATATTAGCTTTTGAAAATACAATAACACAGATTATACTACAGATTATTAGATTTTATTACACGCGACGAAATTTGACATTCAGAAGAAACGCGGCAATAAAAACAATATTCAAAGACTATTTATGTACGGGCAAGATACACGGGCATGAACGTGTACCATCCCCTGTATCAGTATGATTCAAATCGAGTCAGCAGCTAATGGGCCTGATTAACACTATGAAGGTAGTAGATATAAAAAAGTCTTTATTTTTCATCTATTAATTATTTGCTTATAATACCTTTGAAACGGTTGCTATAAACATTACCATAATATCATAGGAAATTAGCGGGCGATAAAGTTCATAATGCCCGATGATTTTCAGAATGTCCGGTAATTATTATTAAAGAAAATATTGAACAAAATTTGTATTTATTTTTATAATTATTTTTACATAATCTTTTCCGTTAAATGTAAATTTTTTTTATTTTCCTGGGTAAGAAGTTGGACCAACTAAGAATTTTGGGACTCCATTGCTGAGTTTCTCGATGTGCATGCAGATTCCTGCTCCCTTTCAACATTAATGAACATATTTTCTTTTTCGGGAACAGAGTTAGCTATTATTTTTGCTATTCGGTTTTTTCACCTGATGCTTTCCTCTATTCCCTCCGAACAAACCCTCTGCTACTTTAGTACTGTTGCACTTTCCATGTAGCTTAATGGTTGCAAGGGAAGCACCACCTTCGATAGGAAGTGTTGACGAGGTCCGACGTAGGCAATATCCTTGGCATTTTCTAAATTAAGATCTTTGCTATGATTGAATGGACACGTCCTAGTGTATTTTTATTCACAGGCGTAATGCATTTTCCATTTCGGTATGTAAGGAAAAATCTGTGTTCCTTAATTTTGTTTGGTCTTAATGCAAGGTACTGTTTTCCTTTGATTATAGTGAAATTTTTTGGCGTAGCAGTTTTAGTTTCTGGTACCTTGACAAGCATATCAGGCCCCTTATCATCAATAGTCATCTTTAGCATCTCATCTCGTCTTAGGCCGCCAAAAACTCGCATTGCGAGTATCACTTTATGTAGCACGAAGATATCATTCAGCGCATTTTTGATAAAAGTTAAAACTTGTTCACCTTTCAAAACTTTTGATCTTTTAGGAAGATATCCCTTTGATTTTACTATTAATTGACAATATCTTGAAATATGAATGTGTTCCTTTACTATAAGTTCAGACTTTGCCTGGGAATATTTTATTCAAGGGCTATTTGGGGTATATTTTTCGACTAAAATAGAGTAAAAATAATAAAAATTTGTTATTACCAATGAGCAAAAGGGTTACATAGCAATTTCTGAAAGTAAGCCATCATTACTGTTTCAGTAATCACCGTAATTTGGTTACCTAAGTTTTCGTACTCCTTGTCGTACATGACTTTAAACTTTGCCGGTAATAAGTTTTCTTTAGCTTCTTCAGCATTTTCTAAAATAGTTTGTGGAATTTCCATATTTTCGTTTATAAAACGTAAAAGACGCTTAAGATAAACAACCCTTATCAACCGTCAAACTTATTCTAAAAAAACACTAAAAATTGGCGAAAATAGTTAAAAAAAAAATGCAGGAATTTAACTATTTATATTTTAAATAGATGAAAAATAAAGTATTGTATACACCACAGGCATTACTAGACTGTAATGCCCATCCGGTGAAAGCAACTAGCTCGAGGGCCTTTGGCCCGAGGCATAGTTTTCTTCTTCTTCCAGGCATTATAGTCTACTTAACGCCCTTGGTACAGGGTGTCCCATTTTCGACACTTTAATAGGGTATCTCCGTAATTTTTAGTGCTATCGAAAAAGTAATGTAGGTGTCATGTGCTCTTTCTGGGTCAAACTTAAAATAGTAAAATTAAAATTTGAAAATTTTCGCTCGCTTAAGAGATACGGGGGAAAATCAACAAATTGACAATTTCAAAATTACCCTATATTTTCTTAGATACAGAGATACAGAAATATATTTTATACAGAAGTTTCTTTATATTGATCGTTGAATAATCTGCCGTTCTCAGAATAAGTATACGGGGTCAGGCAAAAAAGTTATCGCACCTAACCTCATTTTTTTAAATGGAACACCCTATATATTTTAATCTAAAAAGATACTATTTTAAATTCTCCTTTCAAATATCCAGGATATTATCGTTTGTTTCATGCTCTACTGTTATTTAAAGTAATAAAGTTTAATATATCGCCTAGGAAATCAATATCATGTTATATATTTGAAAGGAGAATTTAAAATAGTATCTTTTTAGATTAAAATATACAGGGTGTTATATTTTAAACAATGAGGTTAGGTCCGATAACTTTTTTACCTGACCCCGTATACTAATTTTCAAAACTGCAAATTATTCAACAATCAATATAAATAAACTTCTGTGTAAAATATTTTTTTGTATCTCTTTTAACTAAGAGAATATAGGGTAATTTTGAAATTGTCAATTTTTTGATTTTCCCCCGTATTTCTTAAGCGAGCGAAAATTTTTAAGTTTTGATTTTACCATTTTAAGTTTGACCCAAATAGAGCACATGACACCTACATTACCTACTTTTTTGATAGTACTAACAATCACGAAGATACCTTATAAAAGTATCTGAAATTTGACACCCTGTACATAAATAATTATTATTATTGTACTGAAATAAAAAAATAAAATTTTAAATTGTTATTTAATGTATTATACGCAAGTATTTAAATCTTATTTATTTATATCAATTCAAAAATGATTTGTTGTTTAAAATATAATAATATTTCTTGACAAAGGCCACCAATTAGTCTTTTAATTTATATACAATAGAATATCTTAAATTTGAATAATTTATACCAGGGGTTCCCAACCTTTTTCGTGTATTAATATTTTGTATTGGCCCTACAAAAAAAAGGGAGCTTAGTAATACACGGACTGGAATAACTTTTACTAAGAAATGCCATTAAATTATGGCAAAATTTAAACTTAAATTTTTAGCAAAACCTACAAGAATGTTTAACATCTAAAAAGGTTTTTGTAAAATTGCCTGCTCCGAACAAACCCGAACAAATCTTTTGTAAAAGTTACTAATATCATTTGTCAAATTTACTAACAATTTTGGTAAATCAGTAAAATTTTTGTAAAATATTTACAGAAATCATTTGTAAAATTTATTAAAATCTTTTTATAAATTTACTAAAATGTGTTCCAAAATTTTTGAGACGTTATGATTACGTACTTACGTTCCTTAAATATCTGAAGTTCTGACCTGTAAGCTGTTCTTATTCCCAGTTCTTCGCGTTGTTGGTGTTATCCTTTTTCGACTTTAATCCTTTCCCTATTTTAATCCCGACTTAAAAGCTCTTTTGTTTCCTTTTAACCCCCTTTCCTGAGGACAATTTTCGACGAAGGTATGAACGTCGTTTCAATATCTTTCAGTTTTTGATTAGAAAAGTTACTGTACCTACTAAATAAGTGCTGAAGTTAGAGTTATGTATGTCAAGTTACTAATAAAAGGGACTTTGTAAATTGCAAGTTTATTAGCAAGGTAGGGTAAAAAGAACTTTGCTCAGATGTGACGTGATACTACCTACTGTCTCCTGTATATAAATATACGAGAGGTATTAGAAAAGTAACAATAGAAAAACATCTTTCTTTTATTAGTTTATTTCAACCACAGTCAGCTGAACTGAGGAACGAAAAAAGGTGCGTCATTACCTGTAACAGTATGATTCAAATCAAGATTATGTAAATTAATTAAGACAAAACCACGCCAGGAGCTAAAGGAAGTTACTAACATTATAAAGGTCATCGATATAAAAAACTTCTTTTTTGTACTGTTTTTTATTATATTGCGCTGTTGTTGGAAGTTAAAAAATAAATTTTAAATGGTAGTTAGGTAATAGATTATACGTATTTTAACTTTTATTTTATTCTATCAATTCAAATATGAATTAACGTTTAAATTATAATAATATTTCTTGACAAAGTGAATCAACTGCTTACAAATCATGCCAAATATTTCGATACCTCTATAGATTCACGTTTCCAGAAAAATAATTTCACGTTTATGAATACTATTTACCGGACGTCTATAGCGGCGTCTATACATAACGTTTTACCTGATATCTTACATGACGTCTTACCGGACGTTTTACAGAACGTTTTAATAGCGACGTCTATACATACAGTTTTACTTGACGTCTTACATGACGTTTTATCGGACGGTTTACCGGACGTCTTAATAGCGGCGTCTATACATAAAGTTTTTCCTCTGACGTTTTACCGGACGTCTTAATAGCGACGTCTATACATAAAGTTTTTCCTGACGTCTTACATGACGTTTTACCGGAGGTCTATAGGGGCGTCTATACATAAAGTTTTACCTGATGTCTTACATGACGTCTTACCGGACGTTTTACAGGACGTCTTAATAGCGGCGTCTATACATAAAGTTTTACCTGATGTCTTACATAACGTCTTACCGGACGGTTTACCGGACGTTTTACAGGACATAAGGTTTTACCTGATGTTTACCTGGCAGTCTAACAGTCTTGCTAACTCTGGTGAAATTTCACCAGATCTGGTATATGAATAACCTGGTGATTGGTGAAAAACTTTTAAAAAAAATCCCGATTTCTGGTGTTTTTTTGGATTTTGGTGAATTCTAGTGATTTTCTAGTTCATTTGCGTATTTTTTATTAACAGTCGGACGTAATATACCTTATATTTTTTTTAATCAAAGAAAAAAATTTTGATGATGAGTTTTTTTTGTTAATACGGTCAGAAAAATATGCTTTACCCTTTAGTTTGGATAATATTAATATTTTCCTCGTGTAGTTGGCCTTACAAGCTAGTGTATTGGCCACATATTAATATTTAATAACCACTTCTGATGATTTCTATTTTTTTTTCACCTGGCAACACTGTAGTGTAACATGAATACCTAAAGCGTCAGGTAAGACGTCACGTAAAACGTCAGGTAAAACCTCATGTGTGAACGCCGCTTTAGCAAAGTACTTTCATTTAAAAACTTGAAAAATTTCTGAACCACACGAAACACGAAATATAAATGTCAATAATGACATGTCAGTATTTTAATTTTGCCACTTTAGTCTAGTACACTGGAATTGTATTTAGTTTCCGAAGGAAAACATGACGCACGATCATTCTTTGGCCGTCCCAACTGTATACAAGAAAGCAAGCATTTAGAGTGAAATGAAGAAAAGAAAGACGCAGATATATAATATCTTGGTCAAAATCATGAAAAACTGAAAACGAATAATAAAAAAGGAATGGAAAAGGAATATCATTACAATTATTGCACGCTGGCTTGCAAGAAATATGTTCATCAACTCGTAGAAAGACCGAATTCAATTTTAATCCTTCCCTGTGTAGAAGCGCTTCTCGCAGCCCGAATTGTCCCGTAAATATATCATCAAAACACCTTTACATCACCCAAGTATGCGAGGAATTAGAGCGGGACCAAGAAAACCGAAAGAAAAAGGACACAGCTAGAAAGTTTCTTACAAGAAAAGTGACAGAGAGAACGTCGGTTTTTCGAGAGCATAGAAAAGAGAAAACGGCTCATAAAAAAGACCAAAAGACGTTTATAAGTGTTGCGCGCCGGCGTCGTTGGCGTCGGTAAACCTCTAAGAAACGACGCTGGTCTGAGGGCAAAAATCCGCCGTCTTTCCTGGTTGGTGGCATAGGCGGCGGTGGCGGTCTACCTCAACACGCCCCGCCTACTTGCCACCCTCGGCCACCCACAACAACCCCCCAACTACTTTTATACTCTTTCTTAATGTCAGAATATTTCGCGACAGAAAAGAACGCGCCTCGGCAATTTCAATACGTTTTTTACCGACGGCAATCTTTGCACTTGCTATGTTTCCTTATTAGTCCGCGGCTTAATAGTGGTTGTTGTGGTAATGTGTGCTACAGGGGTTGCTTGAATAGTAGGTATCACGAAGTTAAATAAACTTTACGGCGGAAAATGTAGTTATAAAAAAATATTTTTCAGATAGTGAACGGAAAATGATTAATGGTTGAATATAATTTACATATGTTGCATTAAATATCATTTAATTCTTTATAAAAACGTTTCTGATCATTTAACAAATCGTTTATTAACTTTGTTTAAAATTGAACAATTTCTTTCCGTACATCTCAAACTCAATAACTGATCTAAATTGATTTGTTAAATGATTGTTATTACTTAAATTGTATTTCAGACTGATACTATAACTTACTTAAAACGAGGAATAGGGCAATTTTATACATTATGTCCCTGGATAAGCGAATTTATAGCTGTAAGTGACAAAAAAATTTCGAATTGAAATCTGACCATTTGGGAACTAAGCTAGATAATAAAATTTAAAATATTTTGATTTTTAATAAATCAAGCGGGCCTTGACCAGGGAGTTATTTTTGTTTTCGATTTTGTTAAAATGCCTAGAAGAAGAAGGAGAAGAAGAAGAAGAAGAAGAAGAAGAAAGAAATTTATTAAGAAAATTTGTTCAGAATTCAAAATTATGCAAACATTCCAGATTTTACAATTTTTCAATCCTCTAAACAGATAAAAATTGTATTCATGTTGTATTGAAAAGATTTATCAGAAAATATTATTTGGGAAATGACAATTGATGATAAAAATTTCATTTCCTAGATGACAAGCGTTGAGAAAATTGAAGAAAATAGAAATTTCTAACTGGAGAAAATATTATATAAAATTTCTCGATATAAGAAGCGGCACTTTACTTAGACAGAAAATAACAATAATGCTACCATCAATGCCTGTTCGATTTATTAAAAGGCAAAATATGTAAAGTTGTATGATCTAATCAAGCAAGGCTAGAACCCAAATGATCAAATTTCATTTTGATATTATTTTCTCATTTACACCTATAAGTTCGGTTGTCCTGGGACACACGAGTGATTTATAATTATTGGTTCTATCAAACCAATGGTTGCTAAGAACAGCTTCATAAAACCAAGATATAATAGATTACTATAATATGATGCTAAACTATACTTTTTACAAGAGAATCCTTATTCATTCTAAGTGGTATTTGTTGTTACACAGAAAGAATTCACCCATAGAGTGTGAGTTTTTTAGAAAGTATAACGCGATATCTCAAAAACTATTAATACTTTAGGTAGATAACTAGTCATACGTAGCGGTGTTTTCCCGTTTCGGGCATTCCTATTTCGGGCAAGATTTAAAAACTACCTGAAACATCCCCCTTTCGTGCAAAGCAAAAGATATAAAAATATATTGTTCCCGTTTCGGGCAACATACAACACCAATAATAAAATTGCCCTTAATTATTGTTATTAGGATATTTTCTCGACTACCGTTGATATGATAAGTATAAAGTCTTTTCTGATAATGGGTATGTACACCTACCCTCTACTGACGAGAACTAACAAAAGAGTTCGAAACCGGTCTGCAGGTGGTGACATCCAATCAATGGAGAGGGCTTCCTTTTCTTGGTAGTACCATTCAATCTGAAATAGTATTTTAACGTGCTACTTACTGTGTAGACAAAATACGTCCTTATTGTATAAGGATCATCGGGTGGTCTGGGAAATAATCATTTTTCCATACCATTGGTATCTGATATTAATACCACCTGACAAGTACAGACTTTTTATTTTTTAAATAAATAGGTAAATCAAATATTTAATGTAATTTTGAAGAATTGATTGACTCATCCGTTATTTTGTGACAATACATTTTAAATATATAAAATGGAACTAAAGTTTACATTGCTATTTGTCACTATATTAAAAGGTTTTGGAGTTACGGACGTTTTGTATTACAACTACATCTTCAAGACGTTCACATGAGAGTGAACCCAAACTAAGTGTATATAATATAAGTAGTAGGTCCTAAAAAAATATTAACTTGGTATAATAAATAATGTTTGCCACAATACTGTAATAAACTTAAATTAGACAACCGGGTCGATATTCAGAGAATATAAGAATGCACGTGCCAGATGGGATTTTTACAATAACTTTAATAGCGGGGAGTTGCCGAGATGTAATTGTGTGTTTAAAAAGTTAATATTACTGTCTTTTTATGTTTATAAATTTCAATATTTTCTAGTAAATTTAATTTATGGCCTTTTTGTTCAGTGTGTAAGATTTGTAGGTTGCGGATACTGTTTTCACGGCAACTTGCTATTATAAGCATTCAGAGAGAAGTGAAAAATGATCACCAATTTTATGCATTCATTTGCATAAAAAAATATAGTTTTTACACGTCGTCGAAAAAAGATTATATTTATTTCTGGGCTTTTAACTTTGATTCATGATAAATGTATTGATAAAACTCTTGACATTTCATTTTATTAGAGTGAGTTCTATTCGTGGACATTTTACTCAATGATCGCTTGGGCATGTTTATTCATATATTAAATCACTCGAGCTTCGGTCTCGGGATTTAATCGGAATAAACATGCCAACGACAGTTCGTAAAATTTCCAAAACAAAACTTAACGTGAAAAATTTTATCGATAAAAAAACGAACTGTAGTTATATTACCTTCAATTATTTTCATCGCCTGTCAAATATACTGTTCCGACCAATCAAATAAAACTGCCTCATTTGCCCACAACTGTCATTTTTATAAAGCGTTTCTAAGTAGGCAGAGTATTAGATAATGCATTTTAATAAATGTCAAGTTGGAACGATTTTTAATTTTAATATATGCAGATTTTTTTAGATTTTCATTTTCATGTTACTTCCGCATTAGAAAGCAATATTAAAATTATTCTTTTAGATTATAGCTGCAGTATTCAAATTTGAATTTAAAAATCTATCGCCGGTCATGTGTCCCCAGTCAATAATTTCTTACTTTACCCTTTTATATTTCACGTCATTTTACTAAAGTTACTTTTATATAAAAATAATTTACACTCCTACTACAATTTGTATTGAAGAAATAATGTTCAAAGATCAACAGTTTAGTTTCTCTAAGACAATTATTAGCCAGAAGTTCCGTCCCCGCAGCTGCATGTATCGCCGGTCATGGCAGAAATTGCTTATAAATAACGCCACTGCAGGTCGGCCTAGTAGTTTTACAAATATGACGATATGTGTTTCAATTTGTGTAAAGCGTGCTCCTGTTTAGATAAGTTCCTTATTAGGTTTATTTAGGTATAAACTAGAACAATGCCTACTTTGTACCAGGCGTATGTTTTTATGTTGTATCGCCGGTCACAGGGTTAACTCAGACCTAGTACTCTTAATTAATTGAAAAATACTACACGAAGTCATTCTCTTGAGTACAGATACTCATTTCAGTCAGTTTAAGAAATAGGTTGTATTAGCTGTTATCCATAAATTTGTGCACAGTAACACCGGTTACGCATGAAAATGTTACCGGAGATAAATTTATTTGAGCTGGGCTGCATTCTTGGTGAAACGTAATTTCCATTGTGCGGAAGGTAAAAAAGAAGAACTACTTGTTATGTTTCACAGTTTTTATTTCAGTTGCCTGATACGCGTATTTCGACCTTTTCAGGGCATTATCAAAGGAGTACAATTGATGTGACGGTTTGTTATCCGAAGCTATATACAATATTTTTTACTAACCAATATTTATAAACCATTAAAAAAAATTTTGATGTGCAAGTTTTGTTTAAACCTTAGGTAGATTAAAAATATGACTAACATTTTATAAGAAACATTCCAAAACTTTAAGCCAATATAAGACAGGGCTGTTATAAATAATAGGAAAATGGTTATAGTGAAATATTGGCGTTATTTGATTCAGAAGAGTAAAATTAGCCATGTGACGGGCGTTAAATTATTAAAAAATCGATGCTATAGATCAAGATCTTTGTTACGATAATCTTTTGCGCGGACATATATAGTCTAATTAGATATTATAAGAAACCTATTAAAAAATTAACATTTTGTTTTGAAATTATTTATTTTTAAAATCCGATTTACTGAAAGTTGCCTGTAAAAAAGTTTTGACCCATATACTAAAATTATTTCTCGAATTAATATAATATTTAATTTAGGTTCTGGAAATAATCTTATCAAATATAACTCGAGCGTCGTTTTAATTATCGATTACATTTTTCACTGTAACACTCAAAGTTTTGTCTTTTTGTTAAAAAAATGTTATTAATTTCCCAAAACATTAATTTACCCAAGACTATGCACTGCGCAATAAAATTTATAACGACCCACAAAGCTCTTACTATTTAAAAATCACTCAAAGGCATTCTGTAAACAATCCATTGAAACGCAGATGCAGAAGATGAATCATAAATCAGCTGATTTTTCACCCTCGTTCCGTACAGTTAACTGGACCAAAACGTGCAAAGACTGTCAAATATTGTGTTGTTCACCCCTCATTTATATACTCCCTTACAAAGACGGGAGATACCTAATCGTTTTAGGCTTTATCAAAGCATGTTATATACCTGCTCCCGTGTGATTTAATATTTTAAGGATCTATTTTTAAACTGTGCCCATAATGGCCTTTATGTAACTCGTTGGAAAATGTTCCATTTTAGTTCTCATAGGATATTGGCGGGGTGAATATTTTGATAACAAAAAAGCTAACGAAGTTGTATTTTTAATGAGAATAAACATTTTTATCGCAAAAACAAAGAAGTCTACATCCATTGGACGTCCAATTGATTTACTTTTTTGGCCCTTCGGACGTCCATTAACTGGATCATTTCTGGACATCGACGTCCAATGGACGTTCAATGGACTATGCAGATGGCACACTTCTCGACGTCCATAAGACGTCCATTTTCTGACTATATTTGGACGTAAATGTCAATTTTTGGTATAATTCTATACATATTTTGTACGTCCATTGGACGGACCTTTTCTGGATTACATTTGGATCATTGTAGTATCTAATTTTGGACGTCCAATGGGCACATTTCAGAGGTCCTCTGGACATCCATGAAACGTCCGTTTTCTGATTATATTGGACGTAAATGTCCATGTTGGGTATAATTTTGGACATATTTTGTACGTATGTATGTACCTGCAGTGGACGTTCATTGGGATTACATTACTTTATTTTTCAATACATAAATAATATTATTTTTTATGAATATTATATTTAAATAAATTTAGTAAATTATACTATAAACAAAAAACAATTAATCCTTCCATTTCCTTCCATTTCTGAATGGCATCTTTTCCTTGTTTTTTGTCATAGTCCTTTCTCGGAAGTAAAGACTCTAAAAAAAAAACAAGTAATTTACAAATTGCATGTGCCCCTTGAGAAACCTCTGTTATAGGTATCCTAAATAAATAGGTGAAAGACTTAATTTAGATTTCAATTTTTATATGGCATTTTTTGCTTGGCCCCATGATTTGAGCATTTGGATGCCAGGGTATTTGTGATGGTGCTTGAAAGGCAGCGTCTTACGCAGTCATAAAGATTTCTTCCACCCACTGTGGAGAATTCTTTAACCTAAAATAATTTAAATTTTTATAAAATATAAATTTACAATTTGAAGAACAAATTGTGACAAGAATTGAACTTGAAAAAAAACTATTTGTATATGATCGTGCACGCCGATAATTACTTCTTGAAACTTTTGGCATTATTAAAGTTGAAAATACTTGCCTTTTAAAGTTTTTACACTTCACTTCCGTTCAAACGGTGAACTAATAAAATTTAAAAAGTTTAAGAAACCACAAAATGTTGCAAAGCCACCAAACGCCCCAAATCAACGAATACTTCTACTTCTCCAAACGTGCGATGCATAAAACAACGTGCCACAAACAACCAAAATTCACGATAAGATGTCTAAAATCACTAAACTGTCAATTGCAACTGTCGTTCTCTTACGGGCTGATCCCCGATATATACCTAAAATGGACGTCCACTACTTGTTCAGGTTTGTTCGTCCAATGGTTGTCCGAATATGGCTATGAACGTTCTGGCTTTAATATGGACCTAAAATGGACGTCCTTTGGACTATATGTGCTGTCTGGGTATATAAATAAATAAATAATTTTTTCCCTAAAATTACAAGAAAAATAAATTAAAAAACAATGTTTTTTGTTATAATATGTTTGTGAATGTATTTGTATTTGCTGCCGTATGCATCACTTAAAATCATATGGTAGTAAGATCATATAACTATATACCGGGTGGTGCCTCGTTGAGTGGAACTTAGGAAATCCCATGTCATTTTGGAGGAGGCTGAATAATATTGGCTCTCCTGTAGATTTTCCAGAAAAACTGCGTTAAAACTGGCATGCCGACTCATGTGTCAAGTTTGAATACATTTTGGTGAGCCAGTCATAAGCTATTCAATTAAACGGGATGACAAAACCACGAAACTCTCATAGTTCAGGTAATACGGCAAACACCAGCAAATTAAATTTTGACATTAATAAAACTAAAATTAGTGTGACAATATTTTCATTATTCGTTATGTTAAGTTTTATGTCTTCAGTCGTTGTCCGTTTTCGGACATCGTGACTCTTTCATGGAGCCTTCATAGTGATCCTTCGCCATGCTTCTCTGTCTTCCACAGTATGCATCACTTGTTGGGACACTGATCCTTTATTTGATCTATATATCTCACCGGTAACCTTCCTCTTGACCTTCTGCCATCAACCTTCCCCTGTATCATGAGCTTTTCCATACCGTATTTTCGTATTACGTGACCGAAGAATTTAAGCATGGACTGTTGGTAACAATCTCTCATTGTCGCGTATTCTTAGTTCTCTCAAAATGGATGCGTTGGTGCGGTATGCTGTCCAAGGTATTCTCAGCATTCTTCGGTAACATATCATTTCAAACGCCTCAAATTTTCTTCGACATGCAGCATTTATGGTCCAAGATTCCGAGCCATACTCTGCAATAGGCAACACTAGGGATTTCACAAGTCTTGTTTTAGTTTCCTTGCGGATGCGGTGATCCTTCCAAATTTTAACCAGTCTTCCCAAAGCTTCCTTCGTCATCCCAATTCTTTTTTTAATCTCTTGTTCTGAACCACCCCTATTTGTTATTTTCGTGCCCAGATAAATAACCTCGGCTTTGACATCTATGTCACGGATTTGTTGCAATGGCAGAGGAACCGTTCCAAAGTCAAATACATGAGTATATATAAAATGTATGATGACAAATACACAATATATAAAATTTAGAAAAAACAACATACTGAAATGCTAAAAAAAGGAAATATAAGAAAATGTAGAGGTATTATTGCACCCTGGTGAGATATTCATTAACTGAATAAATAGCCTTAGACAACAAATATTGCTTTAAACGTTTTTTAAATAATATGAACAACTTCAACAGTCTTCAGGTTTGGTGGTAGCTTGATAAATATTGCTGACCCCGATGAGTTTGGTGATCAACGAATACTTGTAGCCAGGAAGAAGACAAACTGCCGTGTCAAATAATCGAAGCAGGCATGATACGGCGACATCCATTATGCCTGGCGTGCACGTGCTTTTCAAATGTCACTTTTGTCCAAATTTTTATTACTGTCAATATTTTAAAGTGACATTTAAGCAAAGAAAACATCAAAACCCTTTCATTTGATTTACTAAGTAGAGAAAATCAAATATTAGGATTTTGATATAGGTTTTCAGCTGTAAATATCGCTTTAAAATTGTCCTTACATACTTTTATATTATTATTGAACTAGTAATGAAACTAGAAATAAAGAATTCAGAGATTGAAGGTTGTAATTAGTTTTATTAAAAAATAGAAAATAAATCATAATTTACATAAAATATTTTACCATCTTCAACTTCAAACAAATCAAGGTAAATACAATACTATATGTACAGCTACTAACAAAGTAAATATATGCACCATCATTATGATTATGGGCTTCCAATTTGTTTGTTTCGTAGCATACTCCTGGCAACATTAGTCATCAAAGTCCTCTTTAATGTTCAGTCATTATGGGATTCTCAATGACAACTATGAAGGGAAAGAATTATTATAATAATATATTACCGGACTTATCAAAATTCTGACTACGGGTTAATAAAACTAAGCTGTAAATATTATGTTGTAGCTTTTGACTTGTAGATTGTAAAATTTAAGTAAAATTCTTTAAAAATGTGTTTGTTGCTAGTTTGCGTGAGAAGTTTGGGACATAATGGGACAATTTTATAATGTAAAATAACAATAATGAATAAACATTAGTAAAAAAATATTTCAATCATAAATTACTTACCTGCAACAAAACGAAAAGGTTCGTTTTCTTGAAAAGAATAGAAAATTAAAAATTATTTTAGAATTTAATGACGCTTCCTCCACCATTTTCAATCACATTATAAATCATATGTTACTTGATTTTTATTCCATTCCAGACGAAGGATGTTCGGTTGTAAAATAATTTAAGAACGTGCGCTACTCGCCTCGCATTCTATGTCTGTCTCTGTCTGCATCAACCTTCCTCGCTTCATTAAAGGGAGACAAATATGGCCTAGAACAAATCGAACAAACCCGAACAAATACACTCACGTCTTTGACTTTCAGATATAGCTACGTAAGTCTGATATTGACACAGAACTATTGACACAAAAGGATAAACGTATGGAGTAACCTGCCTGGGTGTGACGTCACTTGCACGGCATACTTATATGCTTCGATCCCCGCCATAAGCGGACTCACCGGGCTGTTGGTGATGTTCTACCCACATTCGGTCGGTTGAAAGGAACTCTAAATGAGCTGACTTGTCGTGTGTTATAGGTATGAACATCACTGTTAATAGAAAATCGACATTTATTTTTAAAAAGCCCTCTGTACGAGTAGGTTCACCCACCAAAGTCCTCAATATTCTCTTCTGACATACAAGCAATTCCCCAACCATACTGGACGAACCCCCAGAAGATCACCACGTAACGCTGACGAGAATCTACTTGTTCTTTATACACCATGAGGAGCTTCCTCGTAGAAATCGCAGTCTTGAGTGGGGCGTAGGGGACGGTACGAACTCCTTAACCGGTAGGTCATCGTAATGCGAGAAACCAATCGTTAATAACTCTTGTGGGAGCAGCATATGATCGAGGATCGTGGTTCGGAGCCTACGTTTAGCTTAAAATCCCTTTGGGAATGACCCTGGCAGCAACCGAAGAGGAGATAATTAATAGAAAAAAATTGATTGAAAATTTATACAGCAGCAATTTCTGTTTATATTCCATTATACAAACTGGTTTGTTTATGGTTACCTTTAATATTACAAAGTGATTAATTTACTCACTCGTATGATAGTATATACCAAAACTTTAACGATTAAATTATTACAGTCGGATGGGACCAGTCAACTATACAATTCGCTTATATGGTTTCAGTTTTGATACAAAACGTACAAATGCTTTGTTGGGCAGTATATTTATACGTTACCCTCCGTTATAAAGATAGAGAGGGTAGCTCCATGTAAGGGTGCGGGGTGTCATAAAAAAACTAATTACGTGATAGAAGAACATTTTGCAACACTTGTCTTAGACGTCGGCTGCATGTGCTTGATGTGATTAATGTAAGACTGTTTGGGATAATAATGTGTTGGAGAATTTAATAAAATTTTAGACGTTGTTGTGTAAAATGAGCTGCATTTTTCGAAAAGAGTGAACTAAAACATTTAGTCGCCCCTGTCAGGTAACACATTTCCTTACACATGTCACACTGCGACACATCAAGTAAATGCCAAAAATTACCAATTAATTACCAAACCAATATTTATTTCTTTATAAAGGTGGTAAGAATATTCTTACAGCAAATATTTTGAGCTTCAAGTTGCATGTATTTTCCCTTAGATGTTCTTAAAACCATTCTAATAGATCTCTAAATGCAAGAACGCAAGATTGGATTTATAAAAGTTGTGTTACAGTATTTAGCCACTAAACAAAGCTTATAAAACCATTTTGCCATACACAAGGTGTCCGCTAATTAATGGTACATGGAAAAACCACATACTCCCTACGTAAAAATATTAGGATTTAATTATACTTACCTATATCCGAGTTGATATTAACTGAGATACAGGGTGTTAAAGTTAAAACTTTATTTTTGTTTTTCTCTAATAACTTTGCAGGAAACCAACGTTTTTTTTATAAATTTTGGCAATTATGGTTATTTAGGACGAGAATTTGATTTCCTTGAAATTTTAATTTTTCGCACATTCATACGGTCATAACTTTCTTGTGCCTCAGTGTATTTAAGTTTTTAATACTTTTCTCATATTTATTACGTAAAAAAGGTATACTAAGTTAAGGTGGCCCAGAGTTACCGTTTCGGAGATATTTGCACTTAAATTGTTTAGTGCGTTAGCCCAGGCAAGCAAATAATATTTTGTCACTTCTTACCAATTCACTTTTACATGATAATTAATGTTCTAGTAATGGTAATTGGGAATAATAAATACAAGAATTGGATTGTTCTTTAACTTAAATTAAAATAACTTTGACCCTAGAAAATATCGTGTCGAAAGAAACCAACAGCAATGAAAATACAAACTTACAATAAGCTCAAAAATGAAACATTTTCTGTTCCATAGCAACTGCATCTCTAAATTTTATTTGTTTTCTCATAGATTATTTTAAGAAAAAATTTATTTATAATAATTGGGCAGAGTGCACTAAATAATTTAAATGCAAATATCTCCGAAACGGTAACTCTGGGCGACCTGAATTTAGTATACCTTTTTTACGTAATAAATATGAGGAAGGTATTATTTTCATTAAGAACTTAAATACACCGAGGCACAAAGATGTTGTGACCTAATAAATGTGCGACAAATGCCGCAGAGAGCGACCCGCCCGCCTACATTGTATATTAAAATTTCATAAAAAAAATCAATTTCTCATCCTAAAAAAACCATAATTGCCAAATTTTGTAAAAAAAACGTTTGTTTCCTGCAAAGTTATTAGAGAAAAACAAAAATGAAGTTTTAACTCTAACAATCTGTATCTCAGTTAATAGCAACTTTCGGATCTAGGTAAGTATAATTAAATCCTAATATTTTTACGTAAGGAGTCTGTGGTTCTTCCATGTACCATTAATTAGCGGACACCGTGTGTATATGTTAATTATATTGATGTTGTTACAACTATTAAAAAATTATTTATAAAATAGTCTAATGTGATTGTAATATATTCTTATAGCGTATTAGGTAGTTATTTAACTCTAAAATTAAAATGTAACAATATATAGGTACGACACTGATTTTTTTTTCGCATTTTGATAGCACAATTTGGTAGAAATTTAAATTACAAATGTCTTGAAAACACCCAAAAAAAAGTAAAATTTTTTTCTGGTCCTATACTAGTAAGAGCCTACTTACGCATTGTTTATTTTATCAGTAAGAGTCTATAATAATACACGCTGTGATGTTAGAAGCCAAGAGCTGTGCGTAAGGTATGTTAATATATGTATATTACGTAACAGTTCCACAAATCACATTACCCGCGATACGCCAAAACCGTGAATGATTCCAATAGATTTTGTGCTTAGTTGGCTGTATAATCCATTACGTCGCCTTGACAACGTAAATCTCATGTATTAACGCATGCACTTTTGAACGTCACCATTATTAATTCGGATTTTATTTTTGGGTATATTAGTAAAGTATGAGTGAGTACGATATTCAGAATGAGGGCACGCCACCGAAAATTACAGCAAATAATTTATTGCTAGAAAATCCAGGCAGAAGCATAAGTATCAAAAATTTATTGACTTATTGAATACCTACTCAGAAAATGTTTTATTGGCATTTCCATAATTTAACGTTAAATAAATATGAAGTCGTACAAAAAGTATAGTGCACAACTCAAGTGGTAAGCGTATTACACACTCTTTCGAAGTACAGTACGAGCGTAGCTCCAGTATTCACCGCACAGGTGTAATGATATTGACATAATTGTTATCAAGTTGGTAACAGCTGTATTTCGTTTAGTAGCCTACTGATAATCAAACTCCTGAAAAAGGTGCACCGATTTCCATTTATGCGATTTTTTAAATTATTTCTATTTTTATATTTAAAAACGATGTAAAGCAAAACATTTCTTAGTTACGTTCAAAATTTTAAATAAATACATAACACTAATAGTTTTTATATAAATATTATTACTGATAAATTAAGATTGGCATTTACAGTAAATGCATTGAGGTTGTTTATGGCAAATATAATTTAATTAAAAAAAATACTTTTTAATAAACTGCATTGTTTTTTAATTTCATATTATATATATACATAGTTAATAATGATAATTCTTTATTCTAGCTAGCCTGAAAAGAACAAAACCATAATCAACTTTCCTCGAGACCGTCGAACTTATTAACAGAAAAACCTGGCCAGAAAATTGACTTTTAATCCTGAACAAAACAGATAATCATCAAGATTAACAAGCGACAAAGTAGCAACACGTAGAGTGAAACAATCGCAGCCACCCGGCCTAATTAAAAACAATCAGCGGCAGCTAGAGGGAGATAGAGAGACATTATTAGAAAAACAGCTGCGAGAAAGAACGCAAAGGATGGAAAATCTCGCGCGCACTTTTCCAACGGCTGCGGTCCACGGTTACTACCACAGCAACGCGTGATTTTTCATCACATTTGCCCGTTCGCTCGGTCAGTCATTTGTCTCATGAAAAATCCCGGCGTTAAAATGCACTAACGAAGTTTCCACGCGACATGCCGCGCTTCTCTTATGTTAACTAACTCCTAATAAGCTGTCAAAAATGCACTTGGCGAGTGAAGTTAGCTCAACCACAGGTCACTATGACCGCAATTATGGCAATTTGACCGCTGAAATGCTAGCAGAAAGAACAATTGACGGTTTGTTAGCGGAACATCCGGGGGAACTTGTCAGAACCGGAAGTCCTCACGTAGTATGTACCGTCTTGCCTCCTCATTGGAGATCGAACAAAACTTTACCGGTAGCGTTTAAAGTCGTCGCTTTGGGTGAAGTTGGTGACGGAACTGTTGTGTCTGTAAGGGCTGGCAATGACGAGAACTACTGTGCCGAGTTGAGGAACGCGACGGCGGTTATGAAGAATCAAGTTGCCAAATTTAACGATTTAAGATTCGTCGGAAGAAGTGGGAGAGGTAAGGGTAAGACATTTTATAAAAATATTTATAAGAAATACATGTAAGGAAAATTCGACCCTTCGTACGATATTTTGATATCATTTTAAATAAATACGGGTCCGAGATAGTGAAATTATCTCGAGAATTATCCTTGCTTGTATGAACCTTCGCTTGTTTCAACACCATCTTTATTTATAATAATTGAGATAAATATGTATTAGGAATGGCAATTGCGTTCTACAAGATTCTTTAAATGATTCTATAAAATTACTTACAGCAAGAAATGGTTCGTGAAGATATTTATATTTTGCGGCAATAATTAAGAAATCTTGTTTTTGCAAGGTGCATGTAATTAAATTTGAAAAGTTATAACACATATCTAAGTAAATAAATATTAAATATTTTGATATTTTACTTTAGGAAGAGGCGTCTAAATAATCTTTTTGTTTAATAGCAGGCTTCAAAATATATTTGTCTAACTATATTTTTTAAAAATTTACCAAAAATATCATACAATGCGGTCATAATCCCATACCATGGCAACATAATTAGACAAAACTTTACAATCATATGTTAGTTTGTTAATCAAACGAATTAATAGGTCTATTTGACGCCTCCAAATTAATACGGTTTTATTATGTCATAATGTATGACTCTCAATTTCCTTTCGTACTCATAACTTTCAGGATCATGATTCGCATTTTGTAAATTTTTCGTTAATTTTGGTACCTTACTAGAATAGTTTATGGAATCAATTTTAAAAATAATTTCAAGTGCCGGTATCCAAATATAGAAATAATTCGTTCTAGCAGAAGATTTTTAACAAAATTATTTAAAAATTAATTACGCACAACTAAAGGATGGATTTGTAGGAATAATTATTCCGTTCTTGTAATATTTATAGCGTTAATTGAATAAGACACGATGGCAAGACTGTCTTTCACAATTGATATAATAAAAAAATGAATTTATTAAGAAGCAGATCTTACAATGGCGTAAATTTTAAACCCTACAATCTCTCCGCGAGATTCCGTACGAAAAATTAGCTTCCAGCATCTCATAATACATTTATAGATTCGCGGATTGTAAGATAGACTTTCGAGGTTTACAATAAAATGTTTAGTGCTTTTGATATAATGTTGTGGCTCCCCGAATATACACGACTCCCCAGTCGGCATGGAGAACAGTAAAAGTGTAAAATTGCATATAGAAATATTAATGGATCTCGGTTTGGTTTCGGGATTATAAAATCCTATTTTCTGTTCATACATTTAATGATGGCTATTCTCTGGTTACAAGCTACGCTGTCAAATTTTGCATAAGTAACGTCAATACCCATATCATCTTCTTTGACAAGTTATTATCATCCAGTGGCGGATTTGTTCGGAGTTTTAAATAAATTAGTAACATCTATTATTTTCCACGAAGCTTTTCCTCCAAATAACAAGCCAGGGAAATAAAATAGTGCATTTGATTGATTTAATATCTTTGGTTTATTTTGTGCTAGATACGAAATGTACTATATGTAATTTCCAATTAAGAGTCTTTATTTTGGATTTATCAATACAGAATTATTAAATGGGATCCGCCACAATACACACCACGAAAGGTAATAAATGACTTGACCTGTAACCGTACTGCGCTTTCTAGATACTGGATAATATATATTACGTAACAGATCCACAAATCACATTACCAGCGATATGCCAAAGCCGTCAATATTTCCAATAGATTTTATGCAAAGTCGGCTGTGAATTCCATCGGGTCGCCTTGACAACGTAAATGGTATGAAATTTTAAACGTCAAATATAACTCTGTGCCGCCCTACTTTTTGAACGCACCCTGTATAATTCAAAATTTTTTTAAATGTGCAGAATGTACAACCATACCTCAACGTAAAAGCTCATTAACGATAAATTTTATCTTCAAGGCATAAATTTACACCGCTCAATCGTTGATTCACTTTGTAGTGACGAAAATAAACCAAAAGAGTTAGAAACTAGTTTGCAGGTGGCGACATCTTACCAAACGACAAGCCATCGTCTTCTTGGTAGAACCATACAATGTGACCGGGCCCATTGCCCGGAGAAATTCTTCTTATCAATATTTGTTTATGCCTTATTATATAAAATATCCTCAGGTACAAGGAACTGATTTTCGATACCTATTTATATTAATTATATTTGGTTTTTGATTTTCTTTACTGTAAGATAGCGTTAAATAGGTTGGTGTGTATTTTGGTACCGCCAACTCTTGTTTAGATGCAAATTTATTTTGCCTGTGATTCAAAAATAAGTGTTAAATTTTCTCCTCAAAATTTTAAATATATTTCTATTTTATTTTTAAAATAACAAAGAAAAAATTGTAATTGAAACCTTATATAAATATGCATTTAAAGCACTTTACTAACATAACAAGAGCTTAAAAATACATTAACCATAATTCTCTTATTTTTGAATTTTCAAAACATTTTCCTGCTGTAAACAAGATGTGTTTTCATGTTTGTTCACCAGAGAATTAAAATAAAATATTCAAGAAAGACAATTTTTTTTTAACAGCAATTTGTAATATGTAAGAAAGTACAAAGCCAATGAAAATTGATATTAATATTTTTTTATTTTAGCTCGCTTTGTGTTCCTTAAGCTTGTTTCCTCATCTGTTTCAAAAGTTCTACCTATTTGTTATATTGGAATTGGCGTGGCAATAGAATTAACGATTTATAATATTATTTACACACCCTGTATTTGTTTTTTTATACAGAGTGGTGTGTCGGAACAGGGCACATGGGATTTACCATGTAAATTGTGAGGTGGTCAAATATTCGCTTTTATTAAGACTTTTTAAAGAGAATAACAAGAATAAAAAGTCCACCAAATTTGCACTCTTTTCCACATACCGTTTTTAAGATATTAAGAAAATTCTGTCTTCAAACTGGCTTAAATCTGGAGTATGATTCTGTTCACTCTTAATTCATGTTAAAATGAAATATAATCAGATTTACGCTTTTCAATATTTGACAGCGTTTTTGGGGTTTCTCAAATAATTTTCCCGTTGAATATTTCTAATCACAATGAGCTATTCAGTTAAGGAATAACTGTAATAACTTTATCTACTATACACCAGCGATATTCCTGAACTCGAGCATGATACGATAGCCACCTTTGCTGATGACACTGCTATAATGACCATAGGCAAAGATCATGAAGAAGCGGCAATAAAACTGCAAAAAACTGGACTAAGCAATGGAGAATCAAATTAAATGAGGCTAAATCTGCCCATGTGAATTTTACAAACAAAAGAGACCAATATATTCCTGTTAGCATAAACAATATCCAAAAAAAGTAGAATCAGACATCAAATTTAAGAAAATGTATTGGTTGCTTGGACGATATTCTTCTCTGTCAATATATAACAAAGTACTTCTGTATAAACAAATTCTCAAGCCAGTATGAACACTCAGCTGTAGGGTTGTGCCAGTAAGAGCAATTTAGCAATAATCCGGCGATTCCAAAACAAAGTACTAAGGAGCATAGTCAATGCCCCTTGGTACTGCAGAAATAGTGACCTTCATAGGGACATGGAAATGGATACCGTTAGCCAGGCCATTAGCGAATTCGCCTAGAGTCATGAACAGCGACTTCTTCATCACGTCAATGTCGAGGCTATCCAGCTCCTTGATAATATGAACCAAACCAGAAGACTCAAGAGGATCAAACCCTTCGAGTTGGTGTAATTGTGTTGGTACAAAAGCAAAGATCAGTGCTTGGGTACACATTAACATTAGTGTAATTAGAATATTAGAAAAAAATAAGGAACTCTAGTGAATAAGTCCTTAGGGATAAGTTTCGTAGCTGTAGTAAATTAGGTTTGAAAAATATTGCGCACTGATCTAAGTTATGAACAGATTGTAATTTCAGTAAATGCCAATAGAGGTGTTTTATAAATAAAAAAATAATAATAAATAATTTTATTCAAAACCTGTCCCTAACC
The DNA here is from genome assembly GCA_963991005.1 of Barypeithes pellucidus. NCBI lineage: Eukaryota > Metazoa > Arthropoda > Insecta > Coleoptera > Curculionidae > Barypeithes > Barypeithes pellucidus. Next base: position 28,072,899 of record OZ022561.1, on the reverse strand, counting down.
TTAACATTGACATAAAATGACTTGGACAATTTTCTAAATCATTGTCAGAAATGTATCCGGATTTCCTAGTTTATCATCTGAAAAATACATTTCGTTCAATAACTCTCTTAAGAAAAATGTTATTGTAGCGGTTAAAAAGATTAAGTACTTTTTTGACCTAAAATAAATAGGAGAGCGAATATTTGACCACCTCGCAAATTACATGGGAAATTCTATGTGTTCTGACCGGATGCACCACCCGGTATATGGTATTCTGCAGGATGATCGCTCCGCCTGACAGCAACAACAATTTTTGGTTTAACATTGTATAGAAATTATCAAAAACGTTGACAAGTTTATTTTCATAAAGTAGCTTGAATAATGGAGATGCCACCGCATGACTGGCTAAGTCTGTAAGTAGGATTTTAAATGAATACATTAGTTGATTCAATATTCATCTATGTCATCCAAATAATAATCAATTACATTACATTTTTTCGATATTTATGTATACCTAAAATCCCCTATAGAAGTGGCCCCCAAATGCAATAATGCAATGTTTATGGGGCAGTGGGTGCTTAATTCGTCTCTGGACTTATCTAAACACAGGCACCGCAAAAGACTGACCGGCACAACGATTAGAACTTCTCAACATTTTACATTTACCTATTTCCCGTTTAATTGGAATAAGTTACCTTTGTGGTGACGAATAAATTTAAATAAATAGATGAGACGAGATCTAAGGACAAAATAGAAAATATCCGAGAAAATATCGAGAGTCCATTAAGTGTGCAGTGGCGGCGATGAGAATTCGGAGACCCTATCCAGATTATGTCCAGTGCATTTTTATTGGGAATGATCAAACCAAATTGGAGGACACCGTGGGCCCTTACCATGACGATCGCTCAATTTGCTAAATCATCACAGCGACAGGCAACTAAGCATTGATGCTGACGGGGGAAAATTATGGGCGATATGAATATTTAATTTTAATTTACCGGACAAAATATCATAAATGAACCATAAAATAAATTTATTCTAATGAAATTAAAAATCTATGACTTACTCTACGTTTTATTAAAGGTTGTTACTTTAGTTCAGGGTACTAATATTAAATTTGAATAAATAGTATAAATTAAGATTTATCAGGATGAAAACGTGGCAATGTCCCCATAACCAACTAGTTTTTTACCCGAATTCTTTTCATTAAGGCAGATAATAATAATTTATTGTTAATAGCAACTACTAACAATCTTACAAAGAAATCATTAATAATACATATATACAGTATGTCCACGGATGGGGTTTACACGAGGACAAATGGACTAAAAATTGAAAAATACGAAAAAAAGTCACTCTTAATCAACGTTTTTGCTTGTCTAGAAAATACGATTCATGATAAGAAACTTCAATTTTTTTATACAGGGTGGGTAAAAACTGCAAAAATGTTATTTTGCTTAAGAGTAAACATACTTTATTTTGAAAGATACGAAAAAAGTCACTCTTAATAAACGTTTTTACTTGAATAATGAATACATGATACTTGTTGTCAATGTCTTTATTTAATGAAGTAATAATAATAATAATAATAATACGAATATTTTTATTAACATGAAAAGAATACGATAACGACTTCATAATTCAAAAACTTTTTGCTTTTTCAAATAAGTGAAAGAATTTCTGATTTTTTCCTGAGATATCGATTGGACAGTCCGGATAATTCTGCCCTTCAGCACTTCAATATCAATTGGTATTGCGGCTGCAAAAACAATTTGTTCTAAACGGCCCCATAAAAACAAATCGGCCAAGGTTAAGTCGGGACTTCTTGGGGGCCACAAAACTGTGTCATTCCTGCCAATCCACCTTGGACCAAATCTGCGGTCAAGCCATTCTCTAACCTCACGAGTGAAATGGGTTGGACAACCATCTTGCTGAAAATACATATTTTGTCGAAAATTTAATGGTAGATTTTCGAGTTCATCATTGAAAAATGTATCCAGCATTTCTAAATATGATAATCTATTGCACGTGTTATCAAAAAAATATGGCCCTATAATGCCATGGATGGATATCGCACACCACACGTTCACTTTGTGAAATATTGTCTTCTCGTCATAATTCTGAATTCGGGATTTTCTAAAGACCAGTACCTAACGTGCTGGGTTGCAACGGTTCCATTTGTTGAAAATGTACTTTCATCAGAAAACATGATACATTTATAATAATCAACATTTCCACTTAAAATGTTGTCTCCTATCCACAGGCAAAAATCAAGTCGTTTCGCGTCGTCTCCCTCTTCCAATCTTTGATTAAAGTGCGGTTTATACGGATACAATTTATTTGCTTTAAGGATTTTCTGAATTTGACTTTTTTTCACACCTTCCAACTGAGTAACACGATTTCTAAGGGACGTCATAGGATTTTCTTCAACAGAATGAAGAACTAAGACTGTAGCAGCATCATCATGGTCGTATTTCTTCTTTTTTTTGATGTCCAAAACCGAACCAGTTCTCTTGAACTTTTTTATTAACTTGCAGAGTGCCATCCTAGTTATTGGGATTCCTACAAATTTCTCGGTAAATTATTCCATGACGTAGCGGTATGAAACTTGACCATCCCCATAACATTGTATTATAAAAACTCTTTGTTCAGTAGATAGCATTTCTACTTAAATAATAACTTTATTAAATAAATATATTGACAACAAGTATCAGTTATTCTTTATTCAAGTAAAAACGTTTATTAAGAGTGATTTTTTTTCGTATCTTTCAAAATAAAGTATGTTTACCCTTAAGCAAATTAACATTTTTGCAGTTTTTACCCACCCTGTATAAAAATATTGAAGTTTCCTACGATGAATCGTATTTTCTAGACAAGCAAAAACGTTTATTATCAGTGACTTTTTTTCGTATCTTTCAATTTTTAGTCCATTTGTCCTCTTGTAAAACCCATCCGTGGACATACTGTATATATCAGTATATTAGGTACTGTTTCCGTTAAAAAAGAGAAAACCCTCTTTTATAAAATAATTTATTCTACTTGCTGTAATGATTACTACTTGCGATAAGAAAATTTCACAAATCTATTTCCTTTGTGGATATTTAATTTGCTATATCTGATGTGTAAAATTTATATTACACAAAACCAGAAATATGATAATTACATTCCCACATGTCCACTGCCCTGTTAAATATCTCCGTAAAAAGATTTTACATATACCCACGAAAACTTATAAAAACGAACCCACGTTAAACTCACATATTTATCAGTAAAAGAGACCAATTTCATGAGAATTTTAACAAAAAATATTCCCCACAGCTATGCGCCCAGGCGGCCATTTTTCCTGTCATTTTATAAATTTCTTTTTAATAATCCGTCCATTGTGTCACTATTGATCAGCGATATAAAAAGTCTTTATTTGATAACGGAAATATGGACACTTTCCGAGTGGAACGTCGGATTTCTAATAGTAAAGCATTCGCTGAATATGGAGAATATATCATTATATTTTATATCTATGCATAAATTCTCTTATCAAATATTTTTATCAGAACCTCAAAAATTATGACTAATCTACAGGTTTCCGCAATTTCCAAAAATTACAACAAAAAAGAAATCAAACACAATTCTACTATACAGGGTGATTCACGACGAGCTTGCATTAGAACTTTATGGAGAACTACTGAATATATGTTTCTGAAACTTTGGGGATTTAGGTTTATCGATATGCTCTCTTAAACTAAAATGCTTTTGTCATTTCCGGTTATATAGGAAGAAGCTGCCAACTTTCGTTTTTTAAATACAACATGGTAATTGTTATTACATTTTTCGATTAAGCGTTAAATACTAAGCACATTTTATAGAACATGTTTTTGTCAGACTCTGTTAGTTCTTGAGATATCTGGACTTTTTGTAATTATTTGGCAAATGCATGACGATGAAATAATCCATATAATTTTTTTACCTTAGCTCTTGGACTAAAAATGTTTTCTCTCCGAATAGCTAGAAGATCATCAAATCACAAAAATATTTCAAATTCGGCAGAAAATGTACAGGGTGGTCACAATTTAAGGTTTATTGTGAATGAATTCAACCATTAAAAACTTTCTTATTTTAAATGGAACACCCTGTATATTTTTGTTTAATTTGATGGCAAATTAGTTGTTCTTTAGTAGTAAATAGCATTTACTGTTCTATTCTTATATCAAAGCGTTTTCTCAAAAAATTCAATTTTATTCCGAAAATACTATTTGTTCAAGTGTGCTATGAAAACAATTGTACTAAGGGGCTGTATACTAATGTACTGAATAGATACTTAATTGAAAGGGTGAGGGCAGCGTTTCAATCTCTCACTGCATAAGAAATTAGGAATGCTACAAGAAATAGTATGATGCTTGAAAATAAATGGCAATCATTTCGAACATATTTTAAAAATATAATCAGAAGATATTAGGTAAAATTTTCAAACACATTTTTAATTAAAGAATTTAAAGTTTATAAACAAACTTGTTTCCTTGCTATTTAAAAAAAAAATATATTTAAACCATTAAATTTGAAACAATTTAAAACAATCAACTGCATTTTAGTTATAAATTCAGTTAAGAAACGCTTTAGAATGTTGTATTTTCAAGCATCAATCACATTTCCTCCGTATAGACATCAGTATACAGCCTCTAAGTAAAATTGTTTTCATAGCACACTTGATCAAATAGTATTTTTGGAATAAAATTGGATTTTTTGAGAAAACGCTTTGATAAAGGTATAGGACAGCAAATACTATTTATAAAGAACAACTAATTTGCCATCAAATTAAACAAAAATATACAGGGTGTTACATTTAAAATAAGAAAGTTTTTAATGGTTGAATTCTTTCACAATAAAGCTTGAATTGTGACCACCCTGTACATTTTCTGCCGAATTTGAAATATTTTTGAGACTTGATGATCTTCTAGCTATTCGGAGAGAAAACATTTTTAATCCAAGAGCTAAGGTAAAAAAATTATATGGATTATTTCATCGTCATGCATTTGCCAAATAATTACAAAAAGTCCAGATATCTCAAAAACTAACAGAGTCTGACAAAAGCATGTTTTATAAAATGTGCTAAGTATTTAACGCTTAATCGAAAAATGTAATAAAAATTATCATGTTATATTTAAAAAACGAGAGTTGACAGGTACTTCCGGTATAACCGGAAATGATAAAAACATGTGAATATTTTAGTTCAAGAGAGCATATCGATAAACCTAAATCCCCAAAGTTTAAGAAACATATATTCAGTAGTTCTTCATAAAGTTCTAATGCAAGCTCGTCGTGAATCACCCTGTATAATATATATAGGTTTATTAATTAAGCAGCCAGATAAGAAAAATGGTTATAAGTTATTTAGACTTCTCCTGATATATCCTATCATTTATGTCCACTAGTTTCTGAATACCCTGTCTAAATATCGTCTATTGTCTATGGGAAATTTTCCTTTCCAACTCGTAGTAACCAAAAAGATTAAATTCTATCGAATCGGACTAATGATCCGATCCCTTTCTTTATTTTTTCCCTTGGAAATAAAATACTTCGAATCGATTTAAATCCTAATTTAATCCCGTCTGGGAAACATTTGTCAAAATTGTCAAACGCAGCCTCCCCTGATAGACAATCATTTCCAGATTTACCAGGTTGCTACAGGGGTTTAACAGTATACCGTAAATTAACCTACTTTTTGCCATACGATTTAATAAGCTCCTTGTATAATTATAATTTTTCCTTAGTTAATCAAAGATAATAATAATATTTGTTTTTATTTTTCATCTATAATTATTTTTTTAATTATTTTTTTATATATTTAATTTTTCAATTATTCACTTATAATACCTTAGGAAGGGTTGCTATAAACATCATCATAATATCATAGGAAATATTAGCGGGCGATAAAGTTCATAATGCCCGGTGATTTTCATATGCCCGGTAATTGTTATTAAAGAAAATATTGAACAAAATTTGTAGTTATTTTTATGTCATACCAGTGCATAATTGTGTTTTATACCTTAGATACCATCTACATAATGGATTATTTTATGCCCGTGCCGGCATAAAGTACGCATTATGGCCCGCGCTGATATTAAGACACAAAAACAGTTTTCGATAGAACTGCCAATTCTGGGAGGTTCCGCTGATAGCCTTGAAACTTCATTTTTTGAGGATATCGTATCCTCTAAATATCCTTCAGCAAATGTGGTACTCTGCCATCCACCATGGCGCTTCAGCGTAGTCATACTTGCTTCAGCTTCTGCTAAAAGAATTTCCGATGTTCGACGTAAACAATGACCAGTGTACTTTTCGGGGTTGTTCAAACCCAAATATTTTGCAATAATACAGGGAATTTTCCCAACTAAGGTTTTTCCAACAGGTTTTTTCTGAGCAGCCTTGTGTTTTTTTTCAGTTTTAGTTTCTGGCACCGTTACAACGAAGACTGATTTTCTATCTTCTACATGTGTGACTAACATATATACACCAAATAATAATGCGACCTTGTTCATTAAAAACCTTTCATTTGGTGCCTCATGAATAAATTTTAGGACATTTTCTCTAGATAACACACTGGATTTTTTTGGTTGGTACCCTTTTAACCTTTGCTTTAAATACTCGTATAATTTGTAAAAATTACATATATTAATATTCTCATTTATCATTAAAGTCTTCTTTATCATCGAATATTTATCCCACAGAGATCTCTGAGAAAATTTTTCAGATATATCATTAAAGTGCCCCAACAGCACAGTTTCCTTAATGTTTCCCACAACATATTCTGACATCCACTTCAAAAATTGGTCATATTCTTTGTCGTATGAGTGGATTTTCTCGATAACAGGTTTTGCGTTGCCTTTTCAGTCTTTTTTTCAATTTCGTCGGAAATTTCAAAACCTTGTTCCATTTTTGATTTTTGATTTTGACACATTAAACATTTGAATACTTATCTTCCTAGCAACAAAACTGCAGGCTATAATAAAAGGTAATGTCGCAGGTAAAAATAAAAAATTGGTAAATCAAATTAAATTTATAAAAAATATTTATTATTTAAAACGAACTGGTATGACATGAAAGTTTGTATGCACCAGGGGTACTAATAGATATATACCCTCGTGCCAGAGACCCTCGGCTTTGTAAGACTGTCGTCATTTCGGTATGTAAGGAAAAATCTGCATCTTAATTCTTTCTGGCCGTAATGCAAAGTACTATCTAACCAATTTTAAGGCATCTGTTTGGTCTCCTTCGATTATAGTAAAATTTTTGGCGTATCAATTTTAGTTTCTGGTACCATGATAAGCATAACAGGCCCCTTATCCTCCATATCATAATTTTTACCATCTCATTCCGTCTTAGGCCGCCAAAAACTCCCATTACGAGTACCACTTTATACAGCAGGAAGGTATCATTTGACTTCTTAGGAAGATATTCCTTCGATTTATTTAAAAATGTTTTTAATTGACAATATATTTGACTGCAGCCAAATTATAAATGGCTATCAATTATATTAACCACTGGGCAAGACGAAGGACTGGAAGATTGAACTAGATAGAAAAATGAAACACAGAATTTTTACTAATATTATTATAATCAATATAAATCTGTATGGAAATATTATTTTCTAACTACCTAAAGATCCTTTATACAATAAAGATGAAAAATACTACACTTCCCGGTACAAGGTACCGCCACTTCAAAGTTTCGTCTAAGTTTGATGTGATAACTTTTTTATTTTGAATCCGAATTTCATGATTTTTTAATCAGTTTGTGAATACATTTATTGCACTTGTTCTGACACCTTTTAATAATAATTAAAATTTTCTCTTAAGTGGTTATGCCGTTATCTCATTTCTTGTAAGAGCTACACATTTTGTTTAAACAAGAACACTGATTTTAATGATTTTTTTATTCGATTATTATTTTATACCAACATGCAGGTTGACAAATTTCGATTATGTCCATGGAAAGAAAAACTAAAAGTTAAATTTATTATAAAAATAATAACACTAACCATAATTATAGCAAAATTTTAACCAAAATTTTTGTAGTAATTACAAAGATTTTTGTAAAATGTACTAAAATCTTTAGTAAAGATTTTGAAGATTCCATTTTATTATTTATTATATTCACCCATCTAAGTGGTAAAGTCGCCATGTGTCGCTTGACTTCTTCGAACAATGGTATATTTCCCGTATTCATTCTGAGAGTTCTGAGAGTTTTCTGAGACGTATACTCTGTTATGAATATATAAATTTCAGGGATCCATTGTATCTGATTTTATTCTTTTATTCTTGTAAAAAGGTATTTTTACAACACTTCATTTAAACTTTGTTCATTTGTACAATAAATAATATTTAAAGTACAATACAATTCGGCAGTAAAATGTACCATACATTTTAAAATATTTAAATACTGGATTTATAAATAATTATTTTCACTTACATTCATTGTAAAATTTAAATTATATTGATTGTATTGATTGTACTAAATTCATTTGTATCTACAAAATGATTTCGGTACGGATTATTCAAAAATATAATTAATATCTTATTTTATAGGAATTCGTACAATAAAATCTTATCTATAATAATTTTACTATAGTGCTTTTCCGTGTATGTTAAAGGAGAGATATTGAGAGAAAGCCGAGACCAGAAACCTTCGAGAAGTTGTTGCAAAGATTTGTAGCAACAGGAAGCACTGCATACACAAAAAGGATGATAATCAATACACTCGTTATTAATGAAGAAAATGAATTAAGAGTTCTGTTGTTCTGTCTTTCTGTTCTGTTGCAGTAGAGGAAAATCGTTATATTAAGTAAAAGGAAGCTATTTTGAATATTTACTTTAGTTTACAATTATTAGTCTAGTCGCCTATAACAAAATTTCCCAATAAAAACTCTATTTAAACAACATAATTTAGGATATTTACAATTATTTCGAAAACGGCTGGATATAACTTATATGCTTGTATTACAAAAAAAATTGTGTATGAATTCTATGTCAAATAGCGAAATAATATACAGGGTGTTCCATTTGAAAAACTTGATAAAAATTATTTTAAAATGTGGGGTTTTTGAAAGCTAATTATGAACACCCTGTATAAAATAAATAAACGCAATTACATTCATAGTATCTTTAGACCTCTTGTCATAAATTTCACTCAATGCCGAGGTTAAAAAAATAGTTCTGGATTGTTTTTTTTTGATTTGTTTATTCAGGATTGCAAAACTTTTTTTTTAGTTTTTAATTTATTTCTCCGAAACTACAGAACCAAATTAAATAAAATTTGAGGCACTTATAAACGATAGTAATACGAACCTAAATATGTAATAAAATACTGGGTATCCCATTTAAAAAAATATAACTTTATGCTGTCACACTTTTTTGGGTCACCCTGTATAATGTAAAATATGGTGTTAAACAATAAAATTCTCACTTAAAAGTCCCTTGTTTCATTATGAGTCACGCTTGCATGATTTTCAATTCCAAGCAACTTTTCTTAATACAATTTTTCAATATTTTGTGAAGAACTTCATCTAGACAGAAAATAAAGATAATGCTCTAGTCAAGGCCCGCTTGACGTATTAAAAATCAAAATATGTTATAATTTAATATCTAATCAAGCAGGCCTAGATTCCAAATGGTCAAATTTAAAATCGAAAATTTTTTGTCACGTACACCTATAAGTTTGCTTATCCTAAGACACATTGTATATTTTTTATCGCGAATAACACTAATAAGCAGACAACAATTTAAACAGAACCTATACGATAATATCTCCGAAATACTTCACTGATATATTAAAAATATATTTTAAACATTAAATATATTAAAAATCGGTAGTTAAATTTTAATTAGAACCTAATGAATAAATTCGATTTTTCATAGTAGCCGACGAACCTGCAATTTTATAAAATCATTCGTTATACTTTAAAAATCGAAAACTCATTTTAATTTAAACTAAATTAATTTAAAAACGCCCGCCGTTGAAAAATTTTAACGATATAACCAGAGCTCTGTATTTTTTATTGTTCATTTCTGGTTAGGCTGGTAACATTAACTAAAATATATTGGGGTTATTCTCAGGAATTTAACAATTGTGTTCACTAAATAGTTATAATTTTATAACGGGTCTAATTAAATTTTTTTAAAGGATTAGTGTAAGGATAGTTAAATTAAGGTTTTAATGGTAAATGATAATTTAAAAAATGAGTATGCCTGTGTATGGATGTCATAAATATAATTAAATCGATTTTCACAGTCTCCCGTACAAATATTCATGATTTTATATACAGGGTGTCGTTTGAAATGTTCATTCCCTTAATATGTCACGTCCAATAAATAATAACGTTAAAAATCGGACTAGTCAATTTTATTGTTAAGTAGAGAATATTTGTAGCATTCGTGCTTTAACCCCCTGGGAGGGGTAGATGTTAGCCTTAAAATCGTAAATGGGAAGGGGGGAGGGTCATGTGACAAATAATTTTAAAGATCGTTTAAATTCCTTTTCAATAATACCATAGTTTATTATTTTTTGGGTAATAGTTTTCAAGAAATTCCAGGAAAAAAGTTATTCAATAAAACAGCTGTAAGCTCTTTTAGTATATAACTTGGTTATTGATATTTCGTAAATGCTGTTATACAACTTTTATATAGCAAATCTGGGGTTTTTAGACTTATAGATCTCTTTTAATAGTTGTAAAAATGTTTTCAAGGAAATGTTATACAACGTATCCAGGATAAGGAGGGCCAGTACAGGGATCTCGGAAACCGTAAGAGATACGAAGCCGGTTAAATGGAGATAAAGTTGCGCATTTACGTGCCTAATAAAATGCCGTTTAGAAAGTTTTAAAATTCCGAGTAGTTCCGGAGATATCCGGAAAAAAACGAATTTCTGAAAAATCGTTTTATTGTTTTCCTGGGTTTTTTTGAGATCGAATTCTAACGTAAATTGCACTTTTGCATTGCCACTTTTTCCGTTTATCTATCAGCGTTAATTGTTTTGTAATTCGACGAGTCGTCTTCGTAGGGCCATTATCAACTTTCTTTTTTTAAATACGGTCCTATCTTTCTGATATTGGAATTTGATGGCTTTTTTTCTTCCGAATGCAACGATGTATGACACATTGTGGTTTAATGACATTTCGAGGGTTTTTTAACAACATCAGGAAATTTTAGGATACGGTCCTGTATTTCTCCTAATTTTATAAATAATATCTCATAAGTAAGCTTTAAATTTTTACTTGTGTTGGACTAGTTCAATAAATAACAAATAATTTAATAATAAACCACAAATAAGTGAACAAAATACAGAAACATTATTTCAAACTTCTGTTGATTCGGGATTTAAAAGAAAAGTAGGCACTCGAAACAAAAAAATTAAAATGGTGACACGTGATTTGTTTCACTTGACATTCCCATTGTGATCGTTTGAGAGCGTTTTAAGAGGTTTTCTATTTTCCAGAAAATATGGAACATAAATTTACAAATGCTGAAAAGTTTGATATTCTATCGCATGTTTTATTTGATCCCAAAAAAATGTGGCAGTTAGAAGATGTTATTTGTGCTTAGAGAATAACGAAAATCATTTTGAACAAACAGTTCCTTTTTTCGTTGTTCGTTTTATTACTGTTTTGGAATGATTTTTGTTCACTTATTTATGGTTTATTATTAAATTATTTGTTATTTATTGAACTAGTCCAACATAAGTAAAAAATTTAGAGCTTACTGATGAGATATTATTTATAAAATTAGGAGAAATACAGGACCGTATCCCTAAATTTCCTGATGTTGTTCAAAAAACCCTCGAAACGTCATTAAACCACAATGTGTCATACATCGTTGCCTTCGGGAGAAAAAAGTCCTCAAAATCATATCAGGAAAACGGGACCCTATTTAAGAAAATAAATTTGATAATGGCCCTCGAAGACCACTCGTCGGATTATAAAACAATTAACGCGGTTAGGTAGAGAGGAAAAAGTGGCAATGCAAAAGTGCAATTTACTTTAGAATTCGATCTCAAAAAACCCAGGAAAATAATAAAACGATTTTTCAGAATATCGGGTTTTTCCGGATATCTCCGGAACTACTCGGAATTTTAAAAGTTTCTAAACGGCATATTATTAGGCACGCAACTTTACCTCCATTCAACCAACTTCGTATCTCTTACGGTTTCCGGGATCCCTCTACTGGCCCTCCTTATGTTGGACACGTCGTGTAAGGTAGCTAGCTTGAAGATAATAATAATTTTAAGTTAAGTGAGGAAGCTTAGAATCAACGCCATTTTGTATTTTTTGATTTCAAAGTGCAATAAAGACTTTATTATCAATATGGATTAAACATAAGAATCTAGAGAAAATAACCAACATAAAAATAAATTATAAACTACTGAAAAATGTGTAATTAACTGAGAAATTTTCGCATTATTTTCAGGATAAATATTTGATAGTAGAAATCAGTGAGTGAGATCGCTCATCCAGGGTTGAATAGAGAATTTTGTCGACTTTGATATGGCCTTATTTTATCATTAAAAAAGGCATTGTTTTTGTGTTATTACAGGGTGCTTTAGAAAGCATTCCAATTCCAAAAATCTTTTATGTGCTACAAGATTCGGTAATATGATTTTTGACTTATTCTAAGGCATTTTTTGGAAAGCTTACTAGGTTCTGCCAAAACGTTTTTCGAATAGTCGATTTATTTCATAAAGTCAGGAAGATATTGATTTTTAAATTAAATCATACAATTATTCAGCTGTTGTGCCTTGACGTGTTTAACAATGGTTGTTCCCACGAGAATGAGATAACAACTTAGAGTTAAATCATTTACCATTAACACCACTCTCTTCAGACCTTAACCCGATTGAAAATCGAGTATGGAAATTTACAAAAAGATTTTTCCCATTGCTTTTTCTTTAGGAGATAGGAAAACATGTTTATTAAAAAATATGTTTAGGAAGGAAAACTAAGTAAGATACAAAATTTTAAAATCCTATGCCTATTTTGACATTTTCCATTATTTTAACTTCGATCTTGTCTATTTAAGATATTCAAAAATTGTAAATTATACAGGGTGTTATGGAAATGACGTACTATATCTAAATGGGTGACTCCTGGGGTATCGACCGTTTTAAAAGTGGGGTAACAAACCCTCTTACTCACATGTGTCTCTGCGGTAATGAATCATAACACCCTGAGGCAGTGTATCACAAACACCTGTTACGCGCAATGTTGCCAAACTATGTAAAACTTTAGTTTCTTATGAAAATAAATATTTAGCTTACTTAGAAATTAAATCCAGCCCGCCGACACGAGTAAGGAATCCAGGGCACAGACACCTTCAGTTCTCTTTTCTATGGGAAGAGGTTTATGCTCATCACGTGCCCTGATGATAGTGTGGGACTGCATAATAAGCTTATACCCATTCGGCATTTTATTTCCACTCTCGGAACATAACCGGCATATCGTCGAGAGAAAAAAATACATAGTGAAACAGAATAAATTACACAAAATCACTTAAAGAATCACTGTGACACCCACGAGTTTCAAATTAGTTTTTATGAAGATATGCACCTATTATCAGATTACACAAAAGCACTAAACACTAACGCATAATTACACTATCGAACACATAGAACAACAGCACACACAGAAGATAGGATACAAATTATTTCGCAATAGAATGTCAGAAATAATAAAAACGCTAATTTCTAATGTGCCTAAAACAATTTTTAATCCTTTAATGAAGAATGATGAAATAATTATGTTGACAACAGGACCTCCCCTTCAGTGTTAACATAGACGAGTCCAACCAAGGGTCGAGTGCTTCGACATATTCGGAAAAATAGCGCGGTTGCCACTTCCGAGACAATAATTATACATGAAAGTAATATTACAGAAGGAAATCCCGCAATTTATGAATGTAATCTTATAAAACATCGAAAGTGGCAACGCTGTATTTTTAGATATTTCCAAATAACGCAATATCGATCGACCGAGTAAACCCGAAACAGACTGAAACGTGTAGTTACCAGAAATTTTTAGATGTTAAATAGCAATGTATGAAAAAATTATATTATTTCCCAGACCACCGGATGAAACTTTATAAAATAATATTATATTGTATTTTTGTCTACACAGTAACACTTAAAAATACTAATTCAGATTGAATGGTACTTAGATGTGTTCATGAGATGCATACAAATTTACGCGAAAACTAATGTGAATTTGTGCTTTTGTTTTTGTGTTTTGTGAGGTTATTGTGCCGGTTTTTGTTTGGATTACCTACTTGATGTTTTTTATAAATTAAGTTGGTTTTAAATACTGCCGAAAAGGTCAAGTAAATTGAAGTTTTTTTTCTAAAGGGTAAAGTGACATTTAAGTTGTTCAGTTTCGACGGGTGTCGTTCGAATTGAACAAATGAGAACATACCTGATCATTTATAAACGTCGCGGCGGTTGGTTCGAGTCAGTTTAAGTTTATAAATCAGAGATTGTTTCCCAGCGAGCTGAACTGAACGTAAAAGTTTATAATAATGTACCCTGAAAAATAAACAACTTCTAATCTGTCAAACGGTTATTGACTTTCTAAAGAGTGACAACACTGCTCAAAATTCACTGACGTTTTCCGCCATATGTTGTTTTGTTTATCTTTCTCCTAGTGTCACCACGTGCTTAATTTTGGTTTGCCGTCAGGTCATGTACATAGAGGGCATATTAAATTAAAGCACCATTTTTGGATATTTGTTTTCATCTCAGGAATTGTTGGTTTAAATATAATACGTTATTTCCATACCACCCTGTATAAATGGCTAATAAATGGATGGAAGTAAACCGATCGTGTTTAATTTTATTCCTTATATAAAAATAATTGTTATTATCCATTAAAGAATTTACTAAAATAGCGTCGTCGTATTTTAACAACTTTCTTCTCGGACTTATAATGTAAACGTAAGTAAACAACCCTATTTTAAGTAATGCACTTTTATTGATTAAGAATACTATTTTAAAATATCCGTTTTTTAAATATTCACCCTTTTTCAAATTTAATTAAATAAAACGATCGTAAAAAGAATAACTGAATAAACGCGAAAAGTATTATTTATTTCAATTTATGCAACTGTCCAAACAAATGCAACCATAAATTATAAAAATCACCAAAACAAGCGATAATAAATAAAAACTAAATCCGACAAACAAATTTTCGAACACAAAAAAAAATATTCGAAAACATAAACAGAATAGCAGCAGCGAAAGCGTCAAATCAATCAAACAAAAACCCTATAATATGATACAAATAGTGAGTGCCATCGAACGGTCAGAAGATATGTAATAGACGAGCTGATTTTGAATATAAACGAACCTAATTCTCTAAATTAGAAGTGAAATTTAACAAGAAAAAAATTATAATAAATTACATTTCATGCTCTTGCGTTACCCTTCGATAAAATGGGAATCTTTAGTTACCATTTGGATCCAAGATGGTTGCGACTTTCAAGAAATCAATTAAGATGAGGATCCCAAATTAGCAATCAGAGCCATCTATGTTGCATAAATGTAATTGAAAAATATGCCGCTTTTTGGCAGGTTAGAATGAGACGAGAGTCATCAGCTGATCAATATTTCTTTTCGTTAAGTTTTAGCCGTTAATAATAAAGTTTTTTAGTTAATTTATTGATATTTCGATTGTCTGACATGTCGATTGGGGTATCAACAAGTTTCAGGAAGATCTGTGAAAATTTGAAATTGTTATTATTATTGTTATAACACTATATTTTTTAACGTAATTTGTTCATAGCGATTTCCAATCCTTTTAACTTTACGAATCCAGTTTTAGATTAGAAAAAAACTAAGTATACTCGCCGGCACAAAACTCCGCCACCCTGAAATTTTGGTCAAGTTTGATATTTTATAACATTTTTATTTTTTACGCGATTTTCATGATTTTGTTATCAGTTTGTAGATCAATTTATTGTGTGTTTCCTTAATTATTTTATAAAGTAACATTTTTCGATTATGCAATATTATACAGGAGTAAATCAAACTGTTGTTTCTTGTCGTAATTTAAAAACACACTGTAGGAAAATTGAGGTGGATAATTTTATTTACATATTGTTTCTTGTAATCTTAAATATATATTCTAAACATTTCGTTCCTTGATTCATTCTATTATCTCATTTCAGCTGCGAGCTGCAAAATTTTAAATGAAACGATATTATTTTGAGAAAATGTATGTCATGGGTATTTCTATCGAAGCACGCACCAATCTTGTATTTGCTCTAATCGCCCACCGTTATATTGAGGAAATTATCCAAGAAGTTGTTGTTCCATTTGCTCCTTTCGTTGGGAACCAATTTACTTTAATGCATGATAATGCTAGACATCACGGTGAGCGAATATCTGAATGAAGTTGGACTTCCAAGATTGGAATGACCCGCATGTAGCCCGGATCTCAACCCAATCGAACATCAATGGGATCAACTTAAAAGGGCCATTCGTCGTCATCCTGTACAACCATAAACCTTACAAGACTTACGACTGGCGCTGACCGAAGAATATCAGGCTATCCCTGAAGAAAGGATAAGTAACCTTATTCATTCGATATTACGAAGACTGCAAGCTGTCATTGCTGCGAGAGGAGGAAATATACGATATTAAAATTGTTTTTCTTAATTAACTTTATGATATACCTAGTGTTTGTTTTTCTTAATGAAAATCGGCTTCAAATCAGCGTTTCATTTAAAATGTTGCAGCTCGCAGCAGAATTGAGATAATGGTATGAATCAAAAATCGAAATGTTTAGAATACATCAAAGATTACAAGAAACAGTATGTAAATAAAATTATCCATCTCAATTTTCCTACAGGATATTTTGAAATGACGGGTTTGTCGGTTAAACAACAGTTTGATTTACTCCTGTATAATAGAGTCTAATCGAAAAAAGTTACTTTATAAAATATTTAAGGAAAAACACAATAAACGGATCTACAAACTGATAATAAAATCATGAAAATCGCATAAAACATAAAAAAGTTATAAAATATTAAACTTGACCAAAATATCAGGGTGGCGATATGTGGGGCGGCGAGTGTATAATTGGCTAAACGTTCGCATAAAATACTGCCTGCTTGCGAATCTATTGACTGTACAAAAGAGAGTGTTATTGGAAGTTGTTGCTTATTTTATTATGAATATTTTATTTAAGAATAACGACAAATATGACAGTTGTTTACAATCCATCTAAGAATGTGAATTGTAAGACTGTGAACCAACCAACCAGCTATATTCTCTACACTAGACACCTTACGATAAAATGATATATAACTATCCGATAAAAGTACGACCCTGCTTTATAGAGGTCCCATACCTATAGTTTTATATTAGCGTTTAAACACATGGGCTAATACGAGAAAATATGACCCTTCTGTCGATAAATCAGGGATTTGTTAACTTTCAGGTATAATTCATAGATTAGAGAATGGTCGAGCGCGAACGCAAACAACTTAAATACTAGTGTTTGTTTTGCGATGTTGGCTTTTAATTAAGGCTGGCTGCACGGTGGCCACCGTATTTTATGCGGTAAAGACATTTTGACATAATTTATGGGGATAGGATTGTCGTTTTATGCATTCTAATGAGAGCGTCAAAGCATACAAGGTAGTAAGTAGAGGATGCTGATATCTCACCAAATTTCACTCTCTATAAAAATAATTGTTTATTTTCAAGCGAGAAAATAGTATATTGCATAACGAGTGTTGCAAGTGGTAGATTTCAAACGAGAGTGCAAAAATCGGGCGAGTTAGCGGCACATATATATAAACATCAGTATATTGCTAATACCATCTGCAATTATGTCCCCGCTATGGGCATCGAAGGGGGCGTTGTGAGTTCGAAAATTTCCTTGTGAAGTAAACATTCGACAGGACCGGATTTCAACTTTTTTAATGTAAATTTCACTGGTTAGTTAGGAAAAATATTGCAATCAAAATTTCGATTAGTTCGATTTAAGACAGCGTTTCATGTATACGATTTCTGACGATATGATGATCCTAGATTGGTGTAAACTTTTGGTGCCAAATTCCATCCGAATATTTGTAACAATCGACACGATGAGCTTTATTTTAACTTTCATCCGACGTCGTATGTTTCTTAACCTCACTTTTTTCTAAACCAAAAATTAAGAATGAATGTAACACTTTAGATTCTTATAAAAATAATATTTAGTTTACCTAGTATCCAAATAGAAGTGAATCCAGGTGCCAGTACACTAGCAAGTAATCCAGGGCACAGACATCTTCAGGTTTTTGTTTTTTTTTCTATGGGAAAAGCTTTATGCTCATCACGTACCCTGATGAAAATCGAACAAACCCGAACAAACCCTTTGAAATAAATGGTCGCGTCCAAGTGCTTTCTTTGTGCACATTCAGAGAACTAACTTGAGCTAGCGCGGTTTCCATTTCCTAGACTATAATTATACAGGAAAGTAATATAATAGAAGAAAATTTCGCCATATATTTATAAGACATCAAAAGTGGCAACTCTGTATTTTTAACTATTAACCCCGCTGGCCAAAAGAACAGGCAACCCGCTGGATTCTCGAAAATCAGCTGTTTAAAGAAACCGGCCGATTTTTACACGCGTTATCCGTTTCCTACTGTTTTTACTAAGTTTTAAGCAGATTTGTGTGTTAATCGAGTTTAAATTATTAAGTTATTTGTTCTTTTCATGACGGCAGTGCCCCAGCCCAGCAGTTCAATATCGATCGACGGAACCAACGTGTTATTTATTTTTAAAATTTTTAGATGTTAAATACATTATTTCCCAGACCACTCAGATAATAAGGGCGTATCTTTGTCTACACAGTAGCACTTTAAAATACTAATTCAGATTGAATGGTACTTAGATGTGTTATGTGATTTTATTGTGCCGGTTTGTTTATGTTCAAGTTACCTAGGTACTTGGTGTTTTTTTATAAATTAAGTTGGTTTTAAATAAGTCCGAAGAGCTAAATAAAATTGCATTTTTTTCTAAAGGGTAAGTGGCATTTATAAACTTTTAAGTTGTCCAGATCTGACGGGTGTCGTTCGAATTGAACAAATGAGAACAATCCTGACCATTTAAGAACTCCGCGGCGGTTCGTTCGAGTCAGTTCAGGTTTATAAATCAGAGATTGTTTCCCAGCGAACTGAACTGAACGTACAAGAATGTACCCTAAAAAATAAACAACTTGCAATCTGTCAAACGGTTATTGACTTTCTAAAGAGTTTACCCTGAAGATATGACAACACTGTTCAAGATTCAGTGACGTTTTTCGCCATATGTTGCTTTGTTTACCTTCGTGACAGGGGCATCACGTGGTCATTTTTGGTTTGACATAAGGTCATGTACAGGGCATATTAAATTAAAGCGCCATTTTTGGATATTTTTCTTCAATTTGTTTTCATCTCATGAATTGCCGGTTTAAATATAATACGTCATTTCCATAACACCCTGTATATGTGGTTAGGGGTGGAATAGGTTATATTAAAATTAAATACCATTGATAGGATATTGAAATATAAATTTAGTACGTTGTAACCGAAGAGTAGCTATCATTAACTTAAATAAAACAGTTGGCTTACAAATAGTTTTTGTTTCCATAATTACCACACACCATATTTCCTATATTTACAATATATTTTTCCTGATTATAACAGGGACTACAATTTTCGTTTTCAGGTAAAAGCTTTACCCTTACCATAATCGTCTCCACAAGTCCACCTCAAGTAGCAACATACAACAAGGCCATTAAGGTTACAGTGGATGGGCCCAGGGAGCCAAGGTCCAAGACACGTCAAGTTGGGTTCCACCATTTTCCGTTTGGCCCGAGACCATTTCATCCAGATCCGTTAACTGGCAGTTTACCTTTCAAACTTAATGGTAAGTCAGCTAGAATACGCAAGCTAAATGTCGTTTCGGAATTTAAGGTTTCGTTTCAATGGAAAAAATATGTCATAATTTTATTACAGTTTCTAGTATCATTGACAGGCTTTAGAAATATTTCTTACCAAATTGATCATCCTGAAAAAGTTTCTTATTGTATAAAGTATTTAACAACGTTATGCCAATCATAGAAGGTGTTACAATCGTCGATAGTTAAAAAACACTAATATTTTTAAAAATTCAAATTAAATTCAATTAAAGAGACAGGATTAGTTGTTGGTTTCTAAAATTCTTAAATTGACAGGCCGAAAAAGGGTTGTCCCAAAATATAACAAATAATTGACACAATTTATTGCTTTTTTTACAAATGTATTCGCAATTTACAAAATATGTAGAAGTAGAATACTAAGGCTAGTAACCAAAGGAAAAGGGGCAATATTCGTAGTATAGTATATTATTTAAAACATCATCTTAGGAATCAAATAGATAGTACTTAATAAAGTAAGCTTCAAAAACAGTCTTAACAATCATTCCGCTAAATTGTTAAAAATGTGAACATCGACAAAGTTGCTAGATTGCAGTCCCAACGGGTTGGAATTAAATGTAATTTTTAGGTCAGATATAAGGATTTCTTAAATTATGAATACAGGTCAATTATTGGTTGAATGTCAAAAATATATATGTACAATGTGTTCAAGATAAGGAGGGCCAGAACAGGGATCTCGGAAACCGTAAGAGATACGAAGTCGGGTAAATAGAGATAAAGTTGCGCACTTACGAGCTTAATAATATGTCGTTTAGAAAGTTTTAAAATTCCGAGTAGTTCCGGAAATATCCGGAAAAAAACGAAATTCTGAAAAATCGTTTTATTGTTTTCCTGGGTTTTTTTGATATCGAATTCTAAAGTAAATTGCACTTTTACATTGCTACTTTTTCCGCTCTATCTAACAGCGTTAATTGTTTTGTAATCCGACGAGTCGTCTTCGAAGGGCCATTATGAACTTTCTTTTTTTAAATACGGTCCTGTTTTTCTGATATTGGAATTTGAGAGGTTTTTTTCTTCCGAATGCAACGATGTATGACACATTGTGGTTTAATGACGTTTCGAGGGTTTTTTGAACAACATCAGGAAATTTTGGGGTACGGTCCTGTATTTCTCCTAATTTTATAAATACTATCTCATAAGTAAGCTCTAAATTTTTGCTTATGTTGGAGTAGTTCAATAAATAACAAATAATTTAATAATAAACCACAAATAAGTGAACAATATACAGAAACATTATTTCAAACTTCTGTTGATTCGGGATTTAAAAGAAAAGTGGGCGTTTGAAACAAAAAAATTAAGATGATGACGCGTGATTTGTTTCACTTGACATTCCCATTGTGATCGTTTGAAAGCGTTTTAAGAGTTTTCTATTTTCCACAAAATATGGATAAATAATTTTACAAATGTTGAAAAGTTTGATATTCTATCGTGTTTTATTTTATCTCCAAAAAACTGTTATGTGGCACTTAGAAGATGTTATTTGTGCTTAGAGAATAACGGAAATCATTTCGAACACCTGATTATATAGTTCCTTACTTTTTTCGTTGTTCGCTTTATTACTGTTTTGGTATGATTTTTGTTCACTTATTGTGGTTTATTATTAAATTAGTTGTTATTTATTGAACTAGTTCAACATAAGTAAAAATTTAGAGCTTACTTATGAGATAGTATTTATAAAATTGGGAGAAATACAGGAGCGTATCCCAAAATTTCCTGTTATTGTTCAAAAAACCCTCGAAACGTCATTAAACCACAATGTGTCATACATCGTTGCATTCGAGAGAAAAAAAGTTCTCAAATTCCAATATCAGGAAAACAGGACTGTATTTAAAAAAAGAAAGTTGATAATAGCCCTTGGAAGACGACTCGTCGGATTACAAAACAATTAACGCTGTTAGATAGAGCGGAAAAAGTGGCAATGTAAATGTGCAATTTACTTTAGAATTCGATCTAAAAAAAAACAGGAAAACAATAAAACTATTTTTCAGAATTTCGTTTTTTTCCGGATATCTCCGGAACTACTCGGAATTTTAAAACTTTCTGAACGGCATATTATTAGGCACGTAAATGCGCAACTTTACCTCTATTTAACCGACTTCGTAGCTCTTACGGATTCCGAGATCCGTGTACTGGCATTCCTTATCTTGGACACGTAGTATATAACTCAATTTGGTTGCGAGAACATCCATACAGCGTAAAATTATACAGTACGACCCATGAGTCTGAAACAGGCAAGAGTTAAAAACACTGACAGCAATGTAACCCTCCATAAGAGATTTAAAAATTACTCTACAGATGACGTCACTAGCCACGCCAAACCCGACGTGCAATCATACCTATAGTATTTATACCATGGGTTGTCATGACAACGTTAAGAAATGCTTGTTAAGTTTTCATTGTATTTGTCCTTCCTATTATTCTATATTTTATCACTGTTCGAACTATTGTTATTTCATGTTCTTTCCTGGAGGTAGATATTGTTATTTTTAAATTCCTACACGACAAACTCAACTATTGTGTATTCGCATTATTAAAAATGTAACTACTACGTCAAAATGATGGTATTTAACAAATTTAGGCATTTTTAAATTATCGGGAATTCTGCGTTATCAACATATTTGGTAATTTTAACTTTATTCACAAAGTGTATAAAAGAATCATTTAGTTCTATAAGGTTATTTAAATTTGTCAACCGGTATTTTTAGTAAATAATTTGGTACAAAGTGGATTTACCTCACAGTACGTAACCAGATTAAAGTTACAATTATTTAATGATTGTTGAACAAAGGCTCACATTTACGATAAAAATATTTATCGTAACATTTTATATTAACGATGGTTAATATTAAATATTGTAGTTTAGTCTGCAACATTATCCGAAATGTATGTAATTATGTTTATTTTTAAAACAGATTCCTGAAAATATTATTTAATCAACATATTGTTCTGAAAATTATTTAATTTAAATTCTATACATAATATTTTAAATGTACAGGGTGTCCCATTTTCGACACTTTTATAGGGTATCTCCGTAATTGTTAGTGATAGGTACCAAAAAGGAATGTAGGTGTCATGTGCACTTTTTGGGTCAAACTTAAAATGGTAAAATCAAAATCTGAAAATTTCCGCTCGCTTAAGAGATACTGGGGTAAATAAAAAAATTGACAATTTCAAAATTACCCTATATTTTCTTAGTTAAAAGAGATATAGACAAATGTTTTATACAGAAGTTTGTTTATACACGCCCTGTGTAGTTTAATCTAAAAAGATACTATTTTAAATTCTCCTTTCAAAATATATAACACACCATGGATGATATTGGTTTCCAAGTATTCTAGAAATAACTATGTTGACTATTAACATTTAACGTTAATTTCATTTTTACATATTCATTTGCGAAAATGACCAATCAACAATTTGAAAAATTTGATATATCAGTTTGTATTGAAAGTAGTGGAAAAAACTAAGAAATGGCGCAAAATGTATATTTTGTTCACTATCCGGAAAGACGGTAACCATTTAAGGACATATTCCGAACATTTGCGATGATTCCCGTTATTTTTTACCTTAATCTGAATCTTATATTTCATTTCAAAGTAATAAAGTTTAAATAAATCGCCTAGGAAACCAATAACATCTATGGTGTGTTATATATTTGAAAGGAGAATTTAAAATAGTACCTTTTTAGATTAAAATATACAGGGTGTTCCATTTCAAAAAAATAAGGTTAGGTCCGATAACTTTTTTACCTGACCCCGTATACTTATTCTGAAAACGGCAAATTATTCAACAATCAATATAAAGAAACTTTCGTATAAAACATTTTTCTGTATCTCTTTTAACTTAAAGCAATTTTGAAATTGTCAATTTTTTATTTTTACCCTTATCTCTTAAGCGAGCGAAAATTTTCAAATTTTCTTTTTACCATTTTAAGTTTGACCCAAAAAGAGCACATGATACCTACATAACTTTTTTGATAACACTAACAATTACGGAGATACCCTATGAAAGTGATGAAAATGGGACACCCTGTACAGGATGTCAATTTGAAAATTTCCCACCCTTAATATCCCGCTTCCAGTAAATAATATTAAAAATCGGAAAGACACGTCAAAGTTATTGTGTCGGGGGAAGTTTTTAAATAATATTTGCAGTCTTCGGAGTTTAACCCCTTGGGAGAGGTAGATGTTACCATATAAATCTTAAATGGGAAGGAGGATCAAGTGGCACATTCATTTTAAAGGTTGTTGAAATCTCTTGCCAATAATTCCCTAATTTATTTTTTGAGTAGTAGTTTTCCAGAAGTCGCGTGCTAAAAATGGACATAATTAGAACTTACCTGCTCTGCGTATCTCTCTCTCTTCAGTCGTTGTCCGTTTTCGGACGTCGTCACTCTTTCATGGAGCCTTCATAGTGATCATTCGCCATGCTTCTCTGTCCTTCACCGTATGCATCACTTGGGACACTGACATTTGTGCGAGATCTTTTATTTGGTCTATATATCTCACCAGTGACCTTCCTCTTGACCTTCTGCCATAAACCTTCCCCTGTATCATGAGCTTTTCCATACCGTCCTTCCGTATTACGTGACCGCATAATTTAAGCATGCGTCGCTGGACTGTTGGTAATAATCTCTCAAAATGGATGCGTTGGTGCGGTATGCTGTCCAAGGTATTCTCAGCATTCTTGGGTAACATATCATTTCAAACGCCTCAATTCTTCTTCGACATGCAGCGTTTATGGTCCAAGATTCCGAGCCATACTCTGCAATAGGGAATACTAGAGATTTCACAAGCCTTGTTTTAGTTTCCTTGCGGATGCCGTTGTCTTCCCAAATTTTAACCAGTCTTCCCAAAGCGTCCTTTGCCATCCCGATTCTTCTTTTAATCTCTTGTTCTGAACCACCCCTATTTGTTTGTCCGCATTCCAGGCTTATTTGCTCGATTCGTTGTAGGAGTTCAAACATTTCTTAGCCATTGCGATAGTGTCATCTCCGTATCGAAGGTTCGAGATCTTTTCCCTCCTATAGTATCCTCCTGTGTATCGTTAGGTATTATTTAAAAAAGTTTCATTGTATTGACTCCTCTTTTAGTAGAATGATTGGTGGTCCGTAGGTAGTCACTTCGGGTGACACCCTTTTCAATTCGTTCACTCAATCCTAACCATGGGCAAAGTTACTACTTGAAAATTGACATGAATAAAGCTACAAAGACACTATTATCACGTCACGTGAGATCTCATGCTATCACGCAATGTCACGGCATACTCGAAATATTTGCAAGGCGCTTTATGCGTGCTTATAAATATGTTTAGAAGTACACTATAGTCACCTCATGCAGCTCACGGCAAGTCATACTTGACAGCACAATTTTATTTCTGCAAATTTACATATTCGGCCCGCGTTATAACACTGTGTCAGAGTTTAACGCTAGAAGGCTACAAGATTCACTTGCCCATCTTGACAAACACAAAATATGTAATAAAAATGATCTGCAGTGTACGTAGTTTGTTTCTAAACCGTGACAGCATGTGATATGACAACACGTGAATTCACGTGACGTGATAATAGTGTGTTTGCGGCTTTAGGGTTTTTTATCTATCATATCGGCAAAATAGCACATGCTGTCACGGCTTAGAAGTACACTAGGTATACCGCAGATCAATTTTTATTACATATTTTGTATTTGTCAAGATGGGCAAGTGAATCTTGTAGCCTTCTAGCGTCAAACTCTGGCACCGCGTTATCACGCGTGCCGAATATGTAAATTTGCAGAAATAAAGTTGTGCTGTCAAGTATGACTTGTCGTGAGCTGCATGACGTGACTACAGTGTACTTCTAAACGTATTTATAAGCACGCATAAACCGCCTTGCAGATATTTCGGGTGTGCCGTGACATTGCGTGATAGAATGTGATCTCACGTGTCGTGATAATAGTGTGTTTACATCTTTAAGTCCATTTTTGGAACGCGATTCCTTGAAAACTACACACTTTACATCGTCGACACAGTCAACTAAAAATTATGCAGTTCTACGGAAACAACAATTATGAAACATAAAATGATATTTTCGGAAAGAAATGCGTGTCATAAGCAATACAATTATATTACCCCTTAAAAACATGCGTATCGTAAACGACAAAGTGATGCTGCACTAAAGAAACGCGTATCGTGAAACAGCTAATTATATTTCTTATAGTTTAAAGATGAGGTGCGGTAGGTAATATTTGAAACAATAATAAACTAAATGATGTTAAAACTTCAGAACTGCTATTACTAAGCGAATTATAACTATATATCAATTCATTGTAGGATAATGAGCGATCATCAAACACTCTAAGGCATCTCTGGGGAACTTATGCCAATAATTAAGTCTGCTAATTATCAATTACTTCAAGTTTGAACAAGAGAGCGCTCCATATCCTGAAGATGCAATTAATGAGTTTAACGGTTATTTTAGGAACCTTGCTAGTGAATTTGAAAACGAAATAATAAATTGATATAGTTCGAGTAGTTTGCAGTAACACATTAATTTTCATAGATTGAAGTAAATATTTGCATCGAATGGAATCCTTTAATTGATTTATTGTATTAAATTTTAATTGTTGTTTTTTACTCGTCTGAGAATTAAAGAGGGCCCATTTTAATATTAATTTAAAATGGCTAAAAATGATTATTTTATTATACAGGGTGTGCCATCGCTCGTGTGGTGATTCTTTACTTTAAAATAATACAAATAGTTCCTACCAACTTGGGTTCACAGATGCTGTGTTTGGAAGATATAGGGTGTTGCAATTTTAAATTTTTTCTGTGCTTCCTCTTTTCCCTACCTAAACTATCACATTATACTAAATCACTTTACTTATTTTTAATGATTTTTAATAGAGTTTGATAAACTTACATTTATCTTGTAAACGAAGCTGACTTTAAATAAATAATAAGATATGTTTTATTCGTTTAAATTTCTAACAAATTTTGTGCTACCAAATATGAGAAAGTCGTACCTATTTTTTGTTCACACATTTGTATTGGCAAAAATGAGAATATTTTTTTACGTTAAATTTGAGACATCCTGTAAGCTTGTATTAGCAACAACAACATGATGAAATCATACTGTAGCCTCATATTTTCTAAACATTTTGTTCCTTTAATTTCTACGATATCTGTAATATCAAATAAAATTCACAGTTTTATACCAGAACATGTTATGCACAGTGCAACATACGCGAAACAACTTTATTCAATGGAGACTCTGTGATATTTTGAGCTAGAATTTCCTTAACAGCACGGACGGATATCGTACCTTCACGTGGGGGTTCTTTAAATAGCGAGAGGTATATCAGTGACATTTGGTCTGAGCACATTGTCCCTTTCGCTCCATACATTGGGAATAATTGTTTACTAATGCACGATAACGCAAGACCTCATGTTGCGCGCATCGTCAATGAATATTTACATGAAATAAATATTCGAACTGTATATTGGCCACCGCGCAGTCCCGATTTGAATCCTATAGAGCACGTATGGGATATTATTGGTAGGGCACTGAGACAGCAACCCCCTCCTGCCAATCTGCAAGATGTCCAAATAATGGTGACCGATATTTGGAATGGACTTTACCAAAGTAAAATATCCAATTTAATATCGAGTATGACGAGGCGATGTGAAGCAGTCATTAGAAGTAGAGGTGGGAATATGCGCTACTTGACAACAGCAAATATGTCATCGATCAGCTGTTTGGAGACTTAATCAAATACCCCAGTTTTATAAGAACCGCATTGAGCGTGTTGTGTTTTTATATTTCGTGCTAATAAGTTTTAAAAGTGTATTTCCGTCGTTTTAGTATAGTTTATTTTGTTTTGAAAACTTTTATTAACTACATATTGAGTTGTTTGTGTATATCTGGTAAACCACAGTAAGTACTAATCACGTAAAGAAAAATTTATAGGTTAATATTTTATTTTTATTTTTTTAGGCGAAAATAATAATTATGGAGCATAATTATTGTCTGCCTTCTACCTCAGCTGATGCCACCGTTAGAGAGACTAAGGTGAATTTTAATATTAATAAAAAAATTTCTAGATGTTTTATTTCTTTCCGAGTGAGTTGAGATTTATTTCAGTTAAATATCAGGTAATACTTTTGTCTGGCGACTTGAATGTAGACAGCTTGATTAGCTGGGAAAGTAGGAAATATTTGCATGATATTTTTAATAGTTTTGGTCAGAATTCAAGTGCAAGTGTAGCTAAGTTCACTATTTTTAGAACTTTGCAGATAATAATAAATTGTATATTGTTTATTGAAGTGGATGTTATTATAATCAGTAATAACGACCATGCTCATATTGTTCATTCCTTCATAAAATGCAATCTTGGGGGGAATGAAAAGTGGCAATACGAAAGTGATATTTATTTTTGGACATCTCTTCGAACAGAGTCAGTAAAAACTAAGAACCGAAACGCAAAGTTATCCTAATTTAACCGACTTCGTATCTCCTTACTCTTACCTTTCCCGAAATCCCAATAGTGAAGGCCGAAATACCCATTTTATTAGTTTTTTGCATATATGACTTACGTAACCTACGTATTTGCAGTATACATAGCCGACATATACAGAAGAACGGTGCATATATAATTTGCTTGTTATGATACTATACACTTATAAGTTACTATTGAACATTAAAGTTAAAACAGAGGTAACAAAAGTGAACAACCTTTAAGCAAACCGTATATTTAGTTTTTTAATACAATAACCTTTCCTTAGAAAAGGTCCATAGCTATTTTCAGAAATGTTTTTTTGTGCATCCGGTACAAAAACATGGAAATTTTTCCAAGTGATTTGTATTTATATAACAGGGAATAGAAATGATCCAGAATGACTTTTTCGAAAAATTGAAGATACAATTTCTTACAGGTATAGTTAAGTCCATGTGTAGACACACTGTATAAAGTTTATAGTAGGTAAAGATGGACATGCATGTAGATACGTACTTTTGTGAAGATAGAGGTACCTACTAGACATGTAATTATAGATAATGACTTTATTTTATATATTTCAATAAATAAATAACAAAAAATACAATCTGTTTGTGTGTTTTATTCCCTATAATAAATAATAAGAAATGCATTTTAAAGTATAAATAGGCTCGTTTCATTTTTAAAATAAATGTATGTACTATTTTAGTACGGTCCTGGAAGGTCCTAGAATTTCATTTTTATTTTTTTAATGTCACGTGACACTTGACATTTCTGGCGAGAGGGTTCGCTGCAACGACTATACATACCTTTTTGCTTGCTTGTTAGTGTTATTCTATTTTAATTGAAAAAAAAACATGTTCTGGTATAAAACTGTGTATTTCTTTGACATTACAGATATCAGAGAAATTAAAGAAACAAAATGTTTAGAAAACATGAGGCTACAGTATGATTGCATCATACACTCGTTGTTGCTGATAATGCTCCCTACAGGGTGTTTCAAATTTAACGTAAAAAACTATTCTTCTATAAGCTTAAAACTGAAATCTGAATAAAAAAATTCTATCACAGTACAATTACCAAAGAAAAAAGCTACAGTTCAAAAGAAAAATTAGCGAAATCGATTGATCGGTTCGCGAGAAAATCAAATTTGAAATTGAGTATCATTTTTTGTCGTGCATTATTTTTGTTGCTAAGTGTGCAATATTTTGAAAATTAAGTCTAGAAAATGCTGAACATCCAGGGATATTGTATTTCATGAAAAACTAAATTGGTAAAATAATATTTTAACTTTTAACATCGAGTGCTAGTGATACTAGCTAGAATTAAATAACATTTCATTTTCAAGTACTGAATGTTTTATTTTGGTTCAAACATAATTGAAAAGTGCAGAGGGAAATAAAGTCGGTTTATTTAGCCAAGTTGGCCGGCGAATATTTTCCGTTTTCGCTTTTTATTGAGGCTATTATTCTATTTAATCTAAACCTAAGCGGATTTTATGTCAGGTTCTACTACACATTTGTGTGAGTTCTTTTACAGAGTGAGTGAAATAAATATTGGTACATATAATGTTTGTCAGTATAATAAACGTCATCTGAATTGTAAGGGTCACCATCAAATTAGTGTGGTTGGGAAAGTAGTATAAATGTATGCTTTGTCCGGTTTATAAAATGGCGACCTTCATTTCGAACTAAAATTATATGTCACATATACAGGTTGTTTAAAAAAACATGTACCACCTCTCGTGTGGTGATTTCTTGCCCAAAAATAATACAAATAGTTTCTATCAACATGGGTCCACATATTGCTTTATTTGAAAGCATATGTGGACACAACTTTAATAATTTTAGTTAAATTTGGGTTATGAAGAGTACCTAAACTAGTACATATTTTAGCAATTGAAATCTCTTTCTAATTTAGGTGTATGAAAAATCACACAGTAGATATTGCGGTAATATTTGTTTACAGCTGGCGTTGTCGTAACTGAGCCTTGTTTACCGAAACATGCAAGTTTTGTATAATTCACGCACTCGTATATGCAATTCACAAATCTACAAAAGCCCCAATTTCGAAATTTAGTCATGTAAATGCAGTTTTGCTGGCGAACTAAAATTATTTTTAATGATGAGAATTTTATTTAAAATTCTAGAAATTTTTAGACAAAACTATGTTTTTCATATTTAGTATTAGTATCACCTAAAAAAAATCTATTTATGAATGCTCTTAGTCAGGTCATGACTGATTAAGTGCTCTACGTCATCTAGCAAGTGTTAAAACTAGTGTTATAATTATTGCAAACTTTTTCAAATATGTACTATTATAAACTCCCAGGCCGGCACAAAATTCCGCCACCCTGATATTTTGGTCAAGTTTGATATTTTATAACTTTTTTATTTTTTATGCGATTTGCATGATTTTGTTATCAGTTTGTAGATCGATTTATTGTGTTTTTTCTTAATTATTTTATAAAGTAACATTTTTTGATTAGGCTATATTATACAGGAGTAAATCAAACTGTTGTTTTCTATCGTAATTTTAAAATACCCTATAGGAAAATTGAAGTTGATAATTTTATTTACATACTGTCTCTTTAATGAATTCTTAACATTTCGATTTTTGATTCATTCCATTATCTCATTTCTGCTGCGAGCTGCAATATTTTAAATGACACGCTGATTTGAAGCCTATTTTCATTAAGAAAAACAAACACTATATCATAAAGTTAATTAACAAAGACAATTTTAATATCGTGTATTTCCTCCTCTCGCAGCAATGCCAGCTTGCAGTCTTCGTGATATCGAACGAATAAGGTTACTTACAAACCCGAACGGCCCTTTTAAGTTGATCCCAAAGATGTTCGATTGGGTTGAGATCCGGGCTACATGCGGGCCAGTCCAATCTTGGAAGTCCAAGTTCATCCATATAGGTACTCGCTCACTACATGTGCAACGTGAGGTCTAGCATTATCATGCATTAATGTAAATTGGTTCCGAATGAAAGGAGCAAATGGAACAACAACTTCTTGGAGGATTTCCTCAATGTAACGGTGGGCGGTTAGAGCTCCATTTTCAACAAATACAAGATTGGTGCGTGCTTCGGTATACTCGTAAATACCCGCCCAAATCATGACTGAAGCGCCAAGATATGAGATTCGTTCTGATATGATGCAATCTCTCATATCTACATCTGTATACCCGCTTACAACCATCCGACGACCTTTTAACGTGCCGTCTGGTGTGCCTCAGGGCAGTCACCTTGGTCCCCTGTTTTTTATTTTATACATTAATAACATACAACAATGCTTTAATTTTCTACATTTTTCATGTACGCAAATGGCTTAAAACTTTTTCGAATAATCAGGGTGCCAGGGGATTGCCATTTGCTGCAATTAATCTTAATGCCTTGGTAAGATTCTGTGAAAGTCAGAGTTTATTTCTTAATCTAGGGAAGTGTGTATCGATTACGTTTACCAGAAACAAAAATGTATACCATTTTCGTTATACTGTTAATAATAGTGATCTCGAATCAGTTAATGAAATACGAGATTTAGGTGTTATAATGGACACTAAGTTAATTTTCAGATTGAACAGGTTATCAATAAGTGTAATCGATTTTTAGGATTTATTATAAAAAATAGTTAATTTTAATAATCCTCAAATAGTTCTAAACTTGTATTATGCGTTTATATTTAGTAAACTTAGTTTTGCATCGGTTGTTTGGAACCCTCAGTACGCGGTTTACCAGCGAAGGCTGGAAAGTATTCTAAATAAATTTTTACGGTTCTTATCACGAAAAACAGACATAGCTATAGTCAATAGCAACTATAAGCCTATAATGGAGAAATTTTCAGTAATGCCACTTACTGAAAGACGAATGGTTTCCGATGTAGTTATGATCTACAAGTTGGTGAACGGTCTTGTTGATTCGACGACGCTGAGGTCAAAGTTAAACTTTAATGTACCGATTAGGGACTTAAGGCCTCAAAATACTTTTAATATTCCACTAAGAAATACAAATTCTGGCTCAGTGCCTGTTGTATCCCTATTTTTGTAAATAAATAAATGAAAATAAAAAATTAATAAAGACCGAGAAAACATTCCTCAAGCAGGAATTCAGAACTGCATTGAACTGCCACATGCTACCTCGTCGCATGGTAGAAGTGAGAATGCGCTATTATTCTTTGGATATTTTTTCTTGCTACTCGAGATAAAATAATTTATCGTTCTAAATTATGAATAAAATTGCAAAACAGCAATACTTTCTTTAAAAATTCGTATCTTCTTTTAGGAAGCAGATAATGACGTGAACCAAAAAACATTATCTCAATAAAACGTGACACTTCGAATCAAACTATAATGAAGCTAAATTCTACCGCTCAATTTCCCACAGGGCGTTAAGAAATTAAGAGTAAAAAAGTAACGTTTTCACTAAGATCGGAAAAATATACAGGGTGGTCCAGAGAAAACTTAACACCTCGATTTTCCTTCTTTAAAATGAAAATGTAGAAAATCGCTCGGACCCGTCGATTTCTGATTCGAGGGGGAATAATTTTTCCGCTTTTTTCATCTCCGTAACTTCAACCACCTAACGGGGGTGAACACAACCCCCTGATTTTGAATAGGGATGAAGATCTTATCGAGTACTATATACCCCTAAAATTTCGCTTTAAAATTTTCATCGTTAACGAAATGACAGCTAAAATAGTGGCAGACTACTTACTTTTGTGATTAGTTTATTAAGTGCTGAAAATGGCCACCATTCACTTCCATGCAGTAAAGAACGCTGGTGTATGAGTAGAGAATGTAAAATTTACCTCGAGAATATTACTCTTATCAGACGCAGTTGAATTTATTTATTTATTTGTTAATTTTTTGTCCAAAAAAGTAGACGGACCATGTTTTTGATTTACCTTAGTCTATCGTGAATTTTTAAGAACGTTAAAACTGTGTCAATTCGATTGTACCTTTGTAGTAGAATTAAAATGGTATATTCCGTAGAAGGAAGGGTGGAAATTATAAAATTGTTTTTTACAAATAACGACTCTGCGCGAGTAACAGCGGCTTTATTTAACGAACGGCATCCTGAAAAAAATATACCCGCTGCTTACGTTGTGCAACTGGTTGCCAAATTTGACGCTACTGGTTCAGTCGGAAACAAAAATAGGGTGTATGACAGAGACGAAGCAAGGGAAGTTGCTGTCTTATGTCAAGTAGAAATGGATCCGACCCTTAGTACTAGGAAATTGTCCGATGTATCTGGTGTTTCACGCACAACAATCATGAGAATCCTTAAACAACATAAGTTCCATCCATTTAAGATACGACTGGTTCAGGAACTGAATGAGGATGATTTCGATCGCCGACTCCAGTTCTGTGAAGTGGTCAGTGGAATTATTAACAATAATTCTAACTACATGTTCAATATCTGTTTCTCGGACGAGTGTTCATTTTACCTTAATGGCATTGTAAACAGGCATAACTGTCGGTATTGGTCAGATGAAAATCCAAGATTATTTCGTGAAGTGCATACTCAGCATCCCCAAAAGTTAAATGTTTGGGCGGGTATTTATGGAAATCACATAATCGGCCCTTTTTTTAAACCCGGTAATCTTACTGGCCAAATGTATTTAGAACTATTAGAGAACGCTATGTATCCAGCCCTCGTTCAAGTATTGGAGAATGAAGAAGACCATGTAACGATCATTTTTCACCACCTCATTTCGCTCAACCTGTGCGTCAGTTCTTAGATGAAAATTTTCCTCAGGCCTGGATTGGAAGAAGGGGACATATTGAGTGGCCACCCAGATCACCTGATCTGGCTGCACTGGACTTTTTTCTATGGGGTCACCTGAAATCTAAGATTTACGCTACCCAGCCTGAGTCACTGGAGGACTTGCGAATGTGGATCATTAATGAATGCCGTCAAATTACACCACAAAAATGTTGAGTAATGTCCGTGAACGTTTTGAGCAAAATTTATTTTACTGCATGGAAGTGAACGGTGGCCATTTTCATTCATTTCGTTAAAGATGAAAATTTTGAACCGAAATTTTAGGATCAGATAGTACTCGATAAGAACTCCAAAATGAGGTATCGCAACACCCCTCATCCCTATTCAAAATCAGGGGGATGTGTTCACCCCCGTTAGGGGGTTGAAGTTACGGAGATGAAAAAAGCGGAAAAGTTATTCCCCCTCGAATCAGAAATCGACGGGTCCGAGTGATTTTCTACATTTTCATTTTAAAGCAAGAAAATCGAGGTGTTAAGTTTTCGCTGCACCACCCTGTATAAAAAGTTACAGGACTATAAACTTGACTGACATTATCTCTCAACAGTTCTTACAATTTTACCTGGTTTCATCACAGTTGGTGTCCATAATAGTTTTTTAGCAGGTAACCTATCAACGAAGGAGGGTGAAACGTAGTTTATAACACTATTGAATATATCACTATACATTCTCCAATTACAAAAGCATCGACGATCCGTCCGTTCCTATAACGATCCCTTGAAGGGTTCTAAAAAGGGCTTCGACTAATTAAACTACCTAACAAAACTCAATTTACTTTTACAACTCGTATGGCTTAAGTCATAAAATCTTCCGAAGAACATATTACCCATTATAAGGGCTTTAGATAAGAATTGTAGACGATTATCATTACCCGTTAGTATCGTAGCCAATAAAATAAGTCTTATTAAATTGCCAATAAACTTTATATAGGGATTATTATTCCTAATTAATCGATATTGTACTTGGCGATAATAAAACTCGTTCTCTACTTATACTGCCGTCTTATTCCCCTAAAAAGCAGGGAATCGTTTAGATCGAAAAGCCTCAGATGTGTACAAATTTGGGTTTATCATTCATGGTTAGTGGCCTCTTAAAACATCTCGGGAACGAAAGAATATATAATATATAAGATATTTGTTTGAAATATTGGTACTCGCTATAAAAGATGACGATTTCTTTAACGATGATATCTTAAAGTACCTATTACTTCCGCTTATACCGGAAGTTAGGGTTAATATTGTTAATTTAAATAGAATACCCTATAATTTTGGTATTTTTCTATTCTAATCTAAAAATTCAAGTAACTTTTGTTAACAATTTCCTATACCCATCTAACCGTTTCTGAGATAAGAAATTTATAAAAACATGTCAAAGGTAATTTTACCTGAGAAAATTTAGAAAATGCCTTTTTATTTCATCAGAATACTAGACATTTTTGATACATGGTAGATATTTTGAAAATTACCCCTTCTGGTATAATCGGTATACATCATGATCCTTATACAATAACGGCGTATTTGTCTACACAGTAGCACTTTCAAATACTAATTCAGATTGAATAGTACTACCAAGAAAAGGAAGCCCTCTCCATTGATAGGATGCAACCACCTGCAGACCGGTTTCGAACCCATTTGTTCTCGTCAGTACAGGGTAGGTGTACATACCTATCATCAGAGAGGACTCCAACTTAACGCTGTATTATCAACGGTAGTCGAGAAAATACAGCGCACATCGCCATCTCTTAGCAGTCTCTGAATTTGATTAAATCAAATTTAAAGACACTATTTAAGAAATAAAAAGTCCATACTTGTCAGGTGATATTAATATCAAATACCAATGTACCAAATGAGTTCAAAACCGGTCTGCAGGTGATTGCATCCTATCAATGGAGAGGGCTTCATTTTCTTGGTAGTACCATTCAATCTGAAATAGTATTTAAAGTGCTACTGTGTAGACAAAATACGCCCTTATTGTATAAGGATCATCGGGTGGTCTGGTAAATGATAATTTTCCATAAATTGGTATTTGATATTAATACCACCTAACAAGCATAGACTTTTAATTTCTTAAATAGATTTTTTTAAAAACTGCATGCTTTTTTCAAAAATTCTTTTCTAAAAAGTTGTTTATAATTGATTATAGAATATTGGAAAGTCAATATGTTGTTGCTAAATTTAAAAAAAATGATTTAAAAATATATATTTACTAATCGGTTAATAAACTCTTGTGAAGAAATCTCCACGGAACGAGACATTTAGTTAACTTTATCATAAGAATAGTAAAACCTCCATAATCTATGGCTCTATTTGTGACTGCTATAACTTTTATTAAGAATTGCTATAAAATCATAGCAAGATTTCAACAAAAGTTTTTAATAAAAATTACCAAAAGAATTAGTAAACCATTTTTATCAAATTTTTTTTTTATTTTTTTTTAAATTTATTAAAATCTTTTGTAAAATTTACTAAAATCTTTTAAACAATTTTACACGTGATATTCCAAGCGGCCACCCATTCAAGTACTAAGCGTGTCCAACGTCGCAACGTTCTCCAAACATTTTTTGTTGCGAAAATTGAAATCCTAGTGATGCGTTGCATCTGATTTAAGACTTTCAATCTTTTAAAAAAGCATTTTTACAACACCTTATTTAAACTGGGTCATTTTTGCACTAAAAAATACTCAAAGTACAATAATAATCGTCAGTAGTTTAAAAATATTTAACTACTAAAGTTATAAATAAATAAATTTTCACTATACATTCGTTGTAAAATTTACAATATATTTTAGCAATTACTTCAGTTTACTAAATTTATTAGAATTTATAACTATAATTTTTTAGCAATTGTCTTTACATTATTATTTTAGTACGGATTACTAGTAAAAATGTAAAGATTGTTCCACGAAAAATGGATAAAACTTAATGACTGCAGTATAAGTACCTGGGGCGATCCCATTATTTATGACCGTTTGTTATTATTATGTGGAAAGGACCGGATTGTAATAATTATAATTTAAATATAGGCATATCAGGTAGGTTAGGTTTTATATTAATATAATCATATCATTACTTGTTTTCCTTAGTCCGTCCCTTCATACTTCACTTGTTTATTGCCAAGCTCTTGTCGACACAATGGGACCGACCCAGGAAATCATTAAGTTGTATCCAAATTTCGTGAAACGTACTTTAACTAATATTATATTTTATAAGAAATTTTACAATAAAATTTTTTCTATAATAATTTGAATATCTTTTTTTCCGTCTCGTTTTAAAGGTATAAGGAGCCCTCTTAAGTAGTATTTAATTTAAAAAAATTGACTTATGACTATTTAGTATATTACACTATGAGAAAAAATATCAATCAAAATCCTTTTAAATTGATTACCGTCTGCAAGATAGCATTCTCTGAAGTGATTTTTCCAAATAGTTAAACGAAAGTCAGACGAAACCAAATCCGGACCATCCGGCGGCTGATCCAGCTCAAGAAAGTTACAATCGTGGTGGATTGCCTAGATTTAAATTGGTAGTTGGATATTCATTAGTCTTTTTCTATTTGGGTTTCATAATGGCTACATTATGAAATGCATAAAAATTGAATAACCTGCCACTTTATGAAACTGAATTTTTTTTTTATATTAGCTGCAAGTAGGGTTCGAATTTTAGGCTTACTTCGATTTCCTTGAAATTAGTTTTCTAGGCATTATGGATTCGACAAAAAATTTTTACAGGAAACTTTAAAATACTAACCTTTAACCTTGCAAATAGATCATTTTTACTAAATATTTATCTGAAATACCTATACTCGGAAATATATAATATGCTGACGGTGCCCGTCAACTAATTTCTAGTTACAACAATAAAACACCATAACCTAAAAATAATTGAAATATCTTCTTCCAGTTTATGCTCTATTTCTAAAGTTTTATTCAATAAAGTACTATTTTTATTTTTAATTCAATATAGTATTATACATATTACTTTATGTATACATACTTATAGTTACTGTAGGCATTTCCTGAGCATTAATCGTTATTCTTGTCAGATTCTGTGTCGACAC
Organism: Barypeithes pellucidus; assembly: GCA_963991005.1. Taxonomy (NCBI): domain Eukaryota; kingdom Metazoa; phylum Arthropoda; class Insecta; order Coleoptera; family Curculionidae; genus Barypeithes; species Barypeithes pellucidus. The sequence goes on along the minus strand of OZ022561.1, from coordinate 28,034,626 downwards.
AATATTTTGTTCAATAGTATTATTTATTAATTTGTTCAATATTTTGAACTTTGTTCTGCCCGCACCATAACTAGAAGTTTTGCATATTCTTTTTAAAAGTTTTCCTAGATTATTTTCTGCAATTTCTCGTATTTCTGACTAAGTACAACTGTCTTCCTGACTGATTTTTATTAACTTCATTTATAATTATGACGGATGGGAAGAAGCTTTATTGTGTTCAATTGTTTCTATTGTAAATTGTAAAAGTATTGCCAACCCAAAAAGAAAATATTAATTCAAATGGAAAAACAAATTTTTCAGAATTCCCAAATAGAAAAAGTATTACAAAATACACGGTTCATAAGACAATTAGAGCACTTGTACTTTAGAAAAGTCCCCGCTTCGGGCGTTTTCTAAATTAAACGCGTGCTCTAAGATAATGTCTTATGAAACTTGTATGTTAATATACTATTATATGACTGTGTCACCACAATTTTGTATTTCCGTTAAAACCGAGCACTCTTTCCGAAAAATTGGAAAAACGTCAATTCATTTGCCACTTATCACACGACAATATTTCAAAAAGTCTATTAAAAGTTCATTAAACAAATTTCCTGTAATACGTGTACGTACAAGCTATATATCATAGAGGGCTGCTTTCAACTTATACCGTATTCGTTTAAAACTATATGAATGTCGGTGTACATATACAAGGGAAGACAACGAACTGATTTTCTTATAATTAATTCCCAATTATTAAAATATTCTTCTGCATGCCAAGATATAAATTGTATTTTTAGGTAATTGTACATAATATTTACAAATTAAGGCATTCGCCAGTTTGTCTTTGTTCTGAAATACATATTGAATGGTAGTGTTACTCCTTGCAACAAATATAGCTGAAATGAGCACGGCTCCTTCTATCGATTATCCCGGGTAGATAACTGGTGTTCAACCCTTTTTACATGTTCTCGCATATGCATGTGTTTTGATCGCAGTAATGGGCTGCGATGTTTTGCCTTTGGCCGATAGGTGGCGCTGTAGATTTAATTGCCGATAATTTATAATTAAAGTCTTATAGATTAGAATTAAGTACTGTAAAGATTAAATTCGGAATTTTTTCTTATATAATTTAGATAATATGCTTTATTTCCATTACTTTCATGTTTAGAATAATCAATATACAGGGTGTTCCTAATTACGTGCTAATATTTTAAAGTGTGTTCTTTAGGTTATAGTATGAATAAAAGTTGTAATTTTTGATCACCGGAAGTATTGTAGATATTATTTTCATTAATTCATTTAATTAATTAATTAGAAAAGTTATTCGGTCGACCCACAGTGGCGTGCAAGTAACCATGTCCACTGATTTTTTTACAAAAAAGTGGTATCTTAATGACATCATTACATGTGGATATTTGTTATTATTATCTTGGTCAATTTTATATACAAACGGTGTCTTGCGCTTTTCTCGTCAGACAGCGGCAGTTGTTACTTGGTTTGAACAGACCTTCTTCTTTCATTTTACCATGAAAAGGACCACTTGTTGAAGCTTTAATTTGCCAATCTGGCATATTTGGTCCGCCAATTTCGTAACAACCACCCACTGCATCTGATCTTTTTTAAAGCCATATTAGAGTCGGCAATAAAAGTTTTCGGTGCAATGGCATTTATAATTGCACGAACCCAGTCAGAACGGCAGTTGGTAGTGTCGAAATCCCTAAAATACCCCCAGAATTAGAAATGGGCAAATCTGCTCGTTTTGATTAGCAGTTAAAGCAGATTACTGCTACTTACAAATGGCAGTTCAAAAAAGTTGCTACGAATTAGCAGTACATATGCTTAATAAAGAATGTGAACTATTAATTTAAGTACAAGTTAGTTTAAATAGCCATTAGCTGTTCATAGGTGCTTCAACCAACTAATAAACATTTAAAATTAACAGAATACTCCATCTCCACCCAGACTTTCACCGGCAATGGCAATTAAAATGGGCGTGTCCCATTTCTGGCAATGCGAGACAGATGATCGAGAACGGTGAACTGCGCATGAATCCGTGCAATTTTGATTGCCAGAAGACTAGAATTGCCGACTGTAATACGGATTCCATTCTCGCATTGCGCCGTCAATGCGAGCAGTATTGGGCCAGCTGATCGAGAACGGTTTAGTGCACATGAATACGTGCAATTATAATTGCCATTGCTTGCGCAAGAGGCAAAAATTGACGACTCAAATACGGCTTTTAAGATACTACTTTGGGTTGGTAAGTACACCGCAAGATATCACGGTGAGTTTTATACTGCCGTAAGCATTCATTCTGGCCAGTTGATAGCGTTGCAATGACCCTAAGGATGAATTTGACAAGAAAAGAGCAGGAATTCTTCATTTGTGGTTTAGACAGACCCTTATTAATTTCATTACATATATGGTTGTAAGTAAATATTTTTCTATTAGTTATTTCATTGCAGCTATTTTTTTCAACTAACTTATCACTTTTAATATAGGGAACGATTCGGTTCTTCTTAAAGGGATTTCGTAACGAAGTTTTCTCCTTGTAAAAAATGTTTTTTACGCCCTCCGGCTTATCTTTAAGGGCTACTGTAATTTTAGCGGATCCTTTAAATTTTCTTTTCTCCCTCGCTTTTAAATTGCCGTATTTATTTTATACTTAGCCGTTTTCTTCTTGAATCCGGTTCTTTTGTTTTCGTCCGTTTGAAATTTGAAGAATTTCTCGCATGGAATGTATTTATATTTATATTGTAATTAAATGTTTGATTTATTAATTAGTTAGAAATTATTGAAAATAAAATGTAAGAAACATTAAAAAAATTAGCTTGGAAAATGTTATAATACATATACTTAAAAATATCAAAATATAGGGTGATTCATTCTCAGCACAGGGCGAATCGGGCTTCTAATGTTCAATTTATTTTAGAAGTAGGGCTATATACGTATTATGTATTGTCGAAAAACATTTCGTGGACAATCAATGCGACATGTTATCACGTTTTTATTTCGCTAAATTTAAAAATAAAAATTATTTCAACAAATGAATAAAAAATAATATAATATTAAGTTCAGTGATAAAGTAATTGCCTAGCATTCTGTTTATTTATTGAAATGATTTTTATGTTTAATTTAGTAAAAGCGAAAAATTACAAAAAGTCACATTGCTGGTTTAGGAAACGTTTTTCGACAACACTTCGTATTTAGAAGAAATGGTAATTTCTTGCTACTCAGAGTGGCATGGCGATTCCGTTTGACCAGTATCTAACACAGACATATCTCTAATTGACTTAGTAAAAAATAAATTAAATTCAATTTTTATGTAAAATATGTCAAACGTAAATTTTAGGAAATTTACATGTATCTATTTATGCACTGTCTCGGTACAATTAGACGTATTAGGACGTAAACTGATCACCCCTCAACTCTACAATCTCTCAATAGTTTTTTTTATTATACAAAGGAAAAAAGTATTAGATTTTAACTTGAGGTTTTCTTGTTCGATTTGTTGATAAAATTCCGAAAGCTAAAATCTAACATTTTTTTTGGGGCGGGAAAAACGACGATTTAATATTAAAAAACATATTATTACAATATATTAAAGTTACGAAAGTATCGATGTAAAATTTGAACTTTTAAACTAGTAGGCTGTTTTACTTAAAGCGACAATTAAGACCTGCGTTGCTAAGGAAACCTTTATATTAATCAAATATCTGTCAATTTAATTCTGTGATTTAATTTAAAAATTAAGAACTTAGTTATTGATTATTAGTTATTTTGAACATTATTAAGTTAAAAATGTCTGATTCCGAGTTTTCTCTGCCTCCACCGGAATTGGTAGAAGCAATGAAATTATTGCCATCTAAATCGCGCAAGCGGATTCAGGATTTATGAAATGGAAGATGAAAAAGATATGCAATTCTTTGTCGGAGACGGTGTTATTGGTCTATTTTTCGGCATTGGCAAACAACAAAACATCAACATTGTGGTCACGTCAGTTACAATTATAAGTAATGGAGAAAGCTATTAATCAATATCTTCTAAAGTATCTGGAAGGCTTCAACATTATCAGCGATCATCAATACGGTTTTCGGAAGTCCAGATCAACTGGAGATTTTCTAGCCTATGTCACCCATCTTTGGAACAACGCAATCGAACAACGATAGCACACTTATCTCATCTTTCTCTTTGAATGCACAAACATCGGCTGCCGACGCACATCTTCGCAGACAGCATGAAGTATCATGCCTCAACAAAGACCTGTAAGAGGTTTTGTCTTGGGATAACGATAATCAAGTCGAATTTAACGCTAAAAACCCAGGCAGCAGGTTTCTCTAAAAAGGTTAACATTGCAGAGCCGGATATAATCATGGACGGACACGCAATCCCACTGGCTTCATCTATTAATTTGCAGGGCGTCAATCTGGGAGGACATATGTCTTGGCATAACCACGTTGTGGCAATCGCCAAGATAGCTTCTCAGAAAAGTGGTGTACTCTTCCGAACCAGGAAATTGAACACATCTCAACAACTTTTGACACTATACAAAGCCCAGATTCGACCATCACTAGAGTACTGGTCTCATGTCTGGAGCTCTGCACCCAAACATACTCTTCGGCTACTGGATTCCATCCAAAGGAGGGCCATTCGTCTGATTGGAGACCACGAGCTGACGAAGAACCTCGACAGCCTAGAATCCTAGAACATCGAAGACAGGCTGGGGTTTGACGCTCTTTTACAGATATTTTCATAGAAAGTGCTCGGCTGACCTTGCCCTCTTAATTCCGCCCAGAGCGGCGAATAGCAGAAATACACGACGAACCACTGCCGCCCATCCCTTTGTGGATAAGCTTAGTACTCCTCGAACTTCATTATTTAAGAATTCTTTCATCTGGAGGACTTCATCTTTATGGAACGATCTTCAAACGATCACAAAACCAACGTGAATCGGTTTATGCGCCCACGCACCACTCCCACAATGCCCTAAAGGATTTTTCTTATAGTGCTTGTGTTTGATCATAAAAAAAAATTCTTTAGAAGATTTTAGCTTCCTTATCGCGTCACACTTTAAAACACTCGCCATGTATAAAATCCTAAATAAATCTATATTTTATCGCACAGAGGGCATATATTTTCAACCTTCTCTCAATTTTTTTTAATAAAAAACTTAGCGACTTGAATGTAAACAAGAATTTAATTAGCTTAGCATTTCTTTAGAGGATTTTAACTTCCCTTTTTATTGACTTACTTATTTTAGCTTCTGTAAACAAAAGATATTAGTAGGGCTTATCTAGACTTTTTAGAACTTCTTCTTAATTCTCAGTCTAAATCCCTTAAGCCCTGGTTTTTATTTCATTTCGTTACGAAATTTTTCGGTGGATTGGAACGGAAAACTTCGTCGTTGGTCATTTGGCCACATGTGTGGTTTTTACTGCAGTACAAGTGCGTGGTTAAAAATGGACGATATTAGTAGATTAATTTGTACAGGGTGATACGTATCCCCCCCATCTTAACCTTTTTATTTTACGTACTTGAGAAAAATTAAAACGATTGGTATACAAGGTTTTTAAAGTAGTATTTGCAATGGGATCAAATATCATTTAGATCTGTTTATTTACAAGTAGGGTTGGTTTTACTCAACATGATGTTGAGGCCCTTTGTTAGACACCTATTTTATAATATGCAACCAAGTAATTTACGAAATAACCTACAGAGTTATTATTATTATTAATATTATTATTATTATTATGATATTAGTAAATCATAATATATTACTTTTACATAACTTATTAAGGAAAAAGCAATTTTTGAAGTGCGTAACGGGCCTAGGGCTATAACCAAAAATAGGCACATTGTATATTCCGATTTATTAATAATAATAAAGTCGGTAAAAACAATGAGCGCGTTTAGTTACGCCGATTCTTTATTCTGCTACTGTAGATTTTCTTGCCATGTTGCCAGTTTGAGGCATCGCCGCCTAATTTAATTTGTCAATTTAAAATCGTATTTTTTATTTTAAACTCTTTTATTTTTTGGTTTTTTTCGAGGCCCCTTTAAATACAAGCCTATAGGCTAGAGCCTAGTATGCCTGGTGATATATCCGAAAACAAAGAACCGATAACCAGTGTCACTTAATAATGACACACGTCAAACGGAATAACTTTTCGTTGACGAAATTTCGTCGGTATCCAACCTTTTGGATTTGAACGGAGTTTTTTGGCGGTAGATTATTATTGCGGAAAATCGTGATTGCTATGGAAACAAAGAACCGATAAACCGTATCACTTAATAATGACACACGTCAAGCGGATTAACTTTTCGTTGACGAAATTTCGTCGGTATCCAACCTTTTTTGGATTTGAAGGGAGTTTTGCGACTGCAGATTATTAATTTTGTGAACTTTTATTTTATTAACTATGAGTGTAAAATACCATAAACTAGAGTTTAGTGCCTTAGAGGATGAGTTGTTGACAGAAAGTAAAAGTAGATAGAGGTAAAAGAAAATCCACCCATATATGCAAAAAAATTAAAAACTTTTAAAGACATAGAAATGAACGGGAATATTTGGAAAAAAATTGCGGTAGAATTTGGATCAAATAAAACAGATATGTTCAACCCTACTTGTAAATCAACAGACCTGATGATATTTGTTCCCATTGCAAATACTACTTTAAAACCTTGTATACCAATCGTTTTAATTTTTCTCAAGTACGTAAAATAAAAACGATGGGATGACATAATGCGTGATCACCCTGTACAAATGAATCTACTAATATCGTCCACTTGTACTGCAGTAAAAGCCACACATGTGACCAAATGATCAACGACGAACTTTTCCGTTCCGATCCACCGAAATATTTCGTAACGAAATGTAATAACAACCAGGGCTTAACTCAGTGTTAACAATCGGATAGCAAATAAAGTTAGGTATATTAAATTTAAAAAATGGGCCCAGTTTAATTTGGCTTACGATGTAGATCTGGTTCGATTAGTATTGCGAAATCGTTAGAGAACATCGATATTAATTTAATATCGATATCAACATCGAAGAGCGTCATCGATATCGCGATGTAAAGAAATATCGATGATAGTGTTGTGTTATTTTTGCTAAAAAGTAAGTTAGCTACTTTGAAACAAAAATCAATTTAGTGAAACATTTGATGAATTTATATGACTTATTTTAGCTTGCGTAAACAATAGTCATTATTTGGGCTTATCGAGACTTTTTAGAACTTTTGAGAACGTCTCTTAATTCCTTGTCTAAATCCCTTACTCGATGTTAACAATGCCCTGAAGATTTTTTATCCTTCTTATAGATTTAAGGCGCAAGTTGATTGCAGCTGTAATTAGGACACGGGTGACATTTATCTTGGCGGGGCAGGATAAGCTGTGCCCGTCCGAAAGCGATTATTCAAACCCTTTTAAACGGAACCGTATAATGCCACTCTGGTATTAAAGGGGTGTGCTACCGACGTCTTTTCAAATGTTAAGACTGACGAGGTTCGTTAGATTTAGCAGGGATATTTTTGGTAAAATATTCAGAATTAAAGAACATGTAATATATAGGGTGTCCGCTAAGTAATGGGACATGGAAAAATCACAGACTCCTTACGTAAAAATATTAGGATTTAATTATACTTACCTATATCCGAAAGTTGATATTAACTGAGATACAGGGTGTTAAAGTTAAAACTTCATTTCTGTATTTCACTGATAGTCTACTGACATACATACACTTATTAACTTGAACTGCATGTGTAAGGAGTTCTTACCTAAATCTTTACACATTCAACATAAAACAAATTACATAGGCTTTGTTTAGGACACCCAAGGATTCATGCATTTAAATATTACATCTATCCTTTCTAATATTTTTCCGTATAAGCCTTTTTAGTGCTTATTGACTTTTTCCTTGATTGACCTCTAATCATAAGAAAAAAAATGAAATAAAGTATATTATACCAAATATTTAAAAAACATCTATATCTAGCAGCTTGTTCAATTTAATATTAAAAAGTAATGCTATTTAAATTAAAGTCGATTGATTACAAATATTGGAATATATTTCTCATCCCCGTAGACGTTCATTAAAAACTCGTTTCCTGCAAACCTCCTGTTAAATGATTTCATTGTCCAGAGGAAATTTCTCGCTAGTAAAAATAATTAATGACGCTAAACTTCATCCGTCCGGTTTACTTGTTGACCTTTTTTCGTGACCCGCAACCGAGCTCCGTAATACGGGTTGCCTAAGATGCCCCATTGGTTAGAGAAGGGAGAGCCGCAACCTCATTGGAGGCCCGCAGCACTACGACGTTAAAGTTCGCCATCAAGATCTATGCGGAAACGTATATTATGGAGCATTAGTCCGGAATCTAATGTACTTTGAATATTTAAGTTTAAAATTAACCGAATAGTCTAATTTTACTAGTATAACTACAAGCGTCTGTCTATGCCCGGTGTGTTTTTGGTTTCAAGAGCATATAAGCAAATATTTTTCTTTTTTTTAATTCTAATTAAATTCTTCATATTTTATTCATGTGGATAACGTACTATGTTGGTATACAAAGATTTGCATAATGCGGCATGTAGAGGTTACATTTTTAACGATTATATTATATACAATTATAAACATGTAAATAGCGGCTTATTGTATGCACGAATAATGTGACCAGCAGAAAGAAGTGTATCTCATTAATTGATAAAGTGTGTGATAATATATAAAATAAATATTATAACGTGAAAGCGGCTTATCGTATACGCGAATATTGTGACTAGCAGAAGGAAGTGTAAGTCATTAATTGATAAAGTGTGTGATAATATATAAAATTGTAAATATTATAATGTTAAAGCGGCTTATCGTATACACGAATATTGTAACCAGCAGAAGTAAGTGTAAGTCATTAATTATTGATAAAGTGTGTGATAATATATAAAATCGTAAATATTATAATGTGAAAGCGGCTTATCGTATACGCGAATATTGTGATCAGCAGAAGGAATTGTAAGTCATTAATTTATAAAGTGTATGATAATTTTTTAATTTCATAAACAAACCCGAAGAAAAATTAAGTTTAAACTATATATTGCAAGTTTTAAATTTAAGATAAATTAGTTGGAGCAATGCTTAGATTGGATAGTTAGATATGCACTGGATGTCAATAAGAAGAATAGCATTCCATGAGTTACTTTGACGACCTAAAGAGGCATGAGTCCCTAGAATAGGTGGTTTTCGGGAAAAAACAAATCAATTCCGTTCTTCGACCGATCAGAAGACTTCTGAGAACATTGAGTTGCTTGGAACGATCCTGCGAAGGACAGTGTATAATAGATTTAGTTGTATTCCTAATTCTAATAATATAAGTCTAATAGCCAGGTTCTAATCCTACCTTCAACTAGATAATTAGATTATTACTGCTTGTTTGTAGATTATTACTGTATACTAACGAATATATTACTCCAGGTTTAAATACTTATTGAATCTTAAAGGCTTCAAGAATGAATTTAAAGTTTTAATTGATAAGTTTAGTGACGTTATTAACGGGACTAATTATCGGCTAGATCTCGGAACTGTTATCAGTAGATATATCATCAGACTGCCCGGAAGTAATATATAATTTACTTGTAAAAATAAAAATAATATTTTGATAGTGTCTATTTAAAGAGGCATTATGTAATTCAATGTTTTATAGCCTTACGTAAACATAAATCATAAAATACGCTAATGGATACAGAAATTGAATAATACATATTAAATTGTTCCAAGCTTCGGCATCAAAATGGTCTGAAATAGAAATAAACATTTGCAGACCATTACAATATTTAATTTCCACAAAATGTACTTTTAATACGAAGAGAAGGTTACTTTATTTTCTAAGTCACAGACAACAGTACAAATCAATCATATTGGTGACGAAATACCACCAAATATATTTCCAAGAAAATTTGAGTTTGGGGAACCGTGCGAAAATCAAGTTTTATCCCGGAAAAACTCTTTTTCTCTGTCTTGTACTAAAAAATGCCCGTGGAAAAAGTTGTTTGTATTCCACGGTCATTTTTTAGTACAAGACAGAGAAAAAGAGTATTTCTGGGATAAAACTTGATTTTCGCACCGTTTTGATATTGTCTTCCTCATGGTGATTATTGGTGAAGGATGGGCCCGAATAAAAAAATTTTTCGAACAAAAAATGCTTATTTTTGGTCGGAGAACACGATACGCCAAAAAAATATGGGGTTCTATTTGAAAATCTTAATTTACCCCCACCCGCGCCCGGGGGGTGAGGGATGGGGGGGGGGGTGTTTATATTGCAAACTATACCTCCTACAAAACCAAACAACTTTTTCCCCATACATTTTCCGCTGCAATGCGATGCACCGGAGTTATTCCGGTGTACCGACCTTTTTTCAACACCGTGTATATAATTCGAAAATAATTTTAATGACCACAAACATGCACAGGTAAATTGTAATGATGTAATGGTTGGCCCACACTTACAAATTATGGGTGCTATAAATAACGGTGCGGTAAGTGACGATTATGTATCTGCTATGTAACTAAAAATATTTTAAAATTTAATGTATAATATAAATATTTTTTTATAAGATGCCCCCGGACTATTAAATCCGCCGAGTTGCTTTCCTTATTCGGCTGGTCGTTTCCCGGAAACAGCAAAGTCCCAAGTTATTGTTTGCAGGAAATATGGAGATTATGATGACAAAGAAGCTGCCATCTCACCTAAGGAAACTAAGAGGATTATGTGTTCTGTTTTTGTTACAAGCCTTGCATAGTAATAAAGGTTTATGTCGTATTGCGTATGTTGTTAATGCAATTAATAAAAAAATTTAAAATATATTGCAAAAGTCAATACGTATACACATTAATCCGGGTTTGTTCGTCGTTATCGTTTCCTCTAATATTAATTACACTTGACAACAAATTTTAGGTTAATGGTTGTATCTTGTATCAAAATGCATTTTTCTTGTTAATTTTGGAATGCTGAATACAAAAATGATTACGAAATTAAAAACTTAGTTGCAGTTTTTAAAAAAATTTTTAAAAATTATTTTTAACAAAATAATGAAAACAAGATAATTTTACACTTTTAGGGTCACTAAATGCGCTGTCGTTTGCCTATTCTTTTGTGAATTGTTTCTGGAGCATCTCTAACAAGAGTCCAACAGTAGTCGGCAAGCATGGAAGCATTCCAGTTTCCCTGGTACCTGTTCTCCATTGTTGATATATCCTGATGGAAGCGTTCGCCGTGCTCCGCAGTTGTCGGCGAAAAAGTCCAGGTCCATTTCCTACAAATGAATCTTTAGAAACATATTGCAACCCATTTTTTGATACGACGACAGCATATTTTCAACAAGATTAACGCAATTGTCAGTTTTTTTGGAGTCTACCAATTCTCCCATAAGAAGGAAAAACCTAGTAGAGTGCATTGCTATTGCATTGCAGTTACTAAGTTTGTCCTTTTTACAACATTGTACATTATTTTGCCTTGGCTCTAATGATTGTCGAACGGGCCAGTATTGTCTATTGTAATGAAGTGACTTTGCCCGACTCCCCCATTCACACAAAAAACCTCAAAACTTGGTGTAGCCTAGCTGCAACCCAAGTAAAAGTGCAATAACCATTAAGTCGCCACATATCTGCCATTGGTGCGCATCATATTTTATGGTTATCAATAGGAACTTCATATTATCATATGATTCTTTCATGTGAACTGCATATCCGACAGGAATAGACGGAAGAATATTGCCAATATAGGCAGTACTATTCCTTTAAACTCAATGTTGAACTATAAACAATCTCCATTCCACTGGTTTGTAGTTTATATTTAAAGTCGCCAATAAACCGCCAATGTTATCGCAGAAAACCAAGTTATTTTCCATGTCAAAAATGGTGCTAGGCCTTTATGTCGTTTACGAAAAACACTTACAGAGACATCGTCTTCTAATAGGTTCCACTGCTGCAATCTTAATCCTAGTAGACAATATTCCTATTTAGGGAAATTTAAAACTCATTACGTCGCACTCTTATATTTGTGAACAGATTCTTATTATACAGAGACTGTTCAGTATAAGGCAGACATGAAAGTGAATTTACATGGGATTAAATGTTTTTATTATATAAAAATAATATATATTATTTTAAGCAATAGGGGGTTAGGACTTCGGATATGGTGGATCATCCCTGACGACCCACCATGCGGTGTTATCGTGGTAAATTTTCTTAACTTGGTGAAAATGTAGATTTGGCAATGTAAGATCCATATATTGATATTACAATACAAATATACCACATGCGTTCTTGTGGTTACAGTGTTAATATATTAGAGATGCATGACGTCACGTATCTCTTAAACGTGAACTAATATTAAGAAAAAAAGTTTATTTTCGGTTTTAGCACACCTAAAATAGTAAGATTTAGTTGATTTTATTTTATATACATTTTCGTTGTTGTCCAGTGCTATCATTGTGTAATAGCAGTGCGTTTCTGTGAGTATTGAAATTGTTACTTATATGCTGGAACCAATCAGTTTATCCTACCTTAACAATTATTCAAGATTTTTAATGCGTTCGTGTCGTCTACAGACCCATTATTTTTAAGGACCTTCCCAGACTAGAATTGAGGAAAAAACGAATGAAAATCATTTTAACATCTCACCAAGCGAAGTTTTTGTCTTTCAAGTCTTCTCGAAAGGCAAAGACAAGACAAAGTGCAGTTCAACCGAGGAACGAATGAATGAAATAAGATATTGATGAATGATATTGATTAACATTATGAAGGTCTTAGGCAAAACAATCTTTATTATACTAGAGTCACAAATTAAATTTGAAATTGGTAATGGATGCATTATATGTATGTTAAATTTTATTTAATAATGTATCAACCCCCATCCCTATTCCATTTACGGTTACCACATACCGTATTGCTAGAGACTAACGGCTGATAGCCCTTGGGGTAGCGGTGTATGACCGAGGATCGTGGTTCGGAGCCCACGTAAAAGCTGTATGTCCCCTCGGAGATGACCCTACCAGGAGAACAAAGAGGGAAAAAATTTAAATATTTTATTGTTACAATACATATTCTCCTCGAATAGATTCACGTTACATCTAGGAAAATAATTTCACATTTGTGAATATTATTGCGATTATCAAAATATTTTTGTAAGAACAAAACTTTAGAGACGAAATGTTTATCCTTACCGGTATTATTTTTTATAGTTATGAAAATATACAATATTTAACATTACTTACAGAAAAATAAACAAATTGTTAACTCGTTGTTGTTATAAGAACTGATTTTGATGATTCAATTTCATATAGCAAAGTAATTTCCTTTAGAAACTTTTTAATCTTGTCATTTCCGTCTAACACATTGGACTTGTATTTCACCGTCTAATACATTGAAATTGTCTTTCGTTTCCAAAGGAAATCGTTGTCTGTTTGATCCTTTTTCATTAAATGATAAAAAGGGCATTTAAAAACAGGTCCTCGATATGACTGTAAAATTATGAAACATGTTTATTCTTCCCACGGCCGAACAATAACGTGTATGGGATATATGATTATGAAAAATTATACAGACGAAGTGTAAATGTCATGAGATAAAAACAAATTTATTGTCGCACTTTCTAAAAGCTAAAATAAAAAAGAGAAATACAAACAAATAAATATTTACGATGAACAAATTTAGAAATTTACAAATAAGGTTCTGTATATTCCGACGAAAGAACACGGCACGACCATCGCTGTCGACGAAACGAATTGAGGCAGAGCGTAATTGAGTTACAGTCTCGCCCGATGTTGCCTCCGATATTTCGGGAAACCGATGCCTCAGACAAATTCGGGACTTAAGTTTCAACAAACCAAACTGGCAAAGTAAATATGGCAATTGGAAATAATTTGTACTTCATAACGTGCAAATAATTTGTCCTGCTGGCATCAGGTTGGAAGGACTTTTGTACAGAGCATTTTATCATGGTGATAAAGCTATCTACACTGAGAGAAGATTTTTACTACCGTTATAAAAATTGTAACTACAGTCACAAAAAATACCTACATAGGGGACTAAAAATAGCTCTGACTGAGTAAAATTGATTTTGCTAAGTATATCATTGCCGTAGTAGTAAAGGTACTTTATACATATTATTCGACAGTTACGGCAAAGAAAAATTCTTATGCTAGCAAAGCCACTTGCTACCGATTGAAGAGATATTTTGCCGGCTCAATAAATATATATTGTTATGCCCAGAAAAGGAAAGTTCTTATGTTTATAAACCACTTACCACTGATTGAAAAAACAGTTTGCTGGATCAATAAATGTATTTTCTTACGTCCAGAATAAAGCCAGTTATGTGTGGTAACTTTTTTAAGTGTTTTATTCAAAATATATTCAACAAATTGATTAGATACCAATGTATGGAAAAATTATTATTTCTCAGACCACCCGATGATACCATATACAATAAGGGCGCATTTTGTCTACACAGTAGCACTTTAAAATACTAATTCAGATTGAATGGTACTACCAAGAAAAGGAAGCCTTTTCCATTGATAGGATGTAACCACCTGCAGACCGGTTTCGAACTCTTTTGTTCTCGTCAATACAGGGTACGTGTCCTATCATCAGAGGAGACTCTAATACTTCACGCTGTATTATCAACGGTGGTCGAGAAAATACAACGCGCAGTGCCATCTCCTAGTAGTCCCACACAATCTGAACAGACGTTATTTGAATAAATCAAAAATAAAAAGTATATTTACTTTTCAGGTGGTATTAATATCAAATACCAATGTATGGAAAAATTATCATTTCCCAGACCACCCGATGATACCTTATACAATAGGGCGAGAACAAAAGAGTTCGAAACCGATCTGCAGGTGGTTACATCCTATCAATGGAAAAGGCTTCCTTTTCTTGGTAGTGCCATTCAATCTGAAATAGTATTTTAATGTGCTACTGTGTAAACAAAATACGCTCTTATTATATAAGGTATCATCGGGTGGTCTGGAAAATAATAGTTTTTCCATACATTGTTATTTGATATTAATACCACCTGAAAAGTATAGACTTTTTATTTTTAAATTGATTAGAAATGACAATTATATTATAAATTTAAATCATAATCCTAATATCTATGTTATATACTAGGTATATCAAGTGCAAATAATAACCAGCACCAGCCCGGTGTCACGACAGAACTTTATACCTGTTAAGTTGGGTTGTCATGTAATGTCATGTTGTAATTGTAACGAATTTTAAAAGTAATAGAATTAAATTTTCAATAAAAGTTAATTAAAATAAATGTGATTTAACATCTATATCCTGATATAGTGGACGCAAGATGCAACTAACGCCTTCTCAAAGTTATTTAAAAAAGAGGAATATATTTATATTACTGGCAAACAAAAACTATCAATTATAAATTTTTATATCTACGTATACTTCAAGAACAGTTTGATCTATGGTTATTTTATGGCGTATTCATTACAGATCACCCCGTATGTAATTTTTATCACAAGCCAATGACATTTTTTCTACTCCTATATTAGTATGAACCTACTTATGCACTATGTACTGTTACGTAATGACTGTTACGTAATGACTGTTACGTAATCGGTATATATACAGTGAGGACGTAAAGTAAGGAATAAATTCATTATCTCGCAAACTACAATTTTTTAAAAAAATCGCTCGGACCCTTCGATTTTGTTTTTCGAACGCGCATATTCTGACATAAAATGTAGATATACAGGGTGTTGCAAATAAGAGTGACACAAAAAATTTTTTTTTCTTAAGTAGAACCCACTGTATATTATTGCATGTACGGATTCTTCGGAAAATCCTAAACATTTTTCATGTAGCATGTGCTATACCTTAGCCCAAGCGTTTTGGAGTTATTCTCATTCAAAATTTGAAAACTGGAAAAAGTCATGGAGAAAACAAAGAATAAAATTATTTTAAAAATGTCTTATTTATCGAAAAAACAGTTAGGTGAACTTAAAAATAATTTTTCTAAAGTAAATATTCGAAGTGTCTTCCGTTGGTCAACTGACAATAGCCTAACCGATCTACAAATTCTCGCTGAACATTTCGAACCATTTGGGGTGTAATTTGCCGAATTTCTTGCCGGATGTGATCTTTTAAATCATCTAAATTTGCAGGCTGGCTTTTGAATACTTTTCCCTTAAGGTATCCCCATAAAAAAAAGTCGAGTGGTGTTAAATCGGGTGACCTTGGCGGCCACTCAATAAAACCACCTCTTCCAATCCACCTGTTTGGAAAAGTATCGTCCAAATATGTACGAACTCCCACAGCGAAATGTGGGGGAGCACCATCTTGTTGCAACCAGATATTATGATGTGGCAAATCGGGACGTTCTAACTCAGGAAAAAGGGTGGCCAGAGCTGGAACAAGTTCTTGTTCTAAAAAACTCAAGTATCTCTCGCCTGTTAAATTTCCGTCAAAAAAGAAAGGCCCTATAACAATGTCATCGACAACGCCAGCCCACACATTGATCTTTTGATTAAATTGTGTGTGTCCTTCCCTCATCCAGTGTGGATTTACATCGGACCAATATTGATTATTTTGGGTATTTACGTCACCATTCAAGCAACTCATCGGAAAAAATTATATTTTTTACAAAATTTCTGTTTACGAAACACATATCCTATAAATGCTCACAAAATTCAAGGCGCCTCTCAAAATCCCTTTCCAAAAGTTCTTGGAGAACTTGCATTTTATAAGGATGGTATTTATTTGTATGCAGTATTTTAAGAACTGTTGTTTTTCCAATATCCACGTCACTTGCTACCTGCCTAGACACCACATGCTGGTTATCTTGAACTGCCAGTAAGACTTCTAATTGTTGATTTTCATCAACTTGAAGACGACCAAATCTAGGGACATCTCTTACATGACCGAATTGCCTAAACTTGTACTCAATTTTGCTTACTGTTGATTGTGATATTGTCGGACGATTGGGGTATTTTTGATTAAATAACTCACAAGTTTCTTGCTGTGTTCTAACCCTATCACCGTAGCCCATCATCATCAAAATCTCTATGCGCTGTTTCTCAGTGAGCCGCATTTTAATTTAATTTAGTTATGAAAAAACGAAATGAGTCTTTTGAAAACTAGTAAAACGTTAGGAAAATACACATAAAACTGACAATAACAGTAACTATTGACATTAATAAAATTCTTTTGGTTCTTGCATCATAACTCCAAAGCCTACTTGACTTTTCTTGCGCTTCACGCATGCTGACTACAGGTTTTCCTCAGCGTGCATGAATCAATTCAAGTCTTGATTGATTGCGAAATATCTGATTTTAAAATTTTGAATGAGAATAACTCCAAAACGCTTGGGCTAAGGTATAGCACATGCTACATGAAAAATGTTTAGGATTTTCCGAAGAATCCGTACATGCAATATTATACAGTGGGTTTTCTATTTAAGAAAAAAAATTTTTTTGTGTCACTCTTATTTGCAACACCCTGTATATCTACATTTTATGTCAGAATATGCGCGTTCGAAAAACAAAATCGAAGGGTCCGAGCGATTTTTAAAAAAAATTGTAGTTTGCGAGATAATGAATTTATTCCTTACTTTACGTCCTCACTGTATATATATATATGATATATACTTATAACATGCGAGTCCCGTAAATTGTTGTACAGAATCACATACGAGGCCCATTTTGCACATGCGAGGCCCGAAAACGGGCCTCGCAGTGAAATCGCGTGTATCTAACATTATTTTACCTTCCCTGACCCCCCCACCCACATACTGAAAAATTTTTCAGGGACCCGCAATTGATGTGCATATTCCCTTTTATACGGTTTTTAGTTCGTTCTGCTTTTAACTAGGCGTCGCTTCAATCGTTTTGTATATACTTGCTTTTAACCATGCGAGGCCCCCCGTATATTTGCTAAATATCGAAGTTATTGTGACTTCTGAGTCCCTTAAACATGTCAACACTGTTGATTTGTTAAAGCTTTATAATATGTTATAATAATATCACAAATTAGTTACATTGAGGCGCTATTACGTCATCATCATCTATCTGGAATTACAAATATTATTTTTCGTCATAAATATTTGAGGAAAAGTTCATAGGACATAGTGGGCTAAAATATGCGACTGTTTAGCATGCAATAATGTATAAAACAATTTTATAGCGAACCGCGTTTTAAAAATTATTTTGTAACCGTTCTAAAATATATATAAATTTTTTATCAAAAATGATTTTCGTTGCAAATTATTAAATCCCAAACTAAGAAGATTAATATTTTAGAAGACATTTTTTTTCTATGCTTAACTATTTTGGAAACTTCTTAAAATTTTTTAAGAAAATACTAATGCGATTAGTTACATAAAAAGGGCGCCGTAGAAAATGTGATTATAGTCTATTCATTTTATCAATAGAATTCAGTAGAACAAAACAAATATACGCGACGACCACGTGGACAGCACACATGGTCGCATTAAGAACAATATAAAGGTACAAGCTAATATTCTCGAAACACGATTGACCAATAGCAATAAATTTATGCATCGAGCATGTGGCTATCACGCGCTGATGTTTGTTTATATTTCTGAATGGGTAAAATGAATAGAGTATAATATTATTAATAATTATATTTTGTTTAAACTAACAAATAATATGACCTGGGTATGTAAAGGTCTTCCGTTCTTACTTTTTTTCAAATTCTACCTCAAATTCTACTTCAAGTCCCTCTTAACGATTTGTGTAAAAATTTAATAAAATAGAAATATACAGTGAAAATTGTATATTAAACATCTATTTTCACAAAAGTAGCATTTTTTTAATAAACAACGAAGAACTTTCGTATAGCTTAAACAGAGACAGCTTTTAAATCAGGCTGAAACGTGCTAAATACTTTTTTATAATTTTTTTACCTTTAGAAATTGTCGGAAATAAAGAACAACAATATGGTTTAAATAATTGTATTAATCCAAAAATAGTTTACATTTGGCCGGGATTAAAAGCGGCATGTTTTAAAAATATTTTACAATATACAGGATGGCCCAAAAATGTGTGACAGTATAAAGTTATATTTTTTTAAATGCGACACCCAATATTTTATTGCATATTTAGGTTCGTAGTAGTATCGTTTAGAAGTGCTTCAAATTTTATTTCATTTGGTTTTGTAGTTTCGGAGAAATAAATTTTTAAAAAAACTATTGCAACCTCGGCATTCGATGAAATTTATGACAAGAGGTCTAGAGATACTATGAATCTAATTGCGTTTATCTATTTTATACAGGGTGTTCATAATAAGCTTTCAAAAACGCCACATTTTAAAATAATTTTTCTCAAGTTTTTCAAACGGAACAACCTGTATATTATTAGGCTATTTGACGTAGAATTCATAGACAATTTTTTTGTAATACAAGCATATAAGTTATATCCAGCCGTTTTCGAAATAATTATTGCAAATATCATAAATTATGTTAAAATAGAGTTTTTATTGGGAAATTTTGTTATAGGCGACTAGACTAATAATTGTAAACTAAAGTAAATGTTCAAAATAACTTACTTTTATTCTTAGAGTTTACCGTATTTTAGTTATTTCGATATAAATTTTAAAAGCCTATATTTTTGCTATTTTTTCTTAAAATCAAGCGGTAACTTTTGATTTACATTTGTTATGCATAAGTTCATTTTCTTAATACTATTTTAATAACCTATCATTCATTCCATGCTTATTTTTTATTTTACTATAAACTAAATATAATTTAATTGATTTATTAAGACATTTATAAGGGATTAAACTTAACAAAATAATGAAACACAATTAAAGTTTAAGAAAACAAAGGTTTTAACAAGGTAAAACTGAAGAATCCCTTATTAGACGGTAAATCGGAATTTATTGCCTGGCTCTAATTATATGTTCAAAGGTCCTTCCTTGTTCTTGAAGGCATAGGTGTAGCCTTCGACCAAAATTTGTCTGAACATCTTGAAGAGTTCTTATTCTAATATTTCTAAATGCCTCTCGTATGCTATAGCATAGACTTGTTCTTTGACATATCCCCAGAGGTAGAAATCAAGGGGTGTTAAATCAGGGGACCTAGGAGGCCAAGCTATTGGTCCACCACGTCCAATCCACTGGTTACCTCGCCAATGATAAAAAAATTGTCTTAGCGGCTCATAGCAATGAGCCGTCTTGCTGGAACCAGAAGTTTTGGAGAGTGTCGGCATCTACATTTGAAGTTTGCAGTAAAATGGGCAGATCATGATGAAGAAAATTAAGGTAAACTTGGTCCGTTACACGGTCTTCAAAAAAATATGGCCCAATAATATAAGGCCCTATTATTCCTCCCCACACATTAACCAAACAGCGATTTTGGTTATCTACATGTTGAACCAAATGTGGATTTTCACTAGCATAATAATGCATATTATGTCTATTTACGATTCCGTTATTGCCAAATGTAGACTGGTCAGTAAAGAGAACTTTTGATAAAATAGCTTCTCTAATTTTATTAAGCATCCAATTACAGAATGTAATACTTCTTAAGAAATCATCTTGATAAAGTTCTCGGTGTAATTCGATGTGATAAGGATGATATATATACTTTTTCAAAGTACTTCGCACGCTTGTTTCTTTAACACCGGTTCTCTGACTTACGTTATGATTTTCCTCTACTGCCAACAGAACTATTAATTCATTTTCTTTATTAATAACTACAAATCTTTGCAACAACTTCTCGAACGGTTCTGGTCTCGGCTTTCTGTCAATATCTGGATATCTTTTGGCATTCGCTCGGCTCGCGAGGAGGCAATTTCTTGCACATTCACCCAGTATAAAAATCATATTTACCATTTCTAAAGTTGTAAAATTCGACATTTTATGTAAGTTAGTACGTACGACTGAACAAATATAAATAATTTTATTTGGCTGTCATAGTGACAATCTAAACAAAAAAAAATCATTGCAACTCGATTAAGAATAAAAAATAAAATTAAATAAATAAAAGTAGCAAAAATGTAGGCTTTTAAAATTTATATCGAAATAACTAAAATACGGTAAACTCTAAGAGTAAAAGGAAGCTATTTTGAACATTTACTTTATTTTACAATTATTAGTCTAGTCGCCTATAACAAAATTTCCTAATAAAAACTCTAGTTAAACAACATAATTTATGATGTTTACAATTATTTCGAAAACGGCTGGATATAACTTATATGCTGGCATAACAAAAAAAATTGGCTATGAATTCTACGTCAAATAGCCAAATAATATATAGGGTGTT
Source organism: Barypeithes pellucidus (assembly GCA_963991005.1). Lineage (NCBI taxonomy): Eukaryota > Metazoa > Arthropoda > Insecta > Coleoptera > Curculionidae > Barypeithes > Barypeithes pellucidus. The sequence goes on along the minus strand of OZ022561.1, from coordinate 28,013,354 downwards.
CCATTAAAGATTATTATGAACACCCTGTATAAAATAGATAAACGCAATTAGATTCATAGTATCTCTAGACCTCTTGTCATAAATTTCACCCAATGTTGATGTAAAAAAATAGTTCTGGATTGTTTTTTTTTATTTTTTTTTCAGGACTGCAAAATTTTTTTTTTAGTTTTTAATTTATTTCTCCGAAGTACAAAACCAAATTAAATAAAACTAGAGGCACTTATAAACGGTACTAATACGAACCTAAATATGTAATAAAATACTGAATGTCCCATTTAAAAAAATATATCTTTATGCTGTCACACTTTTTTGGGCCACCCTGTATAATGTAAAATATTTTTAAAACATGCCGCTTTTAATCCAATATCTCAAGCTGTTTTAGTATTTGATAAGTTCTTCGATAACGATTTAATCTTCCGTCCTCGCTTCGTTTGCGGACCCGGTATATCTTACATAAAAATTGAATTTATTTTTTCTCATTAGAGATTTATCTGGGTTAGACACTGGCTCAAAAGTATCGCCATATCACTCGAGGTAGCCAAAAAGTTACTATTTCTTTCTAAACGTTTCGTAAACAACCAATTTTCAATCATTTTATCACTTTTGGCTTTTGCTAAATTCGCAATATCTATTCATTTCATTCATATACTTAACATTAAAAATATTCAATTGTGCAAACACTGCAAGATCAGAGGCCCGACTGCGATAACGAAAGATGCACGTGTACGTTAAAAAGAACTGTTGACTTTTGGCGGGAAATATCTTGGCAACGTCGCAGGGACTCGTAATTATGTTGAAAACGCCATTTATATACAGCGGGCCTCGCATGTTAATTAACTGTAGGAATGGGACTCGTATGTACACTGCACACTTGTATGTTTGAATTTTAGAAATATCTTACCCCTCAATATGAGTTATTATTTACCGTTATTAGGCCATTTAAAAACACCTTAATATACAGTTTAAAAAGCATCCCTTCGAGTGGGCCTCTGGTGGCCTATTCAATATATCGGGCCTCGCTTTTATATCTGGATACGTATATATATATATATATTGATAAAGGGTACCATGTCACCTCCAAAGTATATACTGAAGAGCCGTTGTCACCTCATATATGACGTTGTCGCCTCCGATTTCGGAGGCGACAACGTTTTTTCCATATTTTCAGTAGTTCTGACCTCAGATGACCTTTAACGTGCTAATAGCAAAATTTTTGTCGGAGGTCACAACGTACCCACCATACCCCCAAAAAAAGTTTTTAGTTCCGGTATAGATCACCGGCGCTAGTGCTGCATAAAAAGTTTACGGAAGGCACGATTACGCCTCCGATCATATAAATCGCATGTATGCGTCACATACGGTTGACGTACGTAACTTTCCCGCCTCCGCTAAATGGCAACGTCGGTGAGGAGGTGATAAGGACGCTTTCGTATCATTTCATACCATATTTGCAGTTCGCCAATTAAAGACGTGGTAGTGTATAATGGAATGGTCCCAAAAAAATATTTTTTTTAAATTTTGATTCGCTGTAACGCGAAAAACTTGTCTTTCTGCTAAATAAGTAAAATAAAGCAAAGAAATATTAATATCTTTATTATCATCCTCGAAAATACAAAAAACCATTATCAAATTTAACATTTTTTCGTAATTAACAAAAAAAATGTTGTCCATGTTAGTGAAACGTTACAAGTTTAGATAACTAATAAATAGCACAGAGGTGATAATTAAATTTAAAAACTATAATAATTTTGTTTAAAAAATAAATTATTAACCCTGTTTGTAACTCCAAAGTTGAAAAATGTTAGAAACTATAACATTACGTCAATTGTTATAGTGTTTTACTAATTCTTTTTGGTACTACTTCTAAACTCTGATTTGTGCGGAACCCTTGGTATTCTAGATAGAGAAAAAGCGTTGTTCTAATGACCCCATCCCTAAACTTCGTACTGACAACTTTTGTGACGCTTTTGACACCAACTGTTCACACATCGCTCTACTACTTGAGTATGATTGATGTCCAATCAATTCCATTCAGCTGCTATTCTTGACTTTATTAAAGATAAAATTCCTCCATCGCTTACTATTTGCAACATGGACGGCGGACGATTAAAGGTACTCCAATCTATCATTTCGGTGAAGTTAATGTCTACGTCTAATGTGTGTCTAATGAAGTTACTGTCTAAAATAAATTTTGTTTCGGTGTCACAAAGTTTCTAATTGGCCCATTCTTACGAGTTTTGTTTCGCGCCTTCATTATTCTTCTAATACTTAATTCTCTGATGTTTTTTCTTCCATCATCAAAAACATGCTCCAAATCAAATTTTCGAGATGAGCAAACATAAGACGCATCACAGGATCTACTACTTTAAGTATATTTTCAAGTAGGAATCTTGATGTTTCTATAACTTCAAATACATGCTTAGGGCTATTTGTAAATTATTTGCGTTTCTTGATATTAAATCAGACAGGCAAATAGGACTTTAGGATGAAAGAAACTGATACATTATATTCATCTAAAGAATTTATCACAACTAAGTACAATCTGAGACCTCTGTTTGCCGCAGTTAACCATGTTAAAGTGTGAAAGTGGGCCTGGATCATGAACAGCCAATTCTTCTGGACAATTACCTAATTGTATTACAGTATTAAAGTCCAGGAGATATTGAACATCTTTAATTAACACTTTTAGATCAATTTCAGGAATCTCTCTCTGAACGCTATCAAAACTTACCACTGGAAGTTTTCACAACCATTAAGATGAATTGGAGTACCTGCCATCTTTCGCTACCAACCAGACTAAGCGATGAGGGAATTTATCTTTATTAAAATCAGGAACAGTCTGAATTAAATTTCGACAAGTTTTCATGTCATACTCAAGCAGTAGAGCGATTTGTGAAGTTGCATGGTGTCAGAAGAGTTGCTAGTGCCGAGTTTAGGAATGTGTCTTAACCACAACAACGCTTCTTTCTCGATAACGTTTTTCGCACAAATCGGAGTTTAAAAGTAGCACCAAAAAGAATGAGTAAAAGACTTAATTGACTATTGACATAATGCTATATATAGTTTGTAACATTTATCATTTTGAAATTTTGATGTTACAGAGTTAATCATTTATTTTTGAAATCCAATGCACGACCAATACATACTGAAATATATTTTAATTTAATTCTCTGCTATTTCTTACTGATCTAAACCATAGCATTTAACTAACATGGAGAAACTATTTTTGTTAGTTACGCAAAAATGTTAAATTTGATTAATTTTTTAGATTTTCGAGGATATGCGCGACCTGAAGATATCAACCGATTTCTTGTTTCTTTCCTTTATTTCACTGTCTGTCTGTTAGGCCAATCTCCCGCGGTATACCGAACAAAATTTAATAAAACATTTTTACAGCCCACTCTAGTGAATAAGTTCAGTATAATCTGATAATTATGTCATCCAGTACTGAAAAACTGCTAAGCCTTTAATTATTATGGGACCACAAATTGGACTTTTATACAAATTGGACTTTTATTTGTCTACAGGGTGTATATCCAAAAACTCAACCGTTTGATAATGGAAAAACTATAACTGGGAAAAATATGAAAATCAAATTTAAATTGTTAATGTGAAAACTTCCCGCCCTTAATATATCGTTTCAAATAAATAATTAAAAGTGAGAAGACACGTGAATGTTATTGTAAAGGGAGACTATTTGCAACTTTCGTGGTTTAACCCTCTGGGAAGCGTAGATGTCATCCTTAAAATCTTAAATGGGTAAGTGGTACACCATTTTAGAGGTCGTTTAAATCTCTCTCCAATTATTAGTATTTTTTGAGTAGTAATTTCCAAGAAATCGAGTTCCAAAAATAGATTTATTTATGTAATGCTTTAGTCGATGAGTTTGCTGGTAAAGACTTGGAAAGGGTGTAGTAACTACCTACGTACCCCCAAATCATCCTGCTAAAAGAGGAATGAACATAATAATGTTTTTAAAATAATAACTTATACCCATAAATCTCAGTGGAGGCCGTTCTACTTCCGTCCAATTTTGTAACGCGATTTCTAGGAAACTACAACTAAAAGAATAACAAATTATTGTTATTACTGGAAACAGATATAACTACCTTTAAAATTGTGTGCAACATGACCCTGCTTCCTATTTAAGAACATTAGGGTAACATCTACCCCGTCCCAGAGACTTAAACCCCGAAAGTTGAAAATATTAATTAACAGCGTACTCGTTCTTAAAGAAATTGACGTGTTTTTCCAATTTTTAATATTATTTACTGGAAACTAGATATTAAGGGTCGGAGTTTTCAATGTCCTATATTACCTAAAAATGTCGCGTGCAGTCCGGAAAATAAATATGAGTTTTTTTTTCAGAACAGCCCTTGTTATTTAATTTGGGCTGATTTCTCTGTAGAAAGGGGTATACTTGACAAGACTTCGTTTAATTATTAGATCTTAATACATAACTCTCTAAAGGAAAAACTAAAAATGGAATTTTAAAAAGTGTCACAAGTAAATTTTTTCAAATAGTAAGCCAAATTTATCTAGTTAGCGAGGATGGCTTTATAAAGCAACAAATCATACACGCAATATAGGATCACTTGTTCTTGATTTATTTAGCACTTGATGTTAAATTGTCAATATGTATTTGTCAATATGTATTTTGAAAACTACAAATTTTCGAAATATATGACTATAAGAAGTTAACCGTGTTTTAAATAAATTTAATCATAGTTACTATAAAATTATAAAAATACACAGACTTTCACAGTTTTCTTAATTTAATTTTTATCTTCTATTTTGAGTGCCGTGTAATAACAATGGTTCCTTTTTACAAATAAATTAGCTCAAATTAAATAATGAAGGAAAATTGATAATTATTTGCCGGCCTCCAACGACATTTTTACATAAAATTTGAAATATGTCAAAAACGGTTAAACTTAGTTATAGGTAGGATATTAAATGTATTTAGAATTGTAAAATAAGCAACTTGACATTTACTTGATTCTTGAAAATATTTTAGCCGCCCTATCGACCTTAACATACGACGAAATATCCAAAATTGTACTAATTATAGTTTACCGATAATCGACCATAGGAATTCCTAGGGGGCACTATATATTATATCACACTATTTAAAATATTTCATTATAATGTCACATAGCGTCTGAATAATCTTCCATTCGTCTTGATATTCACCTGCATCTAGATCTTAAATTATTAATTGTTAATGTTTAACAATTCAATTATTAATTTGTAATATCCTTGCCATTACAATCTAAACATCTTTCATTCTATATTTTTTTATTGTTTTCATGTTTCAGATTTACATTCACATTTGACACCGAAATAGAAAATGCGCCTTTCAGTCTGACAAATATATGGTAGAAACTGTCCGCTTACATAAATATTTATATTAAATATCCAGCATGCGGATACAGAGGTGTCTATATGACCTCCGACAATGTGGCAACACTGTCGGAGGTAATAACGGCACCAGGATATAGGCGTATATACAATCTTCGGAGGCCACATAGTACTTTCTGTGTTCCCCATATATGACCCGTTAAAAATTAAAAAATCTTTTCCCCTCTCAAGGAATCTGGATTGGTTGTTATTTCAACACCCCATATATAATTTTTTTTTCGATGTAAACCCCTGGGAACACCCGGAGGCCAGGTCGCCTCTTCTGTATACCGGAGGCGACAACATACCGTGCACCAATATATATATGTTACGTAACAGTTCCGTAAATCACATTACCCGTGATATGCCAAAATCGTCAATAATTCCAATAGATTTTGTGCAAAGTTGGCTGTGAGTTTCATTGGGTCGCCTTGACGACGTAAATGTCAAGAGATTTTATACGTCAACATTTTTAATTTGTATATTTTTGGGTAAAGTATGAGTGACTACGATATTCAGATTGAGGGAACGCCAAGGGAAATTACATTATAAACTGCTTCCGCAGCAAATAATTTATTACTAGAAAAATCCAGGGAGTGACATGAAAAAGGGTATCAAAAATGTATTGACTGGTGTACTGATAACCATGTGAGTACCGACACAAAATGTTTTATTAGCATATTTCGATAATTTAACGTAAATATGAAGTCGTAGAAAAAATACAATACACAACTCGAGTGGTAAGCCTATTACACACTCTTTCGAAGTACGATAAGTTTCGGAATCGTGTAAAATAGGCGTTTTACTACACTCTAGATATGTAATATACTATTAATATCATCCAAACCGTCATAGATATGTTCTTCGGTTACGGTTCTCACCTAACTCGGGTCGAATTTACGTTCATTTTACATCCCAAGTTCCAATTACGCCCCCGTTTGTTTCTGTTGCCTTGTAATTAATCGATTCAGAGACAGAGCAAGCCCAGACCATCGACAACAGAAAGCGGAGTCGGCCGTTCGATTCTACGATATTATCGCATTATTCGGCAATAAATACTTATAATTTAATTAAAATCCTTTGTGCTGTACAGGGTGTCGGGAGGAACGGACCAAACTTCAAAATGGTATTGTATACGTAAAAATACTGTAAAATAATCATTTTTCTTTCCTAATCTGATTTTTACTTGTTTTCAAGTTTTTTACAATTAAAGAGGAAATTTTCGGTAAACATGTGGTGTGGCATTTATGGTTTTAGGATGAAAAAAATTTCTATTTTGGATTCATTTCAAAGCTAGTTCGATACCGTTTTCAGTATCGAACTGAGCTTGTTTCGGAACCGTTTTTATCCTTTTTAACGGTTGGTAATACGGTCATGTAAACTCCTGGACAAAATTAACGCAACATTATAAATTTCCCATATTTTTTATGCTATTTTTTTTCTGAATTTCTGATCCGATTTGAATGATTTTTTTTGCATTGTATGTTGGTTCCTTGATAATGTCATAGTTTTCGCTGTTTATGATAAAAATTGAATTTTCGATTTATACTGGGTTTACTAAAAATGCTATGTTATTTTCCGAAAATTCGTATCACTCTGTGGAGTATTTTAGCAAGCGAAGCATATTGCAGTTGACATTAAATGGTAGGTCCATCTTCTTTCCCCAACATTTTTTTTTTGGTTTACTGCATTTTCTCTGTTATTAAAGGAGATACATTGTTTTATAGTGTAACATGTTTTTATAGACTTTAAAATTCAACACGTTCATTTTTATTTGACCTTTGTAACTTTAAAACACAACATCTGCTGACACATCGCTTGCAATGTCAGAAAAAGTCCATAGTCTACTTGAAAACATTTAACAATGAATGTGTTTAATATTAAAGTCTATAAAAACATGTTACACCATAAAATGGTGTATCTCCTTTAATAACAGAGATAAAGAAGTAAACCCAAAGAAGAAAATGTTGGGGAAAGATGGACCTACCGTATAATGTCAACTGCAATATGCTTCGCTTGCTAAAATACTCCACAGAGTGATACGAATTTTCGGAAAATAACATAGCATTTTTAGTAAACCCAGTATAAATCGAAAATTCAATTTTTATCATAAACAGCGAAAACTATGACATTATCAAGGAACCAACATACAATGCAAAAAAAATCATTCAAATCGGATCAGAAATTCAGAAAAAAAATAGCATAAAAAATATGGGAAATTTATGATGTTGCGTTAATTTTGTCCAGGAGTTTATGTTTCTTTGCAGAAACAGTTACTAAACTAACCTCACACATGTGTATTTTCTTTGTAAAGCTGAACACAGCACTATATTATTTTACAAATAAATCAATTTAAAGGTTCATATTGTTTAATTATTTAAGAGAGTTTTCAATTTTCACGGCAAAATGTCAGACACGGATAATTTATCAAAGGATACCTTGAGAATCATAATTAGGAGAAATACAGGACCGTATCCCAAAATTTCCTGATGTTGTTAAAAAAAAACCTCGAAACATCATTAAACCACAATGTGTCATACATCGTTGCATTCGGGAGAAAAAAAAGCGGATTACAAAACAATTAGCGCTGTTAGATAGAGCGGAAAAAGTGGCAATGCAAAAGTGCAATTTACTTTAGAATTCGATCTCAAAAAAAAATCAGAAAAACAATATAACCATTTTTCAGAATTTCGGGTTTTTCCGGATATCTCCGGAACTACTTGGAATTTTAAAACTTTCTAAATGGCATATTATCAGGCACGCAACTTTACCTCCATTTAACCGACATCGTATCTCTTGCGGTTTCCAAGGTCCCTGTACTGGCCCTCCTTATCTTAGACACGTTGTATATGAAACTTTATTTATTCGTAATTATGTTATATCTTGAAAACAAATTAAAATCGTATAAGGACATATGAGTTTCTTTATATTATTTTCACTTGCACAATACACTCCTGTAGTTTGGTCCGTTTCTCCCCTCATCTTGTATTTTTTGCGTCTTCTGGTTACAAAAATTAAATGATCGTCTTTTAATTGACTAACCATTTTTTTTTGTAATTAAACTAGGGGTTTCAAGAAAGACAAGCCATCAAGTACTGTATGCTACTATTTATGGTTAACTATCGTTTCATCTTTCACTGTAAGGGCCCCGGTAGCCCTTTAGGAAGCTAATAACCACCAACAGTTTGGGATAATAATAAATAGAGCTCTATCTGTATGTCACAATTTTTGTATACTTTTTCATTTAGATAGAATACCTACGAATAATTGTATTTTATATCACTAAACAATATTATTCCCTGAACTAAGCGAATAATTTTTTTTCAGGTATAGCTCATCACTTAGGTCTTCCAGGTCATCCACATGAATGGGCACTGTTAGGTGGACGACACCCCTATCCACATGGACCATTGATTCCGCATCCACACCATCACCCTCCCCTCTTCCCCCCGCATATGTTCGCAGCTTTAGACCGTCCAATTAATACTTCTCCAAGAATAGCAAATGGTTAGTGTTTTTATTTAAAATTTATTTTCCATATTACTTAGTTTTTCCTTTTATTATGTGTTGGTATTAGTAATTTATTTTTCAGAAAACTGCCTTACGCAGAAAATTATCTAAAATAATTTTGTTAGAGAATATTAATATAAAATTGGTAGAGAATATTACTATAAAATTGAACACACTTAAAAAAATCATGTGGTATATTTTTAAAAGAACATTGATGCTAATTTTATAATAAAGATTTTAATATAGGAAGGATACGCAGAATTGTCTTACACGGGCCGAGTTACATCTTACAGTTTGATCATGTGATCTTTAAAAACTTCATCGAAAATGCAAATGGTCAAATAATCGACAATGCTTCATATTATTTCATGGTTTGCGTCGACAGAATGGTTTGATCCATAATTTAAATACTGTATGTTACTATATACTGAAATTTAATTAGTATATTCGTTCTTCTGGGCAATTACGTCTAGGAATGTAGTATGTTGACATTTCTTTCATCCAAATATAAATTCAATTTCATTTTATAAAATTGTTTCCATGGCTAATTGACCAAAAATAGTAATATTTAGCTATTAACTGCTTAGAAACATTTAGTCAGAAAATCAGTCATAAATGCTTAATCGAGTCAAATATAAAAAAAAACTCAAAGAGTGTTGTTTGTTGAGAATATAAGAGGCTTTAACCTGTAAATCCCTATTATTTGAAAACAGAAAGAACTTATTTTTGCGACTTGTTTAAAGTAACTTTTTATTTTAACTTTCCCTGTATGATATTGTAATTCGATCTTATCATCAATCAATATAGTTTAAAATCTACCTATACCTATTTCTATCTTTTCAGAATCATCATCGACATCCTTGGGCCCCATATCAATAAACTGTAGCTCGGCTCACAGCACAACCACACCCAAAACATCTCCAACTCAAACTGGCCTCCTTACTACAGCAGAAGGATCTAAGTCTCCACAAGAAGACGACATATCAGTTACGGCCTCCCCGACGCCAAGTCCGCAGCCTCACCCCGCTTTTCCGGGGGTTACACCTCCTACGTCACAGAGTAACCAGCAGCAGTTGTTTAACAACGCGCTAGCGGCCAGTTTGTTTCTCAAAACTCCTCTTCTACCTCCTCCAAGTCAATGGTTTTATTCACAGTTTTACCCCAGCGACTGGAGCTGGATGAACTTAAGGCATCCTTCACTAGCACCATCAATACTGTCCCCACCAGAAGACTCTATATCTCAAAACCCGGATAGCTCTAGCGAAAAAGTAGATGTGACAGAAATAGATGACGATGCAAGTAAAGATAAAGACAAAGAAATTGAAAACCTAAGCTTACGAGAGCTAGACAGAGATAACAGTAAAAAGATATCGGGTGAGGGGGTCAATTTAAGTATAAAAGGTAGAAAAGCGGCTATTACTTTAGTTAGACAAAGAGAAGAGTTAGGTGCTAGTATTAAGGAGGGAGTAAAGGGTGGTAAAAGTGTGGTTAGAAATTCCGATGTGTGGAGGCCATATTAGTTCTATCTAAAAGCTGGGTTCAGGTGCAATATTTGTTCATGTGGTGTCTTCAATTATTTTTGTAAAAATTAAACAAAAAATATTATAAATTTGACACTAGAAAGATTCATCTTTACTGTGAACTTAAATGTTTATTCGTCAGTGGTGTGACATTGATTTTAAAAGTTTATTTCTATGGGTAATCGAATAAGTGAATCATTCTGTAGCACTAACGAAGAAACCTATTGTTCCGTTTACTTAAATAAGTCCATGATAGTTATTATTACTTGGTATACATTGTAACACATCCAAATAAAGTACCTTTTTAAATATAGATCGGCACTAAATAAACAGTACTATCAAGAAACCCTATAGGTAAAATAAATTATCAAGAATTTTACAAACCTTTGTACATATTTGTGTAACTAAATAGCTATATAATTGTTATGTAAATATAAATTTTTGTTTTTAGGTATTTTTTGTTACATTACGGTTTTGTAAATAAAAATTGTTGTAAAAATGTTTCATGTTTAATTTCCGATCCTTAATGTTCACCCAGTTTATTTTACTAAGGTTTTATTAAGAAATAAGTTCATTTATCTATTGTGTGGTGGATCTAGTGTCTGGTAAATTTTGTTAAGGTTTGTTCCATAAACATTTAAACATATAAAAGGGGAGACAAAATGGCAACGCTGTAATAGGGTATACGTTTCGATAATTTCGATCTAACATAAATAGGTAATCGTTGTAGGTATTTTTTACAAAAATATAAAGAAATAATTAATATTTTTCCAATATTTACTTAAATATAGAATTAGCTACACCACTGCTTTACCTAAAAAAAACATAACCTCATTATTCTCACTTGCCGACGAAATATTAATCCGGGGTTAGAATAGTCGAATTTCTTACTCACCACGCACTGACGAACCATTATAGATGGCTAATAAATAGCTCTAAATAGTTTTTGTTTCAAAAAACACTAAAAATTAATCCAAAAACACAATAGATCACAAACAATCACAATAGCAGCACCGATAAACCGGTAACAACACCGCCGACGATAATGAATGAAAAAACTACAAGGTCATTTTTACACTAGCGGGTAAAAATGAGCATACAGCGTTGCCACTGTGATTTCCTTAAAAAAATTGGATGTTCTTGGGATATATACAACGTGTGCAAGATAAGGAGGGCCATTACAGGGATCTCGGAAACCGTAAGAGATACCAAGTCGGTTAATTAGAGGTAAAGTTGCGCATATACGTGCCTAATAATATGCCGTTTAGAAAGTTTTAAAATTCCGAGTAGTTCCGGAGATATCCGGAAGAACCCGAAATTCTGAAAAATCGTTTTATTGTTTTCCTGTTTTTTTTTTAGATCGAATTCTAAACTAAATTACACTTTTACATTGCCACTTTTCCGCTCTATCTAACAGCGCTAATTGTTTTGTAATCCGACGAGTCGTCTTCGAAGGGCCATTATCAACTTTTTTTTTTGTAAATACGGTCCTATTTTTCTGATATTGCAATTTGATAGCTTTTTTTCTTCCTAACGCAATGATGTATGACACATTGTGGTTTAATAACGTTTCGAGGGTTTTTTGAACAACATCAGGAAATTTTGGGATATCTCATAAGTAAGCTCTAAATTTTTTACTTATGTTGGACTAATTCAATAAATAACAAATAATTTAATAATAAACCACAAATAAATGAACAAAAATCATACCACAACAGTAATAAAACGAACAACGAAAAAAGTAAGGAACTACATAATCAGGCGTTCAAAATGATTTCCGTTATTATCTAAGCACAAATAACATTTTCTAACTGCCACATACCAGTTTTTTTGAGATAAAATAAAACACGATAGAATATCAAATTTTTCAGCATTTGTAAAATTATGTTCCATTTTCTGGAAAATAAGAAACCTCCTAAAACGCTTTCAAACGATCACAATGGGAATGTCAAGTGAAACAAATCACGCGTCACCATCTTAATTTTTTTCTTTCAAACGCCTACTTTTCTTTTAAATCCCGAATCAGCAGAAGTTTGAAATAATGTTTCTGTATTTTGTTCACTTATTTGTGGTTTATTATTAAATTATTTGTTATTTATTGAACTAGTAAAACATAAGTAATAACTTAAGAGCTTACTTAAGAGATATTATTTATAAAATTAGGAGAAATACAGGACCGTATCCCAAAATTTCCTGATGTTGTTTACAAAACCCTCGAAACGTCATTAAACCACAATGTGTCATACATCGTTGCATTCGGAAGAAAAAAAGCTTTCAAATTAGAATATCAGAAAAATAGGATGGTATTTAAAAAAACAAAGTTGATAATGGCCCTTCGAAGACGACTAGTCGGATTACAAAACAATTAACGCTGGTACATAGAGCGGAAAAAGTGGCAATGTAAAAGTGTAATGTACTTTAGAATTCGATCTAAAAAAATCCAGGAACACGATTTTTCAGAATTTCGTTTTTTTCCGGATATCTCCGGAACTACTTGGAATTTTAAAACTTTCTAAACGGAATATTATTAGGCACGTAAATGCGCAACTTTGCCTCCATTTAACCGACTTCGTATCTCTTACGGTTTCCGAGATCCCTGTCCTGGCCCTCCTTATCTTGGACACGTTGTATAAATAACTTTACGAGTAGAAAATTTAGAAAATATACACACATATTTAGTACAATATTTTTTCTTAATAGGTACACATGAGAAATGCATTCAATATAATTAATATTATACTTTTCGGTTTCAAACGCAGGCGGTAGATTTAGGACTCTCAGTACAGACTTGGCATCATTGATTACTGTTTAAAACTTTGTATGATTCTGACTATTCTATATATTTACACACAAACACTGAAAAACAACATAGAATGTTATTTAACGATATCGCCAAATATGACAGTTGTTAATCTGGTAGTGTCAAACGTGAAAGCAGGTATGAAAGACAGCTGTTTCAATAAGGTCTGTGTCTAATTAACAGGAAACGACAAAGAAAAATCCAAATCCGCCTAAGAATGTGAATTGTTTATTCTGCAAAGACTGTGAACCAAATTCGTATCATTCTTGATCCTTGATTTATAGTTATTTGTGGAACACTATGCTTACGAAAGGCCGTTTTTTCTATTTTTTTTTTCCCAAAGTTGCTCTTTCGAAATAAAAAATAAAAAAAATAACCTTGAATTTATAATAATTTTTGCAAACTTCGCGAAAGAGCATAGGGTCAACATCAAGACACATTTTCAAATAAAACTTTTTCGATATCTCGTTATCTAATACCAGTTTTTCCTGACAAAATATTTTTTTTCAATTTTCCAGTCAAACGAGTATTGACGTGACAAATGTTAAAATAAGTTTGCAATCGGCGTAAAATTTTTTTTTTAATAATTCAACAATAAGAAAGCTGTCTGGCTTGTTAGAGAGAATACTACTTCGCTTCTCTATTTTAAACGCGAATTTGGGTTATTCATTTAAGCTAATATAGAAACCCACTTAAACTTGTCCAGATATTAATGTAAAAATGGCGATACAAGAACACTTCCCCTTATCCTGCTCGATTTATTTTCTAATACAAATAAACGACAGTTTCTCCCCCCTAAAGAAGCACAATCACGCAGTAAAAATTTAAATGTAGACGAATTTTTAAATTCTTAAATGGTGCGTGCGGTTTAAATATCCTGCTGAGAAGCTATATCCTGCTGGCATTCTCTCAGATTTATTCTTATATCCCTTCTCTATATTCCACTTTAAATGTAAATTTCCTTTTTTATTCGTATTTTCAATACAAATTTGCATATTTTGGTTGTTTAAAAATCGCGAAGAATTAAAAAGTGATATTAACATCTGTTTTATTTAGACTTTTTGCAGAGCATTGAATAAATTCGATTTAAAAAGGCTCACATATACAACGTGTCCAAGATAAGGAGGGCCAGTACAGGGATCTGGGAAACCGTAAGAGATACGAAGTCGATTAAATGCAGGTAAAGTTGCGCATTTACGTACCTAATAATATGCCGTTTAGAAAGTTTTAAAATTCCGAGTAGTTCCGGAGATATCCGGAGAAAAACGAAATTCTGAAAAATCGTTTTATTGTTTCCTGGTTTTTTTGAGATCGAATTCTAAAGTAAATTGCACTTTTGCTTTTCACTTGTTCTGCTCTATCTAACAGCGTTAATTGTTTTGTAATCCGACGAGTCGTCTTCGAAGGGCCATTATCAACTTTCTTTTCTTAAATACGGTCCTGTTTTCTGATATTGGAATTTGATAGCTTTTTTCTTCCGAATGCAACGATGTATGACACATTGTAGTTTAATGACGTTTCGAAGGTTTTTTGAACAACATCAGGAAAATTTGGGATACGGTCCTGTATTTCTCCTAACTTTATAAAGAAGAAAGTATGCTATATATTTTTACTTATGTTGAAGTAGTTCAATAAATAACAAATAATTTAATAATAAAGCACAATTAAGTGAACAAAATACAGAAACATTATTTCAAACTTCTGTTGATTCGGGATTTAAAAGGAAAGTAGGCGTTTGAAAGAAAAAAATTAAGATGGTGACGCGTGATTTGTTTCAGTTGACATTCCCATTGTGATCGTTTGAGAGCATTTTAAGAGGTTTTCTATTTCCCAGAAAATATGGAAGATAATTTGACAAATGCTGAAAAGTTTGATATTCTATCGCATGTTTTATTTTATACCAAAAAAACTGTTATGTGGCAGTTAGAAGATGTTATTTGTGCTTAGAGAATAACGGAAATCATTTTGAACACCTGATTATGTAGTTCCTTACTTTTTTCGTTGTTCGTTTTATTACTGTTTTGGAATGATTTTTGTTCACTTATTTGTGGTTTATTATTAAATTATTTGTAATTTATTGAACTAGTTCAACTTAAGTAAAAAATGTACAGGACCGTATCCCAAAATTTCATGATGTTGTTCAAAAAACCCTCGAAACGTCATTCAACCACAATGTGTCATACATCGTTGCATTCGGGAGAAAAAAGCTCTCAAATTCCAATATCAGGAAAAGAGGACCGTATTTAAAAAAAGAAAGTTGATAATTATCCTTCGAAGACGACTCGTCGGATTCCAAAACAATTAACGTTGTTAGATAGAACGGAAAAAGTGGCAATGAAAAAGTGCAATTTACTTTAGAATTCGATCTCAAAAAAACCCAGGAAAACAATAAAACGATTTTTAAGAATTTCGGTTTTTTCCGGAACTACTCGGAATTTTAAAACTTTCTAAACGGCATATTATTAATCACGTAAATACGCAACTTTACCTCCATTTAACCGACTTCGTATCTCTGACGGTTTCCGAGATCTCTGTACTGGCCTCCTTATCTTGGACACGTTGTATTTCATAATAAAATTCAATTCCTATCATCGATTAGGATATTTTATTATTTATGGGTCAAAGTAGCTTTATTCGGTTTTACCCAATAACTATTCTTTCAGGAGTATGCTCAGTTTAAATATACCCGTGCGGGTTTTAAAGTTCTGATTTAGAACGGTACTAGAATCAGAAGTTTGACGTTCAGGTTAATATCAGAACTGTTTTAGAACAGTCCTAGAACAGTCAGAATCGTCCCTGCTTTGGAGCAAGTACCGTTTTCGGATTATTTGTTATACATTCGCACACACTTCACATATTTCATCGATTTTGGAATTGTGAGGTGTGCATGGTATTCAGTCTTGGAGTAGTGCATTTTAGGGTTAATTTGTTGATAGTTGTTGTATTTTCAAACAATTAGTATTGATTTGATAAATATCATAGAATCATCTAATTCATCCTCGTCAGCATCTGAAAATGAAGATGGCTTGTTGGGAATATAACCTTAAAATTAATGGAAACGACGAGGTCCGAAATCTGACAAATTAGGTTAGGTTAGGTTATGATTTTAGAACTCTGTTGACAGTCCTAGAACAGTCTGTGATATCAAAACCAGGTATAGTTTGCCCAGTTTTATTTGAACGATTCCGTCAGAAGGACTTTCTTTAGAAAAAAATCGATAGTTTTGAATTTTCAGGAAAAATCGGACTGAGTTATCAACACAGCGTATTTATTGTCCAGTTAATAAATTATTGTTTGATCACGTCTATGTTAAGACGCTTTCAAATAGTTTCCTCTCCTTGTTCACCATACGGAATCGTTCAAATAAAACTGTGCAAACAATACTACAAATAAATGTTCTGCGCAGTCAGCAGATCGTTCGATAATTGCGGTCAAAGAATTGAACCTGAATAAACCTAATAGGTTTGTTCCAACACCCTATTTTTGTATCGTTCTAGAACCGTCAAGTGCGCAGGCGTTAATTTTGCACTGTTTGCTGCCGATGCATAAGGGACGCAAGGTCGGTACGATTTTCTGGCCATTGTCTGTATGAATCCCAGCTGATCGCCTGTCTGATTAGTTCCTAGACTAGGAAAGAAGATTAGTTAATTATCATAACATACATAAATCATAGCCCTACTTTTGTTGCTTGAGTTCTTGGTCTAAGCTTGAGTATTATCTTTTGTAATTTCGTTTTGTTGTATTTAATAATTATGAAAGAGAATAACGTGTTCAATATTACGAATATCTTGTAGGTTTGGGAACCGTATTATACAAATTTAATAAGAATAAATTAAATAATCAAGCTATTAAATATGGGGTAAGCAACAACTCCTATAAAACAAGGCTAAAAGAACTGCATGAATGCCAGGAATAACAAAACAACTGTTAAAACTCTTACGGCGCAAGTCAGTACAAATGGTTTCTGCTCTTGGCCATGTATCGTTTTCACCGTTGAGGAACTGGTTTGCGAACGATCACAAATTTGGTTGGAATACAAACGTGATCGAACAAATCCGAACCTAATGTGTACTACTTCAAATAAATAATAAACGGGTATAAATAAATGACGAATAAACTGTTTCGCGTTACGTAAGTACTGAACGAAGTCAGTCGTGATGAGACACTGAACCAGTTAGCATCGTGAATGTATAGGATAATGAGCATAATGGATAGTGATTGTGCCCCGTTGTGGTATGTAAGTACAGTAATGTTTTAAAACCTTTAAAATATAAATTATAAATCAGTTTATTTTACTTGGCGCTAGTACAAAACCTTATATTAAATATGAATAGTCATTGGTTCCTGCTTTGTATTATCATATTTATTATTTGTGTTTTTTGCAACCACTGAAACCATTCTACCCCCCGTAATATGCCGTTTATTGAAGCTAGTTGGAAAAACATCTCTAAAATACTATTTTTTTTATTTAAAAATAACTATTACATGGTGGACGTTTATTGTAACAAAATAGTTACAATAGCAGCGTCATTATTTGAAATACACAAAACATGTTAATACAAAAGCAAGAGAGCTAAAAAGCAGAATGAGACCAAAGCGATTTTGCCATTTGAAAAATGAAATTTTCCATACTGTGATAGGCTCCTTAATAGTAGACCTGAAGAAGGAACCGCAATATGCAAGCCATCTTTCTTTAAGCCTTACCACAGAGGAGTAGTTTGTTTTAATCACCGACCTATAACCATTGATACGTACAGGGGTGCGCAGTAAAATGTTAAATTTTATGAGTGAAAAAATGGGTTGGTGCGCACGGTTTACCGGTCATATTTTTAAAGGTTGCTCGTCGGTTGTCTTGTGCACAATGTTGTCGCAGTCATATAGGCAACCCCGCCGATATTGCTGCCGGTTTGGTTGCCAACCAACGACGTGAACCAGTGACCTTCCAGAACCGAAATAAGTCGTAGGGATGTAACCATATTAAAAATCTATCAATACGTGGACAATAGATATCAAACTTAATTCCGAAAGTGGCTTTTCAGTGATGGCCACAAGGCCTTCTTTTATGCGAGAAAATATATTTTTTGTTTCCCAGTAAAGAGGATGTTGATGTGCCAAAATATTGTCGTGCAATCATTTTCATTAAGGGCGCAGTACGGTCCCGTTCGTCGGTTTATGTAAATAGTTTATCAGTCGGCATTGCGCATGCTATCTAACGACCAGTTTTGTTTACATGTGCGAGGCCATAAATATGCCACCTTTGCTTTTAGAGTTTGGCTATCTATAGATATAGGTCGGTGGTTTTAATTTATTTATTTTATTTATTTACTTTACCTGCCTTATAGGTACATTTCCCAACTACATGGCAGGACAAAACATATCTTCACATCATATTAAATGAACTTAAGATAAATTAAATACATATATAGAACAAAAACCATAATCTAAAGAAATGAAACAAGAATAAATTTTATCATAAATTTCAAAACTTATTTAGTATTACAATAAAAACTTTAAGGACAAAAAATATGCAAACCGTAAGATATGTATATTTGAAATGCAGTTTAATGAGGCACCAGCTTCTTAACTATACTTATCGAGCAATTTAAAAAAATCAATGTCAATCAAGTCAATGTGTCATTGTGTGTTATATTTAACTTTAAAATATTTAGAGGCAAAGAAACGCATATTCTGCTCCACTAGTTTAATAATTTGATATAAAACTACAAACCAAACATGTTTCGAAGGTTCAAACCTTCATCATCAGTGGAAAAAGTCAAAATATAAGAATAACTCATGACAGTGTTAAAAAAAAATTATTTTAAATTCAAATCTAAATAATTTGCTATGCTTGTGTAATGTTAAATTTTTATTTAAAAACTTTTTCTTTTTCCTGCTTTGGCTAGGTAAGGAAATTTTATGTATTTTATTATATTTTTATTCAAACTCAACTTATAAAATTCCCTTTTTCTTACCGTTTAACAATGTCAAGTTTTTCTTATGTCTTGACTTTTTCCACTGATGATGAATGTTTGAACCTTCGAAACATGTTTGTTGTGTAGTTTTGTATCAAATTATTAAACTAGTGGAGCAGATTATGAGTTTCTTTGCATCTCTATAACTTCACTCCACATTGAGATGGACTACTTCAAAAAATATTTTTTTAAAATATTTGTTACATTATGGGACACAAAAAATAACTATAATATGTTAGAATAATTCGTTTTTTTAACTATGAATAAAATACTGAACTCCGAGAGCTGACCCAAGCGCGGACCAGGGGGGGGGGGTCATGGGGGTCATGACCCCCCCCCCCCCACCCAAACCAACAATTTAACATTAAAAAAATACCACATATACCGGTTTTACTAATTATGCACCTGCCCTGTAACCAGTGGCGGTTCTTCCACAGGAGCACATGCGCACGTGCACCCCCAAAACAAAACGAATAAAAAATATTAATTTATATTCATTGAATATTATTTATCGTATAATGTCCGACCCTCCCTAATATTTTATCGTACCGTCAAACCAAACTGTATAGATCCGGCAACCGTGCCTCCGTCGAGGTAAATTACGATTATGACGAGACTTGCTCGCACGTGCGATTAAGTAGTGCAGTTTATCTGTAGTAACAGGTGGCGGGTGGCAGCGGGGGATAGCGGGGCTATGGCGATTTAACAGGGAAAAGGCTCACAGTTTTGTGTGCACTGCGCTGTTGTCTGTTTGTGCATCTAGTTAGAAATTCGAGTGTGTATGTTTTAATATTTTAATATTATATATTTATTAAGTTAAAATGAATAGTTGACGGTGGACTATTTAAGAAATAACTTTAGCGCTTTGAGTTTGGAGCAAAAAATTGAAGTAAAGGGTAAATCTAGGGACTTTATTAGAAAGTTTAAAAATGAAATATATGAAAAAAAATGTATAGAGGGTATTACAAACTTAATGAGGCTATTATTGGTCAATTTTCTACAATTAAGAACCGAAGAATGGACTTTACGTTTAAGCACTATTGTGTAGGGTCGATAAATGTTGTGTATTTCGATAAATGATACTCGATATGATTTTAAACAATTTTATTTAAGGATTTAAAGTAAAAAACACTGAAAATATGAAAAATGCCAACTTGTCAGTCTCGTGGCTCGATTCGTTCTCGTCATAAAACAGTTAACTATTGTTCTCGTCTTGGTTGCGCCTAATGACGTAGCCCGTAGATGGCGTAGTGGTATTAGACATCATTCGGTTTTCTTGATAGCTCGTAGATGGCTTTAGTAGTATTAGTAGTGGACTGTATAAATATTGTTACGAGGGTTGCATGCGACGACATTAAGATCCGACAGCTATACACACTAAGAAAACCTTTCTTATTTTTCAAAAGTTGTATTTCCTTGTGTAAAATTAAAAAATAAATACAAATATGTTTTATCTAACGCATTTTCTTATTACTTCTTTTCTTTCTACATTTAAAACGCCTAGAAAAATTTCACCATACTTGTCAACCCTCTATCATATGTCACGAGCCGCCACTGCCTGTAACACTAATTACTTAAGTTATGGATGGCCTCTTATGCCCGACACGTTTGTCATCAAACTTAGATAGATCCATAAAAACAACATAAAAGGAGTCAACCTGTTAAAGAAAACCCGGAAGGAAACAATAGACAATCTAAAAAAAAAACTCGCCCTAATTTAATCACTTGCCTTACCTACCTCATTACGAAAATCACATTTACTTCAGACCCATAGCAGACCCTGGAAATAAAGTAGAGGGTAAAAGGCGCCAAACGGACACCCATGTGCGAATCTAATTTGCTTAGTGTGCCTGCGTTCATTTGTTCAAATTACGCAGAGGCGACCATTTCATTCCCAGCAGGCCAGGCCAGGAATCGACCTTCATTTGTTACAAAAAGTGGGTACAGGACTGTTTATGGCCAACTGCGCCAAGTAACATCACGTTAGAAACACAGAAGAGACCCCAAATTCAGAATTAATGAT
This sequence comes from Barypeithes pellucidus, assembly GCA_963991005.1. NCBI lineage: Eukaryota > Metazoa > Arthropoda > Insecta > Coleoptera > Curculionidae > Barypeithes > Barypeithes pellucidus. Next base: position 27,992,129 of record OZ022561.1, on the reverse strand, counting down.
GGCTTTTATTGAAACTTCAATTTCTTGATTAGGAGCAATGCGGGGCCCTGTTGTTTGTAGGTTGAGTCGTGGATGTGAATTATTTCGGTAATTTGTTTAAAATTGGAGGGTTTTAAGGGCATTTATTTGAAAAATTGTGGAGAGTTTAGTAGTGTTGGAAAAAACTGATGATTTTAATAATCGAGTACTTGATACTCGAGCGATTTTAATAATCGAGTTGATCGCTCGAGTGAATCCCCTGAAATTCCAATTTACCAAGCGATGACGTCACCGACTGCTTAACGGGCTGCCTAGCCCTTTACATGTGATCAGGTAGGGTATTTAGCAGGCACGTAACTACGGGTCGGCACAGGTTTAGCTAAAAAATTATAGTGTCACCAAAAAAATTCCAGAAATTTATTTATTTGTGATTAATGAATTTTTACCACGTGTCTCGATACCAAACAAAAAAACTGCAAAAAATCACCCAAAATATATATTTATTGCTCGGGTTTATTCTTGTGCTTTTTTAAAACAAAAAGTATTACCAAGAGTTATTTTTCTTCACATCTTTCTCAATCTACGAGCATAAAATAAATAGATATTTAAAATGGCCGTCAAATTCTTCCACTTTAAATTATCAGGTGCTCACTGTGTGCCCTTCAAACATTTAGGCTTAGTTACGCGACTGGCAAAATAAGAAAGTAGGTGATTATTTTTTTTAAATTCATGGTTATAGTTACCTAAAAGTTCCTGTTTAAATTTAAGAATGCTTACTTTTAATTACCAAAAAATTTGTCGATACCTATGTTTTGTTAACTATTTTGCTCGTTTTCTTATTTTCCATTAACATTTTCTATATTGTATGTTATTTTTAAGAAGTCTTCTTGAGTTTAATAATAAAAAGTTCCTGTTTTGATTTAAAAATGTTTACTATAACATAACCAAGGAAATTTTCTACATATATATGTTGTTAACAATTTTGTTCGTTTTGTTATTTTTCATTAAGAATTTCTATTATTATGTTATTTTTGAGAAGTTTTCTCGAGTTTATAGTAAATAAAAATTTTCAAATTATATCCCTTAATTTTTTAATATTTACAATCGGTCATTATAACAGTTGATATTTTGCGATTTTTCGCCTGAATTTATAACTAGAGTATTTCCTATCGAGCGAAAAACTGTTTGAATATATGAGCAGTTTTTTTATTCGATCACGCTACAGCGGTACAATTCCGTCGGCGGCAAGCGAAGCACGAGTATCGAGTGAAAGATAATAAGTTACGGGCGACGGTTTTCGCCTGAATAGATAATTCTAGGGTTTTTTTAATAATCGAACGATGTCGGTTATTTCAATAATCGAGTGATCAAGCGGTTTTTTGCTCGAGTAATCACAACACTAGAGTTTAGTACAAATCGTACAAAATATTAGATCATCTCTTTAAGTAGCAGTTACTCGACGGCGATCTTTTATCACAGCTATACAGGTTGTGAATCCTTGGGTGATTTTAAGAAGAAAATTTAATATTAACATATCGTCGGTTTAAAGGTAAAACTCATTAAGTGCAATTTTTAATAAATTCGAGTTAAAAGTTTCGAAGTGTTTAACAGTCATAATCCTTAACAGGAAAAATTCATTAAATGTCTAAACTTATTCGGAACGTACTAGAATAGCTTTAGATATTAAAATGAATTTTTCTTGTTATAGGATTATGACTGTTAAACACTTCGAAACTCTTAACTAGCTTTTATTAAAAATTGCACTTAATGAGTTTTACCTTTAAACCGACGATATGTCCTAGAGAGAGCTAGAGTAACGGAGAAAGCTATTAACAAACATCTTCTAAAGTACCTGGAAGGCTTCAACATTATCAGCGATCATCAATATGGTTTTCGGAAGTCCAGATCAACTAGAGATCTTCTAGCCTATGTCACCCATCTTTGGAACAACGCAATCGAACATCATGGGGAGTCTCGGGCTGTTGCACTGGATATTTCTAAAGCCTTTGATCATGTTTGACATTAGGGACTTCTAAGTAAACTGCGATCCTATGGTATGTCCAGTCGATTCTGTGCATGGTTGTCTAGCTTTCTTAAGGACCGCTCTCTGCAAGTGGCGATTGACGGATTTCTCTCAGACACCTTCACCATCAATGCCGGTGTTCCTCAAGGGTCCATATTGTCTCCCACTCTCTTCTTACTCTACACTAACGACCTTCTAGTGAAAAAGAAAAATCCGATATTTAGTTCTGCTGATGATAACACACTTATCTCATCTTTATTTTGAATGCACAAACATCGGCTGCCGACGCCATTTTCGCAGACAGCATGAAGTATCACGCCTCAACAAAGACCTGGAAGTAATTTTGGCTTGGGGTGACAGTAACCAAGTCAAATTTAACGCTAGAAAATCCTAGGCAGCAGTTTTGTCTAAAAAGATTATTAACATTACAGAACAGGATGTAGTCGTGGACGGACACGCAATCCCACTGGCTTCATCTATTAATTTGCTGGGCGTCAATTTGGGGAAGAAATATGTCTTGACATAACCACGTTGTGGCAATCGCCAAGATAGCTTCTCAGAAACTTGGTGTACTGTTCCGAACCAGAAAGTTGTACACACCTCAACAACTTTTGACACTATACAAAGCCCAGATTCGACCATCACTAGAGTACTGCTCTCATGTCTGGAGCTCTGCACCCAAACATACTCTTCGGCTACTGGATTCCATCGAAAGGAGGGCCATTCGTCTGATTGGAGATCACGAGCTGACGAAGAACCTCGACAGCCTAGAACATCGAAGACAGGTTGGGGATTTGACTCTGTTTTACAGATATTTTCAAGTGCTCGGCTGACCTTTCCCTCTTAATACCGTCCAGAGCGGCGAATGGCAGAAGTACACGACGAACCACTGCCGCCCATTCATATGTGGTTAAGCTTAGTACTCCTCGAACTTCATTATTTAAGAATTCTTTCATCTGGAGGACTTCATCTTTATGGAACGACCTTCCCGAGGTCGTTTATGCCAAGGAATATAACCGCCATGGATTCAAAACAAACGTGAATCGCTTTTTGCGCACACGCACCACTCCTAGAGTGCAATAAAAGAATTTTTACTATAGGAGAATTGGATCATAAAAAAAAAAGTAAATTTTACAAAAGATTTAAATAATTTTCACATAAATATTTTTGTATTTTCATTTAAAACGTAGGTTAAAGTAGGGTAAGGCAATCAATTTTAGTTTTACTATTCCTATAGTCAATTTAACTAAGTTTTTCTTTCCATGTAGACAATACCATACGGGAAGTCCTGGTCAAATTAAACTAAAAATATTTTCTGATGAAAAAAATCTAACTTTTATACTCTATTATCCGAAATCACGTTCTTGTCGCATGATACTTTTCGTACATACATCCTTATTTGCACGATGCAATTGGTCTACAATAAATGTAACTGCGAACAGTCCTGTTTCGAGGAATTTTGTGGGCGCCGACGATTAATAATGTAAAAGATAAATTCTAATAATATTTAATGAAAATTAAATCGTATAGTTTCTAGATAAAGCAAACAAAAATCTTTGGCGTTTACCTATAAATCGACTTACTCTGGACTTGAATAAATAGCCAGAGCCCTATATCTTGTCTAAGTGGAGCCCCATTGAAAAACATTCTTAGTGTAGCTCATTTTACATACAATTGGAAAAGGCATTTTGTAAAGAATTTCTTATCATTATGAACCAATTATGAATTAGTGATATGAAGCTAATTCGCAGAATAACTAGCTATACATCGAACAAAAATAATTAATTAAACACTGGCCAACACACATTTTGGTGCCGGCGATTTTTAATTGTTCCTGGGTAATTTTTGGGTGGAAAATCCGAAATAGCCATCAGATTTTGTCTATCAGATCTAGTTTTTAAAATAGGAATTATTTACTTTTTTTAACCTCTATTATATATTTTACGTTACAACTATGACTATTGCCAGTAACGAAACAAAAACATATATAATTAAATATTTATTATGTTGTTATTAGCTTAACATACATTCATACTCATATTAGTCACTATCACCTACAAATTTTCTTTTATACGACTTTCTAGCATGAAGTTTACCGGTGTAGTCTCGCTGAAGGCTCAAACAGAAGTCGGCCATCATGTGGCTATCCCATCTTCTTTGATATCGATCTTCCATAGTTTTAATATCCTGATGGAATCTTTCTCCCTGTTCTTCACTACAGTCACCTAAATTTTCTGGAAAGCGACCTAAGTGGCTATGGAGGTAGTGAACTTTTATACTCATGTTACAACCGAGAATATGAAAATTTGCAAGCATAGTTTCCACTAATTCTAAGTAATTGTCTGCTTTGTGATTTCCAAGAAAATTTTTAACTACTTGAACAAATGACACCCAAGCGTTAGATTCAGCCTCATTCATTGATGTGGTGAACTGTGGATCTTTCATAAGTTGCCTTATTTGAGGACCATCAAATATACCAGCTTTTAGTTTTTCCGTGCTAATCCTAGAAAACTTACTTGACAAGTACCCAAAACAATTTCCATCTCGATCTAACGCTTTCACAAACTGCTTCATAAGCCCCAACTTGATATGCAAGGGTGGTAGTAAGATTTTTTCTCTCGTAACTAAAGGTTCATTCTCTACGTTTTGTTTTCCTTGAACGATAGTATCTCTTAAAGGCCATTTTCTCTTAACCCAGTGCTGATCTTTAGCTCTGCTGTCCCAAAGAGATAAAAAAGAGGGGTATTTTGTATATCCACTTTGCTGTCCAAGGAGAAAGTTCACCATTTTCAAATCAACACAAATTGCCCACTGATGTTCTTCGTATTTAATTTGTTTCAAAACTTGTGATATTATTTTATACTCCTCTTTCATGGTAGTAGAATATCCAATAGGAATTGAGGCATATTTGTTACCGTTATGTAAAAGGACACATTTTAAACTACGGTTTGAACTGTCAATGAAAAGGCGCCAATCGTCTGAAGTGTATTCTGGCAAACCCATTTTTTGTAGGAGTCCTTTTATATCGTTACAGAATACCAGCTTATTTTCCTGAGTGAAAAAGGCAGCAGATCCTTTTCTCTCTTACGATAAAATGTAACATTAGTGCCTGGATAAAGAAGGTTCTTTTTTTTCTGGATGCAAGTAATTCAGCACACTCCTTTGAGAGGTATAGGTCTCTCACGAGATCGTTCAGTTCTTGTTGATTAAAATATTCAGGAGTATTTCCTTAAGAGTGCGGTACAGGTCTTCTTGCAGAATGTAGATCAGGATATGTCCATTTATGTCGATTGTTCCTATTTATGCCTTTAATATTAACGAGACAAAAATAGCAGTCATCATAATGGTTATGTGGTTCCCTCCAAACCATTGGTACATCAAATTTCAGGCACTTTCTGTTTCCAATTGTCCACTGTCGCAAATGTTCAACACATGTTTTACACACCACATGTGGAGCCCAGGATTTATTTTGATCTTCTAAATGAACGCCAAAATCGGCAAGATAAGACTTTTTCACAAATTCAGAAATAGTTTTTCTACTTTCTTTCAAAGTGTATTCGCCACATACATAACAAAAAACATCTGGATGGTTTACACAGCTACGCCTGCTGGAGGATGCCATTGTTTTAGTTTTAACGCTATAAAACGACGAAAATGTACACAAAATTATGACTCAACTTTATTTCCAAAAACTACACAATATACTAAGTCGAGAAGGATATAGGTAGACAAAAGATACTATGTTTCCAAAACCAATTAGTCGGGGTTGAGCAGGTATGGGGAGATCGGATCATAGGGAATTCTAAATATAAAATAGGTAATAAAATTAATAGGATTAAGTAGGAATATTGGTTTACTGACAATTTCAGGTATATTTGACTAATTAGATCCTAGTTTTGAATACCAAATTTCTATTTTGAATTTTAAAGAGATGTAGATTTATTTATTTTTGCTTTTTATTAGAACTAAATTCAATTAGTCTCTATCTCAAAAACTAGAGCTGATAGAAAATATCTGATGCCAGTTTTAGAATCAGCACATTAAGTATATCTAAAATCAGTTCTCACATCTCAGGCACCAAAAATTTTTTTTTATTTTGTTGGCCTGTGTAATATATTACGTAGTTATACAGGGTGCTGATAAAGTCTGGAATAATCGATTTTTCTTGAAAACGCAAAACTTTTTCGAAAAACGTTCGTACCCGTCGATTTTATTTTATTCTTTGAAATTTTTTGGCGTTCTTCAATATTATATCGGATGCGCCAAAAACGCTAGGCAAGTGTCAACTTCACTTTTTCAAATAGAACACCCCTTTTTTTCTCCAATATTCAGATTCCTCTCTAAACTCTAGACAAGTTTCATATAATATATTGTATGGCTAAAGTCAACAGTAATTGAAATACAGGGCCCACAATAAAAATCAAGGTATAATTTTAAGGTCTAGGTATTTACCTTCTTACCGGTTTCTACATAATAACTTAGTTACGTAAATGTCAAAACATTTTTACTCCAAAGTTGTCACTTTTACCCATAAAAATGTTTCTAACGGAAGCTGAGAGAATCGAAATATTAATAATAGTAGGATGTGGAGATCGAAAGAGAACACAAATAGAAGTTTGTGAGTATTTTAATGATAAATATCCAGATAGAGAACACATAAATCAGGCAACTGTTTCCAAAATTGTTAAGAAGTATAATGAAGTTGGTCACGTTAAGGATAAACCTAGAAGTGGACGACCTAAAATTTCCGACGATGTCAAACTTGATATTCTAGTTTCGTTGGAAGAGAGACCACATTCGAGCACAAGAAGCATTTCTCAAAATGTTCAAAATATCCACGATTCAACGGTGGCAAAGTTCCTGAAAAAGGAAAAATGGCATGCATATAAATGTCAAGGAGTACAGGAACTTTCGGAAGGCGACCCTGACAGAAGGAATGAGTTCTGCGAAATTCTCATTGATAATTAACGATGCATTATTTCCGAGTAACATAATTTTTTCCGATGAGGCTACTTTTTTCTTGGATGGCATGGTAAATCGTCAAAATTGCCGGTATTGGTCCAGCGAAAATCCCCATTGGTTCCGAGAAATTCATACCCAGCGGCCGAGAAAAATTAATGTATGGGCAGGAATAATTCGGGATACTGTTATAGGACCCTATTTTTTTGAGGAAAATTTGACTGGCCAAAGATATTTGCAGTTTCTTGAAGAAGACCTCGCTCCAGCGTTGATTGCCCTATTTCCCGATCGGAACATTCCTGACTCACATGATACAACTATGTGGTTTCAGCAGGATGGTGCACCAGCCCACTATTCGGTCGAAGTCCGTAGATACCTGAATGAGTTATTTCATCATCATTGGATAGGTCGACGGGGTGAAATAGAGTGGCCTGCGAGGTCCCCCGACTTAACGCCATTGGACTTCTTTCTGTGGGGCTATATTAAGGAAAGGGTTTACAAAAATAAACCAGAAGATATTGATGTTCTCAATACGCGTATAACAACAACCATAAGACAAATTACCCCAGAAATTGTACATAATGTACAGTTAGAATTTGTTGAGAGATTGGGACATTGTAGAGCCGTAAATGGACACCATTTTCAACACTTACTCAAATAATTTTTTTAGATTGTTCACTGTATTACCAATTTCCTGTTAGAATTTTTTTTCTACCCTAAGTATTTGTCATGGAAAACAAGCTTTAAAATTATACCTTGATTTTTATTGTGGGCCCTGTATTTCAATTACTGTTGACTTTAGCCATACAATATGTTATATGAAACTTGTCTAGAGTTTAGAGAGGAATCTGAATATTGGAGAAAAAAAGGGGTGTTCTATTTGAAAAAGTGAAGTCGACACTTGCCTAGCGTTTTTGGCGCATCCGGTATAATATTGAAGAACGCCAAAAAATTTCAAAGAATAAAATAAAATCGACGGGTACGAGCGTTTTTCGAAAAAGTTTTGCGTTTTCAAGAAAAATCGATTATTCCAGACTTTATCAGCACCCTGTATAATCCCTGAATCCTTTTTTTTTAAATGTAGTCAAATTTGAATAAACAACGGAGTAAAGTTTTTATTCCTGTAATGAATATTTTAATTATTATTTTTTCTAATTTAAAATTTTTGTATTTTTATATTTCGATTAGTTCATGTAAATTGTTTTATAATTTATTTAATTATTTAAATGTATTTAAGCTGATACTTATATAAGTCTAATAGTACTATACAGAGTGTTTCCATGTGATAAGTGAACGATAATTTTCGCTGAACGGATCGATAGGGATCATTGGGGATTACCTTATTGGAAGATATTTTTTACAGTTCGATTAAATGTTCGTATGCAGTTTGTAGATGCAGTCCTAAACCTAGAAGAAGTACCATCATAAATGAGGGGGTTTATATGAATAAGAAATCGAGTACATTAAAATTTCAATGTCCTGCGAAATATTACAGGCATTTTTGAACGTGTCAATGATGAGACGAATTGAATCATGTCATAATTTTTTGGTCACTTAATATTGTGATTTAATTTCGAAATTGATTATGTTCGGTTTAATTAGTACTTTCCCTTTTCATTATTTATACAGGGTGTCCGGGAAATGTGGGAAATCTTCCGGATATAAAGAAAACAAATGAAAAGAGTACTACAACTTCATATTATAAACTTATTCCGTATGGGCTTGCTCTTCGGAGGTATGGGCATCCAAAGAGCTTCAATGGAATCAAGTTTTTTACACATAATTATTGAACCACCAAGTATATTTAATTTATTTTCAAAAAGGTTAAAACCCAGGTAAGACACTTCAAATTACTATCCAAGTGTTGTGAATTACTTACAGCTGCAGGGATTTACTAACTGTGACACACATGTCCCTTTTTTTTCAACCCCCTGTATGATAAAAACCTTGGACAATGGATGTTACATGCCTTTAACTATTGACTAAGAAATAAGTACTCTTCATTCATGTCGCTAGTCCTAACCGTTTTCGTGAAAACGTCATTTTATTACATCAAGTTCAATAACATTATTAAATATGAAAAAGCGGAATTTTGAGTTTCAACATTTGATAGGAACAAAGAAGTATCTCTTACCGAGATAGGCCGAACACAATCATGATGTACTTAAAATATAGTTTTTTCGAAAATGGTTACGATTAGCAACATTAATAAGAGTATTTCATTTTTAGTCAATAGTTAAGGGTCTGTCAAAAGTTCTTATCATACAGGGCGTTAAGAAAACAGGGCCATGAGTGTCACAGCTAGTCCGCCCCTGCAGCTGTGAGTAATTCACAACACTTTCTTGGATAGTAATTTGAAGGGTCTTACCTGGCATACGTGATATTAAAAAAAAATTTAAATATACCTGGTGGTTCAATAATGACGTGTAAAAAACTTTCGCAATCAATAGTTTATTGATGCAGTCTCAAGTCTCAAAAGGGGTCAGCGGATTGTAGGCGATGTTGTCATATTGCAACACAGAATTGTAAACGCACGTGTTTAGTTTTTGACAATAAGACATCTTTGACCCGCGTTATCACTTCTTTTTCAAACTTAAAAAAAAACAATTTTAAGGTACATACTCTCTTACCTTTGATCTTATTTTAAAATAATCCTTTATAATTAAATTCCATAAGAAAATAAAACACAATAAATATGTTTTGCAACAGAACCAACAGTAGATAATATCACACAAATTTGAAATCACATCACAACATTTATTATTATGAATTATTTCACAACAGAAAAAAAATCGGGTAATGCTACAACTAGCAATTCCTGAGATGAAAACAAATTATACAAATTATACGAACATTATTATAAACTTTTACGTTCAGTTCAGTTCACTGGGAAACAATCTCTGATTTATAAACTTGAACTGACTGGAATAAACCGCCGCGGCGTTTATAATGGTCAGGTATGACACCCGTCGGATCTGAACAACTAAAATGCCACTTTACTCTTTAGAAGAAAAAAATGCAATTTTATTTACCTTTTCGGCCTTACTTAAAACCAACTTAATTTATAAAAAAACACCAGGTACCTAACGGTACAAAAATCGTCACAAAACACCAAAACAAAGTCACATAAATTCACATCGCGCATCTCATGAACACATCTAAGTACCATTCAATCTGAATTAGTATTTTAAAATACTACCGTGTAGACAAAAATACGCCCTTATTGTATAAGATTTTATCCGCTGGTAGTCTTGGAAATAATATAATTCTTTCATATTCATATTCAACATCTAAAAATGTTGAAACTAACCTTTGAACCTGTTCCTGTGTTCTATCTAAAAATACAGCGTTGCCACTTTCGATGGTTTATAAGAATATGTTCATAAACTAATTTGAATCTCGTGGGTGTCTGTCTGTTTCTTTAAGTGCTATAGTGCAATTTGTTCTGTTTCACTGTGTTTCTTTCTTTCGGTTATATTCCTAGATTGGAAATAAGAGGCCGAATGAGGTTTAGTGATAAGCTCATTATTCACTCCCACACTATCATCAGGAACGTGATGATCATAAAGTTTTTTCCATAGAAAAAAGAACCGAAGGTGTCTGTGCCCTGGATTCCTTAATCGCGTCCGGATTTACTTTCTAAGTAAGCTAAATATTTATTTTTATAAGGAACTAAAGTTTTATACTTTGAAACAGTTTGGCAACATTGTGCCTGAACATCTGTTGATTACACAGCTTCGCAATGTAATATGATCATATATGAATGTGTCGAAGGAGTGACTGGTGGGTTTAGGGGTGAATTACCCCACTTTTTAAACGTTCGATTTAAAAAAATAAAAATATGTAGCGCTTCTCTAGGACACCCCAGGAGTCACCTATTTAAATATAATACGTCATTTCCATAACACCCTGTATAATAAGTCATTTCCATAACACCCTGTATCTCTAATTATTTTATGCATTGTCCTGTACAATAGAACATAATTATCAGAACGTAAACTACTCTGAGCTAAATTGTAGAATTTATATTCTATCAGTTAAAATAAAAAATATTAAAATTGGCCTATTGTTAACGAAATAACAGCTTATTAATTAGGACATGAATTTTTCAATATTCTATAACTAATTGGCGCAATGTACTATATTTCGCTGTAGCCTATATTTTCGTATGGGTTTAAATAGAAAAAATAGATCCTGATTATCAATTTTTAGTGTTAAGATTTAAAAATATACAGAAAACCGCCTAAATCTACTCCCCTATATCTTGGCCGGGCTGACCACTGAGAATGTTCTCGACCTCAACAGTTCCTTTGGTCAGCCGCATGGCAACCCGTAACGGTCACATTCTGGACCGACCTCGGTTCGCCGACAAACAACTCAGAAGTGGAACATTTGTTACTTGGAAATTTGATTTCCCATGTTCATCGACCGCGACTATGAAGCCAACTTCTGATTAGTTTTGAATTTATTGTCCATGTTTTTATTTGAATTGATTTGGATAATGTGGGAAAGTGTCTGAACTATTATACAGGGTGTTTCTTAATAACATGCTAATATTTAAGGTGGTTATTCTTGGATTCATTTTCAGAAAATAGTTCAAATGATTATATGTCCTAAACAAACTTTTGAGTTACAGGGTGTTAAAGATTTTCAAAACAATCTCCCATTTTTATTAATATATTAGCTTGCTAGATATCTTTGTGAAATTTGGTACACACTTTCCATTGATCAAGAGTCATTTTATGATGTATAACATGTTTTTTATTCCGACCAGCGGTGTTCGTGCGGGAATTGCACTCGGTATTTTTGAAGAAAAAAAAAGGTGCGTCACTTCTTTTTTTAAATAAAAATTATTTTTGAAATTCTCATTCTATATTGAGCAAATGTCGTCTCTTGATTTTTTGTCGTTTGACGTACAGGCTGTCCTATTTTCGACACTTTTATAGGATATATCTGCTATTGTTAGTGCTATCAAAAAAGTTATGCAGGTGTCATGTACTCTTTTTGGGTCAACCTTAAAATGGTAAAATCAAAATTCGAAAATTTTCGCTTGCTTAAGTGATACGGGGGAAAATCAACAAATTGATAATTTCTAAATTACAATCAATATATTTGCTTAGTTATAAGAGATAGAGAAAAATGTTGTGTACACAAGTTTATTTATGATGATTGTTGAATAATCTTCGGTTTTCAGAATAAGTATACGGGGTCAGGTAAGAAAGTTATCGGACCTAACCTCATTTTTTTTAAATGGAATACCCTGTATATTTTAATCTAAAAAGATTGCATTTTAAAGTATCTTTTCAAATTTATAACACACCATGGATGATAGATATATCAAATTTTTCAAAATGTTGATAAGTCTTTTTCACAAATGAATATGTAAAAATGAAATTGACGTTAAATGTTAATAACAACTAGAATGTCAACATAGTGGTCTCTGTATCATGTCCTACTGTGGTTTAAAGTAATAAAGTTTAAATAAATCGCCTAGAAAACCAATATTATCCATGGTGTGTTATATATTTGAAAATAGGATTTCAAATGCAATCTTCTTAGATTAAAATATACAGGCTGCTCCATTTAAAAAAATGGGGTTAGATCCGATAATTTTTTTACCTGACCGCGTATACTTATTCTAAATACGGCGGCAGATTATTCAAAAATCACTATAAACCAACTTTTGTATCTCTTTTAACTAGGAAAATATAGGGTAATTTTGAAATTGTCAATTTTTTGATTTTCCCCCGTATCTCTTAAGCGAGCGAAAATTTTCAAATTTTGATTTCATCATTTTAAGTTTCACCCAAAAAGAGTACAGACCTACATTACTCTTATGATAGCACTAACAGTTACGGATATACCCAATTAAAGTGTCGAAAATGGGATACCCTGTACAGTTTTCGTATAAAAGAATTAAATTCATTTATTTGCACTCTGTTATCAAATTTGATATTAACAAAATTAAAAAAGATTTAGTAGGGAAGAAGCAGATTTTGTTTTATAAACATAAACCGTTTTGACAGTAGTCTAGCTGGTGTAGTTGCCACGTGTTTAAGCCATTAACCTTAATAAATTTAAAAAACAACATGAAAATCTTTAACACCCTGTATCTCAAAAGTTAAGGCGTTTAGGACATATGTTCATATGAAGTTTTTTTTGAAAATGAACACAAGAATAAGCTCCTCAAATATTCCGCGAATCCGCGTATTCAAAATGAATTGGTGGCTATGCTTGCATATCTTTATTAAAGTTTTGCGAGCTATGACAACCATCTCATATAAAAAAAAGAACGTGTATACATTAAATTTTTGACACATTGTAGATACAATGTGTCAATCTATTGAAGTTGATTTTAAAATTTTTTTATTAGTATAATTACTTTTGAGATCGCGGCACATGACTAATGAGTATTTAGCTACAGGCACTAACTACTAGCGAATAATGATAATGGTTATTATTATTTTATCCGCAGAAATTTATTTTTATCTCTTTTTTACATCATTTTTGTTTCTCTTTGCCTTAAATATATTAAGCCATTTTCAAAACACCTTGTATATTCAAATGGAATTAGTAGCTTATAGATACTAGAAAAATCTGCAACGTCATTCCACCAATACAATATGAAAAAACCTGCTGATTAAGTAGAACATAATGTCTATTATCTAATTGAAAATTTAATTGCTTATCTTAGCAAAATGAACTTAACTTTATGAAAATTAGTTCATAAAGTTATGCCATTACCGAGAGGCAATCGAAAGCCGCCGAAAGTGTTGAATAAGTTTGTTTAATAGACGTCAGAAGCTGCCTCTGTGGAGTAATAACCTGCGTCTTAATTAGCCTCTAATGAACACCTCGTTCCGACAACCCCCGAATTTCTCCCGCTAATGGGGAACTACGGTCGAAACCAATCGTAAACGTGAGGGATTACTTAGGAATATTTCTATTTTGTATTAATCGATTTTTTGCTATTTGGATATGAACTCTATTTCCAATAATTGTTTAAAATCTAAAAATATACTCCAGAAGGAACTTTTATCCTTTTCAGTCCTAATATTTATGTCCAAAGCCAACAACTTCTAAAGTACCTGGAAGGCCTCAAGATGATCAGCGATCATCAATATAGTTTTCGGAAGTCCAGATCAACAGGAGACCTAGCCTATAATAATAATAATAAATGCCTTTATTCATAATAATACAAATAAATATATCATTATACAAATTAGGTGGCGCTACTCGCATTTTGCGCTATTATGTAGAACCACCAAATGCCTATATTACCCATCTTTGGAACAACGCAATCGAACATCATAGGAAGTCTCGGGCTGTTGCACTGGATATTTCTAAGACCTTTGATCGTATTTGGCATGAAGGACTTCGAAGTGTATATATAGCCTTGTTCAGGACCGTTCTCTGGGAGTGGCGATTGACGGATCTCTCATACACCTTCACCATCAATGCCGGTGTTCTAGTGAAAACTAGAAATTCTATATTTAGCTTCGCTGACGATAGCATTCTCATCTTTCTCTTTGAATGCACAAGCATCGGCTGCCGACGCACATCTTCGCAGACAGCATGAAGTATTATGCCTCAACAAAGACTTGGAAGAAATTTTGGCTTCGGGTGACAGTAACCGTGTCGATTTTAACGCTAAGAAAACCGAGGCAGCAGTTTTCTCTAAAAAAGTTAACATTACAGAACCGGATATAGTCATGGCAGGACAGCAATCTCCCTGGCTTCATCTATTAATTTGCTGGACGTCAATCTGGGAGTAAATATGTCTTTGCAATAACCACGTTGTGGCAATCACCAAGATAGCTTCTCAGAAACTTGGTGTACTCTTCCGAACCAAAAAGTTATACACACCGTAACAACTTTTGATACTATACAAAGCCCAGATTCGACCATCACTAGAGGACTGTTATCATGTCTGGGGCTCTGCACCCAAACATACTCTACGGCTACTGGATTCCATCGAAAGAAGGGTCACTCGTCTGATCGGAGACCATGAGCTGACGAAGAGCCTCGACAGCCTAGAACATCGAAGACATGTTGGAGATTTGACTCTCTTTTACAGATATTTTCATGGAGAGTGCTAGGCTGACCTTGCCCTCTTAATTCCACCCAGAGCGGCGAATAGAAGAAATACACGACGAACCACTGCCGCCCATCCATATGTGGTTAAGCGTGGTACGGTACTGCTCGAACTTCCTTATTTAAAAATTCTTTCATCTGGAGGACTTCATCCGTATGGAACGACCTGCCCGAGTTCTTTTTTCCCAACGAATATATCCTCCAAAGGTTCAAAACCAACGTGAACAACTCCCAGAGTGCCCTAAAAGATTAGATTATAGTTCATGTGTTTGATCATAAGAAAAAACGCCCATAAATTGACTCGAAATACTCTACTTTTGGTACGGATTGTTTTTTCTTTTATGATCAAACACAAGCACTTATACTCGTTGGGGAAAACGACCTCGGGAAGGTCGTTCCATAAGGATGAAGTCCTTCAGATGAAAGAATTCTTAAATAATGAAGTTCGAGGAGTACTAAGCTTAACCACATATGGATGGGCGGCAGTGGTTCGTCGCGTATTTCTGATATTCGCCACTCCGGGCGGAATTAAGAGGGCAAGGTCAGCCGAGCACTTTCCATGAAAATATCTGTAAAAGAGAGTCAAATCCCCAACCTGTCTTCGATGTTCTAGGCTGTCGAGGTTCTTCGTCAGCTCGTGGTCTCCAAACAGACGAATGGCTCTCCTTTCGATAGAGTCCAGTAGCCGAAGAGTATGTCTAGGTGCAGAGCTCCAGACATGAGAGCAGTACTCTAGTGATGGTCGAATCTGGGCCTTGTATAGTGTTAAAAGTTGTTGAGGTGTGTACAACTTTCTGGTTCGGAAGAGGACACCAAGTTTCTGAGAAGCTTGGCGATTGCCACAACGTTGTTATGCCAAGACATATTTCCTCCCAGATTGATGCCCAGCAAATTCATAGATGAAGCCAGTGGGATTGCGTGTCCGTCCATGACTATATCCGGTTCTGTAATGTTAACCTAATTAGAGAAAACTGCTGCCTGTTTTTTTTAGGGTTAAATTCGACTTGGTTACTGTGAATCCAAGCCAAAATTTCTTCCAGGTCTTTGTTGAGGCGTGATATTTCATGCTGTCTGCGAAGATGTGCGTCGGCAGCCGATGTTTGTGCATTCAAAGAGAAAGATAAGATAAGTGTGCTATCATCAGCAAAACTAAATATCGGATTTTTCGTTTTCCCTAGAAGGTCGTTAATGTAGAGTAAGAAAAGAGTGGGAGACATTATGGACCCTTGAGGAACACCGGCATTGATGGTGAAGGTGTCTGAGAGAAGTCCGTCAATAGCCACTTGCAGAAAGCATTTTATTTATCAATAGAAAATTTAATTAACGCTATTTTTTATAGAAAATCGTACACCAAAATCTTTATTACAATAATTTTACTATAGTATTTTTTCCGTGTGGTAAATAACTTTTATGTTTACAAAGATGTTTTAAAGGTTATAAGAATGTTTTTAGGGAAAATTTATATAGCGAGCTCATAATATTTGTTTTAAGATTACTCTTATACAGCGCCATCCATACGGATAAGGTCGTGGCCATAGCTTTCCGATACTTCCCTTCCTTTGTTTTGGACGAAAAGGCCTCCCACTCCCGCTTATTATTATTGATTTATATTATTATTGTTATTGTGCTTTCGGCTTTGTGCCTGGTAATTAAGATGCTCTAGAGGCCGACAAAGGAATTTCCTTAGCTTTTTTAATAAAGTTCATGAAAAGTATGATGTTTTTGAGGGATAAAATTATTATGATTTGTCTTTAAACTTTGAACCATATTTATGAGACTGAAATATACTTTTTGAGTAAACATGAATAGACCGGGAAAAGGATAACGTATTGTTGCTTGACAGCCTCTTTTTGTAGAAAACTCAAACCAACATATAAATTTTCCAAAACGGAAGTGTCGTGTTCTTTATATAACATTAATTTTTTAAACCTAAAGTAAATCCTCCATAGTTAAACTAGCTCCGCTATATTTTAAGCTTGGTCCGAACATATGCGATTAGAATATGCTACATTTAAGTATATAATTAAAAAATTCTATATTAGGTACCAATTTCTTAGTCTACACAATTTAGTAAATAGATCATTGGTAAATTCATGTTAAACATATATTTTTTTATGATTATGATTTTTAAGATTTACGTAATATATGGGACATGTTATTTTGTATTCTGTAACAATATTTTATTCAATTTTTAAAGTAGAATATAATTTCTAAACATAACTCCTCGATGAATTATTAATACAATACAACGTGTCCAAGATAAGGAGGGCCAGTACAGGGATCTCGGAAACCGTAAGAGATACGAAGTCGGTTAAAAGGAGGTAAAGTTGCGCATCTACGTGCCTAATAATATGCCGTTTAGAAAGTTTTAAAATTCCGAGTAGTTCCGGAGATATCCGGAAAAAAACGTAATTCTAAAAAATCGTTTTATTTTTTTCCTGGGTTTTTTTGAGATCGAATTCAAAAGTAAATTGCACTTTTACATTGCCACTTTTTCCACTCTATCTAACAGCGTTAATTGTTTTGTAATCCGACGAGCCGTCTTCGAAGGGCCATTATCAACTTTATTTTTTTAAATACGGTCGAAAACGTTTAGTCGGAGCGACATTTCCAAAGTATACCTTTATTGCTTAAAAATGACGGAAAAACTGATATGTTTAATAAAAACATAATTATACTAAGGCCCAATAAAGTTACACTTCTTTTTATGTATACAAAGTACCGCAGAGAGCGCCCCCTACAATCTACATCAAAATTATTAACAAATTCAAATTCCTTTCCCACACAATAACCCTAGTCACAAAATTTTGTGCAAGAATATTCATTCAGAAATAAGTTATTTAGGAAAATTGAAAATTAAATTTATCTCGGTTATTACCAGCTATTGAACTAAACTAAGTATGGCCAAATCGCAGTATTTCTACCAAAGGAATCTGCAGTTTTCCTGTGTACCATTAAACATGGGATACCCTGTATATATGTCTCGATCGATGGTACCTATTTGTTCCCTGTTAACTTCGCCACTATTATTTCTTATGAAGAGCGACATCTTGGCAACCCGTTGCATTTGATTTATGCCTTTTATTCTTGTAAAAATATCTTTACAACACATCATTTAAACTTGGTAATTTTTACAATAAAAAAAAAATATAATAATAGTCTTCAATAAAATGTTCTATACATTTTAAAATATCCAACTACCGGAGTTATAAATAAAATATTTTCATTTATATTCGTTGTAAGATTTGCAATATATTTTACTTGATTTTACTAAATATATTAGAAATCCTAACTACTTGTTTATAAATTATGTGTATCTACAAAACTGCAAGCTGGCGGGCACTCTGTACCGGCACCACAAAAGACCTGGTGGGTCTTTTGTAACTCGATTGTAGCTTTTTGGTTACTCCGGTCGCGCATATGTAGCGTGAGCCGGGTCCGAGAAAACCGCGGAACCGCTAGCTTGAACCTCCATGCTACAGAATGCCCGCCAGCTTAATAGAGTTGATCTACAATATTATTTTGTAATTAATATCATATTTTATAGCAAATCTTGACTGTAATAATTTTACTACAGTGTTTATAAAAATGTATGTTAAATTTTCGTAATTACTTAATTTTACTAAATTCATGCGCACTAAAAAGTTCTCGATCAGCTGGCCAATACTGCTTGCATTGCCGGCGCAATGCGAGAATGAAATCCGTATTACAGTCGGCAATTCATGCGCAGTACACCGTTCTCGATCAGCTGTCTCGCGTTCCCCCGCCATTTTCATTGCCATTGACGGTGCAAGTCTGGGTAGAGATGAATTATTCTGTTATTTTTAAATGTTTATTAGTTGGTCGAAGCACCTATGGCTATTTAAACTAACTGGTACTTAAATTAACAGTTTACATTCTTTATTCAGCATATGTACTGTGATAAGGGGTCCTCTAGGTCCTTACCATTTGAACGGAATGGAGGGTGTTTCCATAGATCGTGGTCGGTTAAGGAAAAAACACTGCTTTGAACTGCTACAACGTATATTTGCTGTATACGGGATATAATGGTACATAATACACAGCCTAATCACAGTTCACCCTTTTTACACAAAAAAAACTTTAATTTAACTAACACTAATAACTGACTAACTATATTTACATTTGTAGAGCATGAATGTCACAGAGGTACTCTCTGATACGCAAAAGAGAACGAAATCGAATGTTTGAGATACGCGGAGTACAGAACGCTGGAATTAGGAAAAAGTAGTAACGAAATATTTACTTCCCGATATACGGGCGAAAATAGAAAAGAACGAACTTAAGAATCACCGACCGTCGATTCTAAGTAAAGAAAAGGTACTGGTCCCGATATACGGGGAAAAGGAAATAGAAATTAGGAAAGTTATGAAATAAGAACCACCGACCGTCGGTTCTAAGCAACTGAAGGGAACTGAATGTTATTTACATCCTCGTCATCATACCTGTTTTTACCAACATTTAATTAAGGGATAAGAATATGTAAATGCCATTAGAGAGCGGTCACTTAACAAAGGAAAAAAAGGTTCGTGCGAAACTATTGTTTGTGTAGACGTAGGATTAAAATTTGGAAAACACGTCTACTTAGTAATTGAAATTATACAGACAGACATATTTTATGATGCTTTGTACCGATGCCGATAAATTGTTATTTTTGAAGATCAAAGGAATATTATTATACTTTACAACCCCTGAACATACTGCTAATTCGTAGTAACTTTTTTGAACCGTCATTCGTAAGTAGCAGTAGCTGCTTTAACTGCTAATCGAAACGAACAGGTTTGCCCATCTCTAATTCTGGGGGTATTTTAGGGATTTCGACTACCGACTGCTGTTCTGACTGTTGGCAATGCGCCAGCTGATCGAGAACGGTTTACTGCGCATGTATTCGTGCAATTATAATTGCCATTGCACCGGAAATTTTTATTGCCGACTCTAATATGACTTTTAGAAATCCAAATTATAGTTTTTTGTAAATTATGTTTCCAATATTATTTTGATACGGATTACTAATAAAAAATTTAATTAATACTATATTTCATAAGAAATCGTACAATCAAATCTTTACTATAATAATTTTACTATAGTCTTTTTTCCGTCTAGACTATTGGATGTATTTGTATTCTATACAGGGTGTAACTAAATAAGTGTAAAACATTTAAGGGGGTGATTCCTCATCGAAAAAATATAGGATCTTTCATATAAAGACACTTCATTGGAGCATCCCTTGTTAAGATACAGCCCCTTAAAGGGGGTACATAAAATGTGTTTAACAATTTTTTTCACAAGCACTAAAAAAGTTACAATATTGAAATTAACCTGACATTTCCTACTACCAAAAAGACACTTACCTGTAATTTATTTGGTTTACCCCATGGTTGTAAGGGGTGGAAAAAAAAATTTATTTCCAATGTAAGTTTTTGTCTTATTATTTGTTTACCATCTATCAAATTTATTTCCGGTAGCCTGTTTCATTCTAAACAAAAAATGTCTCTTGAATTTTTTGCCCAAAATAAACCAGTTCGCAGCAAAAAATTATTTTACGAACAAGATACATATCGCCATAAAACGAAAATACGAAACTAATTTATCCAGTAGGCCGCTATTAGCGATAGTGACAATTAAATTGGTATCAAGCTGTCAGTTTGTAAATTTTTGAAATTGAAGTAATACTAATTGTGTATTGTTGTTCTGTTCTTAAGTTGTTGTTACTTTAATAATTCACTTGTTATTAAAATTGCATACACAAATGAGGAAATGGCTGATATGCATTACGTTTACGGTCTGTCGCAGGGGAATGGATTAGAAGCTTCTAGAAGATATGCTGAAATGTATCCTCAACGGCAGCATCCTTCATATAGAATATTTGCCCGACTTCATCAACGATTACGAGAATATGGTTCATTCGACAAAAGAACGCAGGATTGTGGTCGCCATCGAGAAGAAAGAACACCACAGCTTGAGGAAGCAGTACTTAATTTGCTTGAAGAACAACCTACTACCAGTACTAGAAAGATTGCTTTCCAGCTAAATGTTGATCATATGACGGTATTTCGAATTTTAAAGGTACAACTCTTATACCCTTACCATCTGCACTGTTACCGCGAGACTTTCCGAACCGTCTTGAATTTTGCAATGGGATGCTGGAAATGATTAGAAGAAATCGTGACTTTCTGAAGACGATCGAATTCACAGACGAATGTAGTTTTTCTCGGGACAAGATTATTAATTTTCATAATTACCACATATGGGCTGATGAAAACCCTCACGCTATTGTCGAAACTAACCATCAAGAACAGTGTTCTCTTAACGTGTGGGTCGGAGTTATTGGGGATTATTTAATTGGGCCTCATTCTCTACCTCCTCGATTAAATGGTGAGGCATACATTCAATTTTTAAAAGCAGTGCATCCCGTACTGCTGGAGGAAGTTCCTTTGGGCGCCAGAAGGGATATGTTTTTTATGCATGATGGGGCTCCCGCCCATTTTAGTCAAGTAGCACGTCAGCATTTAACTGAAACATATGCAAATCAGTGGATAGGTCGAGGAGGACCTCAGAATTGGCCCGCTCGATCCCCGGATCTCAATCCTCTCGATTTCTCTACTTGGGGCCATTTCCAGCATTTGATTTATCGTACTCCTGTTCGCGATGTAGAGGACTTAAGAAACCGCATCATCGATGCGTGCAGGGTAATTAGAGAGACTCCAGGAATATTTGCGCGAATACGTTGCTCAATGCGCCGACGTCTAGACGCATGCGTAATGTCTGAAGGTAGACATATTGAACATTTACTATGATTTCTAGATGTTGTATGTTTTGTTATTAATAAATTAGTTTTGTTTATTTGTAAATTTTATGTACCCCCTTTAAGGGGCTGTATCTTAACAAGGGATGCTCCAATGAAGTTTCTTTATATGAAAGATCCTATCTTTTTTTCGATGAGGAATCACCCCCTTAAATGTTTTACACTTATTTAGTTACACCCTGTATAATCGTGTATTTTATCTGCAATGGGAAAAATATAATTTTAATAAAAACAAAACAACGACTTCTTATATTCTTAAAATGTCCATTAAACTTAAACCATTCAACTCAAATAGGGTATTAGACTTAGAATCGATAAAAAGTTCTCCGGGAATCTACTCTATATTAAACTGACCGTATCATATAGCCAATATAACAGATAAGGACGGAACATTTTCGTGAAATGCGAATGGAGAAGGAAAGAACACCCCTAGGAAACTTGGGAGCCAAAGTGGCCGTAAGATAAAATCGTAAAACTTATTGATGGCGATGGAGATTATCAGCAGTTATAGGTTGTCCCTTGGTCATTTTTGCGTTCCAAGAAAATTGTTGGCCCTTATATTTGACTTTTTTGCAATTTACGGTGCTTGCAGTTTAGGAAAATTTATTTTTATAGCCAGCGGATAATAAAAATAAAACTTGACTCCTAAATGACAAATGTTTAAGCTGCTGCGTTAAAATACAAACACATATCAGTATCATTCAAATCGAGTTTATATAGATCAAATTACATCAATGCAAATATGATTTATATTAAAAAATAAAATAATGCTTCATGCCAAGAAAATGTTCGTTGTCCCTGGAATAAATCCTCGTTCTATCTACAACAATAATTTCACGTTTATGAATACTATTGCGATTATCAAAATATTTCCGTAGAAACCAAGCTCTTAGAAATGAAATTCCCAACACTGGTTGTTGTAGGCTATTCAAATACAATTTCTTATAAATCTACTTAAGAAATAAAAAGTATATGCCTTTCAGGTGGTATTAATATCAAATATCAATATGGAAAATTACTATTTCCCAGACCACCCGATGATTCTTATACAATAAGGGCGTATTTTTGTCTCCGCAGTAGCACTTTAAAATACTATTTCAGATTGAATGGTACTACCAAGAAAAGGAAGACCTCTCCATTGATAGGATGCAACCACCTGTAGACCGGTTTCGACCTCATTTGTTCTCGTCAGTACAGGGTAGGTGTACATACCTATCGTCAGAGAGGACGTTAACTTAACGCTGTATTATCATCGGTAATCGAGAAAACACAGCGCGCAGCGCCATCTCCTAGTAGTCCCACACAATCTGAACAGACGTTATTTGATTAAATCAAATTTTAAAAATCTATTTAAGAAATAAAAAGTCTATGCCTTTCAGGTGCTATTAATATCAAATACTAATATGGAAAATTATTATTTCCCAGACCAATGGTAGTACCATTCAATCTGAAACAGTATTTTAAAGTGCTAATGTGTCGACAAAAATACACCCTTATTGTATAAGGATCATCGGGTGGTCTGGGAAATAATAATTTTCCATATTGGTATTTGATATTAATACCACCTGCAAGGCATAGACTTTTTATTTCTTAAATACATTTTAAAAATTTGACTTAATCAAATAACGTCTGTTCAGATGGTGTGGGACTACTAGGAGATGGCGCTGCGCGCTGTGTTTTCTGGACTACCGATGATAATCCAGCGTTAAGTTAAAGTCCTCTCTGATGTTAGGTATGTACACCTACCCTTTAATGACGAGGACAAATGAGTTCGAAACCGGTCTACAGGTGGTTGCATCCTATCAATGGAGAGGGCTTCCGTTTCTTGGTAGTACCATTTAATCTGAAATGGTATTTTAAAGTGCTACTGTGTAGACTAAATACGCCCTTATTGTATAAGGATCATTGGGTGATCTGGGAAATAATAATTTTCCATATTGGTATTTGAATTTATTATAACTTAATATTCAATTTTTAACACTACTTATTTTAACTTATTTTCATTTATACCGGGTGATTAAAAAAAGGGTTCATGTGACACTCAATTTTTATCATATTTCATGTATCCATAACCTGTACCTATGTATAAATTAAATTATAAAAAAAATTAATTTAATTAAAAAAAATATATACTGATAATGCACAAAGTTTTGCAAGTATTTTAATATCGCCTAGTGTATTATCAGGATATTTCAGACGATCAATTCCAACATTTATTAAATAAATATTTGACAATTTTATAATTGAAACATTTATTATTTAAAATTAAATTAATTTTTTCAAAATAGAATTGATTATTTTTCAGAAAACATCTTAATTTAAACAAAGATTGCAATACATGAAATTTGTTCAAAATTTTCTGTACAATTCGAAATAAAAATAAAATGTAAATGCAAATCTAAAAATCAAAATCCACTAGTCCGTTTTGTCGAAAAATCATAGTCTTGCCAATATTTAAAATTAACATTGAAAATTTAGCACAATCAGTCTTTGGGGCCACTAATTGTTCACGGATGAAGATTGTTTTACGATATACAGGGTGTTGCAAATTCGGCCTTCACGATTGGGTTTTCGGAAACGGTTCGAGATACGAAGTCGGTTAAATTGGGGCAAACGTGCGTAATTATGGTCCCAAAAATATGTCGCAAAAAAATCTAAAACAAATACAGGGGCTTTCAAAATAGTTGAAACAATCTAAAATTTAGCGTTTCGGTTTTTATTTTTTCCTGACTTTGTTCGAAGAGATGTCTAAAAATAAATTTCACTTCCTCATTACTACTTTTTCTTCACAAGATGGCATCATCAGATCTTTCATGCGACGTTTCGTCTTTAGGTTACCATCACCAACTTAATTTTTTTAAATGCGGGGCTAAAAATGAAAGATTACCAAAATCTACGTATAAAGTAGTACACAACATTTAGTGGTTTTCCTATGTTTTGTTCCTTAAATACCCATAGTACGTTACTGTATTTATTTTTGTTTCGACGAAACTAAGGATTTTAAAAGTATTATTGCTATTCCTGTCTTTAATTATTATTGTTATTATGTTCTACTACTGCTTTTTTTTTATTATTTCAAACTAATAGTTGTATCAAATTTCTACTTAGCGTAAGCAAAGTAATTTAGTTTATTAATATAAATAAAATTTGACTCTTAAAGCCAACACTTCTTAAAACAAAAAGACATTGAGTTTTACATTTTCGAATTACACCGAATTAAAAAAAAAATACAGGAATGTAGCGGGTGTCCCATTTTCGATACTTTTATAGGGTATCTCCGTTATTGTTAGTGCTATCAAAAAAGTAATGTAGGTGTCATGTACTCTTTTTGGGTCAAACTTAAAATGGTAAAATCAAAATTTAAAACTTTTTGCTCGCTTAAGAGATACGGGGGAAAATCAACAAATTGACCATTCCTAAATTACCCTATATTTTCTTAGCTGAAAGAGAGACAGAAAAATGTTTAAATAAGTTTATTTATACTGATTGTTGAATAATCTACCATTTTCAGGATAAGTATACGTGGTCAGGTAAGAAAGTTATCGGACCTAACCTCATTTTTTCAAATGGAACACCCTATATATTTTAATTTAAAAAGATAGCATTTTAAACTCTCTTTTCAAATTTATAACACACCATGGATGATAGATATCATCAAATTTTTCAAAATGTTGATAAGTATTTTTCACAAATGAATATGTAAAAAATGAAATTGACGTTGAATGTTAATAACAACTAGAATGTCAATATAGTTGTCTCTCGTATATTAGTTTTTGTTTCATGGCCTACTTGGGTTTAAAGTAATAAAGTTATATATTTGAAAGGAGAATTTAAAATAGTACATTATTAGATTAAAATATACACGGTGTTCCATTTAAAAAAATGAGAATAGGTCCGATAACTTTTTTACCTGACCCCGTATATTCATTCTGAAAACGGAAGATTATTTAACAATCAATATAAACTTCTGTATGAAACATTTTTCTATATCTCTTTTAACTAAGAAAATATAGGGTAATTCTGAAATTGTCAATTTTTTGATTTTCCCCCGTATCTCTTAAACTAGCGAAAATTTTTTATCATTTTAAGTTTGGCCCAAAAAGAGTATATGATACCTACATTACTTTTTTGATAGTACAGTTACGGAGATACCCTATAAAAGTATCGCAAAAAACTAGGCGTATTTTAAAGACGATGGGCAATTTAATGAACAAAATAGTGTTGTATACCGCTGAACGTAGACTGCGGTCCTCTTTCATAACTTAAACAAAAATAATCAGGCCCGTATTTAAAGAAATTAAGTCGATGAATGTGATTCAAAGACGAAACGTCGCATAAAAGATCTGATAATGCCATCTTCTGGAGAATGAAAAGTTGCAATGAGAAAGTGAAATGTATTTTGGGACACCTGTTCGAACAAAGTTAGGAAAAAATAAAAACCGAAACGCAAAATTTTAGATTTCTCCAAATATTTTTAAAGCCCCTGTTTTTATTTTAGATTTTTTTAACGGTATATTATCATTCGCATAATTATGCAACTTTGCCCCAATTTATCCAATTTCATATCTCTTACCGTCTCCGAAATCCCAATGGTGAAGGCCGAATTTTTAACTGTACCTGTATATTCCATAGTAACACTCACAGGGAACAATGAGCGATTTAACTTTAAATCATATCCTAATTAATCTAAGGAACGAATCTAAGGAATCTAACAGGAATTCTTAGGTTCTAATACTTCTTTAATGAATTTTAACCTGTATAGGTATACTTTATACGAAGTCAATAGGAATAGCATAAAAACTGGATATCGGGTTCTTGCCGACATCTGTTTGGGAAAGCATGGGCGGCGAGAAACGCTAGGGATGATAAAATATTTTATTTACAACCATGAATGTAATAATGACATTTTATCTATCTTTGAAAGGTGAAAAGTTGACGATTTTTTTACTTTTACTTTCCAGCCGGGTGGAAAGTGCTCGCTTTCCACCCGAGGGGAAAATTATTTTTTTGTAATTTTTAAAAAAATCGATATCTCAAAATAATATACGAACACACTTTTTTAAAAATGCTAATAGCTTTTCTTCTTTAGATATGTCTACTTTGTCCCTAATTGATAGAGTGGTCTTTAGCATTGAATATTGTGACCAAATCGTTGATATCTTCTTTGTCTTGGCATTTTACTGAAATAAGCTAGTAGCGCCGACTCTGAACCAGGATTTTGAACTTTGTTTCCCGTACACCATTCTTTGAAACAGTTATATGCCTTATCATATTTCGGGCAGCTTTTAGTTGGCAGAAGATCTTCTAATATTTTTGCTGCTTCTTGAATTTCTGGTGGAGTAGCAGCAAAATCAAATTCCTCATCTGATTTTTTTGTTGTTAAAATAATATATTGTTTAGTGACATGGAAACCATATTCAAAAATTGATATTTGCCATCTTGATGTGTATTATTACCTACGTTATTTTACCACCTGCGGATATTTGAAATTTTTGTCTAATTTTTCAATGGGAAAGTAAAATGACATTTATCTTTTATTAATAATTTTAATTCAAAATAATAAGAAGTGGATGTTAGATGTGGTTGCAAATAAAATAGTATACAAACCTAGGTGAAAATTTTATTACTGTTTCGAGATTTAGTTAACGATTCTCTCGACAGGAATTAAACACTTTCCACCTCGATACGTAATATACTATTCCCGAATTAACTTATTTAATAATATATGAAACCAACAACATAAAATAATTAAGGCATGCGGCTTTATATTTAAATTATAATGATAAAAGTTTATTCCCAATAATTCTCATATTACCTATACGGCCCTAAATCTGGTTTTACTATTTTTACATAATGTCACAATGCGGCAGCCATTTTGAATTTAAAATTACAATGATGAGAATCGAACAACTCAGAGTTATATGATTTACATTTCCTAAAATGATGACGATAGAATCGTAGAATATTTTTAACGTTATTTATTTCGTTTTAAACTTACCAATGATGAGAATTATATAACTCAAGTTACATGATACAAGTACAAGTTATATGATATACATTTCCTAAAATTATGACAATCGTAAAACATTTTTTTTTCTATTTGGGTTTCATAATGGCTACATTATGAAATGCAAAAAAATGAATAACTTGCCACTTTTGAAACTGAAATTTTATTTTTTTCATGTTGGCAATAAGTAGGGTTCGAATTTTAGGCCTACTTCGATTTCGTTGAAATTAGTTTTCTAGGCATTATGGATTCGACAGAAATTTTTTATAGAAAACTTTAAAATACTAATCTTTAACTTTGCAAATAGATCATTTTTACTAGATATTTATCCGAAATACCAATACTCGGAAATATATAACATACTGATGGTGTCCGTCAACCAATTTCTAGTCACAACTATAAAACAACATAACCTAAAAATAATAAAAATATCTGCCAGTATATGCTCTATTTCTTGTTTTATTCAATGAAGTACTATTTTTATTTTTAATTCAATATAGTATTATACATATTACTTTATATATACATATTTATAGTTACTCTAGACATTTCCTGGGCATTGATTGTTATTCTTGTCAGATTCTGTGTCGACACAATATTTTGTTCAATATTTTGAACTTTGTTCGGGTTTGTTCGCACCAGAACTCAAAGTTTTGCATATTCGTTTTAAAAGTTTTCCTAGATTATTTTCTGGAATTTCTCATATTTCTGACGGAGTACAACTTTCTTCCTAACTCATTTTTATTAACTTTAATTATGACGGATGGGAAGAAGCTTTGTTGTGTTCAATTGTTTCTATCATGGCATATTTGATATTTGCAACATTTTATTAAATTGTTAAAGTATTGCCAACCCAAAAAGAAAATATTAATTGAAATGGAAAAAATCTACTATATTTTTTTAAGTTTTTCAGGCTTTAAAGACCCAAATAGAAAAAGTATTATAAAATACACGGTTCATAAGACAATTAGAGCACTTGTACTTTACTTACTTAATTAAACGCGTACTCTAAGATAATCTTATGAAACTTGTATCTTAATATACTATTATCTTCCTTTATTTAGTTCTAAAATTGGAATGAGGATCGTACAACTCAGAGTTGTATGATATACATTTCCTAAAATAATTTTTTTATTAGAGGGACATCTGATACATGTAGTTTACAAAAATACTTCTCAAAGAAACATAAGCTATAAGAAATAATTCGTCAAAAGAATTAAGAAAAAATACAAACTTAAACGCGCTAGTAATAGTTTCCTAAAATACCAAAAATCCCTCTCTATTTCTCTTTAGCTAATCCTTTTTGTTCGCCCTTGTTCCCCAGCTTCCCCAAACACACACCGCGGCGGCTCCATATCAAAACCGGGGTGGTTCCGAAAGGGTAACGTTAGCGGTGTAGGAATGGTGAGGTAAGGGAGGGGAAAGAGGGGAGGCCTTAATGACATGTCGACACCAGCTGCCGGCCCGCGTTGCTTTGCGACATCTGTTTCTCTAGGAATTGAACGGGTAAAGGATTTGAGAAGAAGGAAAGCGAAAAATCTGTGCAGCAATTTTTCTTATTAAATTGTATAAATATTATTCCTTTATGTGATTGCTCCAGCTACAGTTAAGAGCTGCGTTTAATCACAGGTTGTCAAGCCAGGCACCATTTTATGTTTAAGGTTTAGACGAATATATTTAATTTTTTTCTAATCTAAAACTGGGTTCGTAAAGTTTAAGGATTGGAAAACGGTATGATGTCCGGACCGGATACATGGGTTTTCCCATGTAAGTTTTGTGGAGCTTAAATATTCGCTTCCGTATCAATTTTAAAACTTTTATTATGACTTTTTCAAGAGATTAATGAGACTAAAAAGCCAAATTTAAACTTTTTTTACACATAATAGTTAGAGAGACGGTGACAATAGGAGGTCCGTGAAGTGGAATATCAATAATTTGGTTTTTCGTGGAGTTTAGGTACCCCTCTACAACTTTTATATCTGAAGCCGTAGAGCGTTGCTGAAGGCGCTGTACCGCTTTAGATAGGAAATTCAAAATTATATCGAGCCATGTCTGAAAATGAATTTGCAGCATCTGCGTGACCCTAAAGTCACAGGAAACACATTTTCTGATAAGTCAACCCTTGCATATACTTATCCGAGCATGTCAAAAAAAGAATGAATGAAAAAATTATAAAGTCTCAAGTGATATGGGTCTAAGTGGGGCTAATCGATTTGTATTCACATGAAGATGACTCGTAAACAATTTTCTGATAAAAAGAATATTGCCATTGAATATTGAATATATACAACTGAACGATACCTGCCTTCCGGTATCTCTGCGTAATATTGTCAGAATTCCGCCTAGCTAGGTGCGATTTTTCCGAAATTCCTTTTCCACAATATTTGGGTGTCAAGGAATGTAGTGTGACAATTTTCTGACATGTCACGATCGTTTTCCGAATTTCCTACGAGAAGATTTTAAAAAAAATCCAATAATGAAATGGCGAGACCTGGAACAACAAATTTTTTTTCATATAATCTTTAACATATAATGTTCCATTCTAGAAAGTTTCAACTTCAAATTCGCTTTTTTTCTTTTTTTTTTAATTTTCATTTCGACTTCATTCGACACGCTCGAAAAAGTATATGCAAGGGTTGACTTGTCAGAAAATGTGTTTCCCGTGACCTTGGGGTCACGCAGATGCTGTAAATTCATTTTCAGACATGGCTCGATATAATTTTGAATTTATTGAGAATTTCCTATCTAAAGCGGTACAGCGGCTCTCAGCAATGCTCTACGGCACTTCATCAGATATAAAAGTTGTAGAGGGGGACCTAAACTCCACGAAAAGTCAAATTACTGATACTCCACTTCACGGACCCCTTATTGTCACCGTCTCTCTAACTATAACTATTAAGAAGTGAACTTAAAGTCACTGTCTCACGAATGATATAGTATATGTATTTTAGCGAAGTGTTAAAAAGCTTACATGTTTCGCCCAACTGGGCATCATCAGATCTACAATTTTTAAAATTAGAATAACAAGAAGAAGAAGATAAAACCACAAAATAACGTCTCTAAAACAAAATCAACACCACAATATAAACAACTGCAAAAATACAAACAGCTACAGTTAAAAAATAAAATACGGGCTCAATACCCACTTAAAATCATTGGAATTGAAAGTTAAAATGTCAACATACTAAAAAACTGATCATCTTAGAAAATTAAACATTTAAAAAAGCGGTGAAGGGAATCGTCCGGGTTTGTTCGGGTTTGGTCAGCAAATGATAGCCCAAGTTGTTAGGGGTCATGTCATTAAAGTAGAAAACGAAAAGCGATATTGTCATTGTCAGAAAAAGGCGGCCAAATAAAATAGAAGTTACAAACAAACATTAATCAACTATATCATGAAAAATTAAATGGTAAAATTGAATAGTGTTCTGATCTGTGTATGTCTGTATTAAGCAGTTCTCTTGGAGAAAATGGAGTATTTCTTTGATTTTTTACACATACCAGTTTTAAGATATAGAAAATTATGTCATCAAACCAGCTTAAATCTGGCGTACGATGCTGTTTAATTTTAATTCAGGTTGTTGTATAATTATCTTTATAAATAGGTTTATACTTGTTAACATTTCGCTTTGAATATTTCTAATCGCCATGAGCTATTCAGTTGAGGGCAAAAGTGATAATTATTACTACGACGGAAATAGTATCTATAACATAAAATAATATTAATGTCAACATTCTTAATCATTTATTTGCTGGTGTACTGGCAGAAATGTATCAGGTCCGTAGTTTATAGTTTACCATTCAAAAAATAGATTTTGTTAAATAACTTAAATTACTAGGAATTTAGTTTTGCTGACGATAGCACACTTATCTCATCTTTCTTTGAATACGCAAACATCGGCTGCGGACGCACATCTTCGCAGGTAGTATGAAGTATCACGCCTCAACAGAGACCTGAAAGAAATTTTGGCCTGGGGTGACAGTAACCAAGTCGAATTTAACGCTAAAAAAACCCAGGCTTTCTCTAAAAAGGTTAAAATTTCAGAACCGGATATAGACATGGCCGGACACGCAATCCCACTGGCTTCATCTATTAATTTGCTGGGCGTCAATCTGGGAGGAAATACGTCTTGGCATAACCACGTTGTGGCAATCGCCAAGATAGCTTCTCAGAAGCTTGGGGTACTCTTCCGAACCAGAATGTTGTACACACCTCAACAACTTTTGACACTATACAAAGCCCAGATTCGACCATCACTAGAGTACTGCTCCCATGTCTGCAGCTCTGCACCCGGCTACTGGATTCTATCGAAAGGAGGGCTATTCGTCTTATCGGAGACCACAAGCTGACGAAGAACCTCGACTGCCTAGAACATCGAAGACGGGTTCGGGATTTGACTCTCTTTTACAGATATTTTCGTGGAAGGTGCTCGGCTGACCTTGCACGACGAACCACTGCCGCTCATCCATATGTGGTTAAGCTTAGTACTCCTCGAACTTCATTATTTAGGAATTCTTTCATCTGGAGGACCTCATCCTTGTGGAACGACCTTCCCTAGGCCGTTTTTCCCAACGAATATAACCTCCAACGATTCAAAACCAACGTGAATCGTTTTTTGCGACACACCCCAAAAAAAAATGGAAAATATGCTTTCAATTGGAACAAGGATATTTGTCTTATTGTAGTCTTCAAAAAGTTTAAGTTCATTTTTTGGATAAAATAAATAGGGGAACTAATCTATCATCATCTTACAAGTTACGTGGGATATCCTATGGGTCCTGACCGGAAGCACCACCCGGTGTATTTTTATATATTTTTATTTTGCCCTAAGCTGCCTACTCATCAACTGAAGCTCTTGGTAATGGAACAGTTGTACAATTGTGCGTTTTCCTAATATTAGCTTAGAAAATCCAATCAAATAATTTTAAAATATAAATTATTATCAAACGAAACGATACGTCACTACGAATCAAAAATCTACTAACAACCAAATGTATCTAGGTAATTACTCAAAGAGAAATGTAATTTAAAAGAAGATCAAATGCTCGCTTGGTCAATCGGGATTTCAATAAAGACATTCAAATCAGTGGCATCGAAATATCCCGTAACTTCAAAAGATTTAAGAAAATCTTGAATGCAAAAGCATTGGAAAGGAATCGACTACTACATGATTTTATAATTTGATAAATTTGCTATGATGTTAATGCTTTTCTTTAACCCATTAATGCCGATAATAAATATTTTTATATATTGATATATTTTATGACAAAACATGAAAGAAAAAAAAGTTTCTTTGAAAATGTATAAGAAAATTTATGTTGTAAAACCAAAAATAACTTCGCAAAAGGCCGTTCCCACATGGAACCACTAAGCGCTTTCCACATAACTTTCGGTTCGATAGAAATTTCAAATAATTCAAATATTATTTGGTGTGAAACCCCCGAAAACACTCAATACAGAGTCCCACATCGCACTTGCTGCACATTGTTATCCCACGACTTGGACATCTGCTTTCAGCCGCATCTTCTTTTCCCATCGGGTACCGGAATCAGAAAATGATGTAAATAATCGTATCTAACATCGTCGCTTACGCGAAAATCGCTTGCTGCAGCTTTGGGGAGTCTTCCAGAAGCTTTTGGGGGATTTTTGTACCGTGTGAGGTACGTCTGGAAATAACAATTATTAACATATGCTGGTTTCTAATAATTGCTTCTACGATCAGGACCTTTCGCAAATCATTCGCAGCTTCCCAATAGCTTCTCTTGGATGGTAAGTTATTATATCCACTCAAAATAAGAATTCCAAGGAAAACTTTCCGTTCTTCGATTGATACCTTTGGAGATGCGCTTTTTCTAAACGGCGCATAATTGTTCATTTGTCGTATTATTTCTTGCAACAGCTCATCAGATCAAAATAATTAAAAGAGATCCACGCAGCTCAAAAAAGAATATTTACTATAGTTCCCCTCTGAAAATTCGGTATGGTCAGGTTCCAAATCTCCTAACTGGAGAAAATTTAAATTTTGTAGGCGCGTTGTGATTGTTAGACTTGAATCGGCTAGAGGCGCTGTACTACTAGTGGGCTCTGCGCTAGTGGTAGGTACCATGTTATAAGCTGGTGTTGCGCTTGTACTAGGTTTATCTACTACACTAATTGGATCTTCCTCATTACCAATTCTTGTTCATAAGACATCACAATTTGTGCATCTGAATATAGTTGACGCCAATTTAGATTATCTACCAAGCCAACGTCGTCTTCATCCGCTGAATCTTCATCGGGTAATACATTGCTCTCTGGAGGTTCAATATAAATTAGCCGAGAATTCCACCCTACTCTCAGTTTCTTCATAAGCGAGATCTAACGCCTCTTTCAACGTAATTCCCCTAAAATATAAATAATTGAAAATAAATTCAACTAAGAATGTGATGTAACATTGACCTAGGAAGCGCGTAGTGGTCCCACATGCGAACACCATTGTTTTCCATATTATAGCAAAAAAACAAAAAATGTATTTAAGGAACAAACTTCACACAGTATAGTCTAATGTTTATTGAAAGTATTCTCAAAATTAAAACGGCATACCAGCGCATGTTAAAAAAATGATAATACTAATACAAAACGCGGCTCCATATTTTTATGTAAATAAATCCAAGCATAAATTGACACAACTTTCAGTTTACAAGAACCACCGAGAACTTCAAAACTAAATTTCTCTAAAATAGATCATATTATGCAGGTAGCTGAAATATGTTTTTGCAATAAATTTTATTGCGCAGGCTGTTTGCTGGATCCGTATGGTACGGCTAGGCGCTAATGGATTAATGAAACAAGAATAATAATAAACCCATTTTGCAACTTGCTGAAAAAACTTTCACACTTTTTTCCTAATTTATTTTACGGTACACTTGTCACGTCGACATGACAAACCCTACCTAAATAAGCTTCAATTTACTTTCGTATCACATCCCTTCATCTCATAATTTAAAGCTTCTTCTCGAGATGACCGTTCGGACTTTGGGTCAAACTTGATCGTGAAGGGTCAGCACGACATGGCCACTTAGGTAACTACTTCCGGTTCCTTAGATCCGCCTTTTGTCGTTTCTTGGCATTCTAACGAGAACTATTTGGCTAGTTTCGGTAAATAGCTGGTAATTTACTTAGAGCAACTTTGATTATAAATATATTTCGTACTCGTAGGTTCATAGTAAAATTCTTAGTTGCAACATTGGGTTACAAAAAATATATACTTTCGTCAATTAGGGTGTGATTCACACTTGATTGTTGTTTTACTTGTTAGAATATACATTTGCAAGAAATCCTGCCTACGTTAAGTTTGTCGTCATCTCAATAAACTACAGTTGAGCCGAGGAGAGAACGAACTTGCATCATCATCTGTAACAGTATGATTCAAATCGAGATTATGTAGATCAAATAAGACAAAGGTCGTAGATATAAAAATGCTCTTTATTGTACTAAAATCAAATTGAATTTTAAAATAGTAGTCGAAAATGGCCACTGGCCGAGATTTATACTCACACGCGATGTGGTTTTCACTAATTTTCAACATCACGTTGCGTGTATATTCCATATTATACCCAAAACGCGTTGTGGACAAATTAGAAAAATCCATGGCGCGAAATCACGATTTTAATCGAAGACACACGACGGTTCTCGTGTTATGGATAATAATAAATACCCATAAAGCGAAAAATACATAAGATGAAAAAATAAGACACAAAATATGTAAAACAAAAATACTGACACGTTTTAAAGATCTATTAATGAATTAAGCATTTTCTATAATAACTAACATTTATTATTTATTCTTGCATGTTAGTGATCCATGACATTTTGAGTTATACTTTTTGTTACGTTGTTTACAGGAACATTTATTATCACCACAAAATCTTTTACAGTTGCATCCGAGAAATCCTTGACCGAAACCTTTAGATGACATATTTGCTGCAGTTCGGAAGGGTATTTTTTGATATTATTATCAATTGATTGCGACATGAACTGCGAATCTGCTTGAAGAAGATCATTTCTTGAAAATAATCTGTCTAGTTGCACATTCTCAGTACTCAGTTTATACAAGCCATCAACTTTTCGTCTCTCCAATATTTAGCAATTCATATCGATTCAGCCTTCGATAAAGTTTTGATGAAAGTGGTTTTCCCAAACTGCGGAATTTTTTGCTTCTGTAACTTCGCTAATAATGTTTTTATAGTCACCTTTTAAAAGGAGTGTAGACCTTATTGTTGATGCTATATTATAAAGTTTATTTAAACCATCTTCGAATTCTTTTTAAAGATTTTCGATTGATTCACCCATTTTTAATGAAATTTCACTTAAAAATTGGAACCCGAACAAACTATATTTTCGCAATGTGGGTATTTATTATTATCCATAATACGAAAACCGTCGTGTGTCTTCGATTATAATCGTGATTTCGCGTAGTGGATCTTCCTAATTTAGCCACAACGCGTTTTCGGTATACGGAATATACCCGCAACGCGATGTTGAAAATTAGTGACATCTACATCGCGTTGTGGGTATAAATTTCGGGCAGCGACCGTTTTCGCCGATTGAGAACAACATATATAATATAAAATTATATTAAAATAATCAAATATCTGTCAATTTAGTTCTGCGATTTAATTTAAAAATTAAGAGCTTAGTTGTTGTTTATTAGTTATCTTGAATATTATAAAGTTGAAAATGTCTGATTTCGAGGTTTCTCTAACTCCACCGGAATTGGTGGAAGCAGCGAAAGTAGCGTCACAAAAATTATTGCCAGCTAATCGCGCAAAATTTACGAAACCGCGTATTCAAGAGATGGAATCGAAGATGAAAAAGACATGCAGTTCTTTGTCGGAGCCGGTGTTGCTACAAAAGCCATCAACAGTGTGGTCGAATTGTTTGTTACAATCCAATAATAATGTAAACATTTCAAAATATTTCAAACTAATTACATTTCTGAAACAAAAAGGGTAAGGTTACACGCCCAAGAAAGCTATTTTTACGACTACAGATATTACTGATTTTTTAAAGAATGCTCCCGATGAAGTTTATTTAATGGCCAAGGTTGTTGTTTTATTTGAGATTGCAGGAGCTTGTCGAATTTGTGAAATCAGCCAGGTAATATTAGATGATATTGAAGATTCGGGAACGTTATTAATTGTGAAAATTAAGCAAAAAAAGAATGATTTAAATATTAGATTTGTAGTTAGTGCAAAATATATTAAATTTTACCGAATGTACATAGCCCTTCGTCCAATAGCAGCAAAGGATCGCCGCTTAACAGGTATATTTAATTTTTTTTTAATATGATGTATATCTTCAAATCACTATCCAAGAAAGTGTTGTGAACTACTCACAGCTGCAGGGACGGACTAGCTGTGATACTCATGACTCCTTTTTTTAACGCCCTGTATGATAAGAACGTTGGAGAATGGTTTTTCCATATCTTTAACTATTGGCTAAAAATTAAGTACTCTTCATTCATGTCGCTAATCCTAACCGTTTTCGAGGAAACGTTATTTTATTTACACCGAGTCCCCTAACTTTTCACTGGTTAAATATAAAAAAGTGGAATTTTGACGGTTGAACATCTGATCGGAACAAAGATGTATCTTTTATTGAAATACAGCAAATACATGATGTATATGAACTGCCGTTTTTTTTCGAAAACGGTTAGGATTAGCGTCATGAATGAGGACTACATAGTTTTTAGTCAATAGTTAAAGGTATGTAAAAACCTGTGTCCAAAGTTCTTATCATAAAGGCGTTAAAAAAAGGGGGAAAGGGGGCAGCTATGGGTAATTCACTTTCACACTTTCTTGGGCAGTAATTTGAAGGGTTTTACCTGGTATACATCATATTAAAAAAAATTTTTAATTATAGCTGGTGGCTCAATAATTATGTGTCGAAAACTTGATTCCATTGTAGATCTTTGGAAGCCCATATCTCCGAAGAGGCCTATATGAAAAAAGTTTATATGAACTTGTCTTTTCACTTGTTTCCTTCATATCTGGGAAATTTCCCACATTTTCCTGGACACCCTATATATTATTTTTTGCAAGTCGATCTCATCAAATAAACTAACAAATAATACAATAATAACATCTGGTTCATATTTCTATTTCTACTGGAATTCGAAGAGAATAAAATATAAACTATATCTAGGAAACTAGAGAAGAGGTAACTGTGCGAAATTATTTTTTTTATTGACTTTCAAATGGTTTATTTAATTAAACTTAATTAAATAAGAAATATTTTAAAATAGCAATATAAATTGTAAAAACAAACTAATAAAGACATCAGAACCATAAACACAATCAAATTTGCGGCGACATATATTTTTGTCGATTGGAAAATTTGTGGAAATTGCGGGAAACGGCAAAAAATATCATATAACCTAATAAGCTGTGAAAAACTACGACTGGGCCTTATATCAACCGATAGACAGAAAAGTAATTTGCTAATGGAATTCATTTCCATTGGCTGGTTTCCACTTTTCTTTCTCCGACTACTTTAACTGGTTTTAATCGTGTTACACTGTTAGAGTTTTTGTATTCCTGATGGAAGTTCAAGGTTTCTTTTAAGCTATATACAGTGTGTTTCAAAAAACATGTGCTATCGCTATTGTGGTAGTTTCTTACCCAAAAATAAGACAAGTAGTTCCTATCAACATGGGTCCGCAGATGCTTTGTTTGCGTGTGGTGTTAAAATGTTAGAATTTTTTCGGTATTTTCAATGAAATTTAGGTTATTTATTTATTTTTTTATTTATATATACTTTATTTAGCACTTGGCTAGTAAAAAGAACAAAATAAATACATATTTACATACATTGTTTACAAATACAAAATGCTAACATAAGCTCTGTCCTCGCAAATACACAAAAAGTTTTCTACAAAATACAGTCAAACTAGGTGAGCTCCTTATCACATCGGGAAGCGCATTAAAACGGCGAAGTCCCTCATAAAAAAGAGTTTTTTGTAGACCAACAGATTTTACTTAGTGAATGTTGTAGTTTCTTGCTGATCTGATACCATAATTGTGACAGTCATATCTTCTCTCAAGATATGAGTTGAGATAATGAGGCAATAAATTGTTTTCCATTTTGTATATTAAAATGAGGTTCGCCCTTCCAATCCACTGCCCGACGTTCAACCAGCCCAACTCTGTTAACATACAATGGAAAGTATCGAGTCGTCAAATAGCAATTCCGCCGGCTATATCTCTCAAACTAGTAATCATAGAGTATCTTGGTAATTTTTTTTTCCGCGGGGGTGTAACAGGCATGACCGAGTTTAAAATTAAGATTTTTCTCGTATTTTGACTAATTGAGAGGTATTGAGAATATCTGTATTTTAATTCTTACATATTTGTTAATATATTTTCTTCTCTAACAAACATTTTCCAATCTAGCAAAATTAAATTTGGAAGCGAATTCATTCCATTCCATATTCCGGTTTGGCTTAAGATAAGGATCACAAACAATCCAAAATTAGCAATCAGAGCCATCTATGTTGCATCAATTTAATTAAAAAATATGCCGCGTTTTGGCAGGTTAGAAAGAGACGAGAATCATCAGCTGTTCAATATTTCTTTTCGTGAAGTTTTAGCCGTTAATAATAAAGTTGTTTAGTTAATTTATTGATATTTAGATTGTCTGACGTGTCGATTGGGGTATCAAAGTTTCAGGAAGATCTGCGACAAGAATTTGAAAATTGTGCATATTTGAAATTGTTATTATTATTTTTTAACGCAATTTTTTCATAGCGTTTTCCAATCCTTTAACTTTACGAATCCAGTTTAAAATTAGAAAGAAAAAACTAAGTATATTTGGCTAAACGTTCGTACAAAAAATAGTGCCAGCTTGGCAACCTGTGATTAAATGCAGCTCTTAACAGATTTTAACAAACTTGGTCGTCTCGTTTAAGAGAGCGTTATTTACCCGACACCGCTAGATGGCGTTAACTAAAATAAAAGTAAATATTAGGTATTTTCTCAAAAAAATTAAATATAAGGACAAGGTATAGTAGAGAATTAAATCCTTAACATTTCGTGAAAAAAATGCTTAAAATTTAAAGACAAATAAAGAAATGAATCAATCCTATAAAAGCAAAATAAATCAAGGGTGTGCATGTGCATCATGTGATCAAATTCATTTCTTGTATGATTGAAAACAGAAAATCATATTTATCAAAATGCGATATAAGTAGGGAAATTGTTAAAAGCAAAAGAAACGTTTGCTAACCTAAATAAACTCCTGGACAAAATTAACGCAACATCATAAATTTGCCATATTTTTTTTTTCTGAATTTATGATCCGATTTGAATGATTTTTTCTTTCATTGTAGGTTGGTTCCTTGACAATGTCATAGTTTTCGCTGTTTATGATAAAAATTTAATTTTCGATTTATACTGGGTTTACTAAAAATGCTAAGTTTTTTTCCGAAAATTCGTATCACCCTGTGGAGTATATTAGTAACCGAAGCATATTGCAGTTGACATTAAACGGTAGGTTCATCTTTCCCCAATATTTTCTTTTTTGGTTTACTTCATTATATCTGTTATTAATGGAAATACAGCGTTTTATAGCCTAACATGTTTTTATAGACTTTAATATTCAACACATTCATTTCTAAATGTTTTCAAGTAGGTTTCAAGATTAAAATACTCATCGAGCAACTGAGCGTACGAAACGAACGTTTAATAAGCAGTTTCCGAACAGTTTTTATCAGTATGGCGAATTTTATTTGACCTTTGTAACTTTAAAACACAACATCGCTTGCAATGACAGAAAAAGTCCATAGTCTACTTGAAAACATTTGACAATGAATATGTTGAATATTAAAGTCTATAAAAACATGTTACGATATAAAAGGGTGTATCTCCTTTAATAAAAGAGATAATGAAATAAACCAAAAAAGAAAATGTTGGGGAAAGATGGACCTACCGTTTAATGTTAACTGCAATATGCTTCGGTTGCTAATATACTACACAGGGTGATGCGAATTTTCGGAAAAATGCATAACATTTTTAGTACACTCAGTATAAATCGAAAAATACATTTTTATCATAAACAGCGAAAACTATGACATTGTCAAGGAACCAACCTACAATGCAAATAAAAATAGCATAAAAAATATGGCAAATTTATGATGTTGCGTTAATTTTGTCCAGGAGTTTAAACAATATTTAATATAAATGAGATTCAGAAAAAAAACACGGGTTGATCTTCCTTAAAAGTTTCAGTTCATTAAACCATAACCATCAGACCGAAATTTAAATCGTAATTTAGTCTATTTGCAGTCCATTGTAATCTTAACCCTTTCTTTTAACTGTAGGCAAAGAAAGAATTTAAAATGTGTTCCCTTAAGGGACAAAACACTTTAAATAATTATTATTCCAATGCCCTTGCCATTGGGAAAGATTAAAAAAAGGGGATGAAGTTTTTCTTGGCTTTGTTCCGATCCATTTATCACTTAGGAAAAAGGGTTAAGTCTTACACCTTACGAAAATAAATGTCCTCTTCTTTATCTTAAAGATTAAACTGTTGGTTATCCCAACAAACTTTCTGACATTCTAATTCAAACTACATAAGAAGTTAAAGAATTAGGTTAGTTTGTAATGTAGTATACAATCAACCAATATTCGTAGCTATTTGAGTAGAAATTCAATTTTCCATAAAATAACCAGACATTTTTATAGTTTGTGGGTCAAAATTTTTTTACTGGCAACTTTCAGTCCTTAGCATGTAAGTTACTAAAATAAACTATTTGCCTGTAGAAACGATTATAATTTGCAAAATATATGTTACTTCATGCACTAGAAGGAAATTTTAAAAGTTCGTTTTTAGATTGCATTATTCTTATTAGCTGCAGTATTCAAATTTTAATTTAAAAATATATCGCCGGTCACGTGTCCCCAGTCAATAATTTCTTATTTTATTCATTTATATTTCACGTTATTTTACTAAAGTTACTTTTATATATAAATAATTTACACTCCTACTACAATTTGTATTAAAAAAATAATGTTCAAAGATCAACAATTTAGTTCCTCTAACGCAATTATTAACCAGAAGTTTCGTCCCCGCAGCTGCATGTATCGCCGGTCACGGCAGAAATTGCTTATAAATCACGCCACTAAAGGTCGGTCTAATAGTTTTACAAATATGTGTTTGAATTTGTGTAAAGCCTGCTTCTGTTTAGCTAAGTTCCTTATTATGTTTATTTAGATATAAACTAGAACATTGTCTACTTTTTACTAAGCGTACCTATATTTTTATGTTGTATCACCGGTCACAGGGTTAACTCAGACCTAGTAGTCTTAATTAAGGGTAACATATTACACGAAGACATTCTCTTGAGTACAGATACTCACTTCAGTCTAACAAAGTTTAAGAAATAGCTTGTATTAGATACACTTATGTGACGGTTTGTCATCCGAAGCTATATACAATATTTTTTTATGAGAAGTAATTAAATGGTTTGCCGTTATTAACAGTCGAGCTGCGAAATGATTACTTGGTCAGCAAGATTTTACAATTGGTCAGTCTAGAAGCAGTTTACTTCAGAGGTCCCATGGCACTGTCAATTTATGTAACTTTCTTCTGTTTTCTTTTGGCGAATAAAGAAGAAAATCGGCTACAAAAGGTGTAGTGGGGGCGGGTTTTCACTTGTTTTCCCAGGGCACTGTCACGATTCAGAAATGTTTGCTGTCCATAAGTTGCTAACCAACTAGCCATTTTGGCTGACCGATTACATTTTGCTGTTCGCAAAAATAAGAATATTTTGCTAACCAGTTAAATGATACCCTTTTTTATTAACCATTAAGGAAAAATATATTTTGATGTGCAAGTTTCATTTACACCTTAGGTAGATTGAAAGTATGACTGATTTTCTTAGTATTTTAACATTCTATAAGGAACATTCCAAAACTGATTAAAATAACTCAGTTCCAAATATTGGCGTTATATGATTCAGAAGAGTAAAATTAGACATGTGGCGTTAAATTATTAAAAAATCGATGCTATACAAAAATAGACCAAGATCTTTGTGACGATGTGCTGACGCTCTGTGTCAAAGTATACTCTTCGGCTACCGAATTCCATCGAAAGGAGAGTCACTCGTCTGATTGGAGGAGCTGGAAAAGAACCTAGACATCCTAGAACATTGAAGACAGGCTGGTGATTTGACTCTCTTTTTAAAAGACATTTACATGGCAAATGTTCGACGGACCGTGTCCGCTTGAATCCACCTATAGCGAGATATATGGCTCACCTCAGTACTCCTCACACTTCATTGTGTAGGAATTTCTTCTCATTTGAAGTATGTCATCATAATGGAATGACCTTCCGGTCATGTTTTCCAACGAATGTAACCTCCAGCGATTCAAATCTAACGTGAATCGCTTTATTTGCACACACATCACTACCAGAGTGCATTAAAGGATTTATCCTATCCTGTCAGTGTTAAAAAAAAGATATTACAGGAATTTTGACAAATCAAGTAAATAAAATTTTGAACAATACTGGTAATTTAATCATAATAAAATATAATCTTCTATTTAAAAAAAAATACACTGATTATAGTCGCGAAAACCCGAAAAGTAGGATTAATTTAAAAATCCTACTAGCCACCAATATGTATACAGGGTGTTCCTTAATGACGTGCTAATATTTCAGGGTATGATTCCTTAGGTCATTTCATAAAGAAAAGTTTATATGAACATATGTCCGCAACGGCTTAAATTTTTTGCTACAGGGTGTTAAATTTTTATTTCTTAAATGGTTATTTTTTAATATCTCCGAAAGTACTTTAGATATTATTTTCAATTTTGGTATGTGTTAATAGTATATAAAACCAGAAATTTTAGTTAGAAAAGTTATTCAATTGTTACACCAGTGGCGTCCCTGCAAACATGTCCTCTGATATTTTTTACAAAAAAGATGGTACGCCACTGACATTTTTCCATGTGGATATTTTTCTGATTAGCCTGGTCAGTTCTACATGAAAACGGTCTCTTGAGTTTTTCTCGTCAGACGTTCTTGATTAAAAGCACTAAATTCATATTGAAACTCATTATTATTAACATTGATAAAATAATTAATTATAAATGTTGTTTTATAAAAATTGTTGGAAATGGCCACCTTCACTTAAAAGGCATGCTTCCGCCCGTCTTCGCATCGAATTGCCTACTCGTTCAAATATTCCCAGCGTGTTCCTTATTGTTGCATACGAGGTAACTATTCGCTCTCTTAAATCTTCTAAAGTGTTAATGGGAGTTTTATACACCATCGTTTTAAGATGATCCCTCAAAAAGAAATCCAAACTATTGAGATCGAGGGATCTTGCTGGCCATTGCTGCGGTCCTCCGCGACCTATCCAATGATTAGGATAAACCGCATGTAAATAGTCGCGAACAATTACACTGAAATGAGCAGGAGCTCCATCGTGCATATACCACATTTGATTCCTTAACGCAATTGGTACATCTTCAAGCAACACAGGTAGGAGGAAATGTAGGTAAGACTGTCCATTAAGGCGTCCTGGCAGAAAAAATGGGCCGATAAGATGATTGCCAATAATTCCTGCCCATACATTGACCGAAAATTGCTGTTGGACATCGGTTTCGGTTATGGCATGGGGGGTTTCGTCCGCCCACACTTGATTATTATGGAAATTTTGAATACAGAAAAATTTGCTTCGTCTGTGAACATAATTTGTGACTCAAACATTCTGAAGGTACCACTGACAGAAGTTCACATGCTGTGGAAAATCCCTGGGAAGCAATGCCTATATATGCTGAATATGGTACGGATATAGAAAATAATCAAACAAAATTCGCCAAACAATTTGATGACAAATATTCAGAAATCTAGCGATCTTCCTCGTACTCGTTTCAGTATGTTCGTCGATTTCCTGCAGCACCGCTTCCTCAGTTTGAGGTCTACCTTCAGAAGTACCTTTATGGAAACTACCAGTTTCACCAAGACGGCGATGAATAGCAGAACAGATTCGGCTATCTGG
This sequence comes from Barypeithes pellucidus, assembly GCA_963991005.1. Lineage (NCBI taxonomy): Eukaryota > Metazoa > Arthropoda > Insecta > Coleoptera > Curculionidae > Barypeithes > Barypeithes pellucidus. The sequence goes on along the minus strand of OZ022561.1, from coordinate 27,947,202 downwards.
CAAGGCACAATTAGGCTATCTTTCCTGATAAATACGTCTCACTTCTGTTGCATGACCGTCTGCGAGACCATATACGTAATGCATTACCGCCATTTCCGCATTCGTATAATTCGCCATATTCGAATAAAAACAGCGAAAAAATCAAATAAAATCGATGAAACACTAAAAATCGTTATGAGATGGTTTTGAACACCAACAACTTACTTTATGTCAACAAGTATTGTTTGGAAAATTATGTTGTAAAATCGTCATTTATTCCAGGATAACCAGATATATGTGTGATAAATTATTCGTCAATACGGCTAAATGAAGCAATTTGAAATTATTTGTTTTAATCAAGAACGAGAGTCTGACGAGAAAAACTCCAAAGACCGTTTTCATGTAGAATTGACCAGGCTAATCAGAAAAAATATTCACATGGAAAAATCTCAGTGGCGTACCATTCTTTTTGTCAAAAATATTTTAGGACATGTTTGCAGAGACGCCACTGGTGGAACAATTGAATACCTTTTCTAACTAAAATTTGGGTATCTATATCCTATTAACACATACTAAAATTGAAAATAATATCTAAAGTACTTTCGAAGATATTAAAAAATAACTATTTAAAAAATAAAAATTCAACACCCTGTATCAAAAATTTTAAGCCGTTGCGGACATATGTTCGTATGAACTTTTCTTTATAAAATGACCTAAAGAACACCCTGTATATTTGGTTAATTATGATTTATAATCTCTCGATTCGAAAAGTTGTTGTATAAATGTCTTCCAAATACGAGGAGTGTCTTAAATGCGAGAATATCCTAAATCACCCTGTAGCTTAAAAACTAAGATAGCCATGGCAAATTTGACACCGGAATCATTCGTTTCGTTAAAAAGTGAAAAACGCAACATTTTATCTTCGATAATAACTCTAATATCCCCTAGAAAGTGTCAAAAATGGGACACCCTGTATAGTTAAAAATCGGATTGTAAAAGTTACTCGCTCTGGAGGCTTTTTAAGCCACCTAATAATGTCAAGGAAAACATCATATATATAGCAAGTTCACTCGAAAATCATTAAAGTTGAGAAAGAGATTTATCATGTTATCAACAATGAAAAGTGGAGATTCATCCATCAACAAGTTTCTTTGTTAGCGATGCGAGAGGTGTTGGTTACGTCACTTCCTGTTGTTATCAATCTGATTGATGAACCGGATCCGATCGATCTTCTCGGTGCCCGTGGCCATCTTTTGCTTATTCCGATTCTTATTATTTTTTTTACTTTCGTTTATACGAGGGCCGTTTTAATTTAAATAGGTGGCAAAAATATAAAACTTGTTACAACAATGTTAAATTTTACTGATTACTTTGAATACATTTTTTCTATACAGGGTCATTTAAGGCGAGTGGCCTATATAACGATCTCGGGAACTAAATAATATATTTGTTTGAAATATTGGTACCCTCTAGAAAAGATGCCGATCTTTTTAATGATGATATTTTGAGGTAACTATCACTTCCAGTTAAACTGGAAGTTAGGCTTGATGTTTAAATAGATTGCCCTGCCCCAATTCCAGTATATTAGATGGAAATGGTAAAATTAAAATACTGACATGTTATCACTGACATTTTTATATTTGGTGTTGTGTAAGTTATTCATGTTTGTAAACCTAAACAGTGCTGGAAACAGGAAGCGTCTAATGTCTCATCGGTGAGAAAATATTTTGCGAATCGCAATAGTAGTCATAAATGTGAAATTATTTTTCTTGATGAAACGCAGATCTGTTCCAAAGGTAACGAAACATTTTCTTCGATATTTTATAAGCAATTTGTTACCTTTTTCAAGAAATACAATTAAACAATAAATCATTAAATAAAAGTAAAAGTGTTCCTTAATAATGTGCTAATATTTCAGGGTGTGATTCCTTAGATCACTTATAAAGAAAAGTTCATGTGAACATATGTCCGCAACGGCTTAAGTTTTTTGCTACATGGTGTTGAATTTTTATTTTTTAAATGGTTATTTTTTAATATCTCCGGAAGTACTTTAGATATTATTTTCAATTTTGTTATGTGTTAATAGGATATAGAACCACAAATTTTAGTTATTCAATTGTTCCACCAGTCGCGTCCCTGCAAACATGTCCTCTGATATTTTTTTACGAAGAAGCTACTGACATTTTTCCATTTTTCTGATTAGCCTGGCCAATTCTACATGATAGCGCTCTCTTGAGTTCTTCTCGTCAGACGCACCGTTCTTAATTAAAATCACTAAATTCATATTGTCATTATTCACATTGATAAAATAATTAATGATAAATTTTGTTTTATGAAAATTGTTGGAAATTGCCACCTTCACTTAAAAGGCATGCTTCCGCCCATCTTCGCATCGAATTGCCCACTCGTTCAAATATTTCCAGCGTATTCCTTATTATTTATTTAATCGTTTTAATCAAGAACGGTATGACGAGAAAAACTCAAGATACCGTTTTCGTGTAGAATTCACCAGGCTAATCAGAAAGATGTCCACATGGAGAAATGTCAGTGGCGTACCATCCTTTTTGTAAAAAATATGAGAGGACATGTTTGCAGGGACGCCACGGGTGGAACAATTGAATAAGTTTTCTAACTAAAATTTGTGGTTTTATATCCTATTAACACATACCAAAATTGAAAATAATATCTAAAGTACTTTTGGAGATATTAAAAAAAATATCCCTTTAAAGAATAAAAATTCAACACCCTGTAGCAAAAAAATTAAGCCGTTGCGGACATATGTTCATATGACTTTTCTTTATAAAATAACCTAAGGAATCACACACTGAAATATTAGCACGTCATTAAGGAACACCCTGTATAAAGCAACAACTACCATTTTAAAATGTAATTTTTTACTTTAGTACTATAAATAAGTAATATTAATGTATGGAAAAATCATATCCTAACCACTTGATCAACCTTATACTATAAGACTAGTTTTGTCCTAACTGGCATCGTTTAAAAATTCATTTAAAAGAGTAGTGTTTAAAAATAAAATTATCCACCTCAATTTTCCTACAGGGTGTTTTGAAATTACGATAAAAAACAACAGTTTGATTTACTCCTGTATAATACAGTCTAATCGAAAAATGCTACTTTATAAAATAATTAAGGAAAAATACAATAAATGGATCTACAAACTGATAACAAAATCATGAAAATCGCATAAAAAATAAAAAGTTATAAAATATCAAACTTGACCAAAATATCAGGGTGGCGGAATTTTGTGCCGGCGAGTGTATATATGACGGCGTCAATTAGTGAAATCAGTCATTCCCAGAAATGCCTAGTCATTTCACGTATTGCCGTCAAATAGTGTAACTCTACGTTTGATACACCGTTTGCCTAAGAGTATCAGGCATTCCCTGTAATGACGGAATTATTTCAGTCAAACGCTGTACTTAACTAAATGATTTAAGTTACCTGTTTGCCGGTTTTAGTCAATCATTGTAATTAGGACCGTGTTTGAAATCCTAAAGAATTTTCTTACATCCGTCAATTCCGTAATATTCCAAATTTTTTCTTACTTTGATTGAAGTAATAATCATCTAACTTCTTATCAAACCATTCGGAATGCTTCGACATTTCATTTTCAAAAAAAAAAAAAATAATCACTACAGATGTTCACAATTACAGCGTTCGACTAAAACCGGCAAACAGGGTAAATTAAATCATTTAGTTAAGAAGTACAGCGTTTAACTGAAATAATTCCGTCATTACAGGGAATGCCTGATGCTCTTAGGCAACGGTGTACCAAACGTAGAGTTACACTATTTGCCGGCAATACGTGAAATGACTAGGCATTTCTGGGAATGACGGATTTCACTAATTGACGTCGACATATACATATGTTCATTCGTTCCCCGGTTCAATATGTATTTCTAGGTAAAATTGATACATTATAAAGCGAAAATACTTTGTAAAATTTTCCAAGAAATAATTTCACTTCTTGTAGGCTGTAAGAAAAGCATATTATATTTGTCAAAACGTTTTTTAAAAGCAATCTCATCTCGTATATTGTGAAAGCCCCGAGGCCTTAATATTACAACATTACAGCCCTTATTCCCATGTTAGCAATTACCAAATAAAGGGCTACTTTATAACGCTGCTGCTTTACACTGGCTTCGGTTTCATTAAAAGTAAAATTTAAAGTTAAGGGCAGCCGACGCTTTAATTGGTTTTAGTAAATATTATCATGGCAAGGAAAAAACAAATTTTAGGATAGGCTTATTCAAGCGGATGAATCGCTTGAATGCAATAATTCTTTTAACAGATTATCACAATAGTAACACAGTAATAATCGGGAATTTGCATTATCCAGTTGGTGCGCAATCTTAGTGATTTATAGAGAAACAATTTTGTAAATCTGTGCTTCGGGTTGGTAATTTTAAAAATATAAATATGACTCAAATTTAACTATATTCTACAGTCTACGATTTGTTTCGGGCTGTTTTGAATAACGCTAGTTCCTGAACTGTCAGCTTTTCTCAATATAACTAGTTTTTTAGAAATATAATCGGAAGTGCCATATCGATTTCACAAAGCCTTTCAAGATTGACTGGAACTTTGATAAATGAACAAACAGTGCATCCCCGTCGTTTGACAAGGGTCTAGGTACACCGATGGATCAAAAACCGCCAACGGTGTGGGCGCAGGTATATTTGGGGAAAGGCCCAGGATGGACATGAGCATTCCTCTGAGGACCTACGCCACAGTATACCAAGCGGAAGTTCATGCCATACAAGCATGTGTACTACAAAATCTTGAAAAGGGCTGCCACGACCAAAAGGTTTACATCCTTTCGGACAGCCAAGCTCCTCTTAAGGCTCTGAACTCCAATCGGTTTACTTCAAAACTTACGCTGGAGTGTCATACCAACCTAAAAGTACTGGCGGCCAGGGGGTACAAGCAGGTGGAACTCTTGTGGGTCCCTGGTCACTCCGGGATATTAGGAAATGAAAAAGCCGATGAACTAGCGAGAGCCGGATCTGCCCAAAGTCTCAAGGGCCCCGAAGCGGCCTTCGGAATATCAAAACAGGCAACAAAAACAACATTAGATAGATGGTCGAAAAAACAACACCTATCTCGATGGCAAGAGTTACCTGGTCTAATACACGCATGGGCCGTAATGGGAAAACCATCGAAAATACTATCGAATGGGATGCGAACAAGCCCGAACAAACCCGACAAACCCTGACGCGGCCCCAGTTGAAACAAGTGATGGGTCCGCTAACAGGCCACTGCCACTTGCGAAAACACCTTCAACGGATAGGGATAAACAACGGATCCATTGAATGTAGACTCTGCGGCGAAGATGATGAAACCGCCTCACACATAATATACCGCTGTCCCGTAGAAGACAAAATATCTTCGGGAACATACAACGTGGTAACAACCTCCCACATGACAAGCTTGGTAGAAGGTTACTGGACCTCATAGAAGGAACAAACATCTTCTAACAAGATCGGGGTACACAATAAGCCGAAAGGCTGCAGTGATTTGAAGTTCCGGCCTTTAAACCGACCCCCGCCTTTAACCAACCAACCAACCACCAACCAGCCATATTGAAAATATTTTAGTCGAGTTGTCCCCATCAATTTTCAAAATTTTCCCAGGAAGTTTTCCAATTACATATATATTGAATTGGTTCCCAGTGAGACAACCTGTATACCTACTTGTATTCTCTTAAAAATATAGGGAATTATACAGGGTACTCCACGTAATGTGGCCAATTAGAAGTATCTCGAGAGCTAAATTAGATTTTATTTTGAAAATTTCGCACTAAGATTCTTCAGCCAGTCAGGAGCTTGCTTTTTGTTCCGTTACCACTGCAACTAAGAAAATTTCCGGAAAGTTTTCTTCTCCTCGATGCAGTAGGAAGTGATTACAGTTGAAATTTCTTGACCTTTGTGTATGGAATGACATTTTGCTGGACTGAACTTGATATTTTAATTATTTTATATTTCTGATTATTCTAAACCTCTTACTAGACATTATTATATAATTTTGCTTTGCTCCCGTCCACGAAGAATTCTGTATTTGGTAGAAACCAATAGGAGATTATATTAAATAAATTAGACGAATAGACGTCTGACTAACATTCTTCTAGTAAATACGTTAGAAACTTTAAATTCTGATATTTTAATTTCACTTAATTCTTTACAAAACTTAAACGGAAGGTACTTCTCAAACCGTTCCATTTTTATATTTAACTACTGTCAGTAATCGGGGCTACGGGAGACAGCGCGCGGCGTTTGACATGGATTCCATGACCTCCTATATGGATGACTACAATGGAAAACTATCTGTATAAAATAACTTTTTCTTTTTTCTACCAACTTCAGTAAGTTAAATAAATATTAAAATAAAAATTTGAACCATTTTTATTTTGTCAATATCAATTTCATGCAACTAAAGTTGGTAAATAGGAAATTATTGCTCTTCGAACTAACAACTAGCATAAGTCATCAGCTCTTAAAATCGTAACACAACTTCTTTTAAATAATATAAGTTTCAACAACTTTAATACGTTGATAAGAAAATCCTTCTTTTCATATTTTAAAACCATTAACACAAAATATCACGCAATCATCATTTTTTCTACCTTCAAATTAATAATTTAGTGCGAAATTTTCTTAACGAATTTCCCTCGTTCTTGATTTAATATACCGAAATTTTCCTTGTACACGATTTTTTTGAGAAAATTATCCCTTATCTTGAAAAATTTCCGATAATAATTCAAGTGAAAATTTGGCTGCGGCTATTAGAGATGGTTTTCTAAATATTTTGGATGATGCAGTGTTTCCGGATCATACTGAAAGTGGCAGCAATTTCGGAATTTTAAATGGATTACTGTATATATTATACAGGGTGTCCGGGAACATGTGGGAAGTCTCCCGGATATGAAGAAAATACGTGAAAAGAATACTATAGGTTCATATAAACTTCTTTCGTATCGGCCTCCTCTTCGGAGATATGGGCTCCCAAAGAGCACCAATGAAATCAAGTTTTTTACACATAATTATTGAACCACCTGGTATATTTCAATTATTTTTTAATATGATGTATACCAGGTAAGACCCGTCAAATTACTACCCAAGAAACTGTTGTGAATTACTCACAGCTGCAGGGACGGACTAGCTGTAACACTCATGGGTCCATTTTTTACGCCCTGTATGATGAGAACTTTGGACAATGTTTTTTACATACCTTTAACTATTGGCTAAAAATTAAGTACTCTTCATTCATGTCGCTAATCCTAACCGTTTTCGAAAAAACGGCATTTCATATACATCATGTATTTGGCGTATTTCAGTAAAAGATACATCTTTGTTCCGATCAATTGTTCAACCTACAAAATTCCGCTTTTTCATATTTAACTCGTGAGAATTTAGGGGACTGGTGTAAATAAAATGACGTTTTTTCCGAAAACGACATGAATGAAGAGTACTTAATTTTTAGCCAATAGTTAAAGGTATGTAAAAAACATTGTCCAAAGTTCTCATCATACAGCGCGTAAAAAAATGGGCCCATGAGTGTTACAGCTAGTCCGTCCCTGCAGCTGTGAGTAATTCACAAAAGTTTCTTGGGTAGTAATTTGACGCGTCTTACCTGGTATACATCATATTAAAAAATAATTGGAATATACCAGGTGGTTCAATAATTATGTGTAAAAAACTTGATTCCATTGGTGCTCTTTGGGAGCCCATATCTCCGAAGAGGAGGCCGATACGAAAGAAGTTTATATGAACCTATTGTATTCTTTTTACGTGTTTTCTTCATATCCGGGAGATTTCCCACATGTTCCCGGACACCCTGTATATTTTTTGGAATCTAGGTAAAAATCTAGAATAGTTTCCTGTATAATATCTATCTTTAATAATTTATTAATTATAAATAATTTTAGAATTTTTCAACGCCTTATCGGGACATGAAAAGAATATCATATCTTGTTAGCGGATACAACTAGGAAGCTGAAATGTTGTCAACAGTTTCACCAGACAAGAGAGATTTTACAATTTTGGAAAGTATTTAATTACTTTTATATAGGGCGACTCCAAAACAATATTTCTGAGGGAGATGAATCGTTATAAAACCTTCTATTCATTAAATGGGACACTCTGTATTTGATTTATTTTGAAAATGTAGGATCGATTTTTCCATCTAATGATATTAGGTATTCCTATCATTTCTTCAATATTTTCGTACTTCTAGAGAAATTAAAAATTATCATTAAAAAAATATTCTTTTTAATTGTTGACTGTGGAATGGATTCATGTAAAAAAAATAATGAAAAATACATTTAACGTTATGTCTGTATTTATTGTTTCATCTCTTATAGCCACAGACAGATATATATAATAAAATCTCATTTAGTATAACGTATATTATGTATATATATTTATGTTGACGATCGAACAGGAAAAATACAGTACAACAGGCTATAACGTTAAAACCAGAGATTAGAGACTTACTTGGTTATCATATGGTTTTGACTTCCGAAAATAGGTGTCAAATAAGAATGAAGTAATCAACGAGTGCCAGGGTACAAGCAACGATAAATATTATGTACAGTACGTTTCAGGAAAATTGGATACGACTTAATGATTTCCTGGGTGGGTCCCATTGTGTCGACAAGAGCTTGGCAATAAACAAGTGAAGTATGAACGGACGGACTAAGGAAAACAAGGAATGATATGATTATATTAATGTAATCAAATGAAATAACTTTTTTTTAAATATTACATTATAATGTCATTCTATAGATAGTTCTGTTTCGCTATCGCTATCCTCATCAAAATTAATTATAATTGGATTAATTATACGATCCAGACTAATATACGAATTTTCTACAGTTATTACGTGACGGACTGAATTTTTCCAACTACCTGGGGGAATATCATTAAAGCATTTTCGTATTAATTCTACAACAGTAGAACTTAAAGTCGGAGAAATATTTTCAGACCTAACCAGTGATTTTAACTGGTGCCACATATGCTCTATGGGGTTAAAAATGCAATAATATGGTGGGAGCCGTAGCACTGTATGTTCAATTTCTTTTGCCAATGTGTCACAAACATATACTTTTTTTATAGAAAATGTCTTTAAAACTTCTAAAAGATCACTTGTTTTATAACTTTCTTCAAAATATATATCATTCGCCGCTATGTAGTTCTGAATTTCCAATTTTGTATTATTTGAGCTTGGAGCTTTATGTAATTGGCGACTGTGATAGCTCGCATTGTCCATTACTATTACGCTATTCTGAGGAATGTTTGGTAAAAGACAATTCTTGAACCATTCCTCAAAAACTAACAAATTTTACCACAAAAAGATATTTAAATATAAATTAAGCAACCTAACCTACCTGATGTGCCTATATTTAATTATAATTATTACAATCCGGCCCTTTCCACATAATAATAACAAAGAGTCATAAATAATGGGATGGCCCAGGTACTTTTACGGCAGTTATTAAGTTATATCCATCTTTCTTGAAACAACCTTTACACGAACACAAAATTAGCAAGACTTTACGCTTAGTATGGCATTCCAACCAGGATATCTTAACATATACTGTAAAAAATATTCAATCAGAAAAAATGATAACGAAATGGAGTATGTTATCGTACATATCTAGCATTTTTGATCCTAGGTTTAATTTCGCCGATTATACGCTCCAAAATGTTAATTCAGAAATTATGTATAATGAGTAATGAGTAATGTATCGTCGAATATTTCTTTTGAACTACTTACTCTCTTTCTCAACATAGAAACTATACCCCAAAGAAAGCCACTATACCCACAACCAATTTCTTGGATTATATTTCGTTTAATTTCACTACCCCAGTTTGTAACTGAATATCTCAACAACAGTATCATCTCACTACACTAAAGACGTTTTGTTCAGTTCAGTGTGCACGGCAGGGTCGGATAATTTAATAACAACCCCTCGCCGCCCCATCCGCTGTTCCCGATTGATTTCGCCCGATATCTCTTATCGATTCACAAAGAAGATGTTAAAACTTTAAAGACTTATTTTAATTAATAAAAACTACTATGGGAAGAGAATTTCAACACAAATACAGCAGGGTGATATGGAAATTACTTATTATCCTTAAAACCTGATCTTCCACATTCGTTTGTTTATGCATGTTTCCCTTGAATTCCTACGTGTTTGTTCGCGTTTACAATTCTTTATGTTCTTCGGCTTCATTTACATGCAAAGAATTATTCAAGAAGGTGTGACAGAATGTAAATATGACAACACTGGCCAACATGCTCTGGCGTCTTTTGAGACTTGATATACCATATTATATTGTTGACATTTCTCGCCAGGTTTGTTCGGGCAGAATGCTTCTGCTACTTTCCTTTTTTCAGAATATAAGAAAGTCAGTCACATCTGGGCTATACGGAGTGGAAAAATAAAAACAAGAAGAATTGGAAAAACGTTTTCTCGGTTTTCTTCTCTCAAGCATTGGAAAAATAAAAAAGGAAAATTACATTTTTAATATACAGGGTGTTATGGAAATTACTTATTATATTTAAACCTACAAATCCTGATATGAAAACAAAGTGAAGAAAAATAACCATAATAACGCTCGAATTATTAAGCGAGGTAAGTCACCTGTCATACCCAAACAAACCTCAAATCCCTTCAAATTACTATCCTACAAAGTGTTGGGAATTACTCACCGCTGCAGGGACGGACTAGCTATGACACTCATGGTCCCTTTTTTATGCCCTGTATGATAAGAACTTTGGACAACGTTCCTACCTTGGATACTAATTTGCAGAGTCTTACCTGGTATACATATTAATACAACTTTTGATACTATACAAAGCCCAGATGCGACCATCACTAGAGTACTGCTCTCATGTCTCGAGCTCTGCACCAAAACAAACTCTTCGACTACTGAATTCCATCGAAAGGAGGACCATTCGTCTGATCGGAGACCACTAGATGTCGAAGCGCCTTCACAGCCTAGAACATCGAAGGTTGGTTATTTAACTCTCTTTTAAATATATTTCCATGGAAAGTGCTCGGCTGACCTTGCCCCCTTAATTCCGCCCCGAGCCGCGATAAGCAGAAATACACGACGAACCACTGCTGCCAATCCATATATGGTTAAGCTTAGAACTCCTCGAACTTCATTATTTAAAAAAAATTTCATCTGGAGCACTTCATCTTTATGGAACGACCTTCCCGAAGTCGTCTTTCCCAACGAATATATCCTCCAAAGATTCAAACCCAACGTGAATCGCTTTATTCGTACACGCAAAACTCCCAGAGTGCATTAAAGAATTTTTCCAATAGTGCTTGTGTTTAATCATATAAAAAAAGGAAAAATAATAAACCAGAAAGATATTAAATATAACAAGTATTTGATATTTCTGTAAAACTATGACATAACGACATAACATTCATTCTTTCCCAGATCCAATTGGATATAACATTTTTACTCAGACACAACTCTAATATAGTCTTTTTAACCTGCTTAATTCTAGCTTCAACTTTCCACGCTTCGACAGCAACTCGACAACAGCACACGGCAAGTCACTTTTAAAAGTTAAAATTAGAGTCCCTAATAAGATGTAGCCGGAGAATCCCACGACGGCAGACCTCTATAATTGAGAATTGGGGTGTTTCATTGTGTGTCACCTTGGTGATACTCTTTGGAGGCCAAAGGTTGCTATAGGAGTGTGCTGTGGAACGTAAATTTACCTCGACCGGAAATATGACTGTATTTCAGGTGTGAGTTAAGGGCGGGTGATTTAGAAGACAGAAAACGGGCTCTGGAAATATACGTTCAACTTTTAAAGGTAATATTTGAATTTTTCACGGTAAAATATGTTCATGTAAACTATTCGCCATTTACAAATCAGTATTGCTTGCTCAGTTTTATTTGGACATTTCCGTATGAAGAGCGATTGGAGAAAAATGTATAAAAACCATGCTAGAAAGCGTCTTACCATAGGCGTACTCAAACAATATTTTATTAAGTGGAAAATAAATAAATACACTTTGTTGATTTCGCAGTTGGATTCTTCCTGAAAATTAAAAAAACACATACAGTTTCTTTTTTCTCAAAATGTCCTACTGACGGGATATTATTATTTAATTATTAATCCCTTCTTTATAATAGTTATTTATGTATCAAGGGTACTAAGTAGATAATTATGCCCTGAGAGTCTTACAAAGCCGAGGGCCTCTGGCCCGAGGGTTCGTAAGTCGCCCGAGGGTATATATCTATTAGTATCCGTGGTGCATACAAACTTTTATATTCCGACGTGTCATAATGACATTATTATGGATTTCATTTTCAGGGTCAAAATGAGATACTTTATAGGACTGAGTACTATAATGAAAAATAGACGCAAAAATGAAAAAACTTATTTAAAACAAAATGGAACAAAATTTAATGATTAAAATTAAAAGTAACATTATTACAATTCGTTAAATTGATGTTGGACATAGGAATTGAAATTGTTGCGTTGTGATTTCTAATTTCTATGGTTTCTGTTTCTTTTGAGGGTACGACAGTCGATGAAACACTCGATGATGATTTCTTCCCGAGAATGGCTGCTGAAATTCTTTTCTTGTTTTCGTAATAGTTCTCTATATATCCTTCAGCAAGTGTGTCCCCTTTCCATCCACCATGGCGTTTAATACTATGAAGATCGACTCCTGAATCATCCAGCAGTGAAGCTGAAGACCTCCGAAAACAGTGACCTGTGTATTCGGCGGAATGGGGTAACTTTAAAAAAGCAGCGATCGTTTTGCACATATTTCCGAAAGTATGGATACCAACTGGTTGCTTTGTACATTTGTTGTTTTTGAATGATAGAAAAAAACGAGAAACTTCGGCATCGGGGGGTCTCATTGCTACATAGGTCCGAACATGCTGCACCATATTTATTCCTTCGACATCGCCAGGCGTTACGTAAAATTCTCGGGGAACGTTTTTTTTTGTACTAGGTATGAAATATGCCAAAAGTACCTTTTCGTGTACGATATTGACAACCTTTTTCTGGGAACACCAAGTTTTGTAATTGGCATAAGTTTTTTCATATATGCCTTTAGACTTTTCGGGCAACAAACCAACAACTGCTTTATTGACCAATTCTTCGATTTTTGATGGCAAATTATCCATATTATATTATATAAACGTTAAAATTAAAAATTCAATTCTGACACTGACAATACAAACAAATATTTCTATAGTTACCTGGTTTTATTAAAATCAAGCTATTAGTTTACTGACGAAAACTTAAAATTCATCAAAAAAAAACACAAAAATCGTCGGAATATAAAATATTGTGTGAAATTCGGATCATAAACAATCATTATGGTACACGCCGTATTATTAGACTCGACTGACGCCTCGTCCAATAATACTCACGGCTAGTACTAATATAATGATCGTTATTATGATCCTTATAACATAAATATCTATTATGTCATACCAGTTCGTTTTAAATAATAAATATTTTTTAAAATTTAATTTGTTTACCAATTTTTTATTGTCACCTGCGACATTATCTTGACATTATCATAGCCTGGGTTTTTGTTGCTAGGGGATAAGTATTCAAATGTTAAATGTGTCAAAGTCAAAAATCAAAAATGGAACAAGGTTTTGAAATTCCCGATGAAATTGAAAAAAAGTTTGAAAAGGCAACGCAAAACCTACAGACAAGATCGCTATACTGTACAATCTGTTGGAAAAACAAATTTGGGAAAATTCCCTGTATTATTGCAAAATATTTTTGGGTTCGAACAAACCCGAAAAGTATCGAACCCAAAAAGTACACTGGTAATTGTTTACGTCGAACGTCGGCAACTCTTTTAGCAGAAGATGGAGCAAGTAGGACTACACTGAAGCGCAATGGTGGATGGAAGAGTACCACAGTGCTGAAGGATATTTAGAGGATAGCATATCCTTAAAAAATGAGATTTCAAGGATGTTGGCAGGCGTGCCATCTGGATCACGCATTTCCTTACAGAAACTAGAGACCCAGACAATGAATCATGAGGCAGCCTTTGCTGCAGGAAATTTAGCTATCAGCTGAACCTTCCAGAATTGACAGTTCTATGCAAATACAACCAAATAATATATAAACGTAAATTGTTATTTTGTTAATAAAGGCTAAGTTAATCGGAAACTGTTTTTTGCGTCTTAATGCCAGCGCGGGCCATAATGTGTAATTTATGCCCGCACGCATCCCCCTTCAGAATACAATTGATGTGTCTTTCCAATTTTTAGTATTATTATTTAGTATATTTACTGGAAAGGTGGTAGTAAATTTTCAAATTGACACCGTAACGTTAAATAAAATATTTTCACTTATAATCTCCCTAGTACTTGAATTATTATAGGAAATTTGTCGACCACACGAAGGAAAATTTCCGTATATAATTAATTCAAGAACGAGGGAGATCCGGTAAGAAAATTTCGCACTAAATTATTAATTTGCAGGTAGAAAAAATGAGGATTGCGTGATATTTTATGTTAATTGTTTTAAAATATGAAAAGAAGTCTTTGCTTGTCAATGAAAAAGATTGACTTATCAGTTATGTTGTCATGTTGCTTGCTGTTTATGTTTATGCATGTGTAGTGTTTTGAAGGGCATAGCATTTTTCGAGATGTCTCGCTTTGTGGAAAAAAACCAAGATTGATATTGACAACATAAAAATAGTTTCAATTTTTATTTTAATTTTTATTCAACGTACTAAAGTTGGTGAAACTTATATTATTTAAAAAAAAGTTGTGTTACGATTTTAAGAGCTGATGACTTATGCTAGTTGTTAGTTCGAAGAGCAATAATATCCTATTTACCAACTTTGCCTGAAATTGTTATTGACAAAGTAAAAATGGTTCAAAATTTTATTTCCAGATTTATTTAACTTACTAAAGTTGGTAGAAAAGAATTTTTTTTTAACATATAAAGTTATTTTATACAGATAGTTTTCCAGAGTATTGTAAACATCCATATAGGAGGTCATGGAATCCATGTCAACCGCCCCGAGCTGTCTCCCAACGAATACTTATAACAGGAAGAAGACAAACAGCCATGTTAACAAATTGAAGCAAGTATGAACAAAAGAACAAACCGGCATCCATTACGTCTGGCATCAGCTGACAAACGCACGTGCTTTTCAAATGTCACTTTGTCAAAATTTTTATTAATATTTTAAAGTGACATTTAACCAACAAAAAACATTCAATACCCTTTTATTTGATTTACGTGGTGAAAATCACATCATGTTTTAAGCTGTAAATATCACTTTAAAATAACCCTTACACACTCTTATATGATTTTTTTAACTAGTAACGTAACTACAAATGAAAAATTAAACTTCAGAAATAAGCTTGTAAGTAGTTTTATTAAAAAATAGGAAGTAAATCATAATTTACATAAAATATTTTACTATCTTCAACTGGGCTCTAGGTCCTAGCAAGCTTCAAGTCCAAGCATATTTTTGGGCCCCCTATGATTTAGGAAAAGAAATTATTATTGATGCTTACTCTCAGTAAAGATGACTAAATGAATATTTCAATTACAAATTACTCACTTGCACCAAACAGGAAACGACTGTTCTCGTGAAAAGATTAGAAAATTTAAAATTATTTTAAAATTTAAAGATGCTGCGTCTTCTCCAACATTTTATATCACATCAGATGTTGCTTGATTTTCATTCCCGAAGGCGAAGGAAGTTAGCTTGTTTAACAATTCGTGCTGTTCGCATTCTATGCCTGTCTCTGTCTGCAGCAACATTCCCTAATTCAGTAAAGTGAGACAAATATGACTAGGATCAAGTCGCCTGCATAAACAATCACTTTTTGGCATTTCATATTAACTCTACGTAAGTCTGATATTGACACTTGACGCTGAGTGAAACAGATAGATAAAAGTAGGTTAGTTGTGAGCGTATGGAGCAGAGTAGGCTTAGCATCACTTCCAAGGCCTTCTTACGTGTTTCGACCCCCTCCATAAGCTGTCTCCCATATCCCCAATTACTGACAGTAGTTAAATTTAAAAATGGAATGGTTTGAGAAGTATACCCCCCGTGTAAGTTTTGTAAAGAATTAAGTGAAATTAAAATGTATCATCGGAATTTAAAGTTTCTAACGTATTTATTAGAAGAATGTGGGTCAGACATCTATTCGTCAAATTTGTTTAATATAATTAAATATCGTATCCTATTGGTTTCTACCAAATACATACTTCTTTGTGGATGGCAGCAAAGCAAATTTGTTTCGAAGTACCTACTACATTAAATTCATCAAACATATAAAATTTATAAATTTTGATGACTCCCTTATTCCCCATTAAAAAAATAAGAAGTGGCCAAAGAATTTCAAGAACATTATAAATAACAATAATTTGTTGTTTTTATTTGTTTTTAATTTATATAATAATGTCTAGTAAAAGGTTTAGACTAATCAGAAATATAACATAATTAAAATATTAGGTTCAGTCAAGCAAAATGTCAATCTATACACAAACGTCAAAAAATTTCCAATGTAATCACTTCCTGCTGCCTCGAAGAGGAGAAAAAATTCCGGAAATTTTCTTAGTTGCCGTGGTAACGGAACAAACAGCAAGCTCCTGATTGGCTGAAGAATGTTAGTGCGAAATTTTCAAGGAAATCTTACTGTCGGGAATGACTCATTCGAGATGGAACTAATTCTAATAAACAATAGTATCAATGATATTTCACGGATGTCCTCGCAAAAAAAATGCTCAGAATCCAGCCCTGTCCGTTCCAAATGATAAATCTTCGTAATCCCTGTGGAAAAAATCAACTCACGCGGAAACTGCGAGCCGGAATGCAAACCGAATTTGTCAAGTTGCGTCCTTTTCGGTATTTCTTTAAACAATCAGTTCTTTTCTGCATGTCTGTAGGCCCGTCGGACACGGCCCTTCTGTGCCATTCAAAAGAGAGAACCCATTTGATTCTCCGTTCGCCTTTGTAAATATTTTAATTTCGTTTTTGTTGGTCTTTCTCGGCGCAATTGGATGCCCACGTCTTAAGATTTAATTGAATTTAGAGTCTTAAACTTTCGGAAAATTTAAAGTAAATTATTTTCTAGATACATTGTAAAGGAAATACTTTGTTGTAACGCACGCCTCGAGTTATACGACGACAGCGTATAACCATAACCATACACTTGGTTTCAAATATTAGTTATTATACCCAGTCAATGTTTTTTTAGCACTCTGCAGATCTTGTATTATACAGGGTGTCCTGGGTGTCCCATAATTAATGGTACAAAGGAAAACTTCACATTCCTTGGGTAAAAATACTCGAATATCTCGAAAACGGTTAGTCGGAGCGGCATTTACAAAGTAAACCTCTTTTGAGGGTCAAAAATAATAAAATTTATGCTTATTGCAATCTAGAAATACACTCTTTAAAAAAATATCTTTATGATAGTTTGAGGGGAGAAGGAGGTTTTGAAATCTCTTTTTTGTAAATTATTTTAAAATACTTGTAACTTAAGTAGTGTGATGGTGCTTGAGACCCGCGGTTTTTTTTTGCTTTTGATTTGCTTATATTCATGCTTGGAATAGCATGACCATAAAGTCGAAGATTTAAAAATGATTTACCTTTCTTGAAAATACGTTAACAATACACGTGAGCTGAAACTCTTCACTTGCTCTTGGTCCAAAGCAATTTAATTATCGTATTATATTCCTTTTGTAAGCTTCATTCGATTTATCAGGCAATAAATTTTGTATTGTTTCATTGGCTTTATTAATTATTTCGTCTGGAGCGCATTGAGATTAGTTTTCTTCGTCGAATCGGAATTATCTCTCACCATTTATGATGATTTCAATTATTATTGACATTTGCAAAATAACAATAACAATGCGACGCCCAGGTAATGAGCGACGCGGATGCTGTTTTTATGGCATTATAAGCATTGAGAGAGAATACACTTTCTAGACAAATTCTCATTTTCGTAGAAAAATTTAATTAAACATACAGGGTCCGCAAACGAAGCGTGGACGGAAGATTAAATCGTTATCGAAGAACTTATCAACAATACTGAAACAGCTTGAGATATTGGATTAAAAGCGGAATGTTTTAAAAATATGTTACATTATACAGGGTGGCCCAAAAAAGTGTGACAGCATAAAGTTATATTTTTTAAATGGGACACCTAGTATTTTATTGCATATTTAGGTTCATATTACTATCGTTTATAAGTACTTCAAATTTTATTTAATTTGGTTTTGTAGTTTCGGAGAAATAAATTAAAAACCTAAAAAAAAAGTTTTGCAGTCCTGAATAAAAAAATCAAAAAAAACAATCCAGAACTATTTTTTTAACCTCGGCATTGAGTAAAATTTATGACAAGAGGTCTAGAGATACTATGAATGTAATTGCGTTTATTTATTTTATACAGGGTGTTCATAATAAGCTTTCAAAAACCTCACATTTTAAAATAATTTTTCTCAAGTTTTTCAAATGGAACACCCTGTATATTATTTGGCTATTTGACGTAGAATTCATAGACAATTTTTTTTTGTAATACAAGCATATAAGTTATATCCAGCTGTTTTCGAAATAATTATAAATATTATAAATTATGTTGTTTAAATAGAGTTTTTATTGGGAAATTTTGTTATAGGCGACTAGACTAATAATTGTAAACTAAAGTAAATGTTCAAAAAAGCTTCCTTTTACTTAGTTTAATGATTTTCCTCTACTGCCAACAGAACTCTTAATTAATTTTCTTCATTAATAACGGGTTTATTGATTATCATCCTTTTTGTGTACGCAGTGCTTCCTGTTGCTACAAATCTTTGCAACAACTTCTCGAAGGTTTTTGGTCTCGGCTTTCTCTCAATATCTGGATATTTTTCGGCATACACTCGGCTCGCGAGGAGGGAATTTCTTGCACATTCACCCAATATAAAACCCATAAAAAACCATTTCTAAAATTCGACATTTTGTGTAAGTTAGTACTTAATTTCTACTACTGAACAAATGTAAATAATTTTATTTAACTGTCATAGTGACAATCTAAATAACAAAAAGAAAGTATGGCAACTCGATTAAGAATAAAAAATAAAATTAAATAATAAAAGTAACAAAAATGTATGCTTTTAAAATTTATATCGAAATCACTAAAATACGGTAAACTCTAAGAGTAAAAGGAAGCTATTTTGAACTTTTACTTTGGTTTACAAATATTAGTCTAGTCGCCTATAACAAAATTTCCCAATTCCCTATTTAAACAACATAATTTATGAAATTTACAATTATTTCGAAAATGGCTGGATATAACTTATATGCTTGTATTACAAAAAAAAAAATTGGCTATGAATTCTACGTCAAATAGCCAAATAATATACAGGGTGTTCCATTTAAAAAACTTGAGAAAAATTATTTTAAAATGTGGGGTTTTTGAAAGTTTATTATGAACACCCTGTATAAAATAAATAAACGCAATTACATTCATAGTATCTTTAGACCTCTTGTCATAAATTTCACTCAATGCCGAGGTTAACAAAATAGTTCTGGATTGTTTTTGTGATTTTTTTATTCAGGACTGCAAAACTTTTTTTTTTTTAGTTTTTAATTTATTTCTTCGAAACTACAAAACCAAATTAAATAAAATTTGAGGCACTTAGTAATACGAACCTAAATATGCAATAAAATACTGGGTGTCTCATTTACAAAAATATAACTTTATGTTGTCACACTTTTTTGGGCCACCCTGTATAATGTAAAATATTTTTAAAACATGCCGCTTTTAATCCAATATCTCAAGCTGTTTCAGTATTGTTGATAAGTTCTTCGATAACGATTTAATCTGCCGTCCACGCTTCGTTTGCGGACCCTGTATGTCTCTATAACTGAAAATATTTAATTATTTTCAGTTATAGAGACATACCTAGTGTAGTAAAATAATAGTTTGCGAAAACACAGTATTTAATTTACAAATGACTAAGAAGAAGGCATATTAGGGAACAACAAATTTTAAACCCACACATTTGCTCAAAGCATCCATGTTTTATGTCCCTATGTTTTATCGTCCACTAAGCCCATCTAAATGAAAGTTGTAATCGTAGTTGCTTTTGACCGGTTGCCAAGCGACCATGCACCCTAACACCGATAGAAAATGTGTTCGGGTTGCAGATTAGACCTATTTTACACGAATTTCAATTGCTAATGACTCCTCTCTTTTTAGATTACCGTAGCGGTTTGTCTGTCCCAGCAAGTGACGGCACCATAAACTTTCGAGGTAATTGTTCTTTAAATCAGCCTTTTTTTACGAAATCTTAGTATTTTACAATTACTGATTTACCCAAAAGTGTTACAAACATATACTGGGTGGCCCAGAAGTCCGGAATAAAATTAATATAGCCTTAACCTGTAACTTTTGGGGAAAACGCTCGGGCACGCCAATTTAGTTTTATACAGGGTGAGTCGGGAGGAACGGACCAAGTTTCAGGAGTGTATTATACACGCGAAAACAATGTAAAAAAACCCATATGTTTTATCGGATATTCATTTGTTTTCAAGTTATAGCGCAATATCCAATATTTTTTCTACGTTCCACTTTTATCAAAATTTTCACATAATTAGAGTATGCCATGCTCAGGATTCTAAACTATTTGACACCGATGTTGTCTTGACAATGTATCAGTCTATTGTGGCAGTAATTAAACGTTTATTTTCAAGTTTGAGTGATTAAAGTGATACAAAATGCCAAATATTTATTCAAATTTAGAATATGCAAATATGGTGTTTATTTATGGTTTCTGTAATGGCAGTGCTACAGCTGCTGTTGAAGAATATCGTCAATGGTATCCACATCACAGACATCCGACTACAAACGTGTTTATCAGAGTGTTTAGTAATTTGTGCGAGAATGGTAATCTTCCCAGTGCCAACATTACATCTGAACGAGCTACTCGACAAGGTTTAGGAGAAGTAGAAAATATTCTGGATTTAGTAGAAGAAGATGCAACGACCAGCTCAAGAAGAATTGGTACTCAATTGGGCATTTCACAAAAAAGAGTATTAAACACACTCCACGAGCAAGGCTTATATCCATACCATGTACAGAGAGTACAGCACCTAGAACCGGAAGATTATGCTAATCGTATTGAATTTTGTCGGTGGATAAATAATAATCATCGTGTTGTATCGCATATACTTTTTACAGATGAAGCAACATTCACCCGTGACGGTATTAATAATACTCGTAACTCTCATGTATGGTCAATCGAAAATCCCCACGCAACAGTTGAAAGTAATTTTCAACATAAGTTTTCGGTTAATGTGTGGTGTGGTATGCTCGATAGCTATTTAATTGGCCCTTTCATTTTGGAGAATCGCCTCACAGGAGACAACTACCTACATTTTTTACAACATGAGTTACAAGGACTACTAGAGGATGTTCCTGTAAATATCAGAAGGCGAATGTATTACCAGCACGATGGAGCTCCTGCACATTTTGCTCGTCAGATCAAGCAACATTTAGACGAAACATTTCCAGGGCGTTGGATTGGTCGCGGTGGTCCTATTAATTGGCCTCCAAGATCTCCAGACCTCACAGCACTAGACTATTGTTCATGGGGTTGGTTTAAAAATGAAGTGTACAAAGTAAAAGTGGACACTCGGGATGCACTAATTCGACGTATTAGAAATACTGCAGCCAATTTTAAAGAGGAAAGAAATGAAGCAATTAGAAGAGCAAGAAAGACGAAGCAGAAAATGTTTAGAAGTCAATGGCGGTATTTTTGAACATTTATTAAAAGAACGCTATGATTAGGAAACCGTTAATATATGAACTTTTCTTTATTTGGTATTGTGCTATAACTGTAAATGCTCACATTTTGACGTTATTCGTTTGTTTTTTTATAGACATTTGTCAACGATATGACGACTTCGATCTATTTTTTAAATAGAAACATACAGCTTGTGATACATCATTTGAAAGCTAATATCTCGTACAGTATGCTCATAAATTTTAACGCGATTCTGTCAAGCTATTTCAAAATGGCGACTGTTAAAAATTTTCAAAAAATCTCTAACGCGACACAATGAAGATTTCATACCTTGAAAGGTAAAAAACACATCAATGATTTATGATTTATAATTTCCGCTTATTTAAATAGAGATTTTATAAAACTTTTTACAGTCACCATTTTGAAATAGCTTGACAGAATCGCGTTAAAATTTATGAGCATACTGTACGAGATATTAGCTTTCAAATGATGTATCATAAGCTGTGTGTTTCTATTTAAAAAAAAAATCGATGTCGTCATATATTTGACAAATGTCTATAAAAAAAACGAATATCGTCAAAATGTGAGCATATATAAAACTAAATTGACGTGTCCGAGCGTTTTTTCCAAAAGTTACGGGTTAAGGCTATATTAATTTTATTCCGGACTTCTGGACAACCCTGTATATAACCATTATATTACCAATACGAACGTTCCAAAAAACAAAAAGTGTCCCCGCTATGGAAGCTGCTGAGGTATAGGGTGGAAATTTTATCGATCGCGTCAAAACTGGCCCGATATTATTTGTTTGTTGTTATTCGTCTCCATCTTTGGTTCTGGACGCTTTTTCAAGTTACGGAATAAAAAGTGGTTCATCCACATTGTTGTCGGTATATTAGTGCTTATAAACTTTCATTACCTAACAACAATTTTTGTAAAGGAGTTTTTAATTTGTGGTGATTCGCCGTTTGATAGGTTAGTGACTTGTTTTTGTTTGAGATGAAAGAACACAAGTGCATGGTGCTTTTTTGCAAAAGTCGTGGATCAATACCAGGTATAAAGTATTTCAGGTATGTACATATATACGAAAATATTTTGCTTATCACATTATCCGATATTCGGAACCGAATTTTACTAAAAAGCTTGAAAAAAAGGAAAGAGCGTCACTCGTATACAATATAATATATATGGGGCCACTACTAACCTTAAAATTAATGTATTTTTAAATTGTTGCGTTAGTAGCTGATAATAATTCCCAAAATAGTTAATATAGTCATTCATTCTTAATTTAGAAAAAGGTGAGGTTAAGAAACATACGACGTCGGATGAAAGTTAAAACAAATCTCATCCTGTCGATTGTTACAAATATTCGGACGGATTTGGCACCAAAAGTTTACACCAATCAGTGCACCGTTGGATCATCATATAGTCAGAAATTGTATACATGCCTGATCCCCGTAGCTCGATTAATAAACTACTTTTTAGCATTTATGTAAAAAATTTCCAATCCCCCTTACTCTCCTCCTAATTGCCCCACCAACCCCAGCCTCCGGCCCATCAAAGTACTTGATATCACCCGTTAATTCACGAAAAAATGATGCCCCAACTCCGCCCCTTCTCGAGATTTAATTAATTAAATTTTATTGTTTTTGCAGTTGAAAATTGCGTTAATTCGCGAACTCATTGAGATATTCGAGCTTACGCGCTCTATCATGCTCTTCAATTTTGCTTCTCACATTTTTTTTGTAGCACCAAAACCGGCTGGGTTATTTTCAATTTCCCGTTGTAGGTTAGATTTACAGGGCGTGCCCCCCCCCCCCCCCCCATGCGGCGCCCTACACAAATCATTTCAGAATGTCGAGGGGATCCTACTGTATCGATTGGGGGAAAAAAAATTACTCGATTTCGTCAAGGGATTTTCGAGCCGTTTATTTCGCCAGGACGACTCTACTATAGGAAAAACAAAATAATATTATGTAAAAATAACTATAAAAATAAATACAAATTTTGTTCAATATTTTCTTAAATAATAATTACCGGGCATTATGAACTCTAATATTTCCTATGATATTATGATGTTCATAGCAACCGTTTCTAAGGCATTATAAGTAAATAATTTGAAGATGAAAAATAAATAACTTTTATTAAATACCATAATAATATAGTTGCCAGCGAGCCAGGGCCGACATTGCCGACCATGCGACTCTGACTGGACGCCACTGACTGCGACAATGGTTTAATCAAGAACAAATCGAGAACAATATTTTCTATGGGTTCTTTGTATTCAGTTACTCGGACATTGATAATAGATGTTCTGTCAATAATTATAAATGCATGTGTCAAATGTGCATATTGAATTTAAAAAGTGTAACACAGCCGCGTATTAAATTAGACCCAAGTAACGGTGCGGCAAACTGTTAATTAAATCAGCAACTAATTGCGAACCTCCTCTCTCTCCGACGGTGGAACGGACTAAGGCAAAGGAAGAGCAACTTGCCAGTAATTATTAATTAACAGCGCGCTTTCAGCCAGCTTTCTAAGCTTTTACCGGCTTCTCCCGAGCTTTACGTCTACAGCGGAATATGTTTATATGGAGGAGGTACAGTAGCGGAGGCAGAGCATCCGCGAGCACGCTTTCGAAGCAGTATATGGCCTTAGCATATCACCAATTTTGACTCTTCAAATGTTTATTTCTAATTATTGTCTGATCCATCACGTAGTTGATAGAAAACCGTTTATAACAAAATGCCAATGACGGTATAATAAACAAACACTTTTTTTATAATCAAACCAACTCACGTTAGTTTTGAATCGTTGGAGGTTATATTCGTTTGTAAAAACGACCCAGGGAAGGTGGTTCCATAAGGATGAAGTCCTCCAGATGAAAGAATTCTTAAATAATGAAGTTCGAGGAGTACTAAGCTTAACCACATATGGATGGGCGGCAGTGGTTCGTCGTGTATTTCTGCTATTAGCCGCTCTGGGCGGAATTAGAGGGCAAGGTCATCCGAGCATTTTCCATGAAAATATCTGTAAAAGAGAGTCAAATCCCCAACCTGTCTTCGATGTTCTAGGCTGTCCAGATTTTCGTCAGCTCGTGGTCTCCGATCAGACGAATGGCCCTCCTTTCGATGGAATCAAGTAGCCGAAGAGTATGTTTGGGTGCAGAGCTCCAGACATGAGAGCAGTACTCTAGTGATGGTCGAATCTGGGCTTTGTATAGTGTCAAAAGTTGTTGAGGTGTAAACAACTTGTTGGTTCGGAAGAGTACATCAAGTTTCTGAGAAAACTGCTGCCTGGGGTTTTTAGCGTTAAATTCGACTTGGTTACTGTCACCCCAAGCCAAAATTTCTTCCAGGTATTTGTTACGGCGTCATACTTCATGCTGTCTGCGAAGATGTGCGTCGACAGCCGATGTTTGTGCATTCAAAGAGAAAGATGATACAAGTGTGCTATCGTCAGCAAGGCCAAATGTCCCTTCTCGTTTCACGCCACTGTGACAAATTTCAGTGCGTTTTAACGGCTATGCGAAGAGCGAAACTACATAAGAAATAAAATTAAAGTAATGATGTTTTTGTTTTAGTGTGGAATGTCCAATTTGATAAAATGCATTTAATTTTAATTTAATTTAATTTAATAATTATGAAACCTATAATGAGTCAGTATAACAAATTATCTTGAATTTATTTACATTTGAGTCAATTTTAACCTAATTATTTCTTGTTAGCTTAATGAAAGGCTGTGGAAAAATCTTGCATGGTTTCGCCCCTTAGCAACACACCAATGCTACAGCGTTGCCATAGAGCTGAAGACAACGAATAGAGATACAGGGACACCTCTAATAAGCGGACATCTCTATTTAGCGGACATTTTTTCCTAGTCCGGAACTAGGTATATGAAACTCTATGAAAATCAACCTCTCTTGGGCGGACTCTCCTTTGGGCGGACGCGGATAGGCTGTTTCATACAAAGAGTGCGAAAACCCTCCTTTAAATGGACAGAAATTTTTTAAAAGTATTTGGGAGACGAATAAGTACGGTGCAAAAACTCTCTGAATACAAACCGGCAACCAATCGCGTATGCGTGGCAGCGCGAAAGCACTTCGCCGAATGAAAGTATGTGTGATTCCCCGACAGCAGTCCGCCGTTAATTTGTGAGTTGTAAGGTTAAAATTGTAAGCAATGGCACAAAAATATCGCGTTTTGAGTCTGAAAGAGAATATTGATGTTGTGGAAGTTTGTAATTTGATAACAATGATTTGGGCGAGTTCATTAACATTGATAGCAATGTGCTATTAGAAGATGAAAGTGACCCCATTCCTACCAATTATCTAGTCCAAACTGAAACCACATCACTATCTGACGACTCTGATGAAGAAGTTGAATGCAGTAATCAAACAAATGTCACCAATTATCAATAAGCCATTAGTATGCTAAAGGAATTATAAGAGTATGCAAAGAATAGAGGTGACTCTACAGCAATGGAATTGTTATCAGACTTGTAATTACATTTTCTAGATTGCAAGTATAAAACGCAAACACGTTAAACTACGTTATTAGATTTTTTTAGTACTACATCAACTAAAACTAGTGTATTTTTGTTATGTTATGTTTATTTGTACATACATATACACAGTAATAATTTTGCATTTAAATATTATTATTAATAACACACTTCCCATGGGCGGACACCTCTATTATACGTGCACATTTAGGCGGTTCCGGCCTAAGAGAGGTTTCACTGTACTTATTGATTCAAATATTATGGAAAATGATCATTTTTACACATCTTTACGTTTGTCTAGGTTTATTTGATAGTACTATTCATAACATTATATTTAAATGTATTATATTTCTGGTAAGTTTAGTTCTAATTCGAACTTACATGACTCTTTTGTGTTAACGATTTTTACAACACAACAAACGGTAAGTAATAAAAATATATTATACCGAAAAATTATAGGTGTGCTTTCTTTTATCCCGATACATACCAAAAATGTTTTTCTTCATAAATTTATTGAACCCTTAAAATCTTACATTTTAAAGAATTGAAAATGAGAACAATTTTAATAAATAAAAATAAATTTTTCGCGGTTTTTTTTTCCAGACCGCCACTGACCCTTTTTCAGATTTTAACTTTACTGCGTCCTACTTTCGAAGCCTTACCATCATGTGTAATAGGGGCGATATTTAACGACCTCTCTCTCTCGGCAATACTCGTGTATACGATAAAGATTTCGAACAATTTCTCATTAAGGCGCAATAAGCTGCTGATTGTCCTTTATTGTGTACGCAATTGTAAATCCCTTGTCTCAGAGAGACTCTACAAAATTTACTCAAACATGTCAAATAAATGGGTATAATTATTCGTCTCCAACAGCTCCCGAGCCTCTGCGTAATTATTTTGATTTATTTGCGAAGAAGTCGTCTTAGATGAGGAAATGTTGATGCGTTTGACTTTTCGTTATTTACTAACGGGAATGATTAAATGGTCGCTCGACTCAGTTGCCTGAAGTAACATGGGAAAAAGTGTAGTGATTTAAAATTACGATCTAGAGTAATACTAACCAAAGAACTATTTTAATTTAGCTTCTACTAGATTCGTAATTAATTGATGGTTTATCCATCAGCGTTCCTTCGGTATATTGTCGGCCAAATATGAACAGTGTTTAAGTTCAAATTTGAGATTTTTGCGGAATCTGGTATATACTGGCCAAAGCTATAAATAAGCTAACAAAGAAATCCAGGCCCGTATTTAAAACAGTTAAGTTGATGATGGTGACCTAAAGACAAAACGTCGCATTAAAGATCTGATGATCTTGTGGAGAATAAAAAGTCGCAATGAGATTGGACATCTCCTCGAACAAAGTCAGGAAAAATAAAAACCAAAACCGTATAAAAATAGTATATATTTGTGACACATTGGCAGAAGAAATTGGACATGCAGTGCTACGGCTCCCACCCTATTATTGCATTTTTAACCCCATAGAGAAGATGTGGCACCAGTTAAAATCACTGGTTAGGTCTGAAAATATTTCTCCGACTTTAAGTTCTAGTGTTGTAGAATTAATACGAAAATGCTTTAATGATATTCCCCCAGGTAGTTGGAAAAATCCAGTCCGTCACGTAATAACTGTAGAAAATTCGTATATTAGTCTGGATCGTATAATTAATTCAATTATAATTAATTTTGATGCGGATAGCGATAGCGAAACCGAACTATCTATAGAATGACATTATAAATGTAAATAAATATGACTAGTAATATTTAAAAAAAATGTTATTTCATTTGATTACATTAATATAATCATATCATTACTTGTTTTCCTTAGTCCGTCCCTTCATACTTCACTTGTTTATTGCCAAGCTCTTGTCGACACAATGGGACCGACCCAGGAAATCATTAAGTCGTATCCAAATTTCGTGAAACGTACTGTACCATTAAATGCGTAAAATCTTTTAATACTTTTAAAAGAGAGTTAAAAATGCTGGCAGCAGTATAAATTTCCATAAGAGATTTAAAAATCACTCCCCCGTTGACGTCACAAGCTACGCCTTCATCGGCGTGGAATCATACCTTCTAGATCTTTATACCATGGGTAGTATCCAATATGAGGCACCATACTAATAATAGACGCCTTTCCTCTAATGAGTCTAATGCATCAACTACCATTTTAAAATTTAATTTTTGATTTTAGTACAATAAATAATTTTTTTCTATTTGGGCTTCATAATGGCTACATTATGAAATGCAAAAAAATTGAATAACCTGTCACTTTATGAAACTGAAATTTTATTTATTTTATGTTGGCAGCAAGTAGGGTTCGAATTTTTGACTTTGATTTCGTTGACGTTTGACAACAATAGATTTTAGAAGATATTTATCTGAAATACCTATACTCGGAAAAATATAACATGCTGACGGTGTCCGTCAACTAATTTGTAGTCACAACTATAAAACAACATAACCTAAAAATAATAGAAATGTCTTCCAGTTTATGCTCTATTTCTAAAGTTTTATTCAATAAAGTACTATTTTTATTCTTAATTCAATATAGTATTAAACATATTACTTTATACAGGGTCCGCAAACGAAGCGTGGACGGAAGATTAAATCGTTATCGAAGAACTTATCAACGAGACTGAAACAGTTTGAGATATTGGATTAAAAGCGGCATGTTTTAAAAATATTTTACATTATACAGGGTGACCCAAAAAAAGTGTGACAGCATAAAGTTATATTTTTTTAAATGGTACACCCAGTATTTTATTGCATATTTAGGTTCGTATTACTATCGTTTATAAGTGCCTCAAATTTTATTTAATTTGGTTTTGTAGTTTCGGAGAAATAAATTAAAAACGAAAAAAAAATTTTTTGCAGTCCTGATTAAAGAAATCAAAAAAAAACAATCCAGAACTATTTTTTAACCTCGGCATTGAGTGAAATTTATAACAAGAGGTCTAGAGATACTATGAAATGTAATTGTGTTTATTTATTTTATACAGGGTGTTCATAATAAGCTTTCAAAAACCCCACATTTTAAAAGAATTTTTCTCAAGTTTTTCAAATGGAACACCCTGTATATTATTTGGCTATTGGACGTAGAATTCATAGACAATTTTTTTTTGTAATACAAGCATATAAGTTATATCCAGCCGTTTTCGAAATAATTATAAACATCATAAATTATGTTGTTTAAATAGAGTTTTTATTGGGATTTTTTTTATAGGCGACTAGACTAATAATTGTAAACTAAAGTAAATGTTCAAAATAGCTTCCGTGTACTTAATTTAATGATTTTCCTCTACTGCCAACAGAACTCTTAATTCATTTTCTTCATTAATAACGGGTTTATTGATTATCATCCTTTTTGTGTACACAACGCTTCCTGTTGCTACAAATCTTTCCAACAACTTCTCGAAGGTTTCACCGCTTACTCTCAATATCTCGATATCTTTCAGCATACACTCGGCTCGCGAGGAGGCAATTTCTTGCACATTCACCCAGTATAAAAATCATATTTACCATTTCTAAAGTTGTAAAATTCGACATTTTGTGTAAGTTAAATAATTTTATTTGGTTGTCATAGTGACAATCTAAACAAAAAAAATCATGGCAACTCGATTAAGAATAAAAAATAAAATTAAATAAATAAAAGTAGCAAAATTGTAGGCTTTTAAAATTTATATCGAAATAACTAAAATACGGTAAATTCTAAGAGTAATAGGAAGCTATTTTGAACATTTACTTTAGTTTACAATTATTAGTCTAGTCGCCTATAACAAAATTTCCCAATAAAAACTCTATTTAAACAACATAATTTATGATATTTATAATTATTTCGAAAATGGCTGGATATAACTTATATGCTTGTATTACAAAAAAAAATTGTCTATGAATTCTACGTCAAATAGCCAAATAATATACAGGGTGTTCCATTTGAAAAACTTGAGAAAAATTATTTTAAAATGTGAGGTTTTTGAAAGCTTATTATGAACACCCTGTATAAAATAAATAAACACAATTACATTCGTAGTATCTCTGGACCTCTTGTCATAAATGTCACTCAATGCCGAGATTAAAAAAAAAGTTCTGGATTGTTGTTTTTGATTTTTTTATACAGGATTGCAAAACTCTTTTTTTTTAGTTTTTAATTTATTTCTCCGAAACTACGAAACCAAATCAAATAAAATTTGAGGCCCTTATAAACGATAGTTATACGAACCTAAATATGCAATAAAATACTGGGTGTCCCATTTAAAATAATATAACTTTATGCTGTCACACTTTTTTGGGCCACCCTGTATAATTGCAAATATTTTTAAAACATGCCGCTTTTAATCCAATATCTCAAACTGTTTTAGTATTGTTGATAAGTTCTTCGACAACGATTTAATCTTCCGTCCACGCTTCGTTTGCGGACCCTGTATATACATATTTATAATTACTGTAGACATTTCCTGGCATTAATTGTTATTCATGTCAGATTCTGTGTCGACACAATATTTTGTTCAATATAGTATTATTTATTATTTTGTTCAATATTTTGAACTTTGTTCTGCTCGCACCATAACTCAAAATTTTGCATATTCTTTTTAAGAGTTCTCGTATTTCTGAAGGAGTACAACTTTCTTCCTGACTCATTTTTATTAACTTTAATAATATATTTATTTTTAATTATGATGGATGATAAGAAGCTTTGTGTTCAATTGTTTCTATCATGGCATATTTGATACTTGTAACATTTTATTAAATTGTAAAAGTATTGCCAACCAAAAAAGAAAATATTAATTCAAATGGAGAAAAATTTACTTTATTTTTAAAAGTTTTTCAGACTGTAAAGACCAAAATAGAAAAAGTATTATAAAATACAGTTCATAAGACAATTAGAGCACTAGTACTTTAGAAAACTCCCCGCTTCACGGGTCGTTTTCTAAATTATACGTGTACTCTAATATAATGTCTTATGAAACTTGTATCTTAATATACTATTTTATATCTATGACCTCATAATGTTAATCACGTTCATTGCCGCTGACGTGGCTCCATCTTATTTGATCTACATAATCTCGATTTGAATCATACTTCTATAGATGATGATGCACGTTAATTCCTTCCCGAGTTCAACTGTATTTTTAAACGGCAAATAAATTATAAAGGTCATCCTACACGATCATAGAACACGTTCTGCTTCAGCATGGCTTCGAAATTGTTATTGTACCCATTAAAGTAATATGCACGCGGCCTACAATAAGGCTGACAACGGTTTGGTCACGTGACCGGCATGGACATCACCAATTGGCCAAATCTCGACAAAATCACGTTAAGCTCGTTAAGTTGTATTTATCAGCACTATCTTTCTATATTTGATTCTCGAGTGAAGTTTAGCCTCGGTTCATAGAGCTGTATTATCTGCTTCCTGGTATAATAAAAATATAGTTGATTTTTTTTTGAAAAATTGACTCGCTAATAAGTAATATTATTAATCATAATTCACTAACAATGAGTGCTTGTACATAAAGATTTATTATTCATGGACTACTGTCAATCACATCGAAATATTTTTGTCAAGCTCATTATACAGGTCGACAAGTTTATCTGTAGCTACGATAGAAATGCGGACCATAAATTTTCCGGGGTTAACAATTTTGTAACATATATTAAATAGTATCTTACCAAGAAAACCCTAAAATTACATTTAAGCATTTAGAATAAATTGTGAGAGGTATAATAAGAAACCAATATTCTATTATAGTTTCAATACTATTAAAACTTTCTTTCCATATTGTTTATTTTTATATTTATGATGGGCCATGTCCGATATTTGATGGATATACCCACCTAGTTGCGTAGTGATAGAAAGGGCAATCGTTATTGTGTTTTATAAATAAGTGTTCATTGTGTCGTGTATTAGGGTGTTATTTTAAAATTTTGAACTTTGTGATACTGAATGAAATGTTTATAGGGTATGTGAAGAGGAATCATAAATCAAAATATACTCGATACACGCGTACACTATTTTGGTCAAGTTTGATATTTTATAACTTTTTTATTTTTTATGCGATTTTCATGATTTTGATATCAGTTTGTAGATCCGTTTATTGTGTTTTCCTTAATTATTTTATAAAGCAACATTTGTCGATTAGGCTGTGTTATATAGGAGTAAATCAAACTGTTGTTTTATATCGCAATTTCAATATACCCTGTAGGAAAATTGAGGAGGATAATTTTATTTACATACTCTCTCTTATAATCTTTGACTTATTCTAAACATTTCATTTTTTGATTCATTCCAGAATCTCATTTCTGCTGCGAGCCGCAAAATTTTAAATGAAACGCTGATTTGAATAATATTTTCATTAAGAAAAACAAACACTAGGTATATCATAAAGTTAATTAACAAAAACAATATTATTATCGTATATTTAATCCTCTCGCAGCAATGACAGCTTGCAGTCTTCGTGATATCGAACGAATAAGGTTATTTATTCTTTCTTGAGGGATAGCCTGATATTCTTCGGTCAGCGCAAGTCGAAAGTCTTGAAGGTTTATGGTTGTACAGGACGATGAGGAACGGACCTTTTAAGCTGATCCCAAAGATGTTCGATTCAATTTTCCTACAGGTTGTTTTGAAATTACGACTAAAACATTTACTCTTACTGTTTTACTCCTGTATAATATAGCCTAATCGAAAAATGTTACTTTATAAAATAATTAAGAAAAAATACAATAAATTGATCTATAAACTGATAAAATCATGAAAATCGCATAAAAATAAAAAGTTATAAAATATCAACCTTGACCAAAATATAAGGGTGGCGGAATTTTTTGCCGGCGAGTGTATGTCAACTGTCAAACTGCCAAATAACCAATGTTACTTAAAATTTGTATAACGCACGTTACAACTCATAGTTGTACCTAACGTTCTCATTAAGAGCGGACTAAAAATAGACAAGTTATTAAGCCTAATGCAAATCGAGAGCTTTTTAGTATAAATGGTATAAATCATGAATTTATCTAAACCAAATCTTTTAAAGACGTCTGTTAGTTAAGAAATCAACCGAGAATAACCTGAATAATATTATTTCTCGAAATGTTGGACCTTGGTATTATATTTTATAAAATCGATGATAATCCCGATCAATGGAACTTACCAGAAAATAGCTATTAAAGAAGTTTTTGACTAATAATATTTATTTTTTAGCCCAAATATCTTTCCTTAAATGAGTCCGATACAAGGTTTGGAACATATCGAATATCATAATGTAACATTAAAAATCTATTTATTTTTCAGGTGGTATTAATATCAATACCAATGTATAGAAAAATTAATATATTTCGCATGCCACTCGATGATACCTTCTACAATAAGAGCGTATTTAGTCTATACAGGAGCACTTTAAAATACTAATTCAGATTGAATGGTAGGTACTATCAAGAAAAGGAAGCCTTTTCCATTGATAGGATGTCACCACCTGCAGACCGGTCTCGAACTCTTTTGTTCTCGTCAGCACAGGGTAGGTATACATACCTACCATCAGATAAGACTTTATACTTCACGCTGTATTAGCAACGGTAGTCAAGAAAATACAATACGTTGTGCTAAGGGCGGATCCAGAACCTCGGTCTTGGGGGGGGGGGTCAAACTTCGTTTCGGGGGGTCATACCAGGAAAAATTACGAAAAGTAATACCCTGTCGCATTAGTCAAGCCGGTATATAGGGTATTTTCGTGTTCAATTGTTGGTTTGGGGGGGGGGGGGTCATGTCCACCATGACCCACCCCCTGGATCCGCGCTTGCGTAGTACCATCTATACTTTTCAGGTGGTATTAATATCAAAAATCAATGTAGGGAAAAATTATTATTTCCTAGACCACCCGATGATTCCTGATCCAATAAGAACGTAGTGTATTTCCTCGACTACCATTTATAATACCGCTTGAAGTATAGAGTTTTCTCTGATGATAGGTATGTACACCTACCCTGTACGTACTGACGAGAACATAAGAGTTCGAAACCGGTCTGCAGGTGGTGACATCCTATCAACGGAAAGGGCTTCCTTTTCTTGGTAATACCATTCAATCTGAATTAGTATTTTAAAGCGCTACTGCATAGATTGTATAAGGTATCATCGGGTGGTCTGGGAAATAATAAAATGTAATAGTTAGACTAACTATTTGTTAACCTGCCGTAAATTAAATAAAACATTTCTATTTAAAAATCACTCGTTCTACAAGCTTATCGAATTACGTAAATTTTCTCGAAAAGCCTTAAAAGGGATAGTTTGAAAGTAGAGTTTTAAAATGCAGAGACCCGAGTGCTTTTTACCTCCGGACAAGGGAAGTGAATTTACAATTCGACCGTCTGAAGCTCCTCTTACATCATCGCCAGCTGTCCATCCCCAGCGGATTTGTAAGTTGATTCCGGCCAGGGACGCCCGCCGACGCTTCACCGACGCCGCCGTCGACATCGAAAACGGTTGACTGTTTCTGATATTATTATAGAGCAATTATTGTATAATATGATAATATGAAGGATCTTGCAAACGCATTCAAAATATATTGGTTGGATTGAAAAAGATCTATCATTTCTTAATTCATTCGGAAGAAATGCATACAGGGTGTTACAGATAAGAATACACTCTACAGGGGTCTCGGTATCCATATGACATATATAGAGGAGAATAAATTAGACAAAAGTTGTGCATCAAATTTAAGGAATTCCTAATTTTTCCGATTCCGTTCTTTTTGTTTTCTGCAAGGATTTTAAATCAAGGAGGATACGGCTTTAGTTCATATTAAAATATAAAGAATAAACAATTCACATTCTTAGGTTGGTTGTAAACTTCTCAGAAAAACAATCGGGGAATTATGAAAATTAATATAATTTGTCTTTGTCTTTGTCTATTTCTGTTAATTAGACAAAGACATCGCCTTCGAGCGTTCGGAAGGTACTTTTTATATAACCCTTATTGTGACGACCATCTTATATACCTGTTTTCGCGTTTGACTCTACCGGATTAACAACTGTCATATTTGTCGTTATTGTCAAATCAAATTCTTTTGTTGTTTTTCAGTATTTGTGTGTTAAATTTAAATATTGTTTGCGAAAAAAATAGTAAAATTCTTAACTCAATATGGCAAGACAACGGCAAGTCTGCCATAAACTGGATAAAAATTTATAGGTACTTTTGAGTCACGTCTGTGGATTGTTTGTTTTTTCCTACTTAAGACAATCAGACAGATAAAAAGAGATGGGGATTCTACACATAGAATCTCCATATATTCTTTGTTGTGTTTATTTTCATCAGGCGTCACATTGACGTGTACGAAGCAAATAGAAATACCAGGTCCATATGTGTTTCAAGTCAATGATTTTCTGATTCAATTTGAAGAGATATGTGAAAATTTTTTATTCTCTATAAGATGATTTAATTAAATTTTCAATTCGATGTTTCGTTTCTTCGCAACGATCAACGAGTAGTAATATTTTATTATTTGATGCTTTATGTACAAGGTGTCCCATTTTCCACACGTTTATATTGTCTCCATAATTGTTAGTGCTATCAAAAAAGTAATGCAGGTGTCATGTGCTCTTTTTGGGACAAACTTAAAATGGTAAAATCAAAATTTGAAAATTTTCGCTCGATTAAGAGATACGAGGGAAAATCAAAAAATTGAAATTATCAAAATTACCCTATATTTTCTTAGTTAAAAGAGATACAGAAAAATATTTTATACGAATTTTATTTATAATGATTGTTGAATAACCTACCATTTTCAGAATAAGTATACGGGGTCAGGTAAGAAAGTCATCGGACCAAACCTAATTTTTTTAAATGGAACAACCTGATATCATATCCGATTTTTCAAAATGTTGATAAGTCATTTTCACAAATAAATATGTAAAAATGAAATTGTCGTCAAATGTAAATAACAACTAAAGTCCGTTTTGTTGCAGTTGATAGCTCATATCGAGGGTTGAAGCCATAAAACAACCGTAAACCATAGGCGTTGCCAATAGTAATTACCTTATTTAATAAGAAAATTGGCCTCTGTCCATTGTTAAGTAGGATTAGGGTTAAAGTAGGTACAACAGGGGTAATTAATTTACCTATTTTTGCCTGCTTTAGGATGTTATTACGCCATTTGATGTGCGTTTGTCAAACTATGTATTTAGTTGTATTTAGATACTGCATTATCTCAAAGTTGAATTATTTCCTATACTTGTAGCAATGGCTTCAAGTTTTTCGCCAACGTGTCTTCGTCAAATTAGCAAGAGTGCATATTCTCTCCGAGAAAAGACATTAATATTAAACGTGCATGATGCTCTAGTGTACCAGAAACCTGCAAGTGATGTTCGTAGCATCATTGCAGAGTGTGCCAATATGGTAGGAGTTGGAGAGGCTGCTATATATAGGTTCTTGCGTGAAAGAAAATCTAAGAACCTCAGTGAGCCAAAACCACTCCCAGGAAAGAAACCGTTAGAAATTGACAATTTCATTAAAAATGGTATTAGAAGAAAAGTACATAGTTTTTATTTTGCCAAGGAAATACCAACTATAGACAAAATTTTACAAGCCATTAACTACCACGAGGACTTACCACAGCTATCACGAACGAAACTATGGAAAATACTTCATGATATGAACTTTCGATGGGAGAAGCAAAACAGAAAATCTTTTCTTATTGATAGAGCAGATATTATTTGCTGGAGACGTCAATACTTAAGGTCCATCCGAAAATACCGCAGCGAAGGCAAAAACATTTTCTATTTGGATGAAACTTGGCTGAACGAAGGGCACACCGTATCTAAAGTTTGGCAAGATAAAAATGTCCTAAGTTCTCGACTAGCTGTCATGGAAGGCTGGTCAACAGGACTTAGACCACCATCTGGAAAGGGACGCAGACTTATTATAACTCATATAGGAAGTTCAAATGGCTTTTTGGATCAAGGATTATTACAATTCCAGTCGAATTCTACTAAAGACTATCATGAAGAAATGACTGCTGATGTTTTCGAGGAATATTTTAAGCAAATGATAGAATACATTCCCGCTAATTCTGTAATAGTGATGGATAATGCCAGCTATTACTCTAGGCTAAAAGAGAATCTTCCCACAACTTCATGGAAAAAGGCGGAAATCGTAAACTGGTTACAACGAAAGGAATTGAGTTACGATAATACCATGGTAAAAAAAGAACTTTTGGATATTGTTAGGCTACATAAATCACAGTATAAAAAGTATGTTATTGACGAGATGGCAAGAGATCGAGGTATTATAGTGCTCCGTTTACCACCTTACCATTGTGAGCTAAATCCTATCGAATTAATATGGGCTCAAGTAAAAGGATATGTTGCTAGAAATAACAAAACTTTTAAAATGCAAGAAGTGCGACACCTCTTGCTTCATTCTTTAGCAAATGTGTCATCAGAAAATTGGCAAAACGCCATAAAACATGCTATAGTAGAGGAACAAAAAATGTGGGAACTTGACAACGTAATTGACACAACTATGGAAATTGAGCCTTTAGTAATAAGCGTAGGACATGATGACTCTTCAGATTCTTCTGAGGACCATTTTATCGAGTTATAATTATTGAAATTGTCAATATTTTTTGATCTGTAAATAAATTAGTTTTCTTGTAAATAAATTCATAAAATCATAAAATCTATTACATTTAAATAAAATAATAAGCGGTTACATTAAAAACCCAACTCTCCGACCATGATGGGCCGTTTTAATCATTATCCTTTCATTTCATTTTATGGCTCTATTGTTACTTTATCTGTTACCCGGTGGAATAGGTCAAAATTTCTTCATCTTTATGCTAGATGTACGTAAAAAGACCATTTTATAGGTAAAATATTTTAGGCCACCTTGTTTGAATCTTTAATG
Organism: Barypeithes pellucidus; assembly: GCA_963991005.1. Classification (NCBI taxonomy): domain Eukaryota; kingdom Metazoa; phylum Arthropoda; class Insecta; order Coleoptera; family Curculionidae; genus Barypeithes; species Barypeithes pellucidus. The sequence continues at coordinate 27,909,029 of OZ022561.1, read as the reverse complement.
AGGGTATCGAGCTATCAACGGCAACGAAACAGACTTTAGAATGTCGAATGGCAACATAGTTGTTTCTAGGATATTAGCTTTTGATTCATCATCTAGTGTGGTTTAAAGTAATAAAATTTAAATAAATCGCCAAGGAAACCAATATTATCATGGTGTATTATATATTTGAAAATAGAATTTAAAATCTTCTTAGATTAAAATATACAGGGTGTTCCATTTAAAAAAAATGGGGTTAGGTCCGATAACTTTTTTACTTGACCGCGTATACTTATTATAATTACGGCAGATTATTTAAAAATCATTATAAAGAAACTTTTGTATAAAACATTTTTCTGTATCTAAGAAAATATAGGCTAATTTTGAAATTGTCAATTTTTTGATTTTCCCGCGTATCTCTTAAGCGAGTGAAAATTTTCAAAGTTTGATTTTATTGATTTAAGGACCCCAAGACACCTACATTACTGTTTTTTTTATAGCACTAACAGTTACCGAGATACCCTATAAAAGTGTCGAAAAATGAGACGCAATTCTCCAATAAATTACGAGCAATCACAATATTCCCCTGAATAAATGGTTAGTCCGGCTGGCTCGGCGGGCCTTGTAAAGATATTTCTGGCTCACCCGGACTCTATTAAGCAAAAAAAGTGATGTAAATTTTATTTTATAATTTGCGCAATAAAATCGTGATATATAGTGAAATTTATTATAGTCAGCTTCAGTGAAAATATATCCTAGCAACATTTAAAAGATAACTTTATTTTAACACAAGGGTCCATATTGTCTCCCACTCTCTTCTTCTTACTCTACATTAACGACCTTCTAATGGAAACCAAAAATCCGATATTTAGTTTCGCTGACGATAGCACACTTATATCATCTTTCTTTTTGAATGCACAAACATCGGCTGCCGACGCACATGTTCGCAGATAGCATGAAGTATCACGCCTCAACAAAGACCTGGAAGAAATTTTGGCTTATGGTGACAGTAACCACGTCGAATTTAACGCTAAAAAAAAACAGGTAGCAGTTTTCTCTAAAAAGGTTAATATTACAGAGCAGGATATAGTCATGGACGGACACTATTAATTTGCTGGGCGTCAATCTTTGAGGAAATATGTCTTGGCATAACCACGTTGTGGCAATCGCCAAGATAACTTCTCAGGAACTTGGTGTACTCTTCCGAACCAGAAAGTTGTACACACCTCAACAACTTTTGACAATATACAAAGCCCAGCTTCGACCATCACTAGAGTACTGCTCGCATGTCTGGAGCTCTGATCCCAAACATACTTTTCGGCTACTGGATTCCATCGAAAGGAGAGCCATTCGTCTGATCGGAGACCACAAGCTGACGAAGAACTTCGACAGCCTAGATCATCGAAGACAGGTTGGGGATTTGCCTCTCCTTTACAGATATTTTCATGGAAAGTGCTCGGCTGACCTTGCCCTCTTAATTTCGCCCAGAGCGGCGAATAGCAGAAATACACGACGAACCACTGCCGCCCATTCATATGTGGTTAAGCTTAGTACTCCTCGAACTTCATTATTTAAGAATTCTTTCATCTGGAGGACTTTATCCTTATGGAACGACCTTCCCGAGGTTTTTTTTCCCAACGAATATAACCTCCAACGATTCAAAACCAACTTAAATCGCTTTTTGCGCACACGTACCACTCCCAGAGTGCCCTAAAGGATTTTTCCTATAGAGCTTGTGTTTGATCATAAAAAAAATTGGTTTCAACGCATAATCTTACTAAAAGAATTAATTCGTTATTACAAAACTATCGCGTTATCCATTAGTTTCCATTTTCAAGCGAATACAATATTCTCTATTCTCCTTAATAAGCGTTCGATATCGGCTCTGGCGAGCTCTGTAAAAAGACGAGAGATTCGGGGGCGCTCCAGCTCGGGCCGGCTCTATCTTTATCGCACACCGCAGCGCGGCGAGCGGCCACCCGCGGAACTTCAATGCAAGATTTAATTAAATCCAAGTCTTGATTTATTGTCGCCTGAGCATCCCCCTTCCCTACCCCCGCACCGTCCTGACGGTCTTTGCGTCCCTTTTCCTTGTTTACCAGTATCGGATTTATTGGGGTTTCGTATATAAATGTGGCGCGACCATTAGGAAATTATTATAAACATAAGCGGTACAATACTGTGTTATGTTTAGACGATATATCTATATTCTTTTTCAATCGTGTTAATAATAACGTTACCGTTATTACATAAAAACATTTTATCGCATTACTACAAGAACAAATGGAAGAAAATGAGTTTTTATCCATCATTAATTCACTATTTAATAAGAATAAATGAAAATTAATCATTCCTATAAGTAAAGAGTGGAAGAAATGTTTAAAAATGTGCATGGAATTCTTTTTCAACCGCAAGCATGTGCTTGAAATACAGGTTTCGCAAACAACTAGCAAAATCAGACGCATAACGGACCGGAAAGAGAATGTAATACAGGGTGTACTGGAAATGACGTGTTATATTTAAACCGGCAATTCCTGAGATAAAGACAAATTGAAGAAAAATAGCCATAAATGGCGCTTTCAATTCATTCAGCGGTAAAAGTGACCTGACGTTAAACCAGAAAAACACCTGTGTGGCACTGCGGTATATGTAAGCAATCAAGGAATTCTGGCCGGTGTTGTCATATGTACACCTTAAACTCTTTAGACAAAATAAAATAATTTAAACATTTTTCCATTCTGTAATACCTTTTTGTACAATTAATTGAAGAACTTTGACTTTGAACTTGAAGGACTATGTTTTAAACAACCCGAAAAAACATATGGAATAGTAATAGCCGCGTACGTCACTAGGTCAAATGCCAATGACCTCTTGACGCCTTACATCGTCTGAGCCAAGTAGTTTCATATAACGCCGCACGCTTGCGTCTGTTAGTTGAAGACCAACCAGCGACCGGATACGTTGTGTCTCGTCGAGCACCAACACACTCTCAGCAATCCGCTCTGTTTTTTCGGTTTACGCGTGTATCTTACCCGTCCATAAATAATCTTTGAATATCGTTTTTATTGACGCGTTTCTTCTGGACGTCAAATTTCGTCGCGTGTAATAAAATCTAATAATCTGTTGTATAATCTGTATTATTGTATTTTCAAAAGCTAACTATCGGTTCTGTTTCACTATTACTGTATGTACATAAAGTGTTTCTAGGAGTGTTCCCACGAAAAGAAAAAAAAACTGATTGTGCTTGTGCCTGGATTTCCTCGCTCTTTAGGTATAAGGATAAATACAAGTAGGTAGAAAATAATTTATTTTTATAATTTTATATGGAATTTCAGTTTTACATTAAGTTTGGCAACATTGCCATTGGCTCTGGGTGAAATGTTGTATAGTAGCGCGGACTGACCTGTGAGTAAGAGTGTTTATTACCCCACTTTTTTTTTGTCGATTTGAAAAAAATTAAATATGCATCGCTTCTCTAGGACACCCAAGGAGTCACCCATTTAAATATAATACGTCATTTCCATAACACCCTGTATACCAGCTTTAAATTAAATAAAGAGAAATGATATTTCCTTGTCGTACCTTAATTCGCTTGCTTCCCCTTCTACCACGGTACCTGTCGCAATTTTTTATAAAATGCTATTGTCAAAATGTAATTATTTTTCGACGATCGTTATAAAATATATTTTTTTTACGCATTGAATGTGTAAAATTGGTAATTTTTTAACCAGTTAAAAAAGTAATTTATCGTTAAGAATAGTGCCGTAATTTTTTAACTTTTCGCTGAAAGCTTTTAGGGCACTTTAGGAGTGGTGCGTGTGCGAATAAAGCGATTCACGTTGGTTTTGAATCGTTGGAGGTTATATTCGTTGGAAAAAATTACCTCGGGAAGGTCGTTCCATAAGGATGAAGTCCTCCAGTTGAAATAATTCTTAAATAATGAAGTTCGAGGAGTACTAAGCTTAACCACATATGGATGGGCGGCAGTGGTTCGTCGTGTATTTCTGCTCTTCGCCGCCCTGGGCGGAATTAAGAGGGCAAGGTCAGCCGAGCACTTTCCATGGAAATATCTGTTTAAGGGACTCAAATCCCCAATAATAATATCAACTTACCATGAAAACAGCATCCGCGTCGTTCGTTGCCTCGACGCTTCATTATTATTGTTTCCGTACCAATAAAGCCAATGAAGCAAAACAAAATGTATTGGCGGAAAAATCGAAAGAAGCTTACAAAAAGGAATATAATTTGTTTATTAAAATCCATCGGACCAAAAACAATTGAAGAGCCTCAGCGAACGGGTATTGTTAACGTATTCTCAAGGAAGGTAAAACATTTTTAAACCTTCGATTTTATGATCATGCTATTCCAAACTAAAATCAACATTAATTTCGTTAAATAAAACAACTCTACTGTGTTGCTGCGGTTCTGTTCATAATTTCTACAACACTTTTTCTAAAAATCAGTTGATGTCAGATCAGGTATAAAATCCGGGCGAAGCGGCTATTAACCTGAACTATGATTGATAGTATTTAGTTGTTATTATACTGTCAGTGTCAATTTGAAAACTTCTCACTGTTACTATCTCGAGTGTAGTAAATAATATCCTGTGTTGCAACTAGGGAAGAATTGCCGATAGAAGTGGCTACTAAATTATTACTAGGTGCTGACTCCTAGATGCTAACAAATACTATAATAATAATTCGGCACCTTACCCTGATCCTCCCTACTATTAATATCATTTTAGCGAACTCGTTTTTAGCTCTAATTTCTACGATAGATGACCGTGACACTCGCCTTTAATATTCTTTTTGACAGTATGTCCGAAAGCAAAAAGATTAAAAATTGTCATAATCCAGCACTGCTTCTTGCCCTTCTTTCCTAAACCTCTTTGTCGCCAAACTGCGCTGTCTCCGTTGTTTACGCCTCTATGAATCCGTACCCTTTATCAGACTGAATTTATGCCGACTTAATATCATACGGCTTTATAAATTCATTATGTACATCAACGCAAACAACAATACCAGTCTGCAAACGTTTGATAGCTCTGGATATTTTTGATTCATATTATTACATATTTTAATATTTATACAGTGTGTTTCTTAATAAAATTCTAATATATAAGGGGGATATATTCTTGGGCCCATTTTCAAAAAAATGAACATATGTCCTAAACGTCTTAACTTTTGAAATACAGGGTATAAAGATTTTCAAAAAACCTCCTGTATCATTAATATCTGTGATACTGCCCTAGATAATTTTGTAAAATTTGGTACACACGTTTTATTCATCAAGAGGCATAACATGTTTTTTTATTCCGATCAGTGGCGTTCGTGTGAGAATTAACTCGGTATTTTTGAAGAAAAGAATGGTACGCCACTTCTTTCAAACAAAAATTATTTTTGAGATTCTCATTCATTTCTTGCTGAGCAAATGTCGTCTCTTAATTTTTTGTCGTTTGGCGTATAGATTTAGTATAAAAAATAAAAAAATAATAAAAATAAAGTTGACTTGCCTTTCCCATATTTAATATTATTGCTAGACGGGCGATATTAACGATGGGAAGTTTTCAAATTGACACCTTGTATAATAATAACAAAATACTATCAATCATCTACATATCATATCATATACAGGGTACACCAAGTAAAGTGGCCTATTAGAAGTATCTCGAGAACTAAATGAGATTTTATTTTGAAAATTTGGCTGTGGCTATAAGTGATGTTTTTCTACGTTTAAAAAAATATTTTGATAGTACGGTGTTGCCGGATCATACCGAAAGTGGTGACAACTTCGGAATTTTAAATGAATTATCCTATATAAGTATTATATTTTTTTGCAATCTATATAAAAATATAGAACAGTTTTCTGTATAATATCATATACCTATATTTAAGAGTTTTTGAATTATAAATAATCTTGTATAATGCCGTATCGGTACCTGAAAAGAATATCATATCTTTTTAGCGGTTACAGCTAGAAAGCTGAAAATTTGATAATAGTTTCACAAGACCCTCGAAATTTTATAATTTTGAACAGTATTTAATTAGTTTTATACAGGGCGTCTCCATAACAATATTTCTGAGGGAGATGAATTATTGCAATAATCTTCTTTTTTTTTAAATGGGACACCCTGTATTTGATATGTTTTGCTAATGGCGTGTGCTATACCTATCTTCAATATTTTCGGACTTATAGCAAAATTTAAAAATTATCTTATAAAAATATATTTTTTGGTAGTTGGCTGTGGAATTTATTCTTAGAAACAAAATAATGAAAATTCCATTTGACGTTATGTCTGTGTTGTTATAAAAAAATAGTTAACAAATAAGCAATTTATTAATAAATAAATAAACAAAACTATAATTACGCAACAACACCAATAAAATAACTAATAACTAAATTGTTGGCTCTTAAACATTCATAAATTCTGGTGATAACACGTTCATTTGTCACCTTTTTCATTTCTTCCTATTCTAGAAACCCCAGAGCTGTTCTTACTCGATTTTCTAAATCTTCCCTTGTACTAACGGGTGTCTTGTATACTATTTCTTTAATTCTTCCCCATATGTAAAAATCTAGGGGGATAAGATCCGGAGACCTTAGGGTCATTTCCAGGGACTTCCTCGGCCAATAAACTATTTGGGAGAACTAGATACAACTCTACCCCATGAATATAAAATAAACTTAAAATATCTAAGCTCGAATAATGTGAATTAGCCATTTTTATTACAATAACACGACATAACGTCAAATGGATTTTTCATTATTTTGTCCCTATGAATCCATTCTACAGAAAAGTACCAAAAAATATATTTTTATAAGATAATTTTTAAATTTCGCTATAAGTCCGAAAATATTGAAAATAGGTATAGGAACACTTAATATCATTAGATAGAAAATTCGATCCTGCATTAGTAAAACATATGAAATACAGGGTGTCCCATTTAAAAAAAAGAAGATTTTTGCTATAATTCATCTCCCTCAGAAATAGTGTTATGGAGACGCCCTGTATAAAACTAATTAAATACTGTTCAAAATGATAAAAGTTCGATGGCCTTGTGAAACTATTGTCAAAATTTCTGCTTTATAGCTGTAACCGCTAAAAAGATATGATTTTCTTTTCAGGTCCCGATACGACGTTAAAGAATCACAAGATTATTTATAATTTAAAAACTCTTAAATATAGGTATATGATATTATACAGAAAACTGTTCTAGATTTTTACCTAGATTCGAAAAGAAATATAATATATAGGGTAATTCATTTAAAATTCTGAAGTTGCTACCACTTTCGGTATGATCCGGCAACACCGCACCAGCGAAAATATTTTACACACGGAGAAAACCATCTCTTATAGCTACAGCCAAATTTTCAAAATAAAATCTCATTTAGTTCTCGAGATATTTCTAATATGCCACTTTACTTGGCGTACCCTGTATGTCATTATCATGAAAATTGTGTATGGAATAAAAATGTGTGAATCATAACTGCAAAAATTGTTCCGGCAATAAAGATATGTAAATCGTAAAGGCAAAAATTATGTCATCGATAAAAATATGTAAATCGTCTATGCTGTCCTGCAGCTACGTTCACCTTAATATGCCTATTTTAGAAGTTAACATGAATCATTTTTCTCTGGTGCAATGAAATAAATTGCAGTTAGAAGAAATTATTTTCTAGTGCATCGAAAACTATCACTCACTCTAATTTCATTCATTCATTCCTGCAAATGTCGTTTGTCTCAATCAAAATTGTCTATTTAATTAATTAGTAATAAAAAAATGTTATTCCACCTGACATAAATATTTCACGAGCGCTTCATTCGCATATTTTTATGTTACTCAGCCCAAAATTCCATATTTTAAAATATTACTCGATAAAAATATGGAAGCAGTCTAAGGGATAGTTTATGAGGTATAAATTACACCAGGGGAATGTGTATGTGTAAGTCGCAGCTAACCGAGCACAAGGAGTTGCCGAGAGGAGCGAAGATATATTGGAGCCGCCTGGTCCATGCATCATCCTCTCTTGAGGTCTGGGAATGATATATATGTCAGTGAACAATTTACCAATTGGACTAGGAAGACATATGGCTTGATCGGGAAACTTTGAACAATTAATTAATTCGATCAGTCTATATACGGTATCGTTCAGTTATAAAATTGCTCATATTTCTAGGTGTATTTTCGTAAATGTATTGCCGCTTTTAAGTTTTTAATAAAATTTCATGATTGATGACCGAGCAAAAATTGTTATTAGTTTAGAAAAAGTCGCAAGAAATCCGAATATTGTTGGACGATCAAAAAATATGTTACTATATACAGGGTGTTAATGGATGGGGTTATCTATACTACAAATTAACCTAATTTTTGAATCTTGAATTATTTCGAAAAAGGAATTCTAACGAACATTTCCTAATGGTATTTGTCTTTGAAATAAAAATGAGAAATTAAAAATTAAGTCCATTTGTGGTATATGCAACCCCATCGAGGGACACCCTGTTTATATAGGGGGGGTCAAGAAACCTTGCAACAAATAAAAACTTTTTTTCATTATTGATTTCCCAGAAAATTGTATTCTTGATAAAAGTTGCTCTCGAACCTGTACTTATCTTAAGATTGTCAAATATTTCGTTAGTAAGGCGGGTGATACAAAAAAATCAAAAATGGCTTAACAGTAAAATATCCTTATTTTTGAAAATAGGAAAAAATTACAAAATAAACGTAAATCTCTACAACGGGCCAATGTAGACGAAAGACACAATTTCTTTCTTTTTCACTTATTTTAATTATTTTTTTGCAGCAACGGATATCAGCCATAATGGGGCCATCAAAAGTATTGAAAAAAAAATGTAGGAAGGGAAATACGAGTATATCTCCAACTTAATTATTATGGGTTATTAAAATTAAACTAGGTTATTTAAATTTATACAAGAAATAAACAGTTTTATTTAATTACCTACCACCTTACAATTAAGTTAGATAATATTGTTTTAGACATTAAGCCTCTGTTCTCGCCTTAATATATTTTTTATAATCCTGATAATGGTTTTGCCAAAACGCGTTGAGTGAGAAAATAATAATTAAAATAGATACAGTAAGGAAAGGATTGATTTTGTTTCTTAGTCTATAATTTTTCTAAAAGCTTTAGAATCATTTAGGATTCTTTGGGTTCCACAATAGGATTAATTATCGCATTAGTGATGTAACTGAATTATAACTTTATTTGTTATGTTATGAGTTCATTGCTTGGAGTAGATTATCACCTAAAAATTGTATTTGACACGAAGTATTCAAAATAGACTTTATATTCAAATATTATTTTGAATTTGAATAGTTGTAGGTAGATACGATATTGTACGTGCGCCATAGTATATTACAGCATAAGTGAGATTCAAAAAGATTGCAATGTTTTTAAACGCTGAAAATATCATCAATATTTAACAGAATAAAGTAATTTTTCATTAAACCATGATGATATTCCAATAAACCGATATAAAGGGACGAAGTCTGTGCATCAAATATCTATAACAATGCCGATGATGCATATTTGCCAGCGAGTGCATAAAAGGTATGCAGCAAATATGAACTCGTCTCGATATTTAGACCGTTATGAGGGTGAAATCCGGCGAATTTTCCTCAACCAACCGATCATATCGCACCGTCAAGTGCCGGAATTCGCTACAATGTGTCAATGGCGTCATAATTAACATTCCCGCTAACTCGAGTCGCGCTTGGCACTCTGGAACCTTGGTTATTTTACTGGTAAATTTATAATATTGAAATACTTCTCTTTATTGGCAAACTTCACAGAATACTTTGGAATAAACAAAACAAGTGTTTAAACTAAATTAATTACAAGTTGTTAATGAACAATCAGGAATTTTATAAGATATTAATAAGTCACAAATACTTTACTTTTAAATATATGGTTTTTTTAATGCCAATTTGGTAGATCTTTATAATTAGAGCCAAAATCGGCATCTTTAGTCAGTTGACATTAATATTTCAAATGGTTGAATTGCTGAGTTTAGATCAATTAATCAAACTTAAAAGATCACAAATTTGTATGATGCCTATGTTTCGACACCCATGAGATGATCTTCAGGGCGTGTTATAAAAGTCGTTCACCATAATAAGTAAATAGCTCTTATGCAAATACTTAATACAAACATGAACAATTAATCCACCAAAATGCAGCGGGTCTAGAAACCATTTTAACATATGGAAAACATTTTCATTCTTGAGTTTACGGAAAAAGTTATACTTCATAAAAGTTTAACTTGTTGAGAAATTGAATTTAATAACATGTTAGAAATGGACAATCGTAGTTAAATATTCATTTGTATAGAAAATAACAGTTTGTCAGCTGCTAACTCACATGTTTTGATATATTTCAATCAAGTGTCAATTTTAATTGGGCTTCATAAGTTTTCATAACTTCTATTTGAATTTAATCCTAAAAAAACAGTTCATATAATAAACAAATGAATTCTTATTTTATTTCAAAGCCTACCATGGTTTTTAAGCATAACCATCACTAATGAGCCGTCTTGCTAGTATTTCATCTGAAATGTAAATAGATCATTTGAAGTGCTCAGATCAACATGGTAGACATTTTAAACACTAACTGTAGTTTATAATTATGAATCTAGCCGTCTATGCTGAATTTTCATAATAAAAACTGTATTTAAACAACATAATTTATGAAAGCAATTATTTCGAGAACCACTAGAAATAACTTATATGCTTCCATTACAAAAAAAAAGAATGCTTATGAATTCTACATCCAATAGCCAAATCTGGAGAAAAATTATTTAATTGATTCTCAATGCCTGAGTTAAGAAAGTTATTTTATGTAGTTTTTTTGAATTTGTTTCTAAGACTCCAAAACTTTTTTAAAATTTTTAATTTATTACTCTTCAACTACATAACCAAATGAAATAAAACTTTACGCAATTATAAAGGACACTATTACGAACCTAAATATACAAAAAAATACTGGGTGTCCCATTTAAAAAAAGAAAGCATTATGTTACCACACTTTTTTGGGCCATCCTGTATATTTTCCTGAAATGCACCATATAATACCGTATAAATTGGCATATGAATGAAATTCCTAAGTTAATTAGTATAGGACCTATGGAAGCCTGACACACTATTGCCAGTGCATTTGCTCATTTTTAATATTTTGATTGCGATGAAGTAGCTCCCCGGGATCGCATTTTCGGACCTTGGGCCCATGGAGACTTTTGACAGCATCGATTTTTGGATAATATCCCCGAGTATCAAAGTTTTTAACCGATAGCCGATTCCCATATGTTCCGTGCGGGGTCCTTTCTTGGACAAATTCTCTGATAACTCTTGCGAAATGATTTCGAAAAGTTTATTGGCATTTATTTGCTTAACAGTAAGAATTGGAAAATAACGATACAAATACAAAGTTCAGCGATAAAATTGATATCGAGTATTTCTTCCAAGGGTATTGATAACTTATTGACGCCATTGCGCCTTGCTTAAAATTAGATTTCTTTAAAAATTTTTAATGTCAAATAGATATATTATGTATATCATTTATTTACCGTGTTCTTGGTTACCTTTATGAATGTAGTAGATATTGATTATTTACCTAATGGTATTGTGTATTTAATGTTAAGTAAATGAATTAATTTAATAGATAGTTGTGTAGCACTTTGATTTCTTGAAATTATTTTTAGTTTTATTTTAGGATAATCCCAAAATGATAACATGTCGCATTAATTATTTAAGAAACATTTTTTCGACTATACACTTAAAAATAATAGGATATGTTCCTATAAGTTTCTCTTCCTACGACCTCCCCTACGGAGATACGGGCCCATACCGGAAGTCTCTGGAAATCGTTGTTATTTAAATAATTTTTTAAGTACTAGGTGTAATTTAATAATTTTTTAGTATAATGGTTTCTAGATGAGTCTCCTTAAAATTTGTCCTTTTAAGCACATTTGGCTTATTTAGTTTGCCAGGGACGAACTAGACGCAACACAAAAATGTTTTTTTACACCCTGCATGATGAAGGAACGACAATAACATTTGTGGATACTCTAAACCTTAAGCTGAAGATCAACGTCGATAAAACGAACTGTTTTCGAGACAAAAATATTTTTATCCATACATTAAATGCATGTCGGCATATTCAGTATACGTAAATTCCATTACTACGTTAGTAACTAATAAGACAAAGGAGAAAAACCGCAAATTTCAAGACACTACCATAAACTGACACTGGCATAAATATTCTTATTTAAATCGGTACATGTGAAAAATCCATAGCAACAATGAGGGAATTTTTTGAACATAAAACGACAACCAATATTGAACAAAAATATATTTTTTTCGAAAACAGTTCATTTTATCGACATTGATCGAGAGTACCCTTTTTTCAGCTAAAGGTTTAGAGTATCCAAAATTATTATTGTCGTTCCTTCATCATACAGGGTGTAAAAAAAGCATTTTTGTGTTACGTCTAGTCCGTCCCACCATACAATAGGACGCATCACGACATAAAATATTCTGTCCTAAACTTAAGAATTCTATTAATTAAAAAAAATGTATTAAAATTGGTTTATTATTAACAAAATAACACCTAATTAATTTCGACGAGCATTTTTGAATACTCGATAATTAATTGGGATAGTGTATATTAAACAAATTTATAAAAAAATAAATAAAAATTAATATTCTAATCTAAAAATACTGAATGCAAAAAAAGTCTGTATAAAAATGTCTAGGAAAGTAAAATTAGAAATTCTTAAGAAAAAATGTTGCCACTTTTAATTTCGGAAGCAGGTTTCCTTTATTAATTATAACCTCAGCCTCCCTCACCGTAATAATAACTTTAATGAAGCACTCTTGAAGACTAAATATAACAAGGGCACGGTCTCATTCGAAAAAATTAGCATCGAAAATGTTGCCGAGAAAATAAGGGAAGTGTAACAAAGTATGGGCGGCTCAAAAAATACCTCCCGGTCTTCCTTGAGATGACGTTTGAAATATGACATTTTCTACATTTTTTTATTTATTTACATTAAATTTATACTTTAAAACCCCCACAGACCCCACCTCCTCCTCGTGCCACGCTTCGTGAGTTTTCATCTGTGTTCGTGACAGGCCATTGTGCCACGATACATGAGTTCTCATCGGTGTTCGTGACTGGCCCGACGGCCAGTGCTCCTCTTCGTGATTTTTCATCGGTGTTCGTGACAGGTCGTCGTCGTGCCACGCTTCGTGATTTTTCATCGGTATTCGTGACAGGTTGTCGTCGTGCCACGCTTTATGATTTTTTATCAGTATTCGTGACAGGCCGTCGTGCTACGCTTAGTGACATCATTTCATTACCGTATCCACGGTTACCTACTTAATTTTATAGTAATTTGTATTTGTACCGTTATTTTCCAATTTTTAAAGTTAAGTAAATGAATTATTAGAAGATATACCATTCTATAATATGGACTTTATTTGTTGAAATGATGTATATTTTTAATTTAGCAACAGCCAAAAGTGATAAAATGTCTCATTGATTGTTTACGAACCGTTTTTCCACAATATAATGAACTGGCAATTTTTTTGTTACCTCGCCTAAGTGTATGGCCACAACGGCGCACCGACCCTCGCTCATTGCCTTGCCTGTCGATCAGTTTGTCTCTCGACATCGAGATATAAACATGGACTGTGCGTTGTCATCTTCTTAAGATGAAGAAGATATTATTTTCGACACTAATATAACAAAGTGGTATATGTTTAAACAGAAATCAAGATTACCAGTGCATTCTATTAACGCAAAGCGAAGATTCTATAGAGAGATTTATCACCTTTATAAAGATCTAAGTAAAGATCCCCAACGCTTTTGTGAATATATGAGAATGCATATAAATACCTTTGATTATATCGTAAGCAACAGCAAAAGGAGAATAAATAAAATTTGGAAGAACTGCCCATCTCAACCTATATCAGTGGAAGAAAGAATAATGGTAATTCACATATGTTCAAAAAAAGCTTTGGGAATATTTCCTTAGATCATTATAAAGGTGATAAAATTCTCCATTGAATCTTCGCTTCACGTTAATGGGATGAAATGGTCATTTTGATTTTTGTTTAAGCATATAAGTACCACTTTGTTATATTAGAGTCTAAAACAATATCATCTTCATCGGAAGAAGATAACATCGCACAGGCAATGTTTATATCTCGATGTCGAGGGACTACTGTGCGAAGCTCAAGCGAGGCTGTGCGGTGCTATGGTACAAGGCTATGGGCGAGGGGCGGTGCGCCGTTATGGCCATCGAATAATGGATATCTCTAATAGGTTTAGTTTAAATAATAAATTAACTTCAATTTTTATATAAGATATGTCAAATTTAAAGTTTACGAAATTTACATGCATCCAGATTTTATGCACTACCCCATACAATTAGACGTATCAGGATGTAAACCCCTCTATCTTAAACTCTAGAATCTACTTTCTACCATTTTATTAATTAGGACGTGAATTTTTGAATATTCGATGTGATTCTTGTATTTGTTTCTGCGGTGGGTATTTCGGATATTAATTGGATAATCCATATTTCACGACATATGTCGATTGTACGCTGATTTTGTCATATAAATAAAATAAAACGTCTAAATATAATGTTATTTATTATTATATTGTTTATTGTTTATTTATATTTAAGAAGCCACCACACAGTTAAATTAAAGGGTGTCTAATATATTTTATGGTATGTTGCTTGTGTGCCTGGGGTGACTTTGACGAAGCCTTAGCCCTGATGATGGCCTTTTAGAGGACGAAAGCGAAAGGCGTTGGTAGCATTAAAATTACGCTAAATACAAGTTTAGGCGTTTTGTTTTATTTATATGATGTACCTATTTAATTTATTCGTCTATAATATTATTCTTAGGGCCGGTTCTATGAAACAATTCTGAACTTAGGTTCAACGGAACGCCGATCAACCTGTGAACTACGTTCATTCAATATTACGTTGTTCAATATAAATTGAACTTTAGTTCAGATGGACTAAGATTAGTTTATGTTGGCAATACTATTATTTAGTTACTTTTATTTATTTATTTTAGATTTTTGACATAAAATTTAACCTTTTATTTGAATTGGCATTTGGCGGGCTAGCTTTCCAGGTTCTTGTACTCGGTGCACTTATAAAATATTGTTACAAATGGGACTTAAAATATTTCAATTTTATTTGCATTTTTATAAACAATCAAATAACGATAATTAACTGTATTGAATAATATGACGTTGACCTGATACTAAAAAAATTATTTAGGGTTACAAAATGGCTTGGATCGACAGTTCAACTTCTGAACCTCCAAAAGTGGACCTTCATGTTAACTCTTGATTTGACCTGAGATCAGTGTAAAATACTGTTTGTACAACAATTTTCTTACTTTGAACTAGAGTTCATGAGTGAACTACAGTTCAAAGTGTACTCTAAAAATACCTTTAACTCAAATATAAGATAAATAAGTATACATTAAGCGTATTTTATAAGACTATAAAGAAAATAATTTTTTACGTAGACAATACATTTAGCTCAAATATAATAAGATATACAGGGTTG
The DNA here is from genome assembly GCA_963991005.1 of Barypeithes pellucidus. Taxonomy (NCBI): domain Eukaryota; kingdom Metazoa; phylum Arthropoda; class Insecta; order Coleoptera; family Curculionidae; genus Barypeithes; species Barypeithes pellucidus. The sequence goes on along the minus strand of OZ022561.1, from coordinate 27,893,440 downwards.
TGATTTAATAACGGATAAATTCAATAAAAAATTAAATGGGGGCGTTTTCGGAACGACGCTCAAACCTGTCGATTTTGTTTTTGGATTGCGCATATCTTGACATAAAATGTAGGTATACAAGATGTCCTACAATAGTGTGACAGAAAAAAATTTTTTTCCTTCAATGGAAACTCCTATATATTATAGCATTTTCGGATTCTCCGGAAAATTCTATTCATCTTTCATATATAATATTCTAAATCTATCTTCAACTGTTCACGAAACATTTACGTTCAAATATTAAAATATTACTTTAATCGTAATGTAACTAGGAATATTTCCCCAGAAACCGTACAAAAAGTACAGCAGGAATTTATTGATCATCTGGAGTACTGCACAGCTGTTAATGGCGGACACGTCCAGGATTTGCTAAAATAATTTTAGTTTTAAAAAAATGTAATTTAGGAATCAATTTATGTTGCAATAAAGTAATATTTTAATATTTGAACGTAAATGTTTCGTGAACAGTTGGAGATAAGTTTAGGACATTATACATGAAACATAAGTAGAATTTTCCGGAGAATCCGAAAATGCAATAATATATAGGGGTTTCCATTTAAGGTCAAAATATTTTTTCTGTCACACTTTTGTGGGACATCCTGTATACCTACATTTTATGTCAAGATATGCGCAATTCAAAAACAAAATCGACAGGTTCGAGCGTTGTTCCAAAAATGCCCCCATTTCATTTGTATTGAATTTATCCGTTATTAAATCACAACCCTGTATACAAACTAATCATACTTCATGGGATTATAAAGTAAATAATTTTTACGTAGTACACTAAACTTATAAAAAGTATGCGTAAATCATAGCAAGATGAATATAAATTGGAGATAAATAATCAAAAATGGTGCGAAAAAGAAGTTATTTAAATTGCCAAGAAGTGACCTATGGAGTGACCTTTAATTGAAGTGGTATTCTGAATCGATATAGCCCAAAAAAATATTGGGTGTCGGGGTTTGTTCGGGATAATTTCCGGCTAAACCGAAAGTGACAAAATGAAGTCCGTCATCTCATAAAATGCAAAATAATGTCCCATACAAACTCACCAAATTTTATTTCTGCAATTGAAACAATATAAAAGTTATAGGGGTGAACGTCCCTCCTGAAACACCAGGAAGTGATGGTCCAAAGAACGCTCGTCGCGAAAATTCTCTTAATGTGAGAGAGAAAGAAAGGTTGGCACAGCGAGACCGGAAAAACCTGGGGGATTCACATCCGCTAAAGACTCGGCTGGTTTACCTATAAACTACCCTTAATTCCTACATCCCTCTAAATTACAATCCCCATTCTTTTAGCTTACTTTATTTTCCCTTTACCTTCGTCGGGGTAACTAAATAACTGGGCTATTATCCGGTGATGGAAGCTCCTGTAAAAGCTGCTGTTCTTTTGAAGCGCGACTTAAACTCAGTGGCGTATACGCGAAGACAGGTGGTAAATACACATCTTTTAGTTTTTTATTAACTTTTTATTTTGCCATCACCAGGGTTGTTAAGAAAAATTGTTACATTTATTACGTTTCAAACATAACAAATGTAGTCAACGTAATTTACGTATTAATAAATGTAATTATTGTTTTGGTTGGCTGAAAGTGTAAAAATTACAACATAACTTCAACTTTATTATTATAAATTTCAATTTAATGTTAAAAGTTGGACATGGGAATAGAAGAGTAGAAAATAGAATAGTTTCTGGTAATCGTTCTTCTGTTGCTTTTGGCTTTACGATTTGATTCAAATAAAAAATAGTCTAAAAATTGAACTTGAAAGTGGAGAGAATTATTATATTTTAAAAAAATGTAGTAAATGTAACAGTATACAAGTAAGTATCAAATTACATTTACTATGGTAGTAAATAGTGACGTCTATGAGTCGGAAAAAACTCCGAAAAATCGAAACATTTTCAGCCGGAACAAGAGTACCTTCTCCCCCCCATTTTCGAAGGTGCTGAACACGATGGCGGCGTCAGAATTTCTCTTTTGGGTTGCGCAACCCCTCAAAACGGCCAAAGACCACCCCCCAGAGGGGTTAACCGCGCTTCAAGAAGTTTTCCGGCAGAGAAACACACTTTCCCCCCGTTTTCGAGGATGCTGAATACGGTGGTGGCCAATACTCGCCCCTGAAATTGGTGAATTTTTTTTTCAGGTATCACCGGTAAATATATAGGTTTGAGTATCTTAATAAGGTTTTTATGAAACCGTGTTTTTTAAAGATTGATCATGTATGTTTAGTTGCAGAAACAATTAATAAACTACTCTCACACCTGGCGTATATTTTCTTTAAATATTTTTGTATTTGGGTTTCATAATGGCTACATTATGAAATGCAAAAAAATTTAATAACCTGCCACTCTATGGAACTGAAATTTTTTTTTTTATGTTGGCAGCAAGTAGGGTTCGAATTTTAGGCTTACTTCGATTTCGTTTAAATTAGATTTCTAGGCATTATGGATTCGACAAAAAAATTTTATAGGAAACTTTCAAATATTAACCTTTAACCTTGCAAATAGATCATTTTTACTAGATATTTATCTGAAATACCTATACCTACTCGGAACTATATAACATGCTGATGGTGTCCGTTTATGCTCTATTTCTAAAAATAAAAATAGTACTTTATTGAATAAAAAATAAAGTACTATTTTTATTTTTAATTCAATATAGTATTATACATATTACTTTATATATACATATTTATAGTTACTGTAGACATTTCCTGGGCGTTAATTGTTATTCCTGTCAGATTCTGTGTCGACACAATATTTTGTTCAATAGTATTATTTATTATTTTGTTCAATATTTTGAACTTTGTTCTGCTGGCACCATAGTTTTGTATATTCTTTTTAAAAGTTTTTCTGCAATTTCTCGTATTTCTGACTTATTTTTATTAACTTTAATAATATATTTATTTTTAATTATGACATATGGGAAGAATCTCTGTTGTGTTCAATTGTTTCTATCATGTCATATTTGATACTTGCAACATTTTATGAAATTGTAAAAGTATTGCCAACCCAAAAAGAAAATATTAATTCAAATGGAAAAAATCTACTATAGTTTTTCAGACTTTAAAGACCCAAATAGAAAAAGTATTATAAAATACACGGTTCATAAGACAATTAGAGCACTTGTCCTTTAGAAAACTCCCCGATTCGCGGGTCTGTTCGGGTTTGTTCGTATATTCCATAACGAATTTTTTTCTTGGCATGTTTTTGTAAGAAATTGGTCACCGTTGTCAATAAATATTATAATATATTATATTATTTTAAAATTTTATTTTTGACTTTAGCACAATAATCAAGTTTTTTAAGTATAAATATAAGTTTAAAAAATCTGCTTAAGAAATAAAAAGTCTATGCTTGTCAGGTGGTATTAATATCAAATACCAATGTATGGAAAGTTATCATTTCGCAGACCACCCGATGATCCTTATACAATAAGGGCGTATTTTGTCTACACAGTAGCACTTTAAAATACTAATTCAGATTGAACGGTGCTACCAAGAAAAGAAGCCTTCTCCATTGATAGGATGCAACCACCTGCAGACCGGTTTCGAACTTATTTGTTCTCTTCAGTAACAGTAACGCTGTATTATCAACGGCAGTTGGGGAAATATAGCGCGCAGCGCCATCTCTTAGCAGTCCCACATAATCTGAACAGACGTTATTTGATTAAATCAAATTTAATTGCATCCTATCAATGGATGAATTCCTTTTCTTGGTAGTACCATTCAATCTGAAATAGTATTTAAAATGCTACTGTGTAGACAAAATACGCCCTTATTGTATAAGGATCATCGGGTGGTCTGGGAAATGATAAATGTAAGTCTTTCATAATAAATACCACGTCCATTCTTTCCCCGGCTCAATATATATATTTTCGTGTATGTTTCAATATCATTTTTTGTATTTTATGACGATAAAGGTATTATTATTTTACTTACTCACTTTGGGGGTCTTCTATGTTATATAAAAAAAGCATGAACGCCACTGATTTTAAAGGCCGCGATTATAAGGCTCGCCCTCGTCGTTTACGATATATGAAGATGCCGAATTGCTGGATTTACATATACATGTGTTTTATGGTCCAATTGCTGTTGTTTTGGGATTGTCTTTTTTGATTTTAATTTTGTTTTACTACTTCAATTTGCTGTTGTTAGAGGAGGGATTTTATTATTCTTGGGTAGCATATAACTTGTAATGCTATTAAAGTAGAGCGTTTTATATGCCATATATATGACTTTTATTTATTAATTATTCCGATTTTATATAGATGGAATCAAGAACTGCATAAATGCTTTTAATGAAATTTGAACAAAAATTTATCGCCTCCCATTGTTTGCTTAGGTTTGGCTATAATTTCCTAAATATTTAATTCCTTTATGTAACATTAAGATGAGGATCCCAAACAATCCCAAATCAGCAGTCAGAGCCATCTATGTTGCATCATTTAATGAAAAAATATGCGGCTTTTTGGCAGGTTAGAACGAGACTAGAGTCATCAGCTGATCAATATTTCTTTTCGTGAAGTTTTAGCCGTTAATAATAAAGTTTTTTAGTTAATTTATTGATATTTAGATTGTCTGACATGTCGATTGAGTTATCAACAAGTTTCAGGAAGATCTGTGACAAAATTTTGAAATTTATTCATATTTGAAATTATTATTCTTATAACATTATATTTTTTAACGCAATTTCTTCATAGCGTTTTCCAATCCTTTAACTTTACGAATCCAGTTTAAGATTAGAAGGAAACTAAGTATATTTGGCTAAACGTTCGCATAAAATAGTGTCTGCTTGGCAACCTGTGATTTAACGCAGCTCTTAATCTATCAACTTATCAAAGGCTTCTGACACTATGACCATGCCACTTGTTGACTTAAATTATTTTTTCTAATTTAATGTAAATAATTATATACTGGATTGGGTAGTCCGTGTCTTTGTGACATTGTATATTAACAATAAGAATAAGAAATTACTTTGTTTTGAATATCATATCTTAGTGACTGCAGTTTCGTAGTATTACTACACTTTTTTTTTTTTGATCAAACACAAGCACTATAGGCAAAATCCTATAGGGCACTCTGGAAGTGGTGCGAGTGCAAATAAAGCGATTCACGTTGGTTTTAAATCGTTGGAGGTTATATTTGTTGGGAAAAACGACCTCGGGCAAGTCGTTCCATAAGGATGAGGTCCTCCAGATGAATGAATTCTTAAATAATGAAGTTCGAAGAGTACTAAGCTTAACCACATATGGATGGGCGGTAGTGGTTCGTTGTGTATTTCTGCTCTTCGCCGCTCTGGGTGGAATTAAGAGGGCAAGGTTAGCAGAGCATTTACCATGAAAATATCTGTAAAATAGAGTCAAATCCCCAATCTGTCTTCGATGTTCTAGACTATCGAAGCTCTTCGTCAGCTCGTGGTCTCCGATTGGACGAATGGCCCTCCTTTCGATGTAGTCCAGTAGCCGAAGAGTATGTTTGGGTGCAGAGCTTCAGACATGAGAGCAGTACTCTAGTGATGGTCGAATCTGGGCCTTGTATAGTGTCAAAAGTTGTTGAGGTGTGTAGAACTTTCTGGTTCGGAAGAGTACACCAAGTTTCTGAAAAGCTATCTTGGCGATTGCTACACCGTGGTTATGCCAAGACATATTTCCTCCCAGATTGACGCCCAGCAAAGTAATAGATGAAGCCAATGGGATTGCGTGTCCTGCAATGACTATATCCGGTTCTGTAATGTTAACCTTTTTAGAGAAAACTGCCCTGCTAAGACTAGTTGTCCTAACTGCTTAAAAGTAGTTTTGAGAAATTACGCATTTTGTTATTATTACATGCACTTTTTTTTCTAAAGTCATTTAGAAGAGTGGTATTTCCTTAAATATTTTTAAAAATATACATTAATACTTTACACACATCTCAAGTGGATTTTTGCAGATAGGACAACTAGTAATTTCTTAATCTTATTTGGAATAATTATTTTTATTGAAAACAAGACCATCTATGCAATGTTGTTTAAAAATGCAGAAATCTCGGAAACGGACCGATTTAAGAAAATAAATGTAGTATACATTTATTTTGAAATGACCATTCTATTATAAATTTTCTTTAGAATCTAAATAAAGTTTTAAAAACAGGAATAGATTCATGTTACTCGTCCTCAAAAACCCCCAAGTACAAATTTTTATATTGAGGTCAGTGGCGGTTCTTCCACAGGAGCACATGCGCACGTGCACCCCCAAAAACAAAACGAATAAAAAATATTAATTTATGTTCATTGAATATTATTTAACGTATAAAGTCCGACCCTCCCTAATATTTTATCGTATCGTCAAACTAAAAAAGTTCGACTCTCCCTAATATTTTATCATCCCGTCAAAACAAACTGTATAGATCCGGCAACTGTGCCTCGGTCGAGGTAAATTACGATTATGACGAGACTTGCTCGCACGTGCGATTAAGTAATGCATTTTCTCTGTAGTAACAGGTGTAGGGTGTGGCAGCGGCGATAGCGGGGCTATGGCGATTTAAAATGGAAAAGGCGCACAGTTTTGTGTGCACCGCGCTGCGCTGTTGTCTGTTCGTGCATCTAGTTAGAAATTCAAGCGTGTATGTTTTAATATTTTAATATTATATATTTATTAAGTTAAAATGAATAGTTGGCGGTGGACTATTTAAGAAATAACTTTAGCTCTTTGAATTTGGAGCACAAAATTGAAGTGAAGAATGCGGGAACACCTAAACCCGAAATTAATTTAACGCAGACCACAAAGCGTAAATCTAGAGACTTTATTAGAAAGTTTAAAAATGAAATATATGAAAAAAAAAATATAGAAGGTATTCCAAACTTAATGAGGCTGTTATTGATCAATTTTCTACAATTAAGAACCGACTAATGGACTTTACGTTTAAGCACTATTGTGTACGGTCGATAAATGTTGTGTATTTCGATAAATGATACTCGATATGATTTGAAACCATTTTATTTAAGGATTTAAACTAAAACACACTGTAAATATGAAGAATGCCAACTTGTCAGTCTCGTGGCTCGATTCGTTCTCGTCATAAAACAGTTAACTATTGTTCTCGTCTTGGTTGCGCCTAATGACGTAGCCGTAGATGGCGTAGTGGTATTCGGTTTTCTTGATAACTCGTAGATGGCGGAAGTAATATTGAACATCATTCGGTTTTCTTGATAGATCATAGATGGCTTTAGTAGTATTAGTAATGGACTGTATAAATATTGTTACGAGGGTTGCATGCGACGACGTTAAGATTCGACAGCTATACACACTAAGAAAACCTCCCTTATTTTCCAAAAGTTGTATTTCCTTGTGTAAAATTAAATAATAAATAAAAATATGTTTTACCTAACGCATTTTCTTATTACTTTTTTTCTTTCTACATTTAAAACGCCTAGAAAATAATTGTTTGGTGGTTATACAAAAATAAAATTTTAAAAATAATTTCAACATAATTGTGAACCCCCTCTATCATAGGTCAAGAGCCGCCACTGCTTGAGCTATGAAAAATAAATTATTTAGAAATTGAAATTTAACACACCGTACCAGATTAAGCACCAACATTTTACTAATGCATATTTAGATTAAACTTATTATGTTCATAAATCAAAATAAAAAGGTCTGCTTTTCAGGTGGTATTAATATCAAATACCAATGTATGGAAAAATTATTAATTCCCAAACCACCCGATGACACCTTATACAATAAGGGCGTATTTTTCTTTACACAGTAGCACTTTAAAATACTAATTCAGATTGGATTAGTACTACAAAGGAAAGGATGCCTTCTCTATTGATAGGATACCTGCAGACCGGTTATTTACTATTTGGTATTATCTTCATGGCTAAGATTACTCTATGGTTACTCTAAGGTTAGTCTATGGCGCAATCATTAGAAACCACCCAGTATGATGGGTTTGATTAAGTAAGGTCGAAAAATGACGGAAGATCCTGCAACACATATTTTTTAGGTTATGTTCCGAGCTCCCGACAAATATATTTAAGGATTATTTGATTCTTACAGCTTTAAAAGCCCAGAGAGGGGTAACTACGTCTCGATTATCTTTAATGCAGAAAAAAATAAATTATTCTTTAGGAAAAGCAACTCATGTTTATTTAAAGGTTTCGTTTTGATTCCGACTGGCGCCTGCTTACATATTCAGCTTGGCTTTTGGACTAATGTAAAAATGCTTTTTGCTCTTTCTTTACTAATAATAAATGAGATCCGGGAAATGGATTATTTTTAAAGAAGCTACAGAAGGCCGCCGTGTACTTTCGGTTCTTTTAGATTTCGAATTTCAATTCGGCAACTTCGAGGGATCGCTTGCAATCCCTTTTTAAATTAAATGCAAACGGCTAATGGGTTTTTTGGAAAGTTATTTGACCCTTTGAGTTTACTTACTATTTATACGGTTTATATACCTACTTTTTTTTGATTTTACCATATTAAGGTTATTTTACCTATGACCGCTACCATAAATAGCAAAAAACATACACTGGTCAACACATAATTTGGTGGCGACAATTTTGTTACTGTTTCAAGGTAATTTGGGTCTGCTAAACCTAAAAAGATCAGATTTGCTCCATCAGATGGTTTTAAAAACAAACTAGAGACAGAAGCTATATTTTCGAGGTTAAGGTTGTTTTATATCTCATAATTATACAGGGTACTCCAAGTAAAGTGGCCTATTAGAAGTATCATGAGAACTAAATGAGATTTTATTTTGAAAATTTGGCTGTCGCTATAAGAGATGGTTTCCTACGTTTGTAAAATATTTTGGATGGTGCAGTGTTGCCGGATCATACCGAAAGATGTAGCAACTTCGGAATTTTAAATCAATTACCTTATATATTATATATTTTTTTGTAATCTAGGAAAAAATCTAGAACAGTTTTCTGTATAATATTATACCTATCTTTAAGAATTTTTGAATCATAAATAATCTTTCGATTTTTTAACGCCTTATCGGAACCTGAAAAGAAAATCATACCTTTTTAGCGGTTACAGATCGAAAGCTGAAATTTTGAAACTAGTTTCACAAGATCATCGAAATTTTATAATTTCAACAGCATTTAATTAGTTTTATACAGGGTGTCTCCATAACAATATTTCTGATGGAGATGAATTATTGCTAAAATCTTTTTTTAAATGGGACATCCTATTTTTGATATGTTTTGATAATGGAGGATCGAATTTTCTATCTACTGATATTAAGTGTTCCTATACCTATCTTCAATATTTTCGGACTAAATTTAAAAATTATCTTATAAAAATATATCTTTTGGTAGTTAGCTATGGAATTGATTCATAGAAACAAAATAATGAAACCTCCATTTGATGTTATGTCTGTGTTGTTGTAGAAAAATAGTTAACAAATACAATTTATTAATAAATGAATAAACAAAATTAAAATTACGCAACAACACCAATAAAATAACTAATAACTAAATTGTTGGCTGTTAAATATTCATGAATTGTGGTGATAACATGTTCATTTGTTACCCTTTTCATTTCTTCCCATTCTAGAGACCCCAGGGCTATTTTTAATCGATTTTCTAAATTTTCTCTTTTTGTGACGGGTGTCTTGTATACTATTTCTTTAATTCTACCCCATAGGTAAAAATCTAGTGGGGCAAGATCCGGAGACCTTATGGCCATTTCCATGGACCTCTTCGCCCAATAAACTTTTTGGGAGTCATAGGAGCTGCATCAGGATGAAGTTCATTAAATTATCTGCAAGTTCTAGATAAAACTCTACCACATTCCCCATGAATATAAGATAAACTTTAAATATCTAAGCTCGAATAATGTGAATTAGCCATTTTTATTACAGTAACACAGACATAACGTCAAATGGATTTTTCATTATTTTGTTTCTATGAATCCATTCCACAGCCAACTACCAAAGAATACATTTCTATAAGATAATTTTTAAATTTTGCTATAAGTCCGAAAATATTGAAGTTCGGTATGGAAATACTTAATATTATTAGATAGAAAATTCCTCCCTCCATTAGCAAAATATATCAAATACAAGGGCGTCAAATTTAAAAAAAAGAAGATTTTAGCAATAATTCATCTCCCTCAGAAATATTGTTACGGAGACGCCCTGTGTAAAACTAATTCAATACTGTTCGAAATGATAAAATTTCGATGGTCTTGTGAAACTATTGTCAAAATTTCAGCTTTCTAGCTGTAATCGCTAAAAAGATATGATTTTCTTTTCAGGTTCCGATACGGCGTTAAAAAGTCACAAGATTATTTATAATTCAAAATAAAATCTCATTTAGTTCTCGAGATACTTCTAATGGGCCACTTTACTTGGTGTACCCTGTATATATATTACTGCTATCACCAAGAAAACAACAATATTATTAACAATATTAACTTAAGTTATTTATTTAATTAACCTAAACTAATAAATAAAGATGAGCTAATCTGCAATTTTGGTACCTGGATAAAGAAGATTCTTTTGATTTAGTCTGGAGGCAAGTAGTAACTCGGCAGACTCTTTTGGGAGGTTTAAGTCTCTGACAAGGTCACTTACGGAGTAAAGCGTTCGATACTTGTTAAATTCCCTGCAAAATCGCTGTCCTCTTATATAGTCATTTTTCAAATCGGTCACTCAGTAGCTCGTCAGATGACGTTTCGACTGTACGAATTGGTATTTCTTCAGAATGCTGAACAGGTCTTCTTGCTGACTCCAGGTTATTATAGTTCCACTTATGCCGATTGTTACGATTAATGCCCTTTATCTTTACAAGATAAAAACAACAATCGTCAAGTGGCTTTTCTGTTCCCTCCATACCAAACTTTGAACACTTTCTTTGTCCTTTTGTCCATTGTCGTAATTGCTCGACACAGGTTTTGCATACAACATGCGGAGTCCAGGGGTTTATCTTGGTCACCTAAGTGAACACCGAAATAGGCCAAATAAGCTTTATGACAAAGTCACAAATCACTCTTCTACTTTCTTTTAAAATGTACTCGCCACATATGTAGCAACAAAAAAGTCCGAATGGTTTACGCAACTACGCCTACTTGTCGAGGCCATGTTTAAATACGATTTTTCAAAAAACACACTCTTGCAATGAAACTCAAGTTTCAACTAAATTTTGCAAATACATGCTGGCAATAGTACGCATATGGAGATTATTTAGGTACTAATACCCCAGGACACAAGCCAAGTTAACGAAATAATTTATGAGGCTTACGATATATAAATTTCATTCTCTTTTAGTGCCTTCTAATATATATTTTGTGCTAATTGCAAATACGAAAATAAGAAATCTGCAGCAATATTTTTTTTAACACCCTGTATTTCGAAAACGAAGCGACATGGGAAATACTTTTATACCACATTTTCGTCCTAAAATAAGGTCAGGATTCACCTCCTTCATTTTTTCAGAGAGATTAGGAAGCACCCTGTATATATATTTTGCAGATGTTTTGAATATTTCATTAAATATATCGAGAACTTGCTCCAAATATTTCATACCTTGTCCTCCTTACATCAAACCTTTGAACTGTTACATTATTAATGCAATTCTCAAAGTTTCAGCCTGCGTAAGATAGTCTTTATAATTTTATAAGCACCGAGGAGCTCGGAAACTTAATGTGTGATAATGAATATATGAAGAGGGTAGACGATATTAGTTCCTTGCTCCTAAGTTCCTTTGCTATTTTGGGAATTAAATTCAATTGCAACCCTTTGAAATGTGTCACGGGTCGCTTCTCTGTTTTGCGATGTACTTAGAGTGTCTAGTAGTGACATTAAAACTTTGTTGAGTGTTTATTAGAAAAGATTAATATTATGCCACATCGATGTATTTTTTATTTTTTCCATAAAAAATACATTTGAAGTCACATCCTGTTGGTAATAGTGTTACTAAAGAAAAATGTCAATATACAATGATTAACATGGATCGTTACTGCCCAACGTGCCAAAAAATTGCGTGTTTGTTCAATAAGGCCAGTGTCCAAAATGGTCCATCATTTCCGTGAATAGTATATTAAGATACAAGTTTCATAAGACATAGCACGCATTTAATTTTTACAAACAATTAAGTACAAGTGCTCTAATTGTCTTATGAACCATGTATTTTATAATACTTTTTCTATTTGGGTCTTTAAAGTCTGAAAAACTTTAGAAAATATAGTAGATTTTACCATTTGAATTAATATTTTCTTTTTGGGTTGGCAATACTTTTACAATTTCATAAAATGTTACAAGTATCAAATATGCCATGATAGAAAGAATTGAACACAACAAAGCTTCTGCCCATCCGTCATAATTAAAAATAAATATATCATTAAAGTTAATAAAAATAAGTCAGGAAGAAAGTTGTACTCCGTCAGAAATACGAGAAATTGCAGAAAATAATCTAGAAAAACTTTTAAAAAGAATATACAAAACTTTGAGTTATGGTGCGAGCAGAACAAAGGTCAAAATATTGAACAAAATACTAACAAAATATTGTGTCGATACAGAATCTGACAGGAATAATTAATGCACAGGAAATGTCTACAGTAACTATAAATATGTATATTGGGTTCTGACGCGATCGATAAAATTGCCACCCTACTGCGCACACTCAATAGGCCCGCAGCAGCTTCCATAGCGGGGACACTTTTTGTTTTTTGGAACGTTCGTATTGGCAATATAATGGTTATATACAGCATTGCCCAGAAGTCCGGAATAAAATTAATATAGCCTTAACCTGTAACTTTTGGGGAAAACGCTCGGACACGTCAATTTAGTTTTATATATGCTCACATTTTGACGTTATTCGTTTGTCTTTTTATAGACATTTGTCAAAGATATGACGACATCGGTCTTTTTTTTAAATAGAAACATACAGCTTGTGATACATCATTTGAAAGCTAATATCTCGTACAGTATGCTCATAAATTTTAGCGCGATTCTGTCAAGCTATTTCAAAATGACGACTGTTAAAGTTTTTAAAAAATCTCTATTTAAATAATACTTCGGAAATACCTAAATTAATTTTACAAGTTCACAATGTCACAAAATGTCAGAACGTGAACAATGAAGAAAGATTGCTTACCTTGAAAGGTAAACGACCATCAATGATTTATCATTTCCGCTTATGTAAATAGGGATTTTTTAAAAACTTTTAACAGTGGCCATTTTGAAATAGCTTGAAAGAATCGCGCTAAAACTTATGAGCATATTATATGAGATATTAGTTTCCAAATGATGTATCACAAGCTGTATGTTTCTATTTAAAAAAAGATCGATGTCGTCATATCTTTGACAAATGTATATAAAAAAAAACGAATAACGTCAAAATGTGAGCATATATAAAACTAAATTGACGTGTTCGAGCGTTTTCTCCAAAAGTTACAGGCTAAGACTATATTAATTTTATTCCGTACTTCTGGGCAACCCTGTATATAAAGTAATATGTATAATACTATATTGAATTAAAAATAAAAATAGTACTTTATTGAATAAAACTTTAGAAATAGAGCATATAGTGGAAGATATTTTTATTATTTTTAGGTTATGTTGTTTTATAGTTGTGACTAGAAATTAGTTGACGGACACCATCAGCATGTTATATATTTCGGAGTATAGGTATTTCGGATAAATATCTAGTAAAAATGGTCAATTTGCAAGGATAAAGGTTAGTATTTTAAAGTTTTCTATAAAAAATTTCTGTTGAATCCATAATGCCTAGAAAACTGATTTCAACGAAATCGAAGTAGGCCTAAAATTCGAACTCTACTTCTTGCCCACATGAAAAAAAAAATTTCAGTTTCATAAAGTGGCAAGTTATTCAATTTTTTTGCATTTCATAATGTAGCCATTATGAAACCCAAATAGAAAATATTATATTAAAGTGCAATTTTGTAAATTTGTATGTTTAAATTTTATGTTGGCAATAGTCAAATTATTTATCAAGTGAACTTTGATAAATTATACGTGTCCGCCATTTTGTCGCGAATATTGAAAGTTTTCTTAAAATTAATAAATAACGGATCAAGAAGATATTATTAATTTAACTCTTCCTAAGTTAAGAGAAATTTCAAATAATACATTGGATCAACTTTTACCAAAAAGGTCCAAGAAAGTATACGAAAAAGACTACAAGACCGTCACAACCTGGTATAGGTACTGCGAAGGGTGTTTCTAGAAGTAGTGAAAATGTTCTAATCGCTTATTTTAAGAAGGAAAGAGTAATAGAAAAACACTATTTTACAACCAGTTCTTAATAAAAGTGGATTATTGGATCCGCAAATAAGGATTAATCATGAACAAAACGTTTCAAACACACAAACTATGCCCGATTTTAAAATTAACGCTGCAGACACAAGTACGGCCACAATAAATGTTTATAACAACTGCACTTTTAATCATAAATAAGTATAATTAGTGTACAGTGTTTTTATTAGCTTTAAATTGATATCTTTGTAAGAGAATATATTACGTGTTCATCTAAACTTGTGATTGTGAGGTTAGTTTAGGAATTGTTTATTATGCAACAAAACATACACAGCAGTACCACCAACCGTTTAAAACAAAGAAAACGGTATCGAAACAAGCTTATTACGATACTGAAAATGGTATCGAAGAAGCTTTCATATGAAACCAAAATAGAAAAAATATATTTTTGGTCCATGAATCCTAAAAACACTTTTTGTTGTTTCCTCGTAAATTCCTCATTGTGAGTCACCCCATACATGTATTGTATAGCCGAACTAATCAACGAGCATTTAAGAAACAAGATTTGTCGTCCCACTTCTGATATTCAGCAAGCGTCTCCACTTAAAAAGAATTAAAAAGTGAACGCGTCTCGTGGCAGCAAGAGATCAATGCGCCACCGACGACGCTCTTGCCTCCCTTGGCAACCCTCAAAGTCAGTTAATGAAACAGGATTTTTCGCGACAAGAACGTTAAAATTGAAACTCAGGAAATGTTGTCACTTAGAATACAACCGAGCGGAAGATGGGGGATTTCTTGGGGATCGGAGGCACTGATTTTTAATCGGCAGTCGTTTTTAAATAAGTCACTTATTTTAATGCGGATTTGTATTTTAAAACTGCCAATTTACGACCCTCGTTTCGGAGCGGGGGCTTCTTGGATATAAAATTCGGACAATTGTATTTTTTCCAAATGTCAAAATACAGGGTATCCGCGAAAATGTGGGAAATCTCCTAGATATGAAAAAGAAAATCAAATGACTACAAGTTCATATAAGATTTTTTCGTATATGCCTCCTCTTTGGAGATATATGCTCCCAAATAGCTCCAATTAAATCAAGTTTTTTACACACAATTATTGAACCATCAGGTATATACAGGGTGGCCAATTAGTGCGACAAAGCTCAATATCTCTTTTACCGCTAGGGATAGCGGATAACTTTTTTCACGATAGTTATTAAGCATTAAGAGATGCAGCTTTCAAAATTATTTTCGACCATACAGGGTGCTCCAAAAGGGCGGAGTGATAAAAATTTCATATTTTTTAAATGGGACACTATGTATATTTTTACATTCGAAATTGTCCACAAAAATTAAAATATTTTTGTGTCGTATCCTCCCGTAGGAATAAATATATTTTTTTTACAACATTTTGTTTTCATTTTGTCATAGGTGACTAGAAAAAGGACAATGGTAAGATGCATCCACTTTTTTTTGCTAGAGTTTAAATAAAAATTGAAATACCACCAATATTGGTAGAGATAGGCATAGAAAGACCTTTATAAAAATTAGAGAATATTAAAATATCTACAAGATAAAGTAATCATATACAGGGTGTTTCATTTAAAAACTTACGAAACTCAGGTTTCAAGTTCGTAATGTTGGCATATCCATAGAAAATACCCTGTATAATAATATTGATATGTGTTATCATATGGGACTTCTGTCATCATTCCTCTTTCCGACATAAATATATTTTATTTGAAATTATTATAAGTTAAGAAATATTACACATTTCATTGAACCATGTTTTTGCACAAATTTTAGGAATTTTCCAATCTATTTGGCAACGTTGCAAAAATGTGTACCAATAATTACGGTGCTATGTACAGAATTTTACGGTGAATTCAAATATGTAAAAATATACATAGTGTCCCATTTAAAAAATATTAAATTTTTATCACACCGCCTTTTTGGGGCACCCTGTATAGTCGAAAATAATTTTAAAATCTGCACCTCTTAACGCTTAATAACTTTCGTGAAAAAAGTTTTCCGCTATCCCAAGCGGTAAAACAGATATTGAGCTTTGTCGCACTAATTGGCCACCCTGTATGTTAAATTTTTTTTATGGTGTATACCAGGTAAGACCTTCAAATTGATATCCAAGAAAGTGTTGTGAATTACAGCTGTGACACTCATGACCCTAAGGGCCAATATTTCAAAGTCACCTTAAGGTACAGAATAACATAAGTCATTCTTAATACAAGTTTGACAGTATATTAAAGTTTTTTAGTTTTAATCTAAAGGCATAGACCTTTAAGAACTTAGTAATCTTACACTTAACGCGTCAATTGACCCTCAAACTAATTTAAAACGTAGTTTTTGTAAGGTTTACCATAACGTGAAGGCTACCTTAGCTAAGGCCTAACTTAAGGTAGCCGAAAAGGCCGATATTTAAGTTAAGTTAGACCTTAGCCTTAATGGGTAAACCTTAAAAAACTATGTTTAAATTAATTTGAGAGTCAACGCGTTAAGTCTAAGATTATCACGTCCTTAAATGTCAATTCCTTTAGATAAGAGTTTAAAAGAACTTTAATATACTGACAAACGTGTGTTAATGATGACTTATGTCATTCTGGATCTTAAGGTGACTTTAAAATATCGGTATTAACATTATAAATAATATTACATTTTTCGAAAATGACGTTTTTTCTAAAACGTTTAGGATTAGTGACATGAATGAACAGTACCTAAGTGTTAGTTATAGATATGCATATCGCTTAGGTGAACCATTTCTCGAGACTTTTCACCGCGACGTTTGTATGATATATTATTTACAACCATGTATGTCATAATGACATTTCATCTATCTTTGAAAGGTGGAAAGTTGACGTTTTTTTACTTTTATTTTCCACCTGGGTGGAAAGTAAATTATTTTTTTGGAATTTCTTTAAAAATCGATTCTCACAATAACATACGAACACACTTTTTTAAAAATGCTAATAGCTTTGCGTGTTTAGATATGTATATTGCTCAGCATTAAACATTGTGACCAAATCGTTGATATCTTCTTTGTCTTGCCATTTTCACTGAAATAAGCTAGTAGCGCCGACTCAGGCACCAGAACCAGGATTTGTAACTTTATTTCCCGTACACCATTCTTTAAAACAGCTATATGCCTTGTCATATCTCGGGCGGCTTTTAGTAGGCAGAAGATCTTCTTCTACTATTTTCGCTGCTTCTCGAATTTCTGGTGAAGTAGCAGCAAAATCAAATTCCTCACCTGATTTTTCATTACTGTCTCGAGATTTAGTTAACTACCGACTCTCTCGACAGGAATGAAACACCTTCCACCTCGGTACGTAATATACAACCAACCAACAATTATTTACAACCTACCATTTAAATGCAAATGATGTTTTTTGTTACAAATATAACTATGGGAAAAATTAACAAAGTAAAACCCCGGTATAACCTCAAGCTTAGCCACCATCCACAAATTTAAAAAAACGACAAGTTGTCAAGTAATTCTGGGCTATTCAATGAATATTGACATTTATGTGGATGGAAAGTAATATTAAACGCGTGGAAAGTGATCGCTTTCAAACTTTTAAAAAGTCTGAAATGTCAACATTACATACATGGTTGTAAATAAATATTATTTTTATGGTTTTTATAGCAAGTTGTGTGTATTTTAATATCTTGTGATGTACAACTACGTACCTAACTACCAAGGGCGTTAAGTAGACTGTAATGACCTGAAGGCGAAAGCAACTAGCCCGACGGTCTTTGGCCCGAGGGATAGTAGTCGCCTAATGGACATTATATTCTCCTAATGCCTGTAGTGTATACAATACTTCATTTTTCATCTAATTAAAATATAAATAGTTAAATTCCTGCATTCTTTTTTTAACTATTTTCGCCATTGGTGAGCCTTGATCGGTTGTTATAGAATAAGTTTGACAGTTGCTAAGGGTTATTTATTTTAAACGTCTTTTACGTTTTATAAACGAAAATATGGAAATTCCACAATATATTTTTAAAAAATGCTAAGGAAAACTTATTACCGGTAAAGTCCCGTACGAAAATTTTCTACAATGGAAACTGAAAAACCAATTACGGTTATTATAGAAACAGTAATGATGGCTTACTTTCAGGAATTGGTATGTAATTCTTTTGCTAATTGGTAATAACAATTTTTAATTATTTTTACTTTATTTTAGTCGAAAAAATATACTCCAAATTTTGATAAAATATTCCCAGGCGATGTCTGAAATTATAGTACTTAAAGAAAAAGATTAATATTTCAAGATATTGTCAATTTATAGCATTTTTAAAAGATAAATCAAAGGGATAGCTGTCTTCGAAGGGCCATTTTCAACTTTATTTTTCTAAAATCTCATAAGTAGCTCTAAATTTTTACTTATGTTGGACTAGTTCAATAAATAACAAATAATTTAATAATAAACCACAAATAAGTGAACAAAAACATACCAAAACAGAAATAAAACGAACGACGAAAAAAGTAAGGAACTACATAATCAGGTGTTCTGAAACACAATGGCCAAGCACGTTTGGGTTTGTTGTTGATATGACACCGTTAGATTTTTTCCTCTGGGGGTATGTCGAAAATTATGTTTATAAACACAACTTCTAAACATAAGACGATCTTAAGAGGTTGGTGCTTGAAGCCTTTCAAAGTATTATGCCAGAAATGTTGAACACCTGATTATGTAGTTCCTTACTTTTTTCGTTGTTCGTTTTATTACTGGTTTGGTATGCTTTTTTCACTTATTGGTGTTTATTATTGAATTATTTTTTGTTCACTTATTTGTGGTTTATTATTAAATTATTTGTTATTTATTGAACTAGTCCAACATAAGTAAAAATGTAGAGCATAGTTATGAGATATTATTTATAAAATTAGGTTAAATACAGGACCGTATTCCAAAATGTTCTGATGTTGTTCAAAAAACCCTCGAAACGTCATTAAACCACAATGTGTCATACATCTTTGCATTCAGAAGAAAAAAGCTATCAAATTCCAATATCAGAAAACAGGACCGTATTTAAAAAAATAAAGTTGATAATGGCCCTTCGAAGACGACTCGTCGGATTACAAAACTATTAACATTGTTAGATAGAGCAGAAAAAGTGGCAATGTAAAAGTGCAATTTACTTTAGAATTCGATCTCAAAAAAGCTCAGGAAAAAATAAAATGATTTTTCAGAATTTCGTTTTTTTTCTGATATCTCCGGAACTACTCGGAATTTTAAAACTTTTTAAACGGCATATTATTAGGCACGTAAATGCGCAACTTTACCTCCATTCAACCGACTTCGTATCTCTTACGGTTTCCGGGATCCCTGTACTGGCCCTCCTTATCTTGGATACGGTGTATAGGGAAAAGCATCACATCAACAAACTGAATAGCAAAAATGATAGCTAGCTCTGTTACCGAAAAAGAAATTTGGAGCAGTATTTCATAGTTGGTCCAGCTTCCTTCTCAGGAAAATTTAAAAATTATACATTTTACATAGGAAAAACAGAATAATATTATAAACATAAATACAAGTTTAGTTCAATATTTTCTTTAATAATAATTACCGGGCACTATGATAATTGCCGGGCATTATGAGCTAATATTTCCTATGATATTATGGTGATGTTTATAGCTACAGTTTGTAAGGTATTATAAGTAAATAATTGATAGATGAAAAATAAATGTTATTAGACATATCTAATACGTACCTATAATTAGGGTTGTCAGGTGACCGGGAATGGCCTGAATTTTCCCGGAATACAAAAAATTTTCCGGATCCCGGATTGCTTTGTATATTTACGGAATTTTCCACCAAATATATAATCTGTTTTTTTAGATATTGATATTCTCAGTTAACACTGCACTATCTTTTTTTCTAGTTATTCGCAGCACCGAAATTTTCCCGCAATCTATAGATAAATTATAATATGCCAGAATTCCCGGCAAGAAAAAATTGTATTGTATTGTATAATAGTAATTTGTGAAGGTAAGTTATTTAATTTAGTTCAAATATAGTATTCTACTACCTATGACACGCACGCCTATGGGTGGCAAAGCAAATCATCATCATTAATCCTTATCTACACATATAAAAAGCGAGTAAAACTAAATGAAAAAGCAAATGACACTACTAAAAGAGGAATTTTTATTAAACACAACAGATATATATTCGGTTACATTTTCAAGCCTTGTATTCTGCATAAGTTATCGTAAAACTACCACAGTGTCTAACCAGGACCAGCCAGAGTTACCAAACGACCAAGCATTTCTTTGTTCGAAAAACATCCCTTGTATATTTCCAAAACTTTTCTGTTCAACTTTCTTAACAAGGGGTAGTTTTTAATTAAGGAGACAGGGCGCCCGCGTTAAGAATTCCTCACATACCAGACCGTTTTAATTGCGCTGCGAGCGAATCGCCGTCTCTTATCTTTGTATATGGATCTATTGGGGGGAAAAGAGATGGAATATTAGATATAAAGAAGAAGTAACGAGATGGAGGCCAAGCTTGAGAAATGCAAATATGCATTTAATTAGCTATATTAAATTATAAATTCCAACTGGACACGAGGGGGTTGATATTGTCAAAGGGGGGTATTTAGTTGGTATTCGGTAATTAGGAAACATCATATAAAATTTTTTTAGCATTCTATCGTAATAAGGTGTTCATTTCCAATAATTTTTATAAAATATAATTAAACAATGTTATAAGGTGTTTCAATTTTAATTTAATTGATTTAATCAACAACGAGAGAAACGCAAGGCCCCGTTTTCACATGGAATTGACCATGCATGGAATTGACCAGGCTAATCAAAACATATCAGGGTGTAACAAAATCGTCCGTCACCGTTGGGATTTCCGAAACGAAAACAGATATGAAGTCGGTTAAATTTCGCCAAAATAGGCCCAATAATATGCCGCTAAAAAATCTAAAATAAATACAGGGGCTTTCAAAATACTTGAAAAAATCTAAAATTTGTCGTTTCGGTTTTAATTTTTTCCTGTCTTTGTTCGGGTTTGTTCGGGATTAATGAGGAAGAGAATTTATTTTTGGACATCTCTTCGAACAAAGTCGGGGAAAAATAAAATCCAAATATATTGAAACCCCTGTATTTATTTTTAATTTTTTACGGCATATTATTGGGCCATTTAACAGACTTCGTATCTCTTACCGTTTTCGAAAGCCCAATGGCGAAGGACGAGTTTGTTACACACTGTATATCCACATGAAGAAATGTCAGTGGCGTATCACGTTTTTTGTAAAAAATATCAGATGATTAGTTTGCAGGGACGTCACTGGTGGGATGGATTGAATGAATGAATTCCCCAGCTAAAATATTTATTTCCTATTAACACATATCAAAATTTAAAATAATATTGTGTCCAAGATATGGAGGGCCAGTACAGGGATCTCGGAAACCGTAAGAGATATGAAGTCGGTTAAATGGAGGTAAAGTTGCGAATATAATATGTGCCTAATAATATGCCGTTTAGAAAGTTTTAAAATTCCGAGTAGTTCCGGAGATATCCGGAAAGAAACGAATTTCTGAAAAATCGTTTTATTTTTTTCCTGGGTTTTTTTGATATCGAATTCTAAAGTAAATTGCCCTTTTACATTACCACTTTTTCCGCTCTATCTAACAGCGTTAATTGTTTTATAATCCGACGAGTCGTCCTCGAAGGGCCATTATCAACTTTATTTTTTTAAATATGGTCCTGTTTTCCTGATATTTGAATTTGAGAGCTTTTTTTTCTTCCAAATGCAACGATGTATGACACATTGTGGTTTAATGACGTTTCGAGGGTTTTTTGAACATCATCAGGAAATTTTAGGATACGGTCCTGTATGTTTCCTAATTTTATAAATAATATCTCATAAGTAAGCTCTAAATTTTTACTTATGTTGGACTAGTTCAATAAATAACAAATAATTTAATAATAAACCACAAATAAGTGAACAAAAACATACCAAACAGTAATAAATCGAACAACGAAAAAAGTAAGGAACTACATAATCAGGTGTTCAAAATGATTTCCGTTATTTTCTAAGCACAAATAACATCTTCTAACTCTCGATTCTAAAACATTTGACAACATTTCTGGCGTAATACTTTGAAAGGCTTCAAGAACCAACCTCCTAAATTCGTCTTCTGTTTCGAAGTTGTGTTTATAAATATAATTTTCGACATACCCCCAGAGGAAAAAAATCTAACGGTGTCATATCAGGCGAACGTGCTGGCCATGGTGGTTCAGAACACCTGATTATGTAGTTCCTTCCTTCTTTCGTTGTTAGTTTTATTTCTGTATTCACTTATTTGTAGTTTATTATTGAATTATTTATTATTTATTGAACTAGTCCAACATAAGTCAAAATTTAGAGCTTACTTATGAGATATTATTTTTAAAATTAAGAAAAATACAGGACCGTATCCCAAAATTTCCTGATGTTGTTCAATAAACCCTCGAAACATCAGTAAACCACAATGTGTCATACATCGTTGTATTCGGAAGAAAAAAAGCTCTCAAATTCCTATATCAGAAAAACAGGATCGTATTTAAAAAAAGAAAGTTGATAATGGCCCTTCGAAGACAACTCGTCGGGATTACAAAACAATTAAATCTGTTAGATAGAGCGGAAAAAGTGGCAATGCAAAAGTGCAATCAATTTACTTTAGAACTCGATCTCAAAAAAACCTAGGAAAAAATAAAACGATTTTTCAGAATTTTGTTTTTTTCGAGTATATCTCCGGAACTACTCGGAATTTTAAAACTTTCTACACGGCATATTATTAGACACGTAAATGCACAACTCTACCTCTATTTAACCGACTTCGTATCTCTTACGGTTTCCGAGATCCCTGTACTGGCCCTCCATATCTTGGACACGGTGTATAAGAACATTCAACACATCAGAATCCTGTAGCAAATAAGCCTTAAAAGACCTCAGGAATAACATTCTGAAATATTAACACGTCATCAATGAACCCCCTGTATATATTTTCACAAAATCACTTACTTAAATACACTATTTAGCATTCATAGTGTCTTTGAGCCAGAGGGCGTGAAAATCTATTTTTCGCTGTCTGGCTTGAATATTCGACATAAATATTCAACAGTGTTTGCTGTGTACTCAGCCTCTAAAATTATCCATCAAGCCGAGAATTCTACGTTAATCTTCTAACACACATCAGAGTTGGCCAGGGCGCGTCTTAATCTTGAAACGTTTCTATGAATATATAAAATCAGTGGTGTTCCATTAAGGTCCACAAAGATAATAGGCTTACTAATTTAACACTTATTTATAAATAAATAAAACAGTAGCAGGAATCGTACGAGGAGGAGGGGCACCTTGGCCAGTTACTGTTTTTTTTTTTTTTGTTTTCTATGATCAAACACAAGCACTATAGGAAAAATCCTTTAGGGCACTCTGGGAGTGGTGGTTGTGCGCAAAAAGCGATTCACGTTGGTTTTGAATCCTTGGAGGTTACATTCGTTGGGAAAAACGACCTCGGGAAGGTCGTTCCACAAGGATGAAGTCCTCCAGATGAAAGAATTATAAATAATGAAGTTCGAGGAGTACTATGCTTAACCACATATGGATGGGCGGCCGTGGTTCGTCCTGTATTTCTGCTATTCGTCGCTCTGAGCGGAATTAAGAGGGAAAGGTCAGCCGAGCACTGTCCATGAAAATATCTGTAAAAGAGAGTCAAATCCCCTGTCTTCGATGTTCTAGGCTGTCGAGGTTCTTCGTCAGCTCGTGGTCTCCGATCAGACGAATATCCCTCCTTTCGATTGAATCCAGTAGCCGAAGAGTATGTTTGGGTACAGAGCTCCAGACATGAGAGCAGTACTCTAGTGATGGTCTAATCTGGGCTTTGTATAGTTTCAAAAGTTGTTGAGGTGTGTACAACTTTCTGGTTCGGAAGAGTACCCCAACTATCTTGTGGCGATTGCCACAACGTTATGCCAAATACGAAAATATTTTGCTCATTATATTATCCGATCTTCAGAACAGAAAAAAGTAATTCGATATTGAGTCTAAAAATAATAGGTCTTTCCACTAACAGGGATCGAAAGATAGGGTACCAGGGCCGTGTTGGCCACTGAGGTACTACCAGGATGCGCTTGGCTTTTTCAGCGATAATCTTCTGTAAGCATTTGAAAATAATAGGAAAGGGTGGAAAAGCATAACATTTTAGTTTAGACCAGTTAATGGTAAAAACGTCAACATCAAAAGCATCTGGGTTCCTGTACCAAGATATAAATTATTTACACTTATTATTTAATCTGCTGGCATAAAGGTCAATATCTGGTTTAAAAAATTTTTCTGTAAGCGTGAACCAGAATTTGCCTGTTTGTTATTCCTCGAACTGATATATTGTTGAATAATAAATGAAACCCAAATAGTGACATTGATAGGATGGAACAAGCATGCTCTTTGTATAATTTATTAACAAACCAAGCTTTTCAAGGATGTTAATGGTAAAACAGATCTTCTTCTTGCAGCTGTCATAAGAGTCGTCCAATACCAAAAAATCGTCTAAAGATAAGACTGACAATAAACCTTTACTCCTTAGAAAAGCTACCAGAGGTTTCATTAATTTCGTCAATACCAGGGGGGCACAATTTAAGCCGAAGGTGAGACAATTAAATTGAAACAATTTCCCCTCAAACAAACTTCAAGAATTTTTTATCTTTCTTGTCTACAGGAATTAATAAGTAGGCGTCCTTGAGGTCTAATGTTGCTAGAAAATAATTCTTCTGAACAGTCTGATCTTCTAATTTAAAATGATCGGTCTTAACAAAAGTGATAAGTGATTTTAAATTGATAATTAGTCTATAAGAACCATCAGACTTTGGGACAACAAATATATTGGAAAGAAACTGGCCTTCTTGAAAGTTGACGGGGCTTATATCGCCGGATACCATTAATTTGTAAATACAGTCAGATAAAATCTGTTTCTCACTTTGAGACCATTTAGGTTCCTTTGGAATATTACTCTGTATTGGAGAGGTGAGGAAAGGAATTTTAATCCCTGATATTCAAGAAAGATTATTTATATCTTGGGTGATGATTGATCCATTGCGTGTAAAATTGCGTGTAATCTTCTTGCATATTTAGTTAAGCATACCTGTCTATCTCCTAATACCTCTCCCTTGGATTCTTTTTCCTTTGCTGATCCTTCCTGTAGGTTCTCTGGTTCTCCCCTCTCCTTGCGTTTTGGTGTGGAAATTTTTGATGTGAGATGTTCTTGGGGACTTGGAGTGATTGTCTTCGTCCACCCTGATATTCCCTTGTTGACGGGGTGGACCTCTGGCGTTTAAATTCCTATTTGCAATATAGGTGCTAGATGGTGTACTATTTCTTAAATGCCTTGGGTTTTTGCTTCAGGTCCACACCAGAACGTTCCACTTCTTTCGATACCTTAAGCCTCCAATAGAAGGCGACTAGGTGACCTAATGCGGAAAGAGCGATTTGGGTCTGCAAGTCGATGATTATCTTGTCTCTGCGTGCCACTACCTCTCGAATTGCAGAGTCTACCTCCAGATTTAATTTTGAGGCTTCAAGCAAGGGACAATTGTCTGGGGGGTTATATTTATTTAGGGTCGAGGTCCTTTCTTCTACAGATAGGCCTTTTTTTTAAATGTTTGTCCAGGACAAGGCTATATTTTTTTGAAAAGGAGGCACCACTCGCGTGTCTTGTGTTGTGTCATAGCCCAAAATTGACAGCACTGCCTGATCTAAATCAGGACCAGTGTTATGTTGGTCTTCGTCCGATCTTTCATCGAAAAGATTCTATGAGCGAAGAAATTGAATATAAAGTACAAGATATTGTTATCAAAACAATATTTGTAAACAATACGTAGGTGTTATCAAAACACAAGTGTTGTCAAAACACTTCAGAAGCAAACATCCTAAATCTTCACCTTAAAATATTATTATCAAAATAATATTCACTTTCTATAAGAAAGTTGGTTCCTAGGGTACAAGATATTGTTATTAAAACAATATTTGTAAACAATACGTAGGTGTTATCAAAACACACGTGTTGTCAAAACACTCAACAGAAGCAAACATCCTACCTTTCGCCTTAAAATATTATTATCAAAATAATATTCACTTTCTATAAGAAAGTTGGTTCCTAGGGTACAAGATATTGTTATCAAAACAATATTTGTAAACAATACGTAGGTGTTATCAAAACATTCATCAGAAGCAAACATCCTAAACCTTCACTTTAAAATATTATTATCAAAATAATATTCACTTTCTATAAGAAACTTGGTTCCTAGGGTACAAGATATTGTTATCAAAACAATATTTGTAAACAATACTTAAGTGTCATCAAAAACAAAAGTTGAGAAAACACTCATCAGAATAGAACATCCTAAACCTTCACCTTAAAATATTATTATCCAAATAATATATTCATTTTCTATACGATAGTTGGTTCCTAGGGTACAAGATATTGTTATAGAAACAATATTTAAGTGTTATCACAACACAAAAGGTGAGAAAACACTCATCAGAATAGAACATCCTAAACCTTCACCTTAAAATATTATCATCCAAATAATATATTCATTTTCTATACGAAAGTTGGTTCCTAGGGTAAAAGATATTGTTATAGGAACAATATTTGTAAATAATAATTAAGTGTTATCAAAATACAAAAGTTGAGAAAACACTCATCAAAATAATATTCACTTTCTATAGGCAATAATTTCCAAGTTCTCTAAATTTATAATCCCCCAAAAGGGATTCCAAAACATATGCGATAAAATACATAAACAAGTATGACATTGAGTAATAGCCCTTACCATGAAAGTCTTGTTGGGTACTATTATCACCCATAATGACACTCTCGTCAACGTAACGGTACAGATCCCTATCGGCGCCGCTTACTCGATCTTCCTATGTAGTTGTTGCTGTCCTTGTCGGGAATACAACAGCCGGTGCAAAGGGTGACAAGGACCGCTGGCGTCACGTGGAAGACTGAGTATATTTCTTATTATCTAAATTAGATTATAATTTTTTTAAACTTCTTCTGAAGTCTATACTCTTCATCCAGGGTATTGTCCTTTCTCTTCCGTTTGTAAGTATCATCCATAATGACTGGAGAGCGATACGGGCACAATTCACAGAAATACACACACGTAAATATACGCCATGAGCAGTCGGCACAAAAAAAGAGAATGAGATCACACTGGGAGGGTGAAGGTATCGATGACCAGGAATGGGCTATTTTCTGTGTTCTTTAAAAATGTGACGGTTGGCATGGGAATGGGGGAACTACAACCTGTTCTTATTTACGGAGACGTGGCCAAATATAAGTTTACACCAATCATGGCACCGTCGGATCATCATATCGTCAGAAATCGTATGCATGGATCGACGTCTTAATTTGAACTAATCGAAAGTTTGATTGCAATATTTTGACTAACTAACCTGTGAAATTTACATTAAAAAAGTTGAAATCCGGTCCTGTCGAATGCTTAATTTCGCAAAGAAATTTCCGTACTGCGCAAACTCATTATTACCCCTTCGATGTCCATAGCGGGGACATAATTGCAGATAGTATTAGCAATATAATGGTTATATATATGTGAAGATATGTGATTTGAGTTCAGAATGTTGCTATGTCAAGAAATATATCGATGGTGCATACCAGCATTAAAGTTTTAATATTTCGTATGTGGTTGAAGATAGGTATAGGACATGATTTACGAAAAATTCTAGAATTGATTGTAGAATGTGAAAATGTATAATATGATCCTTAATTAAATTAAGTAAATTAATTAATTAATTTAATAATTAATTAATTAAATTAAAGTAATTAAAAAAAGTAAAGTTAATACAAGTAGCATATTTATGATCGATCGTGTATAATAGGTATCATTTTTCTAAACAACTGCATTTCAAAAAAATAAGTTGGACGGGTCCAAGCGATTCTTGTTTAAGTAGGCGGTAGTCTACATACATTGCTGATCCATTTCTTTATCATAACCCTGTATTTATTTATAAACAATTTATTTTATTTGAATAACCTATAACAGCCAGTGATGGAAACCAGGAGTGTCTAATGGGTCATGGGCAAGGACAAATATTTCATCTGTAAGGGCGTGGTTCCTGCGAAAATATTGTGAAAGCCGTACCTATTCATAAATGTGAAATTATTTTTTTCTATTTGGGTTTCATAATGGCTACATTATTAAATTCAAAAAAATTGAATAACTTGCCACTTTATGAAACTGAAATTTTATTTTTTTCATGTTGGCAACAAGTAGGGCTCGAATTTTTGGGCCTACTTCGATTTCGTTCAAATTAGTTTTCTAGGCATTATGGATTCGACAGAA
Organism: Barypeithes pellucidus; assembly: GCA_963991005.1. Lineage (NCBI taxonomy): Eukaryota > Metazoa > Arthropoda > Insecta > Coleoptera > Curculionidae > Barypeithes > Barypeithes pellucidus. The sequence continues at coordinate 27,864,817 of OZ022561.1, read as the reverse complement.
ATTTTTTATAGAAAACTTTAAAATACTAACCCTTAACCTTGCAAATAGATTATTTTTACTAGATATTTATCCGAAATACCTATACTTGGAAATATATAACATACTGATGGTGTCCGTCAACTAATTTCTAGTCACAACTATACAACAACATAACCTAAAAATAATAAAAATATCTTCCAGTTTATGCTCTATTTCTAAAGTTTTATTCAATAAAGTACTAGGTATTTTTATTTTTAATTCAATATAGTATTATACATATTATTTTATATATACCTATTTATAGTTACTGTAGACATTTCCTGAGCATTAATTGTTATTCCTGTCAGAGTCTCTGTCGACACAATATTTTCTTCAACAGTATTATTTATTATTTTGTTCAATATTTTGAAGTTTGTCGCACCTTAACTCAAAGTTTTGCATATTCTTTTTAAAAGTTTTTCTAGATTATTTGTTGCAATTTCTCATATTTCTGACGGAGTACAACTTTCTTCGTGACTCATTTTTATTAACTTTAATAATATATTTATTTTTAATTATGACGGATGGGAAGAAGCTTTGTAGGGTTCAATTGTTTCTATCATGGCATATTTGATACTTGTAAAATTTTATTAAATTATAAAAGTATTGCCAACCCAAAAAGAAAAGATTAATTCAAATGAAAAAAATCTACTATATTTTTTAAAGTTTTTCAGTCTTTAAAGACCCAAATAGAAAAAGTATTATAAATTACACGGTTCATAAGACAATTAAAGCACTTGTCGTTTTCTAAATAAAACGCGTGCTCTAAGATAATGTCTTATGAAACTTATATCTTAATATACTATTCTATATAATACGCGGATCTATTCCCAGGGTAAAGAAACATTTTCTTGGCATGTTTATAAGCAGTTGCTACATTTAATTTTTTTATTTTCTCTCAAATAATTAAAAATTGTTAGTCTAATTATCACCGAAAGAATTAAGGAAGGGGAGCAAGGTAGCGATGCGGGCGCGCCTTAATGTTTAGCGCGGTTCTTAAGAAAGGGCGGCTCAGGGCTCCCCCGGGTGGAGTTACACTAATTAATGGGAAGGGTTGCACCTTGCTAAATACACGGGGAAATATTTACGGGAAGATTAACGCTTTGGCTTTCCTCGTGCATAAGTTCGCACTTGTCTTTCGACAGGAATTTCTGTGGAAGAGTTTCGTTTCAATATTTTAATGGTTAAGGAATTTCGAAAGTTTGCTAATTATCTGTCAGCTGTAGGCGAGAGCGACCAAATAGGAACTATCATCAAATTGTTATAAAATTAATAACATTAACTTAATTTAATTAAGAGCTTAGTTATTAAAAACTATTAGAGCCCCTGATTGCTCGCGCGCCCCTGGTAAATAGGTTCACACATTTTGACTGCTAAACTATGTGCTATTTTAGGTATTTTTCATAACCCAAATTAGTAAAGCCGTTTGGAAAATAACTTGAAAACAACGAAAAAATTAAATAAACTTAACACCTTGGATTTTTCAAACAAAGCATCTGCGGATCCATGTTGATAGTCACCAGAACATAATGATATGTCCGCAAGGGCTTAAATTTTAAATAGCTCTGAAAGTATATATTATTTTAAATTTTTTTATATATATTATTATACAGGGTGACCCAGAATATGTGGGCAATATCCCGGGATCAGATAGAACACTTAAAAATAACAGGAGAAGTTCATACACATTTTTCTTCATACGGCCCTACGGAGATACGGGCCCATAACGTACGTCCCTGGAAATCGTTGATTTTTAAATAATTTTTTAAGTACTAGGTGTAATTTAATAATTCTTTAGTATAATCTTTACTAGATGAGTCTCCTTGAAATTCGCCCTTTTAAACACATTTGGCTCATTTAGTTTGACAGGGACGGACTAGACGTAACACAAAAATGCTTTTTTTACACCCTGTATGATGAAGGAACGACAATAATATTTTTTTATACTCTAAACCTCAAGCTGAAAAATGCTACTCATGATCAATGTCGATAAAATGAACTGTTTTCGAGAAAAAAATATTTTTGTTCATACATTAAATGCATGTCGGCATATTCAGTATACGTAAATTCCATTACTAAGTTAGTAACTAATAAGAAAAAGGAGAAAAACCGCAAAATTCAAGACACTACCATGAACTGATACTGGCATAAATAATCTTATTTAAATCGGTACATGTGGAAAATACCATAGCAACAATGAGGGAATTTTATGAACATAAAACAACAACCAACGCAAAAAACCATATGGAACAAAAATATATTTTTTTCGAAAACAGTTCATTTAATCGACATTGATCAAGAGTATCTTATTTTCAGCTTAAGGTTTAGAGTATCCAAAAAAATATTACTGTCGTTCCTTCATCATACAGGGTGTAAAAAAATTATTTTTGTGTTACGTCTAGTCCGTTACTGTCAAACTAAATTAGCCAAATATTAAGGAAGAAAAAATTATATTAACTTCTCCTGTTATTTTTAACTGTTCTATCTGAACCCGGGAGATTGCAGCCAACATATTCTGGGACACCCTGTATATTTACTGGGAAATGTACAATCTATTTTCTCGCATAAAAGAAGGCCTTGCGGACATCACTGAAAATCCACTTTTAGAATTAATTTCGATATCTATTGTCCATGTATCGATAGATTCTTGATATCGTTACATCGCTACGACTGATTTTGGTTCTGGACGATCATCGTTGATTCACGTCATTGGTTGGCAACCCACCCGGCCCCAATACCAGCGGTGTTGCCTATATGACAGCGACAACATTGTGCACAAGACAACCGACGAGCAATCTTTAAAAATATGACCGGTAAGCTGTGCGCACCAACCCATTTTCGCACTCATAAAATGTTACTTTTTACTGCGCACCCCATAAGTTGTACGTATCCATAGTTATGGGTGGGTGGCCCCCCACATACGGCTAATCCTTACGGGGCCCGCAAGCGTTTCGTACTCCCGTTACGATCTGCCACATCGATCTAAATTATTTTCAGCATTGCACTTTAGCCGCTTCCTCCGAAAAATTGCAGCAACTTTGTTATTTGCAATGGAACACATACACTCAAGTTTTAGTTCTAATAATATTTTCTTATAATTTTCCTATAACTACCTTTTACTCTTTCCGAGATAAAAAAAATATTTCTATCTAATATTGCGTAAAACTTGTAACTTTGAAGTGTGAATTCCTGAAAAGTTATAATTCGGGTAATAGTTTAAGGAAACCCAATGTCTCTATGGAAAAATTAACTCGATACCATACAGGGGAAGTTGAAATTATGTTAATTTCCATTACTTCTAAACCGTTGTAATAAAAAAAGGTTAAATCTCAAATATAACGCAAGAAAGGATAGTTTGTTGATTGATACTTGATATAATTTGCGCTACATCCTTCTTGCAAAGACATAAAAAATGCCCTTTCGGATTTATATGGGAACTTTGTTTATTTATGCTTCGCTGCATTTAATATGCAGAAAGTCAAGAGACACACATAAATTCGACCATAAAAATATGAAAAGGAAAAGAGACAAAAAGAGAACACAGAAAAGTCTATATACACGCTATGTAATATTCAGTGAGAGACGGAGTTATTCTCCAAAAGAAATACAGGTCAGTGGGTTAAAATGATTGATTTCAAGAACTCAAAAATGCACAATTAGGTAATTTTTGTAAAGTATTACAGAGAATAGCTCAAAACGGAATTAGACTATTTTGATGTATAATTAGGGGACATATTAAACACATATTTTTTACTTTTACCCCTCCCCCCCTCTCTCTATTCATTTAAAAATTCACGTTTCGGTTATTGAATTTAAAAATTATATAAATTTTACTGATAAATCAAGTTAGGTCAAAACTAAAAAGTCTATGCTTTTCAGGTGGTATTAATATCAAATACCAATATATGGAAAAATGATTATTTCCCAGATCACCCACTGATACAATAAGGGCTTATTTTTATCTACACAGTAGCACTTTAAAATACTAATTCAGATTGAATGATACTAGTACCGTTGATAATACAGCGTGAAGGATAGAGTCTTCTCTGATCATAGGTATGGACACCTACCCTGTACTAACGAGAACAAGACCGGTTCGAGACCGGTCTGCAGATGGTGACATGGTATCAATTGAAAGGGCTTCCTTTTCTTGGTAGTACCATTCAATCTGAAATAGTATTTTAAAGTGCTACTGTGTAGACAAAAATACGCCCTTATTGTATAAGGTATCATCGGGTGGTCTGGGAAATAATCATTTTTCCATACTGGTATTTGAAATCAAGTTATGTTATTTTTTAATTAAGTTTGAGGAAAATGGACGCATTCAGCAAAACGCATCGATTTGTAAGCGATTAGTAATCATCTGATGAATGCACTAAAAAAAATCGATTTCACAAATCGATGGGAAATCGGACGCCATTTTTTTCATCGAATTTAAAAAGCGATTTGTGATTTGACAGCAATTTATGTCAGTTTTCTTTGTCAGGTTGAGGAGTTAAATTTTATAAAAAGTGAAGAAAGAATTATAATTATAAAAACATATTATACACGATCTCCGCTAGTGAAGAGGAGCATTAAAAATAAAATTATCCATTTCACACAGAAAAAAATGTAAATTTTGATGAAAATATTTAGAAAGTAACCTAACCAAAAACTGGCAACAAAATGCATTCGGCAGAACTGCAAATCGATGCGCATGGTGACGCCACTAAATAAAAATCGGCAAAATAAATCCGAGTAACATAATGTTATTATTTTCACTCTGTAGTACATTTTTTTGCAAATCAGAATCGTCCATCTAATCATGTAATTTTACAGTAGGGCCCACGTCACAAGTTCAGCCTAGGGGCTCACATATCGTAACTCCGGCCCTGGGTACACCTCAACAACTTTTAATATGGAGGGAGCTCTACACCCAAACATACTCTTCTACTCTTCGACTACTGGATTCCATCGAAACGGGAACCATTCGTCTATCGGAGACAACGAGCTGACAAAAAACCTCGACAGCCTGGAACATCGAAAGCAGTTGGTGTTTTCAATCACTTTATACATATTTCCGTGGGAAATACACGATGGACCACTGCCGCCCATCCATATTTGGTTCGGCTGAGGGTTCAGGTTAGTATTCCACGAATTTAATTATACAGAGTGCTCCTTAATGACATGCTAATATTTCAGGGTGCGATTCCTTAGGTCATTTTATAAAGAAGAGTATGAACATATGTCCGCAACGGCTTAAATTCTTTCCTACATGGTGTTGAATTTTATTTTTTAAATGGTTATTTTTTTATATCTCCGAAATTACTTGAGATATTATTTTCAGTTTTAGAATGTGTTAATAGAATATAGAACTAAAAATTTTAGTTAGAAAAGTTATTCAATTGTTCCACCAGTGGCGTCATTGCAACCATTTCCTCTGATATTATTTAAATTTATAAAATATTAAATGGCCATTGACATTTTTCCATGTTTATATTTGTTCTGATAAGCCTGGTCAATTCTACATGAAAATGGTCTCTTCAGTTTATCTTGTCAGACGCATCGTTCTTGATTAAAGCCACTAAATTCATATTGAAACTCATTATTATTAACATTGATAAAATAATTAATGATAAATTTTGTTTTATAAAGATTTGAATATTTGAACGAGTGGGAAAGATTTTTGCTCATAAGTAAATAAACCCGCGACCCTCAGATCGCCAGGCGGACACTCTACCCACCGAGCCATACTAAAACGATAATAAATAGCGGATTATATATAAATTAAATTGGCAGTTAATTCTTCAAAGATGTGTTAGAAAAATGTCTGAAGAATTTCTTTATTTATACAAAGACTCGGACACTTTTAAAAAAATAAATAAAACCAGAGATGCCGAGTGCGGGATTTGAACCAGCGACTCTCAGATCACAAGGCGTACGCTAAACCACTAGGACACCGAGCATATTTGTCAAAAATAATAAATAGATATCTCCATGCGCGAGTGTTTCATGTCATGTAGACAGGAAAACTGTCTGAAGAATATCTTTATTTATTTGGCATTAAAGCTTCGGAGCACTTGTAAAAAAAATACGGTACACGGTATGACACTCTTATTTTGAGAAAAACACCACAACAAATCAACAAGACCGACTGTTTTTATGCGACAGCAAAGAACGCTAAAAATCATTTCTCCAAAACGCACAAATCTTGGAGAAACTCCCGGCGGTTTCCATTGCAGACTTCATATCGGAACCTGCCTCCCGCGGGAAACACAAATATGCAATATTGCCAACATAAATTGATTCTTGATACGATCCCCCGGCCTCCTCATTTAACAGGTTTTCAAAATATGGGGTGCGAGGTTATTATTTACTACCTCAAATTCAATATGCGCTGCCGCTGTTTTCTCTGCAGGGCGATTTCTCTTCCTTGGTTTTAACAGAAAGCCTATTAGTTACGGTAGATAGAGGAGAAAGTATATTTGGTTAATATTAAAATCATATACAACGTGTCCAAGATAAGGAGGGCCAGTACGGGGATCTCGGAAACCGTAAGACATACGAATTCGGTTAAATTGAGATAAAATTGCGCATTTACGTAATATGCCGTTTAGAAAGTTTCAAAATTCCGAGTAGTTCCGGAGATATCCGGAAAAAAACTAAATTCTGAAAAATCGTTTTATTGTTTTCCTGGGTTTTTTTGAGATCGAATTCTAAAGTAAATTGCAGTTTTGCATTACCACTTTTTCCGCTCTATCTAACAGCGTTAATTGTTTTGTAATCCGACGAGTTGTCTTCGAAGGGCCATTATCAACTTTCTTTTTTTAAATACGGTCCTGTTTTTCTGATATTGGAATTTGATAGCTTTTTTTCTTCCGGATGCAACGATGTATGACACATTGTGGTTTAATGACGTTTCGAGGGTTTTTTAAACAACATCAGGTAATTTTGGGATACGGTCCTATATTTCTCCTAATTTTATAAATAATATCTCATATGTAAGCTCTAAATTTTCTAGTTCAATATATAATAAATAATTTAATAATAAATCACAAATAAGTGAACAAAAAAACATACCAAAACAGTAATAAAACGAACAACGAAAAAAGTACTAACTACATAATCAGGTGTTCAAAATGATTTCCGTTATTCTCTAAGCTCAAATACTTCTAACTGCCACATAACAGTTGTTTTGAGATAAAATAAACCATAGAATATCAAACTTTTCAGCATTTGTAAATTTATGTTCCATATTTTCTGGAAAATAGAAAACCTCTTAAAACGCTCTCAAACGATCACAATGAGAAGTGAAACAAATCACGGGTCACCATCTTAATTTATTTGTTTCAAGCGCCTACTTTTCTTTTAATTCCCGAATCAACAGAAGTTTGAAATAATGCTTCTGTATTTTGTTCACTTATTTGTGGTTTATTATTAAATTATTTGTTATTTATTGAACTAGTCCAACAAAAGTTATAAATTTAGAGCTTACTTATGAGATATTATTTATAAAATTAGTAGAAATACAGGACCGTATCCTAAAATTTCCTGATGTGGTTCAAGCAATCCTCGAAACGTCATTAAACCACAATGTGTCATACATCGTTGCATTCGAAAGAAAAATGGTCTCAAATTCTAATATGAGAAAAACATAACCGTATTTAAAAAAAGAAAGTTGATAATGGCCCTTCGAAGGCGACTCGTCGGGTTACAAAATAATTAACGCTCTTAGATAGAGCGGAAAAAGTGGCAATGTAAAAATGCAATTTACTTTAGAATTCGATCTCAAAAAAAAAAACAGGAAAACAATAAAATGATTTTTCAGAATTTCGGTTTTTTCCAGATATCTCCGGAACTACTCGGAATTTTAAAACTTTCTTAACGGCATATTATTAGGCACGTAAATGCGCAACTTTACCTCCATTTACCCGACTTCGTATCTCTTACGATTTCCGGGATCCCTGTACTGGAACTCCTTATCTTGGACACGTTGTATAAAAAAATGTAATAGTTTATAGTAAAAAAATGGGTGAAACCTTATTAATTACTAGAAATTTAATTTAATAAATAAATAAAATATTGTAAGAAACATTGAAAACGAGATGATAATATTTGTTACTCTCCAATTCCTCCGATTTATCTACCCTTCCTCACATACCACAAATTTCGGAAACAAAAGTTCCAATTATAATTAAATACCTACTCAAAAAGCGAAGGATTAAAGATAAATATTTAAAAATAAAGTGGTGTATTTCAAAACGGAAATTAAAAGGGTCCATCTATAAAGCACAAGCCGTTATTTTTAAAGAAACGTGGAAAATATAGGAAATCTCGATTTCGTTTCAAGTTTTTCGGTAAAATATGGAATAAATTTCCAAACGGGAGAAACATTGCTTTGCCGATAAGAAAATGGCTAAATTCGGAATGTTTCCAATTTAAAATATGAGGTATATTTTTCAATAACATGTGAGACTTGTTGTGTTTTATGTTAGCTTATAGGGGAAATTATGTAATTTACAAAATATGCTGTCGAAACGTGTTTGATACTTTGTCAAAACTAGTAAACTAATTTCAAAAGAAATATAAAAATATTTGGTATGAATATTTATAATACTTATGTGCGTCTAAATATAAAATTAATTAATTATAATACATTTTATGTCATACCAGTACATTATTGTGTTTTTATACCTTAGATACAATCTACATAATGTTTTACTTTATGCCCATGCGGGCATAAAGTACACATTATGGCCCGCGCTGGTATTAAGACGCAAAAAACAGTTTTCGATTAACTTATTCTTTATTAACAAAATAAAAAAATATAAATTTACGTTTATATATTATTTGGTTGTATTTACTGACAATTCTGGAAGGTTCCGCTGATAGCTAAGTTTCCTCAAGCAAAGGTTGACTAATGATTCATTGTCTGGGTCTCTAGTTTCTGTAAGGAAATGCGAGATCCAGATGGTACGCCTGCCGACATCCTTGGTACCTCATTTTTTAAGGATATGCTATCCTCTAAATATCCTTCAGCAACTGTGGTACTCTTCCATCCACAATGTTAATGTTTTCTACAGCATTTTCTAACATCCACCTCAAAAATTGTTGATATTCTTTATCGTATGAGGCTCTAGATTTTCTCGGTAACAGGTTTTGCGTTGCCTTTTCAGCCTTTTTTTCAATTTCGTCGGGAATTTCAAAACCTTGTTCCATTTTTGATTTTTGACTTTGATACATTAAACATTTGAATACTTACTTGTTAAGGTAATGTCGCAGGTAAAAATTGGTAAATCAAATTAAATTTTAAAAAAATATTTATTATTTAAAACGAACTGGTATGACATAAAAGTTTGTATGCACTACGGGTACTAATAGATATATACCATCAGGCGACTTACGAACCCTCGGGCCAGTGGCCCTCGGCTTTGCAAGACTGTCGCCCTCAGGGCATAATCATCTACTTAGTACCCTTGATACATAAATAACTATTTCGTATTTGAAGTAAATCTTGTAATTGTATATATTTAAAAAGATTAAAAATATTTTTTTTTATAAAGAGTTGCCAATAAGTCGCAACAACTAATTCAAACTTGCTATGATTAAAAAAAAAATTATAAAAATTTCTTTACATGTCTTTACTGGCACGGTAAATATTTGACCTTCGTCGCTTTTTCGGTTACTTTCGGCATCTATCGGAGTCACCCGTTATACGTTGGGTCCTGCGTGCCATCACTGCCGTCACACAAAACACAAGACCGTATCGATGGCGCCTGTGACAGAGGAGCAGATACGGATTTCAATTCCATTGAGGCAGTTTACTAAAAGACTTTAATTATTTTTCTCTTTAGTTTTACATATTAAAAACGGGCCTGTTTTACCAATTGATATATCGTTTGAATTGAGCTATTTTGAGGAACAAGAGAAAAACTTTTAAATAGTTGTTACCAGTTTTATATTAGTTTTATGTTATAATGACCGACGTTTGAGCTCGGTTTGATATGTTATATATGAACTGTTAGAATCATAACCAACCTATGATTTACCCCGGTAAAACCACTTACTTTAAACCTCATTCGTATAATTTTCGTTTTTAGTGCTTAATTTGTAATAAATTTATTTTTAAAGATTTAAATGTAAATATTCCTTAATGTCGTGCTAATATTTAAGGGTGTCATTCCTTATGTCATTTTATAAAGAAAAATTCATATGAACATATTTCCGCAACGGCTTACATTTTTTGCTACACGGTGTTGAATTTTTATTTTTTAAATGGTTATTTTTTAATATCTCCGAAAGTACTGTAGATATTATTTTCAATTTTGGTATGTGTTAATAGGATATAGAACCACAAATTTTAGTTAGAAAAGTTATTCAATTGTTCCACTAGTGGCGTCCCTGCAAACATGTTCTCTGATATTTTTTACAAGAAAGATGGTACGCCACTGACATTTTTCCAGGTGGAGCTTTCTTCTGATTAGCATGGTCAATTCTACATGAAAACGGTATCTTGAGTTTTTCTCGTCAAACGCACCGTTCTTGATTAAAACCACTAAATTCACGTTGAAACTCATTATTATTAACATTGATAAAATAATTAATGATAAATTTTTTTTTATAAAAATTGTTGAGAGCAATTCGATGTGAAGGTGGGCGGAAGCATGCCTTTTAAGTGAAGGTGGCCATTTCCAACAATTTTTATAAAAAAAAATTATCATTAATTATTTTATCAATGTTAATAATAATGAGTTTCAATATGAATTTAACGATTTTAGTCAAGAACGGGGTGCGTCTGACGAGAAAAACTCAAGAGCCCGTTTTCATATAAAATTGACCAGGCTAATCAGAAAAAATATCCACATGGAAAAATGTCAGTGGCGTACCATTTTTCTTGTAAAAAACATCAGAGGACATGTTTGCAGGGACGCCACTGGCGAAACAATTGAATAACTTTTCCAACTAAAATTTGTGGTTCTATATCCTATTACCACATACCAAAATTGAAAATAATATCTAAAGTACTTTCGGAGATATTAAAAAATAACCATTTAAAAAATAAAAATTCAACATTTTGTAAAATTTAAGCCGTTGCGGACATGTCTTCATATAAACTTTTCTTTATAAAATGACCTAAGGAATCACACCCTGAAATATTAGCACGTCATTAAGGAATACCTTGTTTAAATAACCATAAACAAGGAAACTGTATATTGTGCTGAATTTTGCATACCTATATTGTAGAACATATTTTCAATAAAACACTTGAACAAGTTACCAAATATTGCCGGTCTCTTTTCTTCGTTCTATCTTTATTGTTCCAGCAAAGTACCTTTTTAATCGCTGGTAGAATGGCTTTGTAGCATAAGAAATTTCTTTTGCTGTAACTGCGGGATAATATTTATAAAACGGCTTTACTACTACTCTTGTAATACAACCGTCCAATAATATCCTGTTAAAATGGTTCTTGAAGCTCTGTTATCTGAAGGACCTATCATTTATTTTCCTGCTATCAGGGATCTTCCTCTTGGAGAGTCCAATAAAAATTTCATAATCGACCACATGCGTAAACCGCAGGACTGAGAGCCAATAAAACGTAGTTCCGTAACCGCAGTCCCTCCCCTTTTAACCGCAAACCAACCGCAATCTAAGATAAGCGTCGCGACGTAAATTTTCAGCCTTTTCTGCTTCAAACATTTCAAACGTTTTATTCTGTTAATGACAAACAATCTGATTCCTAGCGACTTTGTGCCTTATGAAACATGTATTTTAGTTCCCTATTTAATGCTATATTTTGTCAATAATAGAACGAACGGCTGTATCAGCTCTAATCACTGGCGCTATTCAGAGGAAGCAGGGGAAGCGCTTTGGGCATGAATTATATTGACGCTGTGTATTTAAGAATATTTTTGCTTGGCTTCCTCTATATTTTTGCCAACGACCTGCCACTGGCTCGAATACTTACTAGCTTACCGAATTGAATTTATTAATGGTAACAACAGTAGCGCTGCTAGGGTTGGACGTGGTTGGGCGAGCGCTCCACACAAATTGTTTCCGCCCAACCTGGTTAATCTGCTAAATTGAGAAAACAAATATGAAGGGAATTATATCTATTTTCCAAAATAATGCACATTATTGTTGCCCACCCTCAAGAATTTTCTGCCAGATGTTGCCTAACTGAAAGAAAACGGCTGGAGCTATCACTGGTTAACAAGAATCAGTCTGAAAATGAAAAATTAACATGCATGAACAAAAAAAAATATGTCAACTGGTTAAAAGAAAATTGGCTGAATATGTCGAAATGTCAAAGGTCATTAAATAAATAAATATGGGAAGGGTCAGTATTCTTATACAGTGAAAAATCTCATAACGCACACCTATGATAAGCGGACTTGCATCTCTATTAATCGGACATTTTTTCATAGTTCGGAGCTAGGTATATGAAATTCCATGAAAATCAACCTCTCTTGGGCGGACTCTCCTTTGGGCGAACGCGGACAGGCTGTTTTCATAGAAAGAGTGCGAAAACCCTCCTTTATACTGACAAAAAAAATTTTAAAGTATTTTGGAGAGGAACAAGTACGGTGCAAAAAGTCTCTGAAGACAGACCGACAACCAACCGCGTATATGTGATTCCCCGACAGCAGTTCGCCGTTTATTTGTAAGTTGTAAGGTTAAAATCGTAAACAACGGCAGAAAAATTTCGCGTTTTTAGTCTGAAAGAGAATATTGATGTAGTGGAAGTTTTTAATTTGATAACAATGATTTGGGCGAGTTCATTAACATTGATAGCAATGTGCTATTGGAAGATGATAGTGACCCCATTCCCACCGATTATGTAGCCCAAACTGAAACCCCATCAATATCTGACGACTCTGATGAAGAAGTTGAATACAGTAATCAAACAAATGTCACCAATATCAACAAGCCATTAGTATGGTAAAGGAATTATAAGAGTATGCAAAGAATAGAGGTGACTCTACAGCAATGGAATTGTATCAGACTTGGAATTACATTTTCTAAATTGCAAGTATAAAACGCAAACACGTCAAACGACGTTATTAGATTTTTTTTAGTACTACATCCGAAGTAAAACTAGTGTATTTTTGTTATGTTATGTTTATTTGTACATACATATACATAGTAATAATTTTGGAATTACATATTACCTAATAACAAATTTGCCATGGGTGGACACCTCTATTAGGCGGCCACATTTAGACAGTCGCGTAGGTGTCCGCCTAAGAGAGGTTTCACTGTAGTTCGATTTATTTGGGTGGCATAAACATTGATTATTTTTTTCATTACATACATCTGTCTTTAAATTTTATTTCTCTGTCCATTTACTAGGCCCAATATCCATAAATTTATGATTTTGGCCAATTTACGTATTTGCTATTTGACCAATTTATGACAGATCCAGGAAAAAAATTATTTCACCACGCCCAGTTTCAAAAATATGGTGATTAAAGTTTTTCTTTTAACTCTGCCGCACTTAACCAAAGCTCCTAACGCTTCTTTCCTGGCTTACTGGGCCCGTTCTTTCTTCCTGGAAAGCCCAATAAAAATTTAATAATCGACCACATGCGTAAACCGCAGGAATGGAAGCCAATAAGACGCAGTTTCTAAACCGCAGCCCCTCCCCTTTTAACCACAAACCAACCACAAACTAAGGTAAACGTAGCGACGTCAATTTACCGACGTCTATAGGCGTCTTAATTCGGACTTTAGGACCTATCACACAGTTTGATCTTTCCTGCAATCGTTTGTGGTTTGTTTACTGAATAGTCCTGCAAATCCAGAATAAGAAAAAATGATGTATATAGCCAGTTAGTGCCTATTTATTGCGTTCGATATTATGCCATCCAGGTGCTGAAGCAGATGTATAATGTTTCCGTATAAAATATATGTTTTTACTCAAACCCCGGCTAAAAAATAATTAAAAACAATTTTTGAAAAAAAAAACATTTTTTGTTTAAACTTTTATTATTTTCTTAATGCCTGTAGCGCTCTCTCTGAGAATGCGGATAAACTTCCCTAAAGATTTTCGTAAAACGTCTTAGAGAAGGGAAAGAAACAAGGCAAAGTCCAAGAAAGTTTTAAAAAGACCCAGGAGCAGGGTGAGATCGTGTTTTCGGGCTCTTGAGGAAAGAAGTCGGGTAAAAAGAGGGCGTTGCTAGGTTTATAGAATATGTATTATTTTTTAGCGTATTTATTATATTCTTCCGTATTTTATTAATAATTATTCTATTAAAAATCATACGCTCAAATTTTACAATATACTTTATCGGAATGGTAAAATTTAAGAAAGTTTTAAATTATATATGTAATAATTCATAGAAGAAAGTCTTTTTTTCCGGGATAATTTGTAATTTTTTTTAAGGAGGTGCGAATCATATTTTAACATATTGTGGTATTCCTATTTTAAACAAATTATTTAGTTGGTTGTTGTAAGGTTCAGATATTAGTTTTTCATACTTCTCTTTCATATTTTATTAAGATCGGAAAATAAATATTTTTTAATATGCTTTGTTTTCAAATACATGTTATCAATATCAATCAAGCGCCTAAAATGTTATAACTAAATGCTTTATCTCTTATATTTCTTCCATACTTTATTATTATCGGACGACAAATATTTTGTAATAATTTTTTTCCCATAAAATACTCATAGCAATCACCCCTCAATTCTATAACATAAAATAAATAAATGCTTTGTCGGAAAGGTGCAACTGAAATTTGTTTTTAAATATTATATGTAATAATTAATAGAAGATAATTTGTTGGTTCTTTTTTATAAGGAATTGTCAGTCATATTTCAACATATCGAGGTATCTCTAGTTGAAACAAATAATTTAGTTTGATACCAATGTATGGAAAAATTATTATTTCCCAGACCACCCGATGATACCTTAAACGATAAGGGCGTATTTTTGTCTACACAGTAGCACTTTAAAATACTAATTCAGATTGAATGGTACTATCAAGAAAAGGAAGTATTTTCCAGTGATTGGATGTCACCACCTGCAGATTGGTTTCGAACTCTTTTGTTCTCGTCAGTACAGGGTGGTCTGGGAAATAACAATTTTTCCATATTTGATATTAATACTACCTGAAAAGTATACTCTTTAATTTATTTGGTTGGTTGGTTAAAATATAGATATATATATTTATTTAGCGATTAATTTTCCATACTTCTTTATATCTTCCATATTTTATTAATATCGGAAAACTAATATTTGTTAATAAACAGCGTGTGTATATTAGCACATTATAAAAAACTTTTTTTGTGATTTCAGGAAAAAACTGCTTTTCATAAAAATTTTGCTTGCCTTAAAGCCCCGTAATTCCCGAAAAAAATCACAAATGTAACGTAGAGGGTGGTCAAAAAATAAGAAAATATGCTAAAAAATCGTAAAGGTACAACTTAAATTTATTTTTAAATTAGATAATATTTGGAAATTAACAGAAGAAAGTAATTTTTTCGGGAGTAATTTGTATTTTTTTTTTGAGGAAGTGCGAATCATATTGTAACATATTGAGTATCCCTAGTTTAAACAAATAATTATATATTTTTTTAAATGTATTTATCCAGAGATTAATTTTTCACACATTTTTCACCTTCAACGACCGCTATGTAGAAAAATTTCGGATTTATCGTCGTATGCTGACCAGATTACGTCGTTACTCTTTATATTCACAATGTATTGTTTCACCCTTTCGTTTTTTTAGTATAATACCTAATGGGGTTCAAGAAGTATTTTTAAAATCCATTAATTGTCGCCAAACTTAGAGTCTTAAATGGCCCTTAAACCCAAAATCGATATATAACTCCACAAACCGATTCTTACCGAATTCGTCCGACGAAATACAATCTCTTCGTGTCGCTACCTTAGCAAGAAACTTTTATGCTCTCTTTTCTTACACCCTCTTTAGCTCGGTAAAGTGGGCAGAAAACGAAAACGAAGGCGCGACGAGTGTCGCTGTAAGAAAGTTCTTTAAAATGGGGGCACATGTTGTCGTTTAGTGCGATACAGGATCGAGAGAAGGCGCTAGATGGTACACTTTGTATAATTAAGTATTAGTAATATTTCCGACACCATTTCCTTGTCTTCGGGATTGTCCATATGAACATTTGAAAAGTTATCTCATAAACAAGAACTTAAGTAATAATTTTATGTTTTACCATAATAGGTTAGAATATGTAGTAGTGTTGTGATCGCTCGAGCGAAAAACCGCTTGAGTACTCGATTAATGAAATAACCGACATTGCTCGATTATTAAAAAAAACGCTCGAGTTATAAATTCAAGCGAAAATCGTCGCTTGTTACCTTTCACTTGATACCCGATCTTCGCGCGCCGCCCGAAATGTACCGATTGGCGACGTTCGAGTTTGACGCTCAAAAAGCTGACACGACATACTTCTTTCTTAAAGGCACATAAACGAGAAGGTGCATACAAAAAAGTATGCAAAATCCCTTAGTGGATTCATCGCGACATGGGTTTTGATTTGACTGGCTAGCCAGCGGCGATTGTAAATTCTGAAAAAATTAAAGGATGCAATTTAAAAAAAAAATCAGAATCAACTGTTCTTCCTTATTAAAAACTCTAAACTAAACTACTTAAACTTACAACAACAACCCCCGGTGTTTTCTCAACACATTCTTTTTAGTCATGAAATTTTCAAGTGATTAATCGCTCGAGCGATTCACTCGGTTATTAAAATCCCTCAAGTACTTGATTATTAAGAGGACGCCGGAGTGAGTCGAAATCTCCGATTTGGCTCTTGTTCATTTCGCGCTGTGAAGGCACTAGGCGGATCGGTCAAAGGTGCGTGGACACCACGTAGGATTATTATCTTCTTCGGAAAAACTTTCACTGCTCCGTTTTTATATTTTTTACCATTTTTATTTTTAATTAACGGTTCTTCATCTGATGAGTCGTCGGCCAATATTTTTCGCAATTCCCTTCTTTCTTGAGAATCGCAGTTAGTGAGAAATTTTTTTTTCTTCTCATTTCTAAGCTTTTCTTTGTATTTCAGAGCCTCTTTCTCAGGCGTGTCCGTCAAAATGGCCTTTCGTCTCTTACCTCTACTGTTAGCTGAACGATGTACAGCGTTGGGGAAAGGTCCCACAGACTCTGGACTAAATGCTTTTGATGTACCTACTAGATTTCTGAATTGTAATTATTTTGTATTACGTGCCGTATCATCAATTTTTGACATAGATGTAGATGCAACACTTTGATCAACATTCGTTCTTTCAACTGCATCTGAAGAATTTTTATCTTCTGGCGAAGTTTGTACCTACTTTACTGGTATTTGATACTTCGGGTTCCGCCGGTCGATCTGTTACAAAGGAGGGTGCAAAATCTGAATCGACGAATATATTATGATTCAGAGGATACCAGAAACCTCGAACCCATAAATTATTATGAAAGCAAGTTGCAACATTTGTTGCAAATTACCCCGTAACAGTGGTTGCAATTTGCCCCACTAGGCCCCGATACTCTAACCTCAAAAATTTCTAATCTTATGAAATGGATTGAATCTATTAGCTATGCAATAAACCCCTATAATCTATACTACAACTTACCAACAAAACAACTTTGCTACTGTTTAATTAACAGATCTACGTGATACAAACTAATTTATAAATGTTACACCACAAATTCAACAAAACATGTGTCATCACACAACAGCGTTCAAGATTCGACTACCGAAGCGCCGTTTTCCATAAGTGACCTTGGTCCTAATACGCGTCTCAGGCTTCGGTATTGAGAATTAGAGTATAGTCTGTTCCAAGATATGGGGTCTGTTGCAACTTACGCGTGTTGCAAGATGCCCCGGTCTCCCCTACCTACTCTCTAGGTTAGCTAAACTTTACGCACTGTAAAATAAATCGCACGGTAAACTAAATTGCACAGTAAATAAAGCTGTCCTGTTTAGTTTCAACAAAAGTACACGTTGCGTAGCAGCGCTCTCCTATCAACACGGGCACTTGCGGTTATTAAATAATAAAAAGAGAGTCATAGGCGGCTGCTATCACAAAGGCTGGGGGAAAAATGACAAATGCGCTAACTTTTTTTCAAACATTACGTTATTAAAACTACGATAAAAATTAACCAGGTCTCTGAGAAATATGATCGTATGTAAAGTATGGTAAATTATTCGAGTTGTAATGCAATTACGCACTCAAGGAAACTTTTCCATTCTAGTGTAATACCCACGAGCTGACGAAGAACCCCGACATCCTAGAACATCGAAGACAAGTTGGGGATTTGACTCTCTTTTACAGATATTTTCATGGAAGGTGCTCGGCTGACCTTGCCCTGTGCTTGTATTTTATCATAAAAAAAATATGCTATTTACAATACTACGATTAGGAAAAGCGAAGCTGCTTCCGATCTTTAGCGTTTCAGGATTATTGCGCCATTTGATACCAAAACAAAGTATGTGCCTTCCATTTCAAACAAATAATAAAACTGTAAGCACATTATAAATTCAAATTAAATTTTAAGATACGTCTTCAAAATAAGAACTTAAAAAATCCTTTAAAGTCGGGAAAATTAACGACAAAGTACGCTAGTAAAAACGTGAAACGTTGAAGCGGAATTTTGTGGTTTCTTTGAAAGTTTGAGAGTGTTTGAAGATGTATCGAGTTCCTTTTCTGTTTGTTTCGCGTTATAATGAGAAAATGAGAAGTTTTTGCTTAACTTGTTCTTGTTAGGCTGAAAAATTATCAAGTCAAACGTGATATGATTCTGTGAAGGGTGAAGTTGAACAAAAATATCTAAGACATCTGAAATAAATTGGAAATAATATTATTTTCATACTTTGTTCTTTTTTTGTTTTAATCAGTAAATTAGAAGCTGCGGCCTATTTGACAAAAACTACATTCTTTAATTATAAACAAATTTACAAGAATTGTTACGGTTTGTTCGTAAATAAAAGTAAATTACAGGAACGTACTACAAGTAGTATAGCGAAGATGGTGAATTTAAGGACTAAAACGTCGGAAAACTAGTAATTGTCGTATACTGCTGAATGTACAGGGTGTCCCATTTTCGACACTTTTATAGGGTATCTCCGTAATTGTTAGTGCTATCAAAAAAGTAATGTAGGTGTCGTGTGCTCTTTTTGGGTTAAACTTAAAATGGTAAAATTAAAATTCGAAAATTTTCGGTCGCTTAAGAGATTGTTGATAAAATTGACAATTTCAAAATTACCCTATATTTTCTTAGTTAAAAGAGATACAGAAAAATATTTTATACTGAAGTTTATTTATATTGATTGTTGAATAATCTGCCGTTTTCAGAATCAGTATACGGGGTCAGGTAAAAAAGTTATCGGACCTAACCTCATTTTTTTAAATGGAACACCCCGTATATTTTAATCTAAAAAGATAGCATTTTAAATTCTCTTTTCAAATATATATCATACCATGGATGATATTGGTTTCCTAGACGACTTATTTAAACTTTATGACTTTAAACAATAGTCAACCGTGAAACAATCTAGTTGTTATTAACATTTAACGTCCGGATAACACACCATGGATGATATTGTTATATATTTAAAAATTCACCCATATTTTACAATATGGGTGAATTTTATAATGACCTTGATAGATCTAGTATGGCATAGTGGGGCTCATTGTGACTCTGTATCTGTTTTAATGTATTTAAGGTATTTGATTTTGATATGTTATGTGGTCTTAAATATTATTACTATTGTCACTACTGCGTGTGTTCTGTTTGTAAGAGAAAAGTACTGTTTCATATTGTTTAATTCTGATATAGTTTCAAAATATGATTTTTTTGGAAGAGTGAAGATGTTTTATATATTTCGTGTACTGGATTTTTTTAAAAATGTTTATTTATTTACTGTTATATAGTATTGTAATTGTAACATTGTTCTATGCCTCTTTGGTTTATTGAATAAAAAAAAGTTTATCTATCTATCTATCTATCTATCTATCTATCTATTGGTTTCCTAGGCGATTTATTTAAACTTTATTACTTTAAACCACAGTAGACCATGAAACAAAGCTAATACCCTAGAAACAACTATGCTGACTATTACCATATAATGTCAATTTCATTTTTACATAATTCATTTTCAAAAATGACCTATTAACATTTTGGAAAATTTTATATGATATCAGTTTATATTCAAAGTGGAAAAAACGAAGAAATCGCCCAAAATGTATATTTTGTTCGCTATCCAGAAAAACGGTAACCATTTACGGACATATTCCGAACATTTGCGATGATTCCCGTTATTTTTTACCTTAATCTGAATCTTTTATTTCGTTTCAAAGTAATAAAGTTTAAATAAATCGCCTAGGAAACCAATATCATACATGGTGTGTTATATATTTGAAAGGAGAATTTAAAATAGTAACTTTTTAGATTAAAATATACAGGGGGGTTCCATTTAAAACAATGAGGTTAGGTTCGATAACTTTTTTACCTGGCCCCTTATACTTATTCTCAAGACGGCAGCTTATTCAGCAATCAATATGAAGAAACCTCTGAAAAAAACATTTTTCTACTAAGAAAATATAGCGTCATTTTGAAATTGTATTTTTTTTTGATTTTCCCCCGTATCACTTAAGCGAGCGAAAATTTTCAAAATTTGATTTTACCATTTTAAGTTTGTCCCAAAAAGAGCACCTGACACCTACATTACTTTTTTTATAGCACTAACAATTACGGAGATACCTTATAAAAATATCGAAAATGGAACACCCTGTACAGTTACCACCTCTTTCATAATTTAGACAAAAAAAATCAAGGCCCGTATTTAAAAAAATAAGTCGATGATGGAAACCCAAAGACGAAACGTCGCATTAAATATTTGATGTTGCCATCTTGTGGTGAATAAAAAGGAGAAACGAAGAAAAGAAATTTATTTTTGGATATCTCTTCAAACATTTGTATAATTTAAAATTTTTCTGCAGCATATTATTGGGCCCATATTTACGCAACTTTGCCCCAATTTCGTATCTCTTACCGTTACCGAAATATCAATGGTTTGTTACACCCTGTATAGATGGAAGTGGTTCTCGAGGGGCCCTATAGACTGCGTTTTGTAAGTTTTAGTTTTTGGACTTCCTCCAACAAAATTACACCGAACATAAAACCGGGTTTAAACTTTCAAACTTTTACCTTGAAAAATTCCTTTGTTTGTAACTTTCCTTTTACTCCCGTTCCTCTCTTCTTTCTACCGCAAGCGGTCAATTTCAGCAGAAGTTCTGAAACATTGCGCTAAAACGAATGGTAGATGTTTCGAGTGTCCGCTCTTTCTATTTTTGCACTCAAAATTTCTGTATTAATTGTTTAGAAATTCTTAGAATAACTGCCTCCCGGCATTTGAGTTATTGCTGCTTTAAAACCTTTATTGAACGTTTAAAATGCTTAATTCGTTAATAATGAACGAATTTAATAATTTTTTTTAACGTATACAAGATACACTCGCCGGCAAAAAAATTCCGCCATCCTGAAATTTTGGTATTTTGACATTTTTACTTTTTTATTTTTGATGCGATTTACATGATTTCAGTTTGTAGGTCCATTTATTGTGTTTTTCCTTAATTATTTTATAAAGTAACATTTTTCGATTAGGCTATATTATAGAAGAGTAAATCAAACTGTTGTTTTCTTTGTTAATTTCAAAACACCCTGTAGGAAAATTGAGGTGGATAATATTATTTACATACTGTTTTTTGTATTCTTTGATGTATTCTAAACATTTCCTTTTTTGATTCATTCCATTATCTCATTCCTGCTGCGAGCTGCAAAATTTTAAATAAAACGATGTTATGCTTAGAAAATGTATGTCAAGCTTCCGGTTAAAAACGATCTATGTTGGCTAAATACGCGTTTATTGTGACAGAATATTTGACAGTGATAATATTATTATGTACTATTCACTGATGAATCCAGGGTTTATTTAACGTCGCCGGAAGGTAGTGAGGGGGTATACGTACACACGTAGAACGAGATATGCTTACTGCATCATATCAGAAGTGCTGCCAGATTGACGGATTAATCCGTTTTTCACGGATTTTTGCTACCCTGAGAAAAATTAAACGGATTTTCGACGGATTTCAGACTTCGGACGGAATTTTGCGGATTTTTGAATATGGAAGAATCTTAATGCATGTTTTATCATGATTCAGCTAGTTTTGTTACCGTAAATAGTTGTTACTGTATGAATGATGGCCAGCATGATGGGCGTTTTCATTTCTCAAGTTGGTCAACGATGTAACCAATTTTTTTCTTGGGGTTGTTCGGGTTTGACATTATTTTGAACGCGCTTGTTTCATCGACCTGTTTTATTTGCTAGAAGCGTTGCGTTCAAAATATCCTGTTGCGGGAAAGTTGAAACACGGACCCCTATATCTCTATAATATACTCGTATTGGTTACTAGGGTTCATGGCGCAGCTACTTCTGAACAACCAGTAACAACGCAACTTTCAATCGATTTATCCAATAATTGTATATGAATAAAGTACGTAATTCACGCGAAAACGAAAAATAATACCTTTTTAGAACAAATTTGCATGAAATTAGATAAGTTTAACTATTTCTACACAAAACGGATTTTTACGGATTTTTGAAAGCCTTCCCCCACCCTTTCCCCAGTATTCTACGGATATCCCGACGAACCATTCTGGCAGCACTGAAACGACTCTCATATCTTGGCGGTTCAGTCATGTTTTTGGCGCGTATTTCTACCGAAGCACGCACCAATGTTGTATTTGTTGAAAATGGAGCTCTAACCGCCCACCGTTGCATTGAGAAAATCCTCCAAGAAGTTGTTGTTCCATTTGCTCCTTTCATTCGGAACCAATTTACATTAATGCATGATAATGCTAGACCTCACGTTGCACATGTAGTAAGCGAATATCTGGATGAACTTGGACTTCCAAGATTGGAATGGCCCGCATGTAGCCCGAATCTCAACCCAATCGAATATCTTTGGGATCAATTTAAAAGGGCCGTTCGTCGTCGTCCTGTACAACCACAAATCCTGCAAGACAAACGACTGGCGCTGACCGAAGAATATCAGGCTATCCCTTAAGAAAGGATAAGTAACCTTATTCATTCGATGCCACGAAGACTGCAAGCTGTCATTGCTGCGAGAGGAGGAAATACACGATATTAGAATTGTTTTTGTTAATTAATGCCTAGCGTTTGTTTTTCCTAATAAAAATAGGCTTCAAATCAACGTTTCATTTCAAATTTTGCAGCTCGCAGCAGAAATGTATATAAAATTATCTACCTCAATTTTCCTACAGGGTGTTTTGAAGTTACTACAAAAAACAATATTTTGATTTACTCCTATACAGGGTGGTCCAGCGAAAACTTGACACCTCGATTTTCCTGCTTTAAAATAAAAATGTAGAAAATCGCTCGGACCCGTCGATTTCTGATTCGAGGGGGAATAACTTTTCCGCTTGGGGGTGAACACAACCCCCTGATTTTGAATAGGAATGATGGGTGTTGCGATACCTCATTTGGAAGATCTTATCGAGTACTATCTGACCCTAAAATTTCGCTTCAAAATTTTCATCTTTAACGAAATTACAGCTAAAATAGTGGACGACTACTTACTTTTGTGATTAGTTTATTAAATGCTGAAAATGGCCACCATTCACTTCAATGCAGTAAAGAACGCTGGTGTATGGGTAGAGAATGTGGAATTTACCTCGAGGATATTACTCTTATCAGGCGCAGTGGAATTTATTTATTTATTTGTTAATTTTTTGTCCAAAAAAGTAGACGGACCATGTTTTTGATTTACCTTAGTCTATTCTTGAATTTTAAGAACGTTAAAACTGTGTCAATTCGATTGTACCTTTGTAGTAGAATCAAAATGGTGTATTCCGTAGAAAAAGGGTGGAAATTATAAAATTATTTTTTAGAAACATCGACTCTGTGTGAGTAACAGCGGCATTATTTAACGAACGGCATCCTGAAACAAATGTATCCGCTGCTTACGTTGTGCAACTGGTTGCCAAATTTGTCGCTACTGGTTCAGTCGGAAACAAAAAGAGGGTGTATGACAGAGACGAAGCGAAGGAAGTGGCTGTCTTAGGTCAAGTAGCAATGGATCCGACCCTTAGTACTAGGAAATTGTCCGATGTATCTGGTGTTTCACGCACAACAATCATGAGAATCCTTAAACAACATAAGTTCCATCCTTTTAAGATACGACTGGTTCAGGAACTGAATGAGGATGATTTCGATCGCCGACTGCAGTTCTGTGAACTGGTCAGTGGAATTATTAACAATAATCCTAACTACATGTTCAATATCTGTTTCTCGGACGAGTGTTAATTTTACCTGAATGGCATTGTAAACAGGCATAACTGTCGGTATTGATCAGATGAAAATCCAAGATTATTTCGTGAAGTGCATACTCAGCATCCCTAAAAGTTAAATGTTTGGGCGGGTATTTATGGAAATCACATAATCGGCCCTTTTTTTATACCCGGTAATCTTACTGGCCAAATGTATTTAGAACTATTAGAGAACGCTATGTATCCAGCCCTCGTTCAAGTATTGGAGAATGAAGAAGACCATGTAACGATCATTTTTCAACAAGATGGCGCACCACCTCATTTCGCTCAACCTCTGCGTCAGTTCTTAGATGAAAATTTTCCTCAGGCCTGGATTGGAAGAAGGGGACATATTGAGTGGCCACCCAGATTACCTGATCTGGCTCCACTGGACTTTTTTCTATGGGGTCACCTGAAATCTATGATTTACGCTACCCAGCCTGAGTCACTGGAGGATTTGCGAATGTGGATCATTAATGAATGCCATCAAATTACACCACAAATGTTTAGTAATGTTCGTGAACGTTTTGAGCAAAATTTATTTTACTTCATGGAAGTGAATGGTGGCCATTTTCAGCATTTAATAAATTAATCACAAAAGTAAGTAGTCTTCTACTATTTTAGCTGTCATTTCGTTAAAGATGAAAATTTTGAAGCGAAATTTTAGGGTCAGATAGTACTCGATAAGATCTTCAAAATGAGGTATCGCAACACCCCTCATTCCTATTCAAAATCAGGGGGTTGTGTTCACCCCCGTTAGGGGGTTGAAGTTGCTTAGATGAAAAAAGTGGAAAAGCGAACAAACCCGAACAAACAACCTCGAATCAGAAATCGACGGGTCCGAGCGATTTTTTACATTTTCATTTTAAAGCAGAAAAATCGAGGTGTTAAGTTTCCGCTGGACCACCCTGTATAATATAGCCTAATCAAAAAATGTTAGTTTATAAAACAATTAAGGAAAAACACA
Source organism: Barypeithes pellucidus (assembly GCA_963991005.1). Lineage (NCBI taxonomy): Eukaryota > Metazoa > Arthropoda > Insecta > Coleoptera > Curculionidae > Barypeithes > Barypeithes pellucidus. Next base: position 27,839,502 of record OZ022561.1, on the reverse strand, counting down.
ATAAATGTATCTAAAAGCTGATGATAAAATCATTCAAATCGCATAAAAAATAAAAAGTTATAAAATATCAAACTTGACCAAAATTTCCGGGTGGGGGAATTTTGTGCCAGCGAGTTTAGATTCTAGGGTTTAGAGTGTTGCGAAAACCGCATCCTTCTATCTTTACTAATAACGGAGATACCCCGTAAAGCCACCGAAAAATTTACATCCTGTACACCTCTTTTTAATAAAGTCAATTTAAATTTTTAAAATAAGGCGTTAACCAAATGTTACCAGATAAACCCATGTAGAATGCATCTATTCTCGGATAATTTATAAATGTGAGTGTCAGAGATAGTCTGTATACAGCAAACGGTAATGTAATTGGTATAGGGAATTTTACAACCCCCTCTGGTCACTGTACGGTACACCTGCCACCGCTAATTAGTAGCCTATAATGGCCGTCCGAATGTCGATTAAACCTAAATATACAGTCAACGTGAATACGAAATATTATCGGCTCAAATATGGTGGCTGATGGCTGGCACTCGCGTTATTATTGAAAATATATGAAATATTACAAACGCTATTCCAGGGACGTGGATAAACCTTTTGCATATAAGAGGGGGAAGTGAAAACAACTTATAATGTATAAATTGCAGAATTATATCGTTGATCTTGACTGCAATAAAACCTCATTATCTATTCGACCATAAAATAAATAAGGAAATCCAAAATTTTAAAACCTTTTCGAGCAGAGCCGGACCATGTATACAAATTCAATTTATACCTATGCCTGATGCATATATAAATACAAAGTGATTTTTAATAATTTTAATCTTTAGTAGTTTTCCGGAGAGTAATTTTTAGTTAGGTTTATTAGTGGTAGAATGTGGGGTCCTTGGAATTGTGCTGATAGGGGGGCATCTTCAAGTATCGGGAGTGGAAACTTAAATATTTAACAGCTGTTAAACAATTTAGAGAAGAAAATCGTCCAATTATTTACCTTGACGAAACATGGTTCGATACCCATGACATTCCAAGAAAAGGTTAGGATGATTCTTCCAAAAAATGTCAAACCAAGGCACCATCAAATAAAGGCAAAAGAATAACAATATTACATGCTGGTTCAGAGAACGGGTTTGTTCCAAATTGTCTGTTGCTTTCAGCTAAAAACATAGCAGATTCTTCTTTAGATAACCATCAAGATACCGACGCACAACTTTTGGAAGATTGGTTTAAACATAAACTCCTTAAAAATATATCTGAAAATAGCGTCATTGTAATGGACAATGCTAGTTATCATAGTCGGCAAGCAAAAATCATTCCCAATTCTAATAATACAAAAGCAGCAATTCAAAATTTTATGATTGAAAATGATTTATATTTGGAAGAAACTTACAAAAAACGAGAACTGCTAGAAGTATTAAAAGCTTTTAAAATAAACAAGGAATACGAGTGTGACAAACTTGCAGCAGAAAATGGACATACAGTGTTGCGTCTTCCTCCGTACTATTGTATATTCAATCCTATTGAGCTAATATGGCACCAATTAAAATCCAATATTAGGAGAAATAATATTTCTCCTACATTAAATGCATCTGTAGTAGAATTAATTAAAAACGAAGTAAGAAAAATTTCTGCAGACAGCTGGAAAAACTGTGTACAGCATGTACTTAAGGTGGAAAATTCTTACAATTGTATGATTACAAATGGTTAACCCTTAATTATAAGTTATGGCTTAGATGAAGATAGTGATAGTGATACAGAGTTAAATTTTGAATAAATTATCAATAGTTTCTTAGAATTTAATTAATTTTTATTGTACTTGTTATCCTAATAGTTATACTTTTAAATTATATTATTTTCAATTATCATTAATTGTTATCATTATTTTACATTTATTATAGGTACCTAAAACTAAAAATACCTATCTATTTATTTTAAATTATAAAAATAAATCATGTGTTGTGGTATACATTTTCAAGCCGGCCCTGATCCCATTTATTGAGCTTTGAAGAGGTTGAGGCTTATACAATAGGGTTTAATTAGGTAGTTTATTTATGGCAGTAATAGTCAACGGTATAATTCTGCAACAACTATAATATAATATGTTGTATGGGCTATTAGAAGTTTATGAAGAACTAGTTAACGGATCACATTGAAAATTTTTAGAAATATTTACAGTGTTGTCGTTTCTACTAGAAAGTAATAATAACTTTGACAATTTAAATGTATATAATTTTTTTAGAATCCCTATTAATTTTTTAATAACTTTCCTTAACGTTCTCTAGATAATTATTAATTTAACTTAATTTTTTTGGAAAACATGTCCTTCAAAAAGGGTTCATATTTTGAACTCTGACAAATGAGCGCACTGAAATTTGGTCGGGAGTCATGTAATATCCAGGGACCCTTCCACTTTGTTCCAAAATATAATACAGGGTGTTTCAAAATACAAATACTTTGATTGTTGGGAAAAATGATAAAAGGTATGTTTATTTAAATGGAACAACTGTATTCCTAAACGCTCTTTAAATTCTATATATTTCTATGTGTAATGTCGCTATACCCATCTCTGAACCCAATTATTTAGCTAAATTAATTATCACGGAATTATACAGCGTGTGTGATAGAAAGTGTAACAAATGGAAATGGGAAACTTTAACCTTCGTTTTATCGAGAGTTACTCTTGTTAAAAAGTACCATTTTTATTTTTAATTCAATATAGTATTATACATATTACTTTATATATACATATTTATAGTTACCGTAGACATTTCCTGGGCATTAATTGTTATTCCTGTCAGATTCTGTGTCGACACAATATTTTGTTCGATAGTAATATTTATTATTTTGTTCCATATTTTGAACTTTGTTCTGCTCGCACCATAACTCGAAGTTTTGCATATTCTTATTAAAAGCTTTTCTAGATTATTTTCTGCAATTTCTTGTATATTTCTCGAGTAGAACTTTCTGCCTGACTCATTTTTATTAACTTTAATACTATATTTATTTTTAATTATGACAGATGAGAAGAAGCTTTGTTGTGTTCAATTGTTTCTATCATGGCATATTTGATACTTTTAACATTTTATTAAATTGTAAAAGTATTGAAAACTCAAAAAGAAAAAAATTAATTGAAAGGGAAAAAATCTACTTAGTTTTTCAGACTTTAAAGACCCAAATAGGAAAAGTATTATAAAATACACGGTTCATAAGACAATTAGAGCACTTGTACTTTAGAAAACTCCCCTCTTCGCGGGTCGTTTTCTATGTTAAACGCGTGCTCTAAGATAATGTCTTATGATACTCGTATCTTAATATACTATTTTTTTCCTATAGTGATAGTGATTTTTTATTTATCACGCGACCACGGAATGGTTCTCATTTTCGGACTGGTTCTGAAATATACTATTGCATACCTTAATTTGTTCTGGTAATAGTTCAGCTAATTCACGCCGACCAGTGTTTTTAGGATAATGACTCCGTTTTAGCCGCTCGGCGGGGAGCTCTTAAGTGTATTATAATCTCTGAGAACATTCTCAGAAACTACAAACAACATATTCCATTTCAACAAGCGCCATATGAATTAAAGTTTCACATTACTAGTTTAAATTTTCTCAAGGAAACTACTACCAAACATAAACATCAATATAAGGAATTAAAGTTTTAAGTAGGGTAAGGTATAAGGAAGGGTAAGGGAAGGGTTACGGAAAATAACAACACAACACGTATGTGTTAATCAGGATTACGAAGGGTTTACGCCGTATGACAGCACCCTGGGGAAAGCAGATTCACTTTGCTCGAATTTTACAGCAGCTGCCATAACAACTAAAGTTTATAACTTTTTATTTTAATTGAGTAATAAGTAAGACGGTAAGTACTCTAATAAATTTTCCTTGGATGAGTTGCGATACGTAATATGATTATACAGGGTGAGTAGGGAGGAATAGACGAGACGCCAGAAGCGCAATGTATAAGTGCCTGATAAAAATAAAATTTCATTTCTTTTCAATAGCATATTTTAAAAATTTCTTTTCTACGATTGTTCTAAAAACTATATTCTGAAAACTAAGTAAAATAAAGTAATTTAGCGTTAAAAAAATGTGGTAACGTGTCATTTTGTCACTTCTCTCTGAATATATATAATATCAAGTTACCATAAAAACAGCATCCGCGGGCGCCGCATTGTTATTGATACCTTACAAATGTCAATAATATTTCGAAACATCAAAAATGGAAAGTAATAATTTCGATTACGAAGAAGAAAACTCATTTCAATGCACTCCAGACTAAATAACTAATACAGCCAACAGAAAATTGAATGCCTGAAAAATCGAAAGAAGCTTACAAAAATGAATATAATACGTTTATTAAATTACATTAGACCAAAAGCAAGTGCAGAGCTTCCGCGAATATGTATTGTTAAAGTATTTTTAAGAAAGGTAAAACATTTTTTAAATCGAGTTTATGGTTATACTTTTCCAAGCTAAAATCAACATTAATTCTGAATATCAAGTCGATATAAGCAAATATACCGTACTTATAGCATTCCTAAATGAGAGTGAGTTGGTTATACACCAATATATATTTTTTAATTTAAAAAAAGAAAACTGATACGATCGTGGAAAAAACTTAAGCACAAAGTTCCTTTTTTTAAATATGTTCGTGGTATTTGTTACATAAATAACTAATCTAGTTTTCTTGTATAGTCCATAGTTATTTAATTGTCCCTTTCATTTGGCAGAATCACCTCACGGGAAACACTACTTATATTTTTTACAAAATGAATTACAAGGACTACTAGAGGATGTTCCTGTACTTTGGATTGGTCTTGGTGGTCCTAGTGGCCTCCATGATCACCAGACATCACACCACTAGACTTTTGTTTATGGGGCTTTAAATAGACATCAATATCCCTTGTTAATTGGATGTCGTCTACGATATCGTATCCTCTGAGGTATTTCAAATTTCAAAGATGAGTTTGCTGGAGTTTGTTACTTGACTGCTCTATAAATTCGCACGTGGTCGTGTCTAACCAATTGACTCAGTTTATTGATGATTATTTTGAAGGCGAACATTGAATATTTTTTGATGGAATACGGTGTCGTAAGTGCATTAAAAGGACGGGAAAAAAATGTCAAAGACGTAAATATTTTTTTTCCATTGTGAAGGAGCAAACATTTACTTTCCATCTCTCAAATATAGTCCCCTTATTGGTTTCGAAGTCTACACTACCTAAAATTAATTATATCAATATTTTATTTATATTGAAACTGACCTGTTTTTCACTTTATTTAATTAATTTATTTCTTTAATTATCAAATATTTAAAAATTCACGTCCAAAGTAATAAGCTGTTATTTCCTTTATACAATGTGTCCACCGATACAGTTCGGAAGAGGAAAAACTTTTTTGTTCGTAGATTTAGAAGAAAAAGTTATTCTTCATAAAAACGCCTGCTTGTATCGAAACTATAATTTCCAATACCAAATTTACGATTACTATACAGGGTTAGTCAGAAATAACATTTTCAGTTTTTTCGATTTCGATTTTTGTTTTCAAGTTTTATAAAAATATTTTCAAATCAGTGATTTATTTCACCAATTGTGCAAAAAACATTTTTTCAAAGTGGTTAATTTCACAGCTAATACTAAAATAATAAAATATCAAGTAGCCTGTTCTAAATAAATTAAATGTTTAGTTTCTTTGTATGTTTCAAATTATTGACAGTTGTGTCATACTTTTCTCATAAATTTGCATAATAGTGAAAACAGAAAATGCTTACGTTAGAACAAAGAATTTATATTGTCCGAAGTTATGGTTTAGGACATGAAAGAAGCTATATGGCAGTTCTCCGACAATTATATGAGATATGGCCTGATGTTCCTCTCACTGACGTGGGATTAAAAAAATTGTAATGAAACTCTTGAGAACTGGTAGTGTTTTGAATAGAAAAAGGGAGAAGAAAAAGTATGATGAAGATGATGCTGTAACTGTAATGATAATGGATTCGGTTAGAAATATTCCCAAACTGTCTTTAAGAAAAAGATCTTCTCAAATTGGCAATGTTAGTAAATCCCGAACAAACCCGAACAAACCTAAATTTATTCTTTTTCTGAAAGAAAATGACGACACGAAGCGTTTGGATTTTTGTTTGGGAAAATATCCTTAGACAAAGAAGTTTGGTTAATAATATTATTTTCTCGGACGAGGCCACTTTTAGCACAAACGGGATAGTCAGTTCGCAAAACTGTCGCTATTTTAGCAGTGACAACCCTAATTTTCGTATTCGCTTGAGAAGACAGTATTCAAAAAAAGTTAACGTATGCTTACAATGGAATAATTGGACCATATTTTATTGAAAATAATTTAAATCAACACACTAATTTGCACCTTCTGAACACTTTTTTTATGATCATTTGCAGGATATACCTTTAGCTGATCGAACAAAATTACACTTTCCACAAGACGGCTGTCCCGCTCATTCCACGATAATTGTTCGTGATTGGCTAAATCAACAGTTTGGGAATAAATGGATTGGAAGGTATGGTTCAAATGAGTGGCCACCTAGGATTCCCGATCTCACTATTATGGACTTTCATTTGTGGGGATATCTGAAGCAACATGTGTATAAAACCAATTTCAATAATAACTTGGATCTCTTGAAAGAAAAAATGAGAGAAGTAATTGTGAATATCCCAATACAGTAAATTAGGAACTGTTATCGGGAATTCAGATATCGAGTTGAACTATGCGCTGAACTCGGTGGTACCACGTTTGAATAGAACTTTATTTATTTTAATATTTTATAATTTATAATTGAATGAATTAAAGAAATATGACATGTAATAATAAAAATACAAATAAAAAATAGTTTTCTTACAACAAAATCGTTATTCGGCCAGATATAAAATTACATTTTAATAAGATAGCAACAATAGTTGTTTGTTTCTACGTAAATCTGTTGTAAACAAAATCCAAAAAATTAAAAATGTTATTTCTGACTAACCCTGTGTAGTAATCGTAAATTTGGTATTAGATATTGTTGTTTCGACACAAGCAGACATATTTATGAAGAATGACTTTTTCTTCTAAATATACAAATAAAAAAGTTTTTCCTCTTCCGAACTCTATCCGTGGACACATTGTATACAATGAACCAATTTGAATAATTTTTGTTTTAACTGATATTAAACAGATTCTACAGGTTATTGCGGAGTAGTTTACGCCCTGATATGTGTAATTGTACGAGGTAGCGCATAAGATTTAGATTCATGTAAATTTCTTAATATTTAAATTTTGCCATATGTATCTTACATAAAAAATTAATTCAATAAATTTTTTAAATATAAACCAATAAGAAATTTACCTGGGTTTGTTCATGCAAATTTCATAATATTTAAATTTTGACATACAGGGTGATTGATGGTGGATGGCCTATTAGACGTTTATGGAGAACTAGTCAACGGATCACTTTGAAAATTTGGGAGCTTATAGAAGCGGATATGATCTCTCTTTTATAAATATTTTTGGCCTTGCAGTGTTGCCGCTTCCACTTGAAAGTATTAGCAACTTGGATATTTTAAGGGAACACCCTGTGTATTATTTTTGTTTTAGAATCCTTATTAATTACTTAATAACTTTCCTCAATATTTTTCTATACCTATTTGTTATAGTTATCGAGATAATAATTAATTTCCCTTTTTTTTTCGGAAAACATGTCCTACGAAAAGTGATTATATTTTTAAACTCTGACAAATTAAAGCACTGAAATTTGGTATGGAGTCAGGTTATATCCATAGGTCTTTCACTCTCTTTCCAAATATTAGTTATAATAGTACAGGGTGTTTCAAAATACAAATATTTTGATGGTTTGGAAAAATGGTAAATATTACGTTTTTTTAAATGAAATACCCTATATTTTATCTGTTGTCCTAAAAGCTATTGAAATTATCTATCTTCCTATGTACTATACCTATCTTGAATAGTTTTTGACTTATGAGCATTTATTTAGCAAAATTAATTATTACAGATAACAATAAACTTTTTAGACTAATTTGGCAAGTAGCCTATGATAATTGTTTTGTAATGGTTGATATTTTGCTGTTATTCATCCAGTCTTATTGTCAGTTGGTGTATTTAAATATTTTAATTTTTTAAAGTTAAATTTAAAGTTTAAAAAAAAATGGAAGGAAACAACAACTATTCAAATGTAGTACTTATGAATTTATTTATTTTACATGGTGAGTGAAATAAGATCATCGGCCGTACATGTAGAAGATTCAATGAAATGTATCCAAATTTACCATCAATGAGCAATAAGAAATTTAGACAAATTCAAAGCAATTTCGAAAATTTTGGATCAGCTTGGAAGCATGAGAAAACTGAAATCAATGTTTTGGCTTATTTTCATGCCTATCTACAGGCTTCAATAAGAAGTGCCACAGAAGATTTGGGCTTATGGTTTTTTTGTGTGCAAAAAATATTGTCTACACATAATATGCATGATTATAAGTATACCAAAGTTCAATTTATCAAGGTTGAGGACTGTCGTCCACAAAGAACTTTGTTTTGCGGAAACTTATTAATTCATATACAGGAAGACCCACAATTCTTACGAAACATTATTTGGACTGACGAGTCGAAATTTTCACGCGAAGGAATTTTTAATAGGAAAAATATTCATTATTGGAGGCAAGAAAATCCCCATGCTACGAGAGATTCTTCATTCCAAGAAAAGTTTAGTTAATGTTTTTTGTTTAATGATGGGTGACAAAATTCGATATTTAATATATGATGAAAATTTAACATCCAGAAAATACTTCGAAATTTTAACTACATTTGTTGAAAATATCGTTGATAATTTTCCCTTTACCCAGTATCGCAACAGGTGGTACCAACTGGACGAGGCTCCAGCTTATTGCACTGCCGAAGTAAGTGTGGAAATACGGAGAATATTTCAGAATCGCTGGTTCAGGCGTTTGGGACCTTGGAATTGTCCTGCCAGGTCTCCAGACTTGACACCTCTAGAATTTTACCTTTGGGGTACTCTCAAAGATATTGTTTATAAAACACCGGTAAATTCAAGGGAAGATTTGGAAGATCGGGTGAATCGCGCTTCTCAAAGTTTGGACATTGATGAACTTAGACTTACTACTACAAATGGTGTCAATACCCGAATTCTGAAATGTTTAGAAGTGAACGGCCAACATATTGAACATTTATTGAAAATTGATTAGATATTTGTCAACCATTACAAAACATATTCCATAGGCTACTTGCCAAATTGGTCTAAAAAGTGTCATTGTTATCTGTAATAATTAATTTTGCTAAATAAATGCTCATAAGTCAAAAACTGTTCAAGATAGGTATAGTAACATTATACATAGGAAGATAGATAATTTTAATAGCTTTTAGGACAATAGATAAAATATAGGGTATTTCATTTAAAAAAACCTACTATTTACCATTTTTCCAAACCATCAAAATATTTGTATTTTGAAACACCCTGTACTATTATAATTAATATTGGGAAAGAGGGCGAAAGACCTCTGGATATAACCTGACTCCATACCAAATTTCAGTGCTTTAATTTGTCAGAGTTGAAAATATCATCACTTTTTGTACTACCTACATGTTTTCCGAAAAAAAAATGGGAAATTAATTATTATCTCGAGAACTATAACAAATAGGTATAGGAAAATATTAAGGAAAGTTATTAAGAAATTAATAAGGATCTAAAACAAAAATAATACACAGAGTGTTCCGTTTAAATTATCAAAGTTGCTAATACTTTCAAGTGGAAGCGGCAACACTGCATCGTTGAAAATATTTTAGAAGAGAGATCATGTCTGCTTGTATAAGCTCCCAAATTTTCAAAGTGATCGGATGACTAGTTCTCCATAAACGTCTAATGGGCCATCCACAATCAATCACCCTGTATGTATCTTACATAAAAAATGAATTCAATTAATTGTTTTAAATATAAACCAATAAGAAATTTACCTGGGTTAGGCAATAGCTCAAAAGTATCAGCATGCCACTCGAAGTAACAAAAAATTACCATTTGTTCGGGTTTGCGGGTTACTTCCTATTATCGAAAAAATAAAATACGTAATTATTTTATCGTTGAACTTTTTATTTGTACCGTTATTTTTTAATTTTTAACGTTAAATAATTGAATAGATAATTGCCTAGCACACTGTATTATAGTCTTTTTTGTTGAAATTAAGTTTGTTTTTAATTTGGCAAAGGCGAATAGTAAAATGTCGCATTGCATGTTTATAAAACGTTCCTTCGACATTATAACAATAAGAAATGGTAATTTTATTGTTGCCTTTAGTGTTATGGCGATATTTTTGGGCCAGTCTCTAACCCACGTATAAAACTATATAATTGGTTTAGTTTAAGAAATAAATTAAATCAAATTTTTATATAAGATATGTCAAATATAAATTTTAGAAAATTTGCATGCCTCTAGATTTTATGGAGCTACCTCATACAAATAGACGTATCAGCATGTAAACTACTCGGTCCGAAACTTTAGAATCTGTTTTCTATCGGTTAAAATTATTGAAATTGGTTCATTATTAACGAAAAAAACAGCTTATTCGCTTGAAATTGCATGTTTCAATATTTGATATTTAAGGGGGGTAGTGCATTGCATATTTTTGGATCCAAGGACATTTTCAATGCACCTTCAGTCCTTGGTAATTTGTAATTTGCAAATCAAATACTTATTTCAGTATTTCAACGTCTGTAAAGTATTTGAATCACTTAAAAATATTTGAAACGCATTAAATCATTTGAAACATTTTTAATACAAGAAAACACTTTTTTTTGCAGATTATTTATTTTAATAATTATTTTACAGATAAACAGAAAATAACAAATTCGCTTTATACATTTTTAAACAAATGATTATGTTAAGAGTGTAGGGTAATTTTAAGCTTTTTTCAAGGCATGACTTAAGTTTATATTATACGGAAAGGAAAGTTTAGTTACATAAAAAATTAGCATAAATAATATTTTATGCTTCCTTAATTTTATTTTTCAAATAAATGGTCTGATTTTCTTAAATAATGCAAAGGTAATAAGTATGGCTGGTTATTGTATTATATACAGGGTATTCCTTAATGATGTACTAATGTTTCAGAGTGGTCATTTTATGGCGCCACGGCTTAATTTTTTGCTACAGGTCGATACAAACATTGATATCCAAAATCGGTGTCAGTAAGAAGAGTACGAAAAAAAAGGTCGTTACTTTCCTCTGATATGGGGGCCACCTCCAGACTGAACATAAATTCCATATGGGAAGCCCCACAACAAGAATGAACATATCAAAAATTGATAAAATAGTAATGGATATATTACTATTTTATTGTAAAAGACTGACAACGCTTTTGACAAAAAGCGGGGGTGGCGCCGCGGATGTTTTATACGTTTGTGTAAATCTTTCCTTATTTTAGTGGTATTTAGCTGTCATTTGTGTTATATTTCTATGAAATTAATATACGTAAATACTTATCATATATTATTCTTCCATTTCATATACCATTACATGCATAAAACCTTTTAATACCTTTAATATAGAATTAATAACGCTGACAGCAATATAAATCCCCATAAGAAATTTAAAAATTGCTCTCCGTCAATGCGAGCGGCAGACCAAATTGGGATGGTTAGATATCTTACCTTTAGTTAATGTATCTTTAAGTTTTCTTCATAAAATAACCTAGGAAATCTGATCCTGAGATACAGGCACGTAATTAAGGAAAACGCCATATTATGTTGTTGAAAATATAAATTTTAAAATAAAGAAAATCTTTTTACTTAGGTACCTAATAGAGTGAGTAAGTCCATTAACTTCAGTCACTACAATGCTTGTAAATTTATGATAACCTTTATTAATTTTAATATAAACCTAGTCATGTTTAATGCAGTCCTAAAACGCGTCTAAATGTAGGTAATAGTTTCTTCGTAATTTAGATGAATTTCGGAATACAACTGTCATTTACAGGTTAAATTATATCTATATTTACATAACTTTGCACTATGCAGCGAAATACTATTATAATTTAGTTTCATGCTAACTAAATTAACGAATTTCATTGTATTTCCCGATAGAACAGTAATGAATAATGTAATAAGTAATTACAATTATTTTACATTTAATTTTACAAATTTAGTAGGTAGATATAGTAGATATACATACGGGCAATGCCCAGATAGACCCGATAATTCCCTTTTCCGATACTTCAACTTCCGATTTCCGGAATCCTGTTTCAGATGAATGAAAAAAAAAACGATTATACAGGGTGTGCGGATAATGCATCACGAAACTCGGAGAGGTGATTCTATATTAAAATAAAGGTAAGGAAGTCATATAAAAAAAGTGGAGAATTCAACACTTTTTTTTTGCTATCATTTGAAAGAAGTATATTGCTAATACCATCTGCAATTATGTCCCCGCTATGGGCATCGAAGGGGGCGTTGTGAGTTTGCGCGGTTCGGAAATTTCCTTGTGAAAGTAATCATGCGATAGGACCGGATTTCAACTTTTTTAATGTAAATTTCACTGGTTAGTTAGGAAAAATATTGCAATCAAAATTTCGTTTAGTTCGATTTAAGACAGCGTTCCATGCATACGATTTCTGACGATATGATGATCCGACGGTACCCTGATTGGTGTAAACTTTTGGTGCCAAATTCCGTCCGAATATTTGTAACAATCGACACGATGAGTTTTATTTTAACTTTCATCCGACGTCATATTAACCTCACTTTTTTCTATACCAAAAATTAAGAATGAATGACTATATTGATTATTTTGGGAATTGTTATCAGTTATTATTAATTAAAAATACTTTAATTTTAAAGTTAGGTAGTGACCACATATATATTATATTGTATACGAGTGACACTCTCTTCTTTTTTTACAAGCTTTTTAGTGAAATTCGGTTCCGAAGATCGGATAATGTGATAAGCAAGATATTTTCGTATATATGTACATACTTGAAATACCTTATACCTGGTATTGATCCACGACTTTTGCAAAAAAGCACCATGCACTTGTGTCCTTTCATGTCAAACAAAACAACTCGCTAACTTACCAAACAGCGAATCGAATCACCACAAATTAAAAACTCCTTTACAAAAACTGTTGTTAGGTAATGAAAGTTTATAAGCACTAAGATACCGATAACAATGTGGATGAACCACTTTTTATTTTGTAATTTTAAAAAGCATCCAGAACCAAAGATGGCGACGAATAACAACAAACAAATAATGTCAGGCCGGCGCTGACGCGATCGATAAAATTTCTACGGTATTGCGCAAACTCAATAGGCCCGCGCCATCTCCAATAGCGGGGACACTATTTGTATTTTGGAACGTTCGTATTGGAAATATACTGTTTATATATATATATGTGGTCTAAACGAAGTAGTTTATCGACTCGAACAAAGAGTATATTTTTATTTTTATTAGGTATATATTATTTTGTCTCTAAAATGGCTTGCCCTATTTAAAACAAGGAAGATATCCCAAAAATTAGAGTTGAACGTGGCTTCTGGTGGCACAGTAGAGACACATTTGTATAACAGAATGATAGAAATCGTTAAGCGTAGTCCCTATGCCAAAGAACAACTTTATAGTTTAAAAACTAACCGCATGATGTTAAAAATAAGAAAAAAAGTGATCTTTGCCAGATTGTAACTTGAGTAATTGAATTCTCGTCCTTTTGTTATATGTCTACCTTATTACCTTTATTTTAACATGTATAATCACCACTTCAAGTGTCCTAATTCTTTATCCGAACATCCTTTATTTTTGGCTCGAATAAGTATCTGCTCAGTCGATCGCTTGCAAATCTTTACTATTAAGAGTACTTATCAGTGGATCGCGTGGTCCGATTTGAGATTTCGCCGCGGAAAAGAATAAGTTGCGATTTTAGATATTTTTCCTAAAAACCTCGGTGTGACATTTTTTTTGCATTTAATAGTATATTATGTACCCAGGTAGAAAGTGTTTCATTCTTGTCGAGAGAGTCGGTAGTTAACTGAGGCGCGAAACGGCTAGATTAACTAAATCTCGAGGCAGTAATGAAACTTTTCACAGAGGCATGTATACTATTTTATTTACAACCACATCTAACATACACTTTTTATTATTTTGAATTAAAATTATTAATAAAAGATAAATGTCATTTTGACTTTTCCATTAAAAAATTAGACAGAAATTTCAAATAACCGCAGGTGGTAAAATAACGTAGGTAATAATACACATCAAGATATCAAATACCATTTTATGAATATGGTCTCCATGTCACTAAATAATATATTATTTTAACAACAGAAAACAGATGAGGAATTTGATGTTGCTGCTACTCCACCAGAAATTCGAGAAGCAGCAAAAATAGTAGAAGAAGATCTTCTGCCAACTAAAAGCCGCCCGAGATATGACAAGGCATAGAACTGTTTCAAAGAATGGTGTACGGGAAACAAGGTTCAATGCTTGAGGACCACTCTATCAATTAGGGAAAAAGTAGACATATCTAAACACGCAAAGCTATTAGCATTTTTAAAAAGTGTGTTCGTATATTATTTTGAAATATCGATTTTTAAAAAAACTTAAATAAAAATCACTTTCCACCCGGGTAGAAAGTAAAAGTACAAAAACGTCAACCTTTCCACCTTTCAAAGATAGATGAAATGTTATTATTACATGCATGGTTCTAAATAATCGTTATTTACCGTTTTCGAAAATTTCAAGGTAATGTAGTCATGTATCAAAATTCGAAGCTTCGAACACATTCAATCCAATAGTGTTCTTGTAGTTTGTCACACCTTCTTACCTTAATGGAGGTCACTGATAAGTACTCTTAACAAAGGTGACTATACGCACTGGACAAATTTGAAATAAATAGATACAAATCAAATAAAATGAAAAGTTATATTTACTATACCTACCTTCCATAATTACGACAACATTTGTAAGTAAATCTATTTCATAATAAAATATGGCCTTTTATAAAACAATCAAATTAAAATGGCTTTTCTTGAGTATCACAAATAATAAAAAACTGCTCACCAGATATGCGAAAAAATAATTTATTCTGCATAAATACGCAACCAAAATAATTTTCTAACTACCTGATTATCTGTATTCCTTATACAGGGTGATTCACGACGAGAACTTTATGGAAAATGTTCCTGTCATTTCCGGTTATAACAACTTTCATTATTTATATTTTTATTATATTTTGCGATTAACTATTAAATTTTGAATTTGCCAGTTTTTGAAACATCTGGACTTTTCGTAATTATTTAGCAAATGCATGGTGATGACATAATTCACATAATTTTTTACCTTAGCTCTTGAACTAAACAAGCCGAATAACTAGAAGATCATCAAGTCTCAAAAATATTTCAAACTTGGAAGAAAATGTACTGTTTGCTCTATATCTATATCCGCCAAAATCATATTTATTCCGACAATACTATTTTTTCATGTGTGGGGCTCTGAAAACAATTGTAGGGGAGAGCGGGGCAAGTTGACGATACTAAGGGCAAAATGCTGCAGAAAAAAAAACCGTTTAGTTTTTAAAAGCAGATTTATTTTTATATAGTTGCATAATTATTGGACTACAAATTCAAATTTAAGAAACGAAAAACAAGTTAATTCTAAAAAAGTTACAAAAAAATTAACCAAAAACTGCAATTTCATCAACTTGCCTCAGTACAATCAATCAATTTTCCTCGGTATGGACAACGGTATACATTAGTGTACGGTACCTATGTACAATTGTTTTCGTAGCACACTCGAAAAAATAGTATTTTCGGAATACATTTGATTGTGACCACCCTGTATATTTTTTGAAATATTTTTGATACTTTTAATCTTCTAGCTACTCGATAGAATTTTTTTTTAGTCAAAGAGCTAAGGCAAAATAATTATGTGAATTATTTCATCACCATACATTTGCCAAATAATTACAAAAAGGCCAGATAACTCAAAATTAGTCAAAGTTAGACAAAACGATCATTTCATAAAATTTGCTTAGAATTTAATGGTTATTCGAAAAATATAATCACGCACGTTGCCTGGGCGCCAAATTTTTATTGCTCCCTTACAAACGTCAATAATATTTGCAAACATCAAAAATGGAAAGAAATAATTCCGATTCCGAAGAAGAAAACTCATTTCAACTCACTGCAGATGAGATAATTAATAAAACCAATGAAGCAATACAAAATTTATTGCCTGCAAAATCGAAAGCAGGTTACGAAAAGGAATATAATAGATTTATTAAATTGAATTGGACCAAAATCAAGTGAAAAGTTTCAGCTAATGGGTATTGTAGACGCAGATTCAACGTAAAACATTTTTAAATGTTTGATTTTATGGTCGTTCTGTTACAAGCTAAAATCAACATTAATTCTACATAATCAAGTGGATATAATCCCAAACTTATTGCATTCCTAAGTGACAGTGAGTTGGTTATACACCAATATATAGGGTGTTGAACAAGGTCGGTACCCCGGAATAACTCCGGTGCATCGCATTGCAGCGCAAAATGTCTAGGGAAAAAGTTGTTTGGTTTTGAAGGAGGAATAGTTTGCAATTTAAACCACCCCCCACCCGCTCAACCTCCGGGCGCGGGTGGGGGTAAGTTAAGATTTTAAAATGGAACCCCATATTTTTTATTGGCGTATCGTGTTCTCCGACCAAAAATAAACATCTTTTGTCCGAAAAATTTTTTTATTCGGACCCATCCTTCACCAATAATCACCATGAGAAAGACAAAATCCAGAACCGTGCGAAAATCAAGTGTTATCCCGGAAATACTATTTTTCTCTGTCTTGTACTAAAAAATGCCTGTGGAATACAAACAACTTTTGGGGGGGGGGGGGTTAAATTGCAAACTATTCCTCCTTCAAAACAAAACAACTTTTTCCCCAGACATTTTCCGCTGCAATGCGATGCACCGGGGAGTTATTCCGAGGTACCGACCTTTTTTCAACACCGTGTATGTTTTTTAATTTCGAAAAAGGAAACTGATACGATCATAGAAAAAATATTGCACGAAACTTATGCATAAAGTAACTTTTTTCACATACCGGATTGCGGCATTTGCCTATCGCTCGTGCACTCAAATTTCCGGTTTCCATATATATTTATTTATATGAAATTATTATTTATAGTGACTTTGGCACGAACGCTGATAGAAGGTATAATGATATTGTCAAGGTAGAAATAGGTACATTCCATCTAGTTGTTTTAGGTCTTTTTAGGTTTACGAACAAACCACTGTCTTAGTAGAAGTTTTTGCTATAGAATGAAAAATAAAGATAATGAAGAAGACCTAATTTTAATCTCCTTGTATGTCCTATTATTTTTATTGGCTTTATTTTTGGTTAAGTGTATTTATACAACAAATAAATTGTTGAATTCGAAAGTAAACATTTATTCCACAAAATGGCGCGCAGTTCCAATCAAATACAGTATAATATATTCTATTTCACAAATATTTAGTTTCAGTTAAATTGCACCGATTTTTAAAAATAAACTAACCTAAATACAATACAAACTAACGTAGGTAAATCTAAATTAATTATTGCACAAATAATCACTATCGGTGAGTAATAATCACAAAAATTATGCACTAAAACACAAACATAATTAAAAGTATAATTGAAATTACTTATTCTACACCAGCAATTCGTTCTTTTCACAAACTTTGTGACACATTATTTATCAGGACACCGATTTAATATGGCCGCCATACGACAGCATCGCCATTTTGCCCTGGTCCCCTCGGTACGCCGTTACTATTCAACACTCTATTGTGTCCGTCATCTTGTCTTTGCGCAGCAGCTGCACACGTACCATTGTTTAACAGGAGGTCGGTAGAACCATTCATTTGTCTTTGATGAGTACTACTCGACAAATGATCCATGACACTTTGAAGGTCGTTGTGAGGCTGCGAGGAATGAGCATGTAACGAATGAAAATTGTGAGGCTGATGGTTGGCTGCAGAGTATAGCTGTGAATACAACAACCCCGGTAAAACCGGATATATGGAATTATTACAGTTACTCGATGAGTAAGCGGAGCTCTGGCTCATATTTTGGTGCAGTGGGAAGTTACTACTACTCGCATTATTCACGTGATTTACTCCCAGAGCACCTTGCGGTATCAGAAGATCATCTTGGACGGGACTGTCGGCTGCACTGGAGTTATCAGAGAGTGACCTGGGACCGGACAGTGTAAAGTCAGTGTGGTTCGTTGAGTAACGAGGTACTAGCAGTGCTGATGTGTGAGCGGTTGTCTGTGGATGGTTTGTATGGTTTTGTGATGATATGAGGCCAAGATGTTGGTCCATGTCTGTTGTCGATGTGTCGGGCAGTACTGGAAGAAAATAACGGGGCATTAAAAGCAGTATTTGACAAGGAATACCCCATCACAAGGCCGACATTTTTTTTCTAAATAATCTCCACGTTATAAATTAATACTCAGACTTACATGTACTGACGGTTGAGCTGGTAGTAAAAGCATCTTGTGTCGATGTCTGATCGGGAGTGGCTCCGGAGAAACCAAGCGCCGGTGTATTGAACTGTGCCGTCGATGCTGCACATGATCCCAAGGTACTAGGGGTAAAGTAGGGAGAGTATGCCCCAGCAGCTCCATAGCCCCAGTGTGAATTGGTGGTCGTTAAGCCGAACTGGGTCATATCTGGAATACAAAAATTTAATACAGAAATTCGTTTAAAGAAATTTTAATAAATGTAATTTTCTTAATTTTAAAATTAGTGTTTAAATTTTTTTATAACCATCTTAATATCCATTATTTACTTGTTATATTTTCAGCTTAGCTTGTATAAATTCGAGCCTCCAGGATATGCCATGTATTTTGGAGCCAAGATTTTATTTCAGGGGGTAGAAACTCTAATTACTAAAGGTAACAACGGTTGACAGAAATTGACGAAAGTTGTCTGAAGATGTCACATTGCCGAATTCGGTGCTTCTTGTTTCCATTTGCAACACTGATTTTAATGCTAACCAAAATTTTAATTCCAGTTTTGTGCCTTAATGGTGTGGTTTATCGACTCGAATAATGAGTACCATTTTTATTAGGTAATATTTTGACTTTAAAATAAGATGACCTTTTTTCGATAATACTAATAGGCCCTACATACGGATATACACCGTGTCCAGTACAGGGATCTCGGAAACCGTAAGAGGTACGAAGTCGTTTAATTGTTTTCCTGGGATTTTTTTAGATCGAATTCTAAAGTAAATTGCACTTTTGCATTGCCACTTTTTAAGCTCTATCTAACAGCGTTAATTGTTTTGTCATCCGACGAGTCGTCTTCGAAGGGCCATTATCAACTTTCTTTTTTTAAATACGGTCCTGTTTTTGAGAGCTTTTTTTCTTCCGAATGCAACGATGTATGACACCTTCTGGTTTAATGACGTTTCTAGGGTTTTTTGAACAACATCATAGATTTTGGGAAACGGTCCTGTATTTCTCATAATTATATAAATAATATCTCATAAGTAAGCTCTAAATTTTTACTTATAGCAGTTCAATAAATAAAATATGATTTAATAATAAACCACAAATAAGTGAGCAAAAAATAATTCATTAATAAACAACAATAACTGAACAAAAAACATGCCAAAACAGTAATAAAACGAACAACGAAAAATGTAAGGAAGTACATAATCAGGTATTCAAAATTATTTTCTAAGCCCAAATAAACTAACTAAAACATTTTACAACATTTCTGGCGTAATACTTTGAAAGGCTTCAAACACCAACTTCCTAAGTTCGTCTTCTGTTTCGAAGTTGTGTTTATAAACATAATTTTCGATATACCCCAGAGGAAAAAATCCAACGGTGCCATATCAGGCGAACGTGCTGGCCATGGTGTTTCAGAATACCTGATTATGTAGTTCCTTACTTTTTACGTTGTTCATTTTGTTACTGTTTTGGTATGTTTTTGTTACTTATTGATGTGAATTATTTTTTGTTCACTTATTTGTGGTTTATTATTAAATTATTTGTTATTTATTGAAATAGTTCAACAAAAATTTAGAGCTTACTTATGAGATCTTATTTATAACATTAGGAAAAATACAGGACCGTATCCCAAAATTTTCTGATGTGGCAATGTAAAAGTATAATTAACTTTAGAATTCGATCTCAAAAAAACCAAGGAAAAAAATAAAACTATTTTTCAGAATATCGTTTTTTTTCCGGATACCTACTCGGAATTTTAAAACTTTCTAAACGGAATATTATTAGGCACGTAAATACGCAACTTTACCTCCATTTAACCGACTTCGTATCTCTTACGGTTTCTGAGATCCCTGTACTGGCCCTCCTTCTCTTGGACACGTTGTAGATGTATTAATACAGTATTGCCATAGGAATAGCTGGTGCTTGGTTGTATTCGCACCAATGCGTATTATGGTAGTCTAGCCCAGCAAACTAAATGTTTACATTCCGTTTGCTATAAGGTTCGTTCCAACCACCCTAAAAATCGTACAATGTACGGTCACGCATATGCGTAGTAGTCGAAAGGCGTTCCAACCGACACAAAACGGTGTAGCTGGCGATCCCTTTGGTGTTCCAACCAAATTGTGATCGTTCGCAAACCAGTTCCTGAACGGTAAAAACGATACATGGCCAAGACCAGGAACCGCTTGTACTGACTTGCGCCCTAAGAATTTTAACCGTTGTTTTTGTATTACTGGCATTCATGCAGTTCTTTTAGCCTTGTTTTGTAGGAGTTGTTGCTTAATATTTTGATTATTTAATTTATTCTTATTAAATTTGTATAATCCGGTTCCCAAACCTACAAGATATTCTTAACATTAAACGTTATTCTCTTTCATGATTATTAAATACAACAAAACGGAGCGAAAAAAGATAATACTCAAGCTTAGACGAAGAAATCAAAATAACAAAAGTAGGGTTGTGATTTATGAATGTTATGATAATTAACTAATTACTAAACTTCTTTCCTAGAATCAGACAGGCGATCAGCTGAGATTTTTACACAGAATGGTCACAAAAACGTACCAACCTTGCCTCCCTTGTGCATCGGCAACAAACAGTGCAAAATTAACGCCTGCGCACAAAGTCGATTCCAACAGTTTCGTGACGGTTCTAGAACGATACAAAAATAGGGTATTGGAACAAACCTATAGACTGCCACCACATAGGCGTAATACACCAGAATTTCATTCAGATCCATTCACTGTTTACGTGTTCCGATGTGAAAAGATAAATACACCGAAAATTCTCCCGTTTCCACCTAATAAAACAAATTAATATAAATCACTCTTTTAGTTAGTTAAGATTCAAATCACTTCAATAATTTACATTCGTTTACCGGGAATAATAAATGGGTTTTGTTTTCATTTAGAATTTAAGTCCTGTGGGAATCATAAAAAGGAGTTGGCCTAAATTAAATCAAGTTAGCGAAACTTGGAGATACGTATAATCGTATAAATAGAAATTATTTAACCTTTGGGAGCGATGGAGGTTTTCTTGGGGGGCGTCTTGGAGGCAAAGGGTGTTGACTTTATAATCTATGGAATCAGTTTTAGGGCGTATTTTAATTGTTTCTAATTGTTAGAAGACTGCGATTGTTTGTCAATTTATCAGCACATGAGGCATTAGCAAAACTCCACCGTATACATCATAAGTGATTTGT
The DNA here is from genome assembly GCA_963991005.1 of Barypeithes pellucidus. NCBI lineage: Eukaryota > Metazoa > Arthropoda > Insecta > Coleoptera > Curculionidae > Barypeithes > Barypeithes pellucidus. Next base: position 27,817,791 of record OZ022561.1, on the reverse strand, counting down.
GGAAAAGTGAAAAACTCATTATAGGGTTTTCAATCAAAAGCCATCATAAATAGAGTCGCGGAATGGCAATGGCAAATACACATCTTAACTAAATTTTTTTTCAGATTTATGAAGAAGAAAGGTTGGTTCCTACGATATAAAAATGCACGACTAATATGGCTAGAAATTGTCTTATCACAAGGGTGGTGAAAAATGTTTTCAGCACGTGTTGAAATAGTATATTACGTACCGAGGTGGAAAGTGTTTCAATCTTGTCGAGAGAGTCGGTAGTTAACTAAATCTCGAGACAGTAATGAAACTTTTCACCTAGGTTTGTATACTATTTTATTTACAACCACATCTAATATCCACTTCTTATTATTTTCAATTAAAATTATTAATAAAAGATAAATGTCATTTTGACTTTTCCATTGAAAAATTAGACAGAAATTTCAAATAACCGCAGGTGGTAAAATAACGTAGGTAATAATACACATCAAGATGGCAAATATCATTTTTTGAATATGGTTTCCATGTCACTAAATAATATATTATTTTAACAACAGAAAAATGGTAGAAGATGAGGAATTTGATTTTGCTGCTACTCTACCAGAAATTCGAGAAGCAGCAAAGCCGCCCGAGATATGACAAGGCATATAACTGTTTCAAAGAATGGTGTACGGGAAACAAAGTTCAAAATCCTGGTTCTGAGTCGGCGCTGCTAGCTTATTTCAGTGAAAATGCCAAGACAAAGAGATATCAACGATTTGGTCACAATATTCAATGCTGAGGACCACTCAATCAATTAGGGAAAAGTATACATATCTAAACATGCAAAGCTATTAGCATTTTTTAAAAAGCAAAACAAAGGATACAACCCGAAAAAATCGAACACACTGTCTATGGAGAATATTGAAACTTTTTTGAAACAAGCACGTATGGGATTTCTTGTTCAAAAGGTATTTTAGGCCAAAAGGTCGACCATTCCAATATTAACTTGTTATTTTATACATTTGTAGGTCGCATTGGTTATTGAGGTCTCAGGCGCCTGCCGATCAGATGAATTATACAAAATGAAAACAACAGACGTTCACTTTTTAAAAGAAAAGGTGGCGATTGAAATATCAAATAGCAAAACGTACCAGCCACAATCATTTATGATAACTGATAAGAAATGGATTGCACCACTTAAGGAGTACATAACTTTTCGGAAAAATATACACGATGGAAAGCTTTCTATGAGATATGGAAAAATTACTAAACAATGTATTAGGCACAACACGAAAAAAATTGCAGCTTTTCTGAAGCTGAATGTTGACGGTTTTACTGGCCACTGTTTCAGAAAAACAGCGCCTACTTTGCTCGCAAATGACGGTGGCGACCTCATGCATATTAAGCGGTTAGGAGGCTGAAAATCTAGTACAGTAGCTGAGAGATACATAGATAGTTCTGTCTGTACTGAAGTTAATACGGCAAATTTCATTTCAAAGCCATGTGTTCGTATATTATTTTGAGATATTGATTTTAAAAAAAAATTCCAAAAAATAATTTACTTTCCACCCGGGTGGAAAGTAAAAGTAAAAAAACGTCAACTTTCCACCTTTCAAAGATAGATGAAATGTCATTATTACATGCATGGTTGTAAATAAACGTGATTTATGTAGTTGTATATGTTTCAATAATACTATTAATATTGTTTCAGGCAAATGCTCTGTACAATTTTCATAATTAGCAATATCTAACTGCATCTCTATGTATACATATTGAGGTTAGGTTATAAGTTTTATTATTTTCTTGGAACAGCATTTACTCAAAGTTAAGATAGTCTTGTTTTTAGGTTTTGATCTACTTTAAAAATCAGAAAGTAGATAGTTTTAGACACAGCAAGTATATAAAAATTATCTTAAGCAAATGGGAGAACAGCCATTATTTTTATGTATAACCAGGTAAATAAGTTAAAATATTAAAATAGTTGGGTTTTGTATTTGCGGTCGTAGGAAAAATTATGTAGGTACATTACTTGTGTGAGATTATCAAACTCCGTTCCAGTCGTACGCAATATGTTATTTACAACACTCATTACATAAAGTACTATTAGTTAACTAGCATGTAGTCGATGAAAAGTGGTGTTTCTTGTGGTATTATTCACTTACTATTACAATTTCCTATTGGTGGCATCCTAAATCCAGATAACGGGTCCGACGTAGCGAATGGAAAAGGTCTTTGCCCGAAGGCAAAATGGAACTGTTGCTGTTGTCCTAGAAGAGAAATCACTATATTAGACCTGATTACTGCTCTGATCTAAGCTGACTTAAATTATAAGAAAAGTTAAGCTAGCGATATACTAAAGGAATTTACAAGGTGTAGTTTTTTCTTAAGATATGAAATTATTTAAAAATTAAAAGTCTATTTATTTTTCAGGTGGTAGTAATATCAATTACCAATGTATGTATACCTTATACAATAAGGGCGTATTTTTGTCTATACAGTAGCACTAAAATACTATTTCAGATTGAATGGTACTACCAAGAAAAGGAAGCCTTTTCCATTGATAGGATGTCACCACCTGCACACCGGTTTCGAACTCTTTTGTTCTCGTCAGTACAGGTGGTAGTACCATTCAACCTGAATTAGTATTTTAAAGTGCTACTGTGTAGACAAAAATACGCCCTTATTGTATAAGGTTTCATCGGGTGGTCTGGAAAATAATAATTTTGACATACATTGGTATTTGATAAAATTATTTATTTTCCAAAATACTGGCTCTATTGAAGAAACCTGCAGAGTTAGGTGTTAGGTATAGGGATATATCATATCGTGGGAAAGAACATTTAACCCCTTCTTCTAGTTTTGAAAATAATATGCATTAAGAGGATGCCGGAGTCAGTTGAAATCTCCGATTTGACCCCTGTTCGTTTAACGCTTTGAAGGCAAGAGACGAATTGGATCTTCCCTTGCAGTTAGAAGAATACGTCGAGCGTCCGACCGTAATGGGTACGCCGACAGAAATAACGATAATCGGAAGAAATAGACTGCAAGTGATCGGGGTCTATACTTCAATTTTCTACGCTGAAAAATGGAGTTTTCGCTTCCTATGAAAACGGTACATTTAAACAAATTTTTTTTTAACGAAAGATGTCTAAATTTTGTTAACAACTCGAGGAAAGTCCATAATTTTTTTCTATATGGAGCAATTAAATCTAAAAATCCTCCGAAACAAAAAAATATAGACTTTCCGAGAGTTCTAGTTCTATTACAAAGATTTTTTTCTACAACAGGAATAAACGCTTGAGAAGAAAACTCCGGAATTCTGTTAAAGAAAAACAGCCAATGACCGCTTTTTAGAAGTGTGGGAAATAAACATAATTATAACGTCCCCTGTATGATATTGAATCGATTTTTCTATGGGAATTGTTGAAATGTGAACAGTTGGTACAAATGCATTAAAGTTAAATGAGATTAAGTCTATTGTTTAATTGTTAAGGAGATAAGTTGTCTTAACTATAATAAAGTGTACCTCTGTATTTGATTATTTTTCAAAGATTACAGAAAAATATAATATGTATATACATATCACCCACTTTCATATAAACCTGTTGCGAAAGCAATTCCAACAACAGGGGGATTCCAGCTCAAATTCCTTGAAACTTTATGGGACTTTTCTCCAGACTATTTAACACATTCTTAGCAGGAATAACGGTTGTCTTTAAAGTACTTTGGACCAATAAATGTCCCTCTTTAACCTTAATTGTCTTTTTGTACTTAATTTATTTCGTGTTTTGTCTGTTCAGGATAATTAAACTTGTATTTTTATTTGTTATTTGGTTTTTAAATGTTCGCTAAACTGAACAAGTCCTTTATTTTTGTGTTGGATGGTAATTCAGAAATGGTATCTATTCGATTAATTGTGAAATAGTTTAGATAATTAACAAATAAGAAGTTCGTTATTTAAACAAATGGACGAACGCTGATACTGATAAATTTTGTTTTGTAACAATTGTTGGAAATGGCCGCCTTCACTTAGTAAGCATAATTATGAGTTTCAATTTGACCATTTCCATGTAGAATTAATGAGGCTAATCAGAAAAGCTATCCACATGGAAAAAGTTCAGTAGCGTACCACTTTTTTGGTATCACATATTGGCAGGAACGCCACTGGTGGATCCATAGAATAACTTCTCTAACTGAAATATGTGGTTTTATATCCAATAAACCAGTGGCGGCTATTCCACAGGAACTCATGCGCATGTGCATCCCCAAAACGAATAAAAATATATTAATTTATATTCATTTAATATTACTTATCGTATAAAGTCCTACCCTCTCTAATATTTTATCGTACCGTCAAACCAAACTGTATATAGGCGGCTCTCACCGTGGCGCGATCCGACCGGAGTGCCAGTCATTTGATTGATGGCGAGAAATGCTCGCATATTCGCTCAAATAGGCGGGACATAATGCAATTTCTTTTTAGGATCATTTGGCGGGGGATAGCGGGGATATTGCGATTTTACATGGAAAAGTGGCAACATTTTGGAGTGCGACTTTGTCTGTTTTTTCGCACATTTCGCACATGTACACATGTAGTAATTCGAGCTTGAATGTTTCAATATTTTAATATTACATATTTATTAAGTTAAAATGAATAGTTTGACGGTGGACTATTTAAAAAATAACTTGCTCTTGCTCTTTGAGTATAGAGCAAAAAATTGAAGTGAAGAATGCGGGAAGGCCTAAACCTGAAATTAATTTAACGCAGACCTCGCAGGGTAAATCTAGGGACTTTATTAGAAAGTTTTAAAATGGAATATACGAAAAAAATAACTGGATTTGTGGATGCAGCAAAGCTAACCGTTTGTTTTGTTTTTCCTGTTTGTTGTTGGATCGCGTCGTTGCGGAGCCCTGTCTGACAAAAAATGGAATAGAAAATAATTTTCAGAGCATATTTTCTGCCACCATTACACTTTTACAAATAATTGTTACCATACCAATGATCACGGCCGAAGGTGAACGATGTTTTTCAACAATAAAACGAATAAAAACATTTTTGCGAAGTTCTAGGAATGAAGAACGGCTAACAGCCCTAGCAATGCTATCTATTGAAAAAAACTGTATAGAGGGTATTCCAAACTTTAATGAGGCTGTTATGACTCTTTCCTTAACAAATCGATTGGATTGGTGAGTCCCGAATATAATTTCGCCAATAAAATACTTAAAGCTGATACACTCGTCTCCTAAATTTTGATCCAAATCTTCTGGACAGTGCTCCCGTAGTAAATTGAGTTTTATTACAATATTCTCATCATAAGCAGTTTAGCGCTGTCTGTGTATTTTTCTTTTTATTTTAGTTTATTGTATTAAGTTTAAGGCCTTCCCTTAAAGCTATGGACCACTAGGCTACAGCCTACTCAGCCTAATCTTCTTTCGACATATACCAAAATTGAAAATGATATCTAAAGTACTTTCGGAGATATTAAAAATACCGAGTTAGAAAAAAAACAAACCCCAAACCCCTGTAACATAAACTTTAAGCCGTCGCGTCACACATAAGGGAAAAAACGCTAAAACCTGGCCAATACGATAAAGAAAGTGATCAATTTAACCTATTATCACATATCAATACAATATGCCTTCTAAAAGTAACAATTTGGTGGGCATAGAGTATAGAGGGTGCCACCCTCTATAGAGTATTTGCATCATAAATAAAAGATAAATATATTTAATATTTCAATCGTTGAGTAGTTGAAACATGAAATATTTGCACTGTAGAATTTAATCTAGCACATCATTTAGGTTTTTGTCAGGTTTTTAAAAATCTGCCCCACCGTGCGTCGTGTCGCGGACGTATATCTACAGATCCCATAATCCATTCATAAAACTTCTACACGGTGAAATGTTATTGAAAATCAGTAATGGGTGGAAGAGAGAACTAAATGTTTGTTGGCTGAATGGCAACAATGTTGAGGTCGGGTTATATCAGATGGTTAAATATTAAAACATAACCATACTTACAGATGAAAAGATAAATCCTTATTTAAATGATCCACTATTTTACAAACTAAACATGAATGCACCATAATTGTTTATAATAAAGACGATTTTTCACCAATAATCACAAAAGAAACACAAATCAACCATAACCTATAAACAATCCCTTAGATCACAGCGTCAACATTGTAATGTTTTCGAGATTAGTATTCATTCATATTTTGGCTCCTGGATCGTAGCGCAGTAGTAAAGTAGAAATTGATGTTGCCACAGTGCAGTTGGATTAGTTCAAGATTCGTTTGATACTTTTAAGTATAATACTATTTTTTTACAGGATCTCTTATCGCCTTTTCACGGCAAGCAGTTGCGGATTAACCTTAAACCAGTTGTAATTGTTAAATTAACAAATTCTTAATTGGGATTTTGCAAGATACCTTTGATAAATATGTAAATCTGGCTATGCTGTAATAATAACCGATAGAGGTGGAAAAGACTGTTTGTATTCGTCGCGTAAGCTAGAAATGTACATTTTTCTATCTGTAGTTTGTAATATCTTTGGTTCATATGAACTTTTCTTGATAAAATTCCCAAGAATACCCTGTATATTTGAAATCAAAGTGGGGTTTATTTTTATTGCTTCATTTACATATTACTAATAATATAATTAAATATACTCAATAAAATATAACAAATTCAGTATCTAGCCAGTAAACTAGAAGGTATTATATATATTTCAACTGGAGAACTTTCCCTTGCACATGTTTTTCCGAAATCAACTGGAAACTTTCACACCCCACTTAATACATGTCATCAGGAAAATGTCCAGCTGTCGAAGAAACAGTCCCGATGCTGCTGCCTGTAGCAGGACCTTTCCACACCACTCGGGTCTGCTACGTCAGCTTTCTGCTGATGGCAACTGTTAGAGACGTTAATTAATATACACTCGCAGGAAACAATTAAATTTCCTGTTAAACCGTTTTCATCCTGCCTGGCGACCCCCTATGCAGTAATTATTTTACATGGTTCATTATTGCAGGAATTGTAATTTTAAATTTGTTTACTTCGAGGGGAATATCGGCTGCATTTGACGTTTTGTTTGTAACTCGCTTATATTGAATAATGCGGATTTCAAAATGGATAGTCTGTAGGAAAAAATTAATTTTACGATGGTTGCAGAGATGGGCAGGACTTGAGGGCTTGCAAGGCCTTTCAGTGGTTATAGCCCCTCGAGGGCTCTCAAGTACTGGGCTTCTAGTCCTTTTTTGGAATTAAATACAGTGAAACCTCTCATAACGGACACCTCTAATAAGCGGACATATCTATTAAGCAGACATTGTTTCATAGTCCGGAACTAGATATATGAAATCATGAAAATCAACCTCTCTTGGGCGGACTCTCCTTTGGGCGGACGCGGACAGGCTGTTTTCATAAAAAGAATGCGAAAACCCTCCTTTAAACGGACAAAATTTTTTTTAATGTATTTGGGAGACAAATAAGTATGGTGCAAAAACTCTCTGAAGACAGACCGGCAACCAATCGCGTTAAGGATTTCGCCGAATGAAAGTATTTGTGAGTTGTAAGGTTAAAATCCTAAACAATGGCACAAAAATGTCGCGTTTTGAGTCTGAAAGAGAATATTTATGTTGTGGAAGTTTGTAATTTGATAACAATGATTTGGGCGAGTTTACTAACATTGATAGCAATGTGCTATTAGAAGATGATAGTCATCCCATTCCTACCGGTTATGTAGTCCAAACTGAAACCACATCACTATCTGACGACTCTGATGAAGAAGTTGAATGCAGTAATCAAACAACCAACTATCAACAAGCCATTAGTATGGTAAAGGAATTATAAGAGTATGCAAAGAATAGAGGTGACTCTACAGCAATGGAATTGTTATCAGACTTTGAAATACATTTTCTAAATTGCAAGTCTAAAACGCAAACACGTCCAACTACATTATTAGATTTTTTTAGTACCACTTCCAAACTAAAACTAGTGTATTTTTGTTATGTTATGTTTATTTATACATGGGCGGACACCTCTATTAGGCGGACACATTTAGACGGTCCCGTAGGTATCCGCCTAAGAGAAGTTTCACTGTATACACTTTATATGAAATCTGATAATTTACGTGGCCGTTACTGACGACGTTCGCAATCAATAATTTATTGAGGCAGTCTCAAGTCTCAAAAGAGGTGCGCATTCAGCGCATTGTAGGCGCTGTTGTCATATTGCAACATAGAATTGTAAACGCACGTGTTCAGTTTTTGACAACAAGACGTCCTTGACCCGCGTTATCACTTCTTTTTCATACTTTTTAGGAAAGAAAAACTACAATTTTAAGGTACATACTCTCTTACCTTCGATTTTATTTTAAAATAATCCGTTTTATAATTAAGTTTCATAAAAAAATAAAACACAAAAAAGTATGTTTTGCAACATAACTAACATTAGATAATATCACACAAATTTGAAATCTTATCACAACATTTATTATTATGAATTATTTCACAACAGAAAAAAAATCGGGTAATGCTACAACTAACAAAACATTTAAAATTCGTATACAGGAAGCACGTGGAACCCTCAGCAACGTCGTTCCAGCACCGAGTATCGAAACCTATTGAAACAACTATACTGAAGGTTAAACATACTAATACGCGCGCGGCGGTTATCCAAGCAAGGGCGAAGACACGCGGTGTGATCTGGCATCACTGTAGTTTACTCTATTAACCTACATTGTTGCTAACTAAAATTAGTTGGAGCTGCGCGACAGCATGTAGACAAGAAGGGGATTTACCTTAAGATTTAGATATTCGATTTAAAAAAAAGTATGTACAGTACGTTTCACGAAATTTGGATACGACTTAATAATTTCCTGGGTCGGTCGGTCCCATTGTGTCGACAAGAGCTTGGCAATAAACAAGTGAAGTATGAAGGGACGGACTAAGGAAAACAATGATATGATTATATTAATGTAATCAAATGAAATAACATTTTTTTTTAAATATTACTAGTCATATTTATTTACATTTATAATGTCATTCTATAGATAGTTCTGTTTCGCTATCGCTATCCTCATCAAAATTAATTATAATTGGATTAATTATACGATCCAGACTAATATACGAATTTTCTACAGTTATTACGTGACGGACTGAATTTTTCCAACTACCTGGGGGAATATCATTAAAGCATTTTCGAATTAATTCTACAACACTAGAACTTATAGTCGGAGAAATATTTTCAGACCTAACCAGTGATTTTAACTGGTGACACATATGCTCTATGGGGTTAAAAATGCAATAATAGGGTGGGAGCCGTAGCACTATATGTCCAATTTCTTCTGCCAATGTGTCACAAACATATACTTTTCTTATACAAAATGTCTTTAAAACTTATAAAAGATCATTTTTTTGATAACTTTCTTCAAAATATATATCATTCGCCGCCATATAGTTCTGAATCTCCAATTTTGTATTATTTGAGCTTGGAGCTTTATGTAATTGGCGACTGTGATAGCTCGCATTGTCCATTACTATCACGCTATTCTGAGGAATGTTTGGTAAAAGACAATTCTTGAACCATTCCTCAAAAACTAACAAATTTTACCACAAAAAGATATTTAAATATAAATTAAGCAACCCAACCTACCTGAAGTGCCTATATTTAGTTATAATTATTACAATCCGGTCCTTTCCACATAATAATAACAAAGGGTCATAAATAATGGCACTTTTTTTACTGCAGTCATTGTTATATCCATTTTTCGTGAAACAATCTTTACCTACACTTTCTCTAGGAGTCACCCATTTAAATATAATAAGTCATTTCTATAACACCCTGTAGATTCATAATACTCGCTCCCAAAAATTATAAATGTCTATATCTCTGTTTTATTAAAAAAAATCAATTTAGAAATTATACTCTCACCCTGTATCTCATTAATGACCAACATTTTACTAAGGTATGTTTAGATCTAGATATTTTTTCATGCAACGCGGGTAACCCAATTATACATTTTCCCCTTTAGTTTATATAAATTGCCCTTTTACTGTTAAGTTTCCCAATTAAGTCGAAAACTTTAAGATGAGCCGATAACATCTTAGAAAGCGTACGAATATTCTCTATTTCAGGATACCAGATTTAAATCATATAACCAGGCTTCGTGAGGCATTAAGAAACCGCAAGGCTTGTACGCAAGATAGGAACTTTGCCGAAGTTTCATGCCGTCTTGTTCGCAATTGCTTCAAAGTTGCTGCAGTATTACATAGGAACACATAACCTTAAAAGGTTCAGTTGCTTACTGGGCTTATGTTACACTGTAAAAATGCATGTACAGTATGTCCACGGATTGAGTTAATAAGAGGCAAAACTTGTTTATTTTGCATTTTTCGAGAAAATGTTGTTCTTCATAACATTTTTTTGCTTATAATAAAAATCGGAATGGCAGCGACTAATTTGAGTTTCAACATACACGGTATCTAAAAGATGCATAAATCCAAAAATTTAAAATTTTGAAGGAACACGGAAACAAGTAGAATATTTGTTCTTCTAAATTATTAATTTTGCATTAAATAAAAAGTATTTTATGTTTTCTGTGTGTACCTACATAGTTTTCCAATTTTTGGGTCTTTCCTTCTTTGAGACACCCTGCACGTTGAAACTGAAGTTAGTCGACGCCATTCCTATTTTTATTACAAGCAAAAAATGTGATAAACAACAGCTTTTCTCGAAAAATTCAAAATAAAAAAGTTCTTTCTCTTTTTAACTCAATCCGTGGAATTTTCGAATTTTGATTTTATCATTTTAAGTTTGGCTCAAAAAAGGCACGTGACACCTATATTACTTTTTTGATAGCACTAACAATTACGCAGATACCCTATAAAAGTGTCGAAAATAGGACACCCTGTACTTACATACATAAGTTTTCCTACGACCACAAATACAATGCTCGATTACTTCAACAATTTAACTGACTTACCTGGCTGTGAGTAAAAATAATTGCTTTTCTCCCATTTGTTTAAGATAATTTTTATGTACTTGCTGCGTCTAAAACTATCTACTTTCTGATTTTTAAAATATATTAATACCTAAAAACAAACTGTCTTAACTTTGTATGTATGTTATTATGTACAGAGTGTGCCATTTTCGATTCACTTTAGTGACGATACGAAAGACTCCGGTGTCAAAATTATCATGGCATACTTTCCACAATAACAATTATTATACACGCCATTGTTAAGAGTAATTTATATAAAAACCTTACGTAGGTATCTTATAAATAATAAAAATATGAGAAGTTTTGAACAATTTTTTTTTTAATAAATTGACCATGGCCTACTATTATAAGTAACGTAATTAAAAATATCGCATTTTTAGAGTCTTTTTGAATATAAATATAAACAACTATACATTTTAGTGAAGCCCGAAATAAGCTTAATTAATTAAAACAATAATATATATGGAGCCCCCTTTTCGACATTTTTATTTTTGTTAAAATCTCAAAAACGAAACTTTGTAGAGAAAAACTGTCTACCCTACTGAACTTTACGTAAAAATATCTAACAAGATCAATTTGATCAAAGCCGTATTAGAGTCGGCATTTTTTCCTCTTGCACCTGCAATGGCAAATATAATTGCACGTATTCATGCGCACTAAACCATTCTCGATCAGCTGGCACAATACTGCTCGCATTGCCGGCGCAATGCGAGAATGGAATCCCTATTTTCAGTCGGCAATTCTACTCTTCCAGCAATTAAAATTACACGGAATCATGCGCCGTATACCGTTCTCGATCAGCTGGCGCAATTAGTATTGCATTGCCAGAAATGGATCGGGTTTGTTCGGATTTATTCGGGTTTGTAGCGCCATTTTAATTGCCATTGCCGCTGCAAGTCTGGGTAGCGATGGATTATTCTGTTATTTTTAACTGTATATTAGTTGGTCGAAGCAGCTGTGAACAGATTATGGCTATTTAAACTAACTGTTACTTAAATTAGCAATTTACATTCATTATTAAGCTATTTTTGAGCTGCTATGTGTAAGTAGCAGTAGCTACTTTAACTGGTAATTAAAATGAACAGGTTTGCTCATTTCTAATTCTGGGGGTATTTTAGGGATTTCGACAGCACCAATTGGTGTTCTGACTGTTGGAATGCGGCAGCTGATCGAGAACGGTTTACTGCGCATGAATACGTGCAATTATAATTGCCATTGCAGGCGCAAGAGAAGAATTGCCGACTCTAATACTGCTTTAAGTTAACTAGTAACGTAGGAAGCGAAGATTTTCAAAATTACCCTGCGTATTAAAAACTAAGAGAGCCATGACAGTTTTGACACCGGAATCTTTCGTTTCATTAAATAAAAAGTGGGACACTAAAGTGAAAATGACAACATTCTATCTTTGATAAAAACTTCACTACCACCCAGAAAGTAGACACAGTTTAGACTCATAGCTTTTTTGATTAAAATATCAAATATAATCAAATAGTATGAACATTCTATCCTCGATAATTGTAAAAATCGAAAATAAATCGAAACTTGTCCCATTACTACTTAACCCAAGCAGTTATTATGCTTAATGGGTTGCCTAACAATTCTCTGTTACTTATGCTTTTATATTTCTCATAAAAACTACTTAAAAGGATCCCCGCAATTAAAACAGAATACAAATATACATAATTTTTTAATGGGTAGTATTACTCCAACGCCCATCACCCCACCCAGCACCCCTATTTACCCCACGTGTCTCGAAAGTTTGTTATTTTTTAAATAAACAGTTTTACTATCAAATTGGTCTATCATCTGTATAAATACAAATATTTAAGCCCTAGTGTTGAAATAGTATATTACATACCAAGAGTGGTAAGACGCCTACACAAGAATACGAGACTTACGGTACGAGCGTAGCGAGTACCATACTTCGAAAGAGTGTGTGCAATACTTTTTCTACGACTCCATATTTCTTTTTATGTTGAATTATCAAAATATGCTAATATTGAGTCGATACACACATGGTTATCAGTACACCAATCAATACATTTTTGATACACTTTTTCATGCCACTCCCTGTATTTTTTAATAATAAATTATTTGCTGCACAAGCAGCTTGTAATATAATTTCTCGTGGCGTTCCCTCAATCTGAATATCGAAATCACTCATACTTTACCCAAAAATAAACAAATTAAAAATCTTAACATTTAAAATTTCTTGGCATTTACGTTATCAAGGCGACCAGATGGAATTCACAGCCGACTTTGTATAAAATGTATTGGAAACATTGATGGTTTTCGTATATCACGGGTAATGTGATTTCTGGAACTGTGTATACAGGGTGTCCGCTAAGTAATGGGACATGGAAAAACCACAGACTCCTTACGTAAAAATATTAGGATTTAATTATATTTATCTATATCCGAAAGCTGATATTAACTGAGATACAGGGTGTTCAAGTTAAAACCTCATTGTTGTTTTTCTCTAATAACTTTGACAAAAATCAACGGTTTTTTACAATATTTGGAAAATTATGGTTTTTTTAGGATGAGGAACTGATTTTTTTGTAAAATTTTAAGGTACAATGTAAAATGTACAATGCCTGCGGCATTTTTTGCACATTTATTAGGTCATAACTTTTTGTGCCTTCGTGTATTTAAGTTTTTAATGAAAATAATACCGTTTCGGAGATATGTGCATTTATATTGTTTAGTGCCTATTATTAATTTGCAAACAAAATTTTTTTTTTAAAGTAATCTATGAGAAAACAAATGAAATTTAGAGATGCAGTTGCTACGAAACCTCTATGTTGTTATTTGCTTGATGATTATTGTAAAATAGCTGTGTAAAAAATGTTTCATTTTTGAGTTATCCTAAGTTAAGTAACAATGCCGAAACACAATAATAAACAAACAAATAACAACATGTAGGTTTCATAGCAACTGTATCTCTAAATTTCATGTTTTCTCACAGGTTACTTTAAAAAAAAATTTTGTTTGCAAATTAATAATAGCCACTAAATAATATAAATGCATATATCTCCGAAACGGTAACTCTGGACCACCTGTATCTTTTTTACGTAATAAATATGAGCAAAGTATTATTTTCATTAAAAACTTAAATACACGGAGGCACAAAAAAGTTATGACCTAATAAATGTGCAAAAAATGCCGCAGGCAGCTCCCCCTACATTGTACATTAAAATCAGTTCCTCGTCCTAAAAAAACCATAATTTCCAAATTTTGTAAAAAACCGTTGGTTTCTGTCAAAGTTATTAGAGAAAAACAAAAATGACGTTTTAACTTTAACACCCTATATCTCAGTTAATTTAAACTTTCGGATATAGGTAAGTATAATTAAATCCTAATATTTTTACGTAAGGAGTCTGTGATTTTTCCATGTCCCATTACGTAGCGGACACGCTGTATATATATAGGTTCTTACTAATATAGGAGGAGAAAAAACGCTATCATACATTTTTCTTTACCCTTGTCCCATTTTCGTAGGTGGTCGTAGGAAAAAAAAACATATCATCTAACAATAGTATATTACGTATCGAGGTGGAAAGTGTTTCATTCCTGTCGAGAGGGTGGGTAGTTAACTAAATCTCGAGACAGTAATGAAACTTTTCACCGAGGTTTGTATACTATTTTATTTACAACCACATCTAACATCCACTTCTTATTATTTTGAATTAAAATTATTAATAAAAGATAAATGTCATTTTGACTTTTACATTGAAAAATTAGACAGAAATTTCAAATAACCGCAGGTTGTAAAATAACGTAGTACACATCAAGATGGGAAATATCATTTTTTCAATATAATTTCCATGTCACTAAACAATATATTATTTTAACAACAGAAAAATGCGATCAGATGATTAATTTAATTTTGCTGCTACTCCACCAGAAATTCGAGAAGCAGCAAAAATAGTAGAAGAAGATATTCTGCCAACTAAACGCCGCCCGAGATGTGACAAGGCATATAACTGTTTCAAAGAATGGTGTACGGGACAAAAAGTTCAAAATCCTGGTTCTGAGTCGGCGCTACTAACATATTTCAGTAAAAATGCCAAGACAAAGAAGATATCAACGATATGGTCACAATATTCAATGGTGAGGACCACTCTATCAATTAAGGAAAAAGTAGACATATCTAAACACGCAAAGCTATAGTATTTGCAGCGAATCCTCAAGCTTTTTCGACAGTTGACATCATTAATATGTCATCGATCAGCTGTTTGGGGACTTAACCAAATACCCCAGTTTTATAGGAACCGTATTGAGCGTGTTTTGTTTTTATATTTTTCGAGTTTGATTAGTGCTAATACGTGTAAAAGTGTATTTCCGTCGTTTTAGAAGTGTTTATTTTGTGTTGAAAACTTTGATTAATTACATATTGAGTTGTTTGTGTATCTGGTAAACCACAGTAAGTACTTGTCACATTATGAAAAATTTATAGGTTAATATTTTCATTTATCTGTTTTTAGGCGAAAATAATAATTATGGAGCATAATTATTGTCTGCCTTCTACCTCAGCTGATGCCACCGTTAGAGAAACTAAGGTGAATTTTAATATTAATAAAAAAATTTCTGGATGTTTCATTTCTTCCTGATCGAGTTGAGATTTGTTTCAGTTAAATATCAGGTAATACTTTTGTGTGGCGACTTGAATGTAGACAGTTTGGTTAGCTGGGAAAGTAGAAAATATCTGCACATTTTTTTGCAGAGAATACTAAATATATTGTTTATTAAAGTGGATGTTGAAATTTCAGTTCTTGGCACGACTGGTTGCACAATAAGATTCCACATAAAAAATGTCGAATGGTTTTTAAGTCTTTTTAGGGGTGAGGGGTCACAGGCCCGTGGAAGTCCCAATGATTTAACCGACTTCGTATCTCTTTACTCTTACCTTTCCCGAAATCCCAATGGGGAAGGCCGAAATACCCATTTTATTAGTTTTTTGCATATATGACTTACGTAACCTACATATTTGCAGTATACGTAGCCTACGTATACAAAAGAAGGGTGCATATAGAATTTGCTTGTTGTGATACTATACACTTATCAGTTACTATTGAACATTAAAGTTAAAACAGAGGTAACAAGAGTGAACAACCTTTAAGCAAACCGTACATTTAGTTTTTTAATACAATAACCTTTCCTTATAAAAGGTCCATAGTTATTTTCAAAAATGTTTTTTTGTGCATCCGGTACAAAAACATGGAAATTTTTCCAAGTGATTTGTATTTACATAACAGGGAAAAGAAATGATCAAGGATGACTTTTTTTCGAAAAAATGAAGATACAATTTTTTACAGGTATAGTTAAGTCCATGTGTAGACACACTGTATAAAGTTTACAGTAGGTAAAGATGGACATGCATGTAGATGCGTACTTTCTATCTCTTTGTGAAGATAGAGGTACCTACTAGACATGTAATTATAAAATAATGACTTTATTTTATATATTTGAATAAATAAATAACAAAAAAATACAATGTGTTGTGTTTTATTCCGTTAATAAATAATAAAAGATGTATTTAAAAATATAAATAGACTCGTTTCATTTTTAAAATAAACGTACGTACTATTGTAGTACGGTCCTGGAAGGTCCTGGAATGTCATACAAACCTAGTCAAAATAAATAACCACAAATAAGCAGGCAAGTCATTAATGTCACGTGACACTTGACATATCTGGCGCGAGGATTCGCTGCAACCACTATATTAGCATTTTAAAAAAGTGTGTTCGTATATTATTTTGAGATATCGATCCTTTTAAAAATTACAAAAAAATAATTTACTTTCCACCCGGGTGGATAGTAAAAGTACCAAATCGTCAACTTTCCACCTTTCACAGATAGATGAAATGTCATTATTATATGCATGGTTGTAAATAAAATAACAAGAACGTCAATTTTTGATTTGCTATGGTCTGAAGTCCATTACCACCCACACGGTAACAAAAATGATTATTAAAATCCTTTTCCAAACATAAGTCGCATTATTTTTCTCCCATTGTTTAGAAAAATAGCATATGGTACTTAATCGTTTGAAATGAAAATTTTATATGCACTAAAGTCAGTTTTATTAACGCATTGCAGTGCAGTCGGTTAGGCTTTTAAGTATTCATGTCAAAGAGTTCTACCGACACGTTACTGAGTATGTTTGAATTAAACGTTTTATTTCCTTCTCGCGCTTGTCTGTTTTCATTGTTTTGAAGAATTTTAGAGACATACGGTCTGGTGTTGTAAAGGGTATTAGTAATTCGTATGTTCAGCTTTCCTTAATTTAGTTTTTATATTTTTCACATCTGGCGCTTAGTTTTTACAATATCAAGTTGATATGTATCCCCCCCCCCCCCCCCCCCCCAAACGAACATATGTACAGGGTGTCCCATTTTCGACACTTTTATAGGGTATCTCCGTAATTGTTAGTGCTATCAAAAAAGTAATGTAGGTGTCATGTGCTCTTTTTGGGTCAAACTTAAAATGGTGAAATAAAAATTTGAAAATTTTCTCTCGTTTAAGAGATACGGGGGAAAATCAAATATAATTACAATTTTTAAATTACCCTATATTTTCTTAGTTAAAAGAGATAAAGAAAAATGTTCTATATAAAAGTTTGTTTATAATGATTGCTGAATAATATGCCGGTTTCAGAATAAGTATACGGGGTCAGATAACAAAGTTATCGGACCTAACCTCATTTTTTTAAATAGGTCACTGTATATTTTAATCTAAAAAGGTAGCATTTTAATTCTCTGTTCAAATATACGAAGAAATGTCTAAATTCATTTAAAATTCAGCGGTAAGCTTTTTCAAAAAACGCTCGTACCCGTCGATTTTGATTTTTTAATTTTATTTTTTTTGTGGTAATTTCATGTATAAGTTACGACCATCAACTTAATTTTTTCAAATGAAAACATATATTTTTTATTTCATTTTTGAATTTTGCATTGAATTCTAAGCATGTTTCATGTACCATGTCCTATACATAAACTCAACAGTTATTGAAAAAATTTGGATTGAACATATCTATAAGTAAGACCTGTTTATTAAAAAAAACACAACAAAATCAAATTAAATGTTGAAATATGTGCGCCATTTACGGCTTGACAATATCCAAGACGATCAATAAACTCTCTTTGCACGTTTCCAACCATTTCCGGAGTTATGACACGCACTTCTCTTCGGATCCTTTCTTTCAACTCCTGCATATTGTTTGGCCTGTTAACAAATACTTTTGATTTGAGGTAACCCCACAAAAAAAAGTCCAGCGGAGTTAGGTCTGGCGACCTAGCAGGCCATTCGATAGGTCCTCTCCTTCCAATCCACCGATTGGGAAAGGTTTCATCCAAAAATGTGCGCACAGTGGCCGCATAGTGCGGAGGAGCACCATCTTGTTGGAATATCAGTTCTTCGTCAGGGGAGTCTGGATCCAATGGATTCGGAAATAAAGCCACTAATGCTGGAATTAATTCTAGTTGGAGAAATTCGAGATATAAAGAAAAATGGACCAATTACTCTTTCGCGTACGATTCCACACCAAACATTTATTTTCTTAGGGTACTGGCTGTGAACCTCTATCATCCAATGCGGATTTTCTGTTGCCCAATATCGACAATTTTGTCTGTTCACATTACCATTCAAATAGAACGTAGCTTCATCCGAAAAAATAATATTTTTTACTAAATTATTATCTAGATTGCACATATTTTGCATGCGTCCGCAAAACTCACTTCGCCTATCGAAATCATCTTCAAATAACTCATGCACTGGAATAACTTTGTATGGGTGATATTTGTGCTTTTGAACTACTCGGTGAACAACAGATTTCGGCATGTGTAAATCGGCCCCAATGTGCGACAGGGGAGTACATGGATTTTCTTCCAAGGAAAGCAAAACGTCAAGTTGTTCATTTTCATCTCGAGTAGGACGACCAGATTTAGGTAAATCTCTAACATGACCGAATTCTCTAAACTTAGCCTCTATTCTACTCACCATCTTTTGACATATGGGAGGACGATCAGGATGGATTTCATTAAATAATTGGGCTGTTTCTATTTGAGTACGTGTTTTATCACCAAACTCAACCATGCATAGAATTTCAATTTTTTCCCGTTCCGTTAACTTCACCATTATTGTGAAAACCGCAACTTTGAAACTACGCTTGACAATAATTATACTTATTTGAAATAAAATTGTCATACAGTTTCTATGGAAATAAACGGTGACAGTGAGACAGTACACTCTTACTTATTATGGAGCCCAAAATGCCATATTGCCAGAAGATTTGATAGATCGTTGGATTCCCTAAATGATATGTTCAATCCTAATTTTTTCAATAACTTTTGAGTTTATGTATAGGACATGGTACATGAAACATGCTTAGAATTCAATGCAAAATTCAAAAATGAAATAAAAAATATATGTTTTCATTTGAAAAAATGAAGTTGATGGTCGTAACTTATTTTTGAGCTACCCTGTATACATGAAATTACCACAAAAAAAAAATTAAAAAATCAAAATCGACGGGTACGAGCGTTTTTTGAAAAAACTTACCGCTGAATTTTAAATGAATTTAGATATTTCTTCTGGGACTCACTGTATAACACGCCATAATGGTCTCCTAGGTGATTTATTTAAACTTTATTACTTTAAGCAACACTAGGCCATGAAACAAAAGCTAATATCCTACAAACAACTTTGTTGACTATTATCATTTAACGTCAATTTCTTTTTTACATATTCATTTGCGAAAATGACCTATCAACATTTTGAAAAATTTGATATGATATCCGTTTATATTCAAAGTGGAAAAAATGAAGAAATGGCGCAAAATGTATGTTTTGTTCGCTATTCGGAAAGATGGTAACCATTTAAGGACATATTCCGAACATTTGCCATGATTCCCGTTATTCTTTTACCTTTATCTGAATCTTTCGTTTCGTTTCAAAGTAATAAAGTCTTAATAAATCGCATAGGAAACCAATATCATCCATGGTGTGATATACAGGGTGTCCCAGAATATGTGGGCAATCTCCCTGGTTCAGATAGAACACTCAAACATAACAGGACAAGTCATAAAAAACTCCTGGACAAAATTAACGCAACATCGTAGATTTCCCATATTTTTGATGCTATTTTTTTTTTGAATTTATGATCCGATTTGAATGATTTTTTTTGCATTGTAGGTTGGTTCCTTGACAATGTCATAGTTTTCACTGTTTATGATAAAAATTTAATTTTCGATTTATACTGGGTGTACTAAAAATGCTATGTTTTTTTCCGAAAATTCGCATCACCCTGTGGAGTATATTAGCAACCGAAGCATATTGCAGTTGACATTAAACGGTAGGTCCATCTTTCCCCAACATTTTCTTTTTTGGTTTAATTCATTATCTCTGTTATTAAAGGAGATATACCGTTTTATAGCGTAACATGTTTTTATAGACTTTAATATTCAACAGATTCATTGTTAAATGTGTTCAAGTAGGTTTCAAGATTAAAATACTCGTCGGGCAACTGGGCATACGAAACGAACGTTTAATAAGCAGTTTCCGAACAGTTTTTATCAGTATGGCGAATTTTATTTGACCTTAGTAACTTTAAAACACAACATCTGCTAACACATCGCTTGCAATATCAGAAAAAGTCCATAGTCTACTTGAAAACATTTAACAATGAATGTGTTGAATATTAAAGTCTATATAAACATGTTACGCTATAAAACGGTGTATCTCCTTTAATAACAGAGATAATGAAATAAACCAAAAAAGAGTATGTTTGGGAAAGATGGACCTACCGTTTAATGTCAACTGCAATATGTTTCGGTTGCTAATATACTCCACAGGGTGATGCGAATTTTCGGAAAAAAACATAGCATTTTTAGTACACCCAGTATAAATCGAAAATGAATTTTTTTCATAAACAGCGGAAACTATGACATTGTCAAGGAATCAACCTACAATACAAAAAAAAATCATTCAAATCGGATTATAAATTCAGAAAAAAAAAGCATCAAAAATAAAATTATTAAATTACACCTAGGACTTAAAATATTATTTAAAAATCAACGATTTCCAGAGACGTCCGTTATGGGCCCGTATCTCCGTAGGGAGGGCTTATTAGTTGCATCACAAAGTTTTTTTCGTTCGACATTTTTTTCCAAAAACAGAAATAACCGCTTGGGGAGTAAACTCGTGTAGAGTTACTCCGGAATCCACTTAACTTTACGAATCCAATTTGTGCTTAAAAATATTAAATGGTTCATGAAAATCCTCTTAATCTGATGAATAAACCATTATAAAACAATATCCAGACAATATAAGTTTCTGAACATTTTCTCTACATATGCTGCAATAATCAGCAATGGATGTAAATTGAGAATTCTCAACAGAGAAACTAGTTAGAAAGGGTTTCGTGAAACGCGCACAGATGAGCTAGTTCTAATTAATTAATCAACCGATTCAATTCATTAATGCCTTCCAGAAGCTCAAGTGCAAATTTAGGGAAATTCCATCTCCGATGAATATTCACTTTATTTTATCTTTGTCTCTTTCATCTTCTTTACTTTTTGGGGATAATGCTATTATCTGACAAACCCCAACTTTTACGTCAAAATCTAGAATGATTTTCGGAGGTAATTACACTAGTGCCTAAAAATTTTCGATAATTTTGCATGAAAGCGTATTGCCTAAAAACAACAAGAGTTCATTTTCATATTTTGGCGAAATAACCCGACTCCGAAGAAGGAGGGCTATTTTACAAAATTTGAAAATGAACGAATGTTGTTTTCCAAAGGAAATACGCTTAAATGCAAAATTATCTGAGAATTTTTATGCACGAGTGTAATTTAGGGAGAAAATTACTCGAATAATGGTTAAAACAACTTTATATTACAACTTTTAAATAAAGAACTAAAAAAATTAGTAATTATTAATAACGCAATTGTAATAATATTTAATATTTGAGTTTGTAGCTGGAAAATAAGATTTATTTTTTTAAACGTCAAAAAGTGTCATTATCTTTGTCAATAAACAATAAAAACTTGGCGGGTTGTTTTCGATAGCAAGAGGGGCTGTTTTCGATGTAATCAATCGAAAACAACACCTCTAGCTTTATGTATGAGTGTAATTTTCTTTAAAACACAATATACAGTGTATCGAGTGGGTCAAATATAAAGGATATATGAAGGTTTCAAGAGAAACTCCTATAACTTTTTTATTGTTTCAATTAAAGAAATTAAATTTGGTGGGTCCGTATGTGATATTGTTCTACATTTTATGACATGACGTCAATTGACGCTTTAAGCCTAAGGACCGATATTTCGAAGTCACCTTAAGGTACAAAATGACAAGTCATCCTTATCACAAGTTTGTCATTATATTAAAGATCCTTTTAACTCTCATCTAAAGGAATAGATCTTTAAGGATATAGTAATTTAACGCGTCAATTGACCCTTAAATTAATTTAAAACATAGTTTTTTTAAGGGTTACCATCACGTTATGGTTACCTTAGCTGAAGTCTAACCTAAGGTAACATTAAATGTCTATTGATTTAGATGAGAGTTAAAAAGAACCTTAATATACGGTCAAACTTGTGTTAAGGATAACTTAAGTCGTTCTGTACCTTAAGGTGATTTTGAATTACCGGCCCTTAAATAGTGGTCCTTACAAAGGCGGATCCAGAACTTCGGTCTGGGAAGGTCAAACTTTATTTTGAGGAGGGGAGGGGGCGGTATGGGGGTCATGACCTGTGGCAGCGCAGTAAAAAACATTTTTGCAACAGAATTATAGAAATCGCTAACGGCCGCATTAGTGGTTTAGGTACAAAAGTCTTAACGCACTAACAAGACTCGTCAGGGAAAAGAAACCAACATAAAGATCTACCAAATTTGAAATTGAATTGTAAGTTGACAACATCCGGGGAAGGGGGTGGGGGGTCTTGCCTCTCCCAAACGACGCCCATATATCGCACCCGGCGATACTTTTGGGCCTAATCCACATATAACTCCTATTGGTTTAGTTTAAAAAATAAATCAAATACAATATCAGGACGTAAACTATTCAGACCTAGAAACTAGAATCTGTATAATATAAGTTAAAACAGAAATTATTAAACTTAATTTCATTATTATTACTTGATTTGTACATGCATTTGTAAGTATTCGATAATTAATTGGGATAAACGGCTTTTTAACTTAATTAATACATGATGTTTCTTAGTGACGTGTTAATATTTCAGATTGATTCGTTAGGTCCTTTTATGAAGAAAACTTCATACATACAGGGTGTTATGGAAATTACTTATTATATTTAAATGGGTGACTCCTAGGGTGTCCTAGGGAAAGTCTACATACTTTTTTTTTAATCGAATATCTAAATACTCAGGTAAAACCCCTTTTTACCCACATACTATCGCGCCGTTCCATCTGGATGCAATGTGGGTCACTAGAGTATACTAACAGTGATGTCAGATTACGCCGCGTGTCTCGCCCTTGCTTGGATACCGGCCGCGCGCCACTATTGTTGCTTCAGTAACAGAAAAGACGCTGTAGAGGGTTCTACGTGCTTGACGTATAGGAATTTTAAACGATTTGTTAGTTGTAGCATTACCCGATTTTTTTTCTGTTGTGAAATAATTCATAATAATACATGATGTGATATGATTCAAATTTTATCTATCGTTCTGTTCTGTTGCAAAAAAAACTTTTGTGTTTTATTTTTGATGGAATTTAATTATAAAATGGATTTTAAGATTGAAGGTAAGAAAGTATGTACAGGGTTAGTCAACGATTGCGCGGAGTAAGTTTATGCATTGAAGATAAGATTTGTCGATAATGAGCTATTGTGCTGAGGTATGGTTGTATATTCTGCACATTTAAAAAATATTTTCAATTATACAGGGTGCGTTCAAAAAGTAGGGTGGCAGAAAGTTGTATTTTTTAAATGGGACACCCAGTATTTTATTGTATATTTAGGTTCGTATTAGTGCCCTCTATAAATATCTAAAATATTATTTAATTTGCTTGGGTAGTTTAAGAGCAATAAATTAAAAACTAAAGAAAAAAAGTTTTGTAGTCCAGTAAAGAAAAATCAAAAAAACATTCTAAAATTATTTTTTTAACCACAGGATTGGGTGAGGTTTATAACAAGGGGTCTAGAGATACTATGCAATTAATAGTGTTTATGAATTTTATACAGTGTGTTCATAATAAGGTTCCAAAAACAAAACATTTCAAAATCATTTTTCTCAACATTTTCAAATGGAACACCCTGTATATTTTTATGCCATCTTATAGCTAGTATAATATTCTTCAACTTTTGTAGGATGTATCCAATTCCTATCTCTAATGGTTTTCGAACTATTTTGGTTTTTCTGGTTTTTACCATTTTAAATAATTTGTCAATCGAACGAGGTAGCCATGGAAAACAAATTGAAAAATGTAAATGTCACTTTAATCAGTTTTCAAAATATTTTGATTTTTTTGGTTAACACACTATTTTTGTTACTTTAACATTCCAAGAAACAATCAGTTTCTTCTTCTTAATAAATGTTCGAATATATGTCCTTCTTGTTCAATACACATGTCACTTCTTTTAATGATATTTTCTCGGACATTAGATAACATGCCTGGGGTTATTGTTTGACATATATCCCCAATCATATTATTCATGTCCTGCTTTGTCATAGGAGGTATAACATATACCCTATCCTTTACGTAGCCCCATAGAAAAAAATCTAACGGGGTAAGATCACAAGACCTTGGTGGCCATACAACAAAACCGCCGCGGCCAATCCATCTTTGAGGATAGTGCTGATCCAAATATTCTCTCGCTTCACGATAAAAGTGGGAGGGAGCACCATCTTGTTGGACCCACATATTTAGCCGTTCATCTAAATCTACTTCTGTTAATAGCCTTGGCAACTGCTGTTGCAAAAAAACTAAATAAGTACGTCCGTTTAATGGTTCATTAAAAAAATATGGACCTATAATTCTGTTGTGGAGTATGCCGCACCACACATTAACCGACCAATGGTTTTGGTGTTGGACCTCACGGACCCAGTGTGGGTTCTCCGTTGTATAGTAATGCATATTGTGTCTATTGACAGTACCATTACTTCTAAATGTAGCCTCATCTGAATACGTTATACGGTTTAAAAAGTTTTGGTTAAATTCAATTTGGGCACGTAACCATTGGCAGTAAGTTACGCGCATTTGAAAATCGTCGCCGTGAAGTTCTTGATGTAACTCAATATGGTAAGGGTAGTATTTATACTTGCACGTTGTTCTATTTGCCGTTGATTGTGAGGTATCACACATGGAAGCTAATGTATGGCTACTAACTGGGGGGTTCTCCTGAACTAGTAACAGTATTTCGAGTTCTTTTTCATCATTAGTAGTTATTCTATTAACAACTTTACGTTTAGATTTTTCCACACTGCCGGTTGAATCAAATCGTTCCATTAAATTATGAAAACACCGAGGACTGGGTGTTCGCCGCTCTGGATATTTCATCTTGTATAATCTTTCGGCGAAAAGACTATTTCTATCTGCCTCGCCCAAAACATAAATCATATCAATTAATTCATTTTTCGAAAAATTCATTTTTCAAGAAAAGTAACTGGATAATAAACTTTACAGTAGAAACCCTTGACTTTGAAACCGATCTAATTATGATTCTTGATGTTATGCACTGATTGAAGTGACATTTACATTTTTCAATTTGTTTTCCATGGATACCTCGTTCGATTGACAAATTATTTAAAATGGTAAAAACCAGAAAAACCAAAATAGTTCGAAATCCATTAGAGATAGGAATTAGATACTTCCTACAAAAGTTGAAGAATATTATCTAGCTATAAGATGGCATAAAAATATACAGGGTGTTCCATTTGAAAATGTTGAGAAAAATGATTTTGAAATGTTTCGTTTTTGGAACCTTATTATGAACACACTGTATAAAATTCATAAACACTATTAATTGCATAGTATCTCTAGACCCCTTGTTATAAACCTCACCCAATCCTGTGGTTAAAAAAACAATTTTAGAATATTTTTTTGATTTTTCATCACTGGACTACAAAACTTTTTTTCTTTAGTTTTTAATTTATTGCTCTTAAACTACCCAAGCAAAGTAAATAATATTTTAGATATTTATAGAGGGCACTAATACGAACCTAAATATACAATAAAATACTGGGTGTCCCATTTAAAAAAATACAACTTTCTGCCACCCTACTTTTTGAACGCACCCTGTATAATTGAAAATATTTTTAAAATGTGCAGAATATACAACCATACCTCAACACAATAGCTCATTATCGACAAATCTTATCTTCAATGCATAAACTTACTCCGCGCAATCGTTGACTAACCCTGTACTTTAAGATTGTAGTTTTATATTTCTAAAAAGTTTGAAAAAGAAGTGATAATGCGGGTTAAAGACGTCTTGTTTTCAAAAACAGAACTCGTGCGTTTACAATTGTGTTACAATATGACAACATCACCTACAATGCGCTGAGCTCTTTTGAGACTTGAGACTGCCTCAATAAATTATTGATTGCAAATGTCGTCAGTAGCGGCCACGTAAAATTTCAGTTTTCATATAAAGTGTATAGTTCGCTTAATAATTAAAAGCGCCATTTTCGTTATTTTCTTCAATTTATTTTCATCTCAGGATTTGCCGGTTTAAATATGATAAGTCATTTCCATAACACCCTATCTACAGAATGTTGAATCTTTTTTTAAATCATCACCCTAAATATTAAGACTTAATTTAGGAAAATCCTGTATAATAGACTAAATTAATAAATAAACAAAATGATCGTACTCACTTGTTTTAGACCTGGGCTCCCGTGGCCCGTCCACCGTTACTTTGATGGCCTTGTTATACGTCGCCACCTGTGGAGGGCTAGTTGAAACATTTATTGTTAGGGTGAAACTTTTTCCTAGAACAAAAATTATATTGCAATCGTCTAAATAAAAAGCTTCCTTTCCGACTATGCAGAAAATAAAATTTCCATGTGATTTTTGTAAATTTTTATACTCATTAATCACTGGTAGCTCGTGCTCGTGAATAATAATTTATTACTTCCAAGCTACGACTGAGCACACAAAAATAATCATCATCCTCAATATATTGTAACAAATTTACTTTAACGTATATTCAACAGGGCATACAGGGTGTCTGTCTTTACAAAAACCTACCACATATTCTTCGGACCACAATTAGCCGATTTAAGTAAAGTTACCATTGTACAAAGTAGCTTAGTTTGGGCACTAGACGGCGCTGAAGTGACAATTTTAAAATTGTTTTTCTGGATTAATTCAAAAACTGCTCATACTATTTTGCCGAAATTTGATACGTTGGCATAGCTTTATGGGGCCAAAAAACCAATGTCACAATTCTGAATAATATCAATCCATGGGCGTAAGCATTGGATTTTTACTAATTGCTTGTTTCAGATTTCTACGATAATGGAACAAGAGGGCTTTGGGCATAAAATTCAGATCAATCAACTCATTTGCTACAAAAAAGGTTCTCTTGATAAGACTCGATTCCTCTGCCGGTTTTCGAGAAATTTGCATTATGGAAAAATGGGACTAGTGAGAACTATTATAGTTCTAGCTATTCTACAATATACAGGATGTTAATTAAGTATGTGCAACAGACGATTCTTTGGGTGATTCAAAGACGAAAAGTTCATATAAACATAGGTCCGGAAATGCTCCGTTTTCAAGATGCCCTGCTTGTCTTAGGTGTCACAACAGTAATCAAAGAGAACCACAACAAATTAATACTTTATAAATAAACTGACAACTGTCAAGTTAAATGCTGCAATTATTTTCCTAAGGAAACCTTGATTAAAAAAGAAAATGTCCATGCATCCCCTGGGACATGCATCAAATTGGTTTTTACATTTTTTTCCGAAAACAAAGTAAGATTAGAAAAAAATTCAAGAGATAAAAGTGATGTGTTATTAGTTGCTTAATCCGAGAAAAATATAAATATTCCAAAAAAGCCACTGGTTTTCTTTTTTTCCAATAATATTCATTAAGGTGCCGCCCGGGACGCCAATGGACTCAATGAATTTAATCTACTTAGGGTTAAATTAGCCCCTTAACACTATAAATAAAACTGCAAAATTTCAACAATATCGACAAAAGATATTTAAGATTATTTACGAAAACCCGATTAAAATTTCTTTTTTAACACCCGAACAAACCCGAACAAACCCGGACTCATGTTTATATGAACATTTCGTCTTAGAATCACCCAAAGAATCGAAATTACTGCACATTCTTAGTATAGCAAGCAATATCAAACTAATTCATAGAATTACAACTGCAATAATTTGCAAAATATCATGTCCAGTCCATTGTATACCTAAATAATGCATTATTTACTTACCGACACATATTAATTTCAATGAAGTCCAGGAAAATAACTTACGGATTATTTTATTTGGTAGTAATTTTATTTAACTTTCTTAATCGTGCGCGGTATTTATTTTACAGCATTTTATAAATTAAAACTTTTGATATTAACTGAATTAGTCACGAAAGGAAATAACAATTGTGCGGTAGCCCTTTAATATTACTGGTTTTGGAATTTCTAGGGTAAAGAGTGGAAGCACGCTAGAAATTTTAGTTTCGGTTTGTTCGGTAAGGTCGTGAAAGCTGTGATTACTTTATGTTATCACAGCTAGATACACGAAAATCATTAATTTAGGTAATTACCCAAAAATGTGCATTTTTAATACCTATTTACACTGAAACTTCTCATAACGGACACCTCTGATAAGCGGACATCCCTATTAAGCAGACTTACTTCATAGTCCTGAACTAGGTATATGAAATTCCATGAAAATTAACCTCCCTTGGGCGGACTCTCCTTTGGGCGGACGCGGACAGGCTGTTTTCATACAAAGAGTGCGAAAACCCTCCTTTAAACGGACAAAAAAATTTAAAGTATTTTGGAGACGAATAAGTACGGTAAGTAAGTAAAACTCTCTGAAGACAGACCGGTAACCAATCGCGTATGCGTGGCAGACCGAAAGGACTTCGCCGAATGAAAGTATGTGTGATTCTCCGACAGCAGTTCGCCGTATATTTGTGAGTTGTAAGATTAAAATCGTAAACAGTGGGAAAAAAAGTCGCGTTTAGAGTATGAAATAGAATATTGATGTTGTGGACGTTTGTAATTTGATAACAATGATTTGAGCGAGTTCATTAACATTGATAGCGATGTGTTATTAGAAGATGATAGTGACCCCATTTCTACCTATTATGTAGTCCAAACTGAAACCACATCACTATCTGACGACTCTGATGAAGAAGTTGAATGCAGTAATTAAACAAATGTCACCAATTATCAACAAGCCATTTGTATCGTAAAGGAATTACAAGAGTATGCAAAGAATAGAGGTGACTCTACAGCAATGGAATTGTTATCAGATTTGGAATTACATTTTCTAGATTGCAAATATAAAACGCAAACAAGTCAAACTACGTTTTTAGATTTTTTAGTACTACATCCTAACTAAAACTAGTGAATTTTTGTTATGTTATATTTATATATACTTAGTAATAATTTTGCATTTACATATTACCTAATAACAAATTTCCCAAGGGCGGACACCTCTGCGGAAGCACTGAGAGATAAGAGACAAGGAATAATCCTAAACGGAGAAACGATAAACAACTTACGCTATGCAGACGTTACAGTTTTATTGGCAACGAGTGCCGATGATCTGCAAATGTTATTGGAATGCGTAAATGAAAAAAGTCAGGAAGCAGGCCTAAAATTAAATATCAGAAAGACCAAAGTGATGACAATTAGTAAACGGGGCAATGTAAACTCGGCGATAAGAGTAAACGGGGAACTAATCAGGTTTCAAGCCTTAAATACCTGGGTACTTGCGTAAATGACCGCTGGGAATCTTCCACGGAAATTAGGGCTCGAATTGAACAGAGTCGAGTTGCTTACAATAAAATGAAGAAAGTTTTATGCTGCAGAGACCTGCCCTTGATGCTAAGAGTGCGATTGCTTCGTTGCTATGTCTTCTCAGTTCTCCTGTATGGCGTGGAGGCATGGACATTAACAAAAAGTTCTAGCGATCGGATCCAAGCTTTTGAAATATGGTGCTACAGGAGAATACTCCGAATATCTTGGGTCGACAGGGTAAGGAACATGGACGTTCTTCAATATCTCAACAAGGCTTTGGAAGTGATGATCACCATTAAGGAAAGGAAATTGCAATACTTTGGTCACGTAATGCGTAGCGAAAGGTACAAACTACTACACAACATTATGCAGGGCAAGATAGAAGGCAGACGGGGTCCTGGTCGCAGGCGTACCTCTTGGCTCAAAAACCTTAGGGAATGGTTTGGAGTCAATACAACCACTGTATTTAGACGGGCCGTTAACAGGGTTCAAATTGTGTTGATGATAGCTAACATCCGCTGAGGATAAAGCACCAGAAGAAGAAGAGAAGACGAACACCTCTATTAGGCGTACACATTTAGACGGTCCGCCTAAGAGATGTTTCACTGTATTTGAATATTTTGTCAAGTGGACAGAAATTTTAATCCCTATTAGTCATTTATCTGGATTCCAACTATTCTTAGAACTATTTGCGTCATTGGCGAAGGTATATCCAAAAACATTTAATTAATAAATAGACACAATTGTTTTTGTCAGAATCATACAAAGTTTGAAACAGTAATCAATGATGCCAAGTCTGTACTGAGGGTCCTAAATCTACCGCTTGCATTTGAAACCGAAAAGTATAGTCTTTGAAGAATAAACAATTCACATTCTTACGTAGGTTTAATATTAATTAAAATTTGTGTGTATTTTTTAAATTTTCTACTCGTAAAGTTATTTAAACAGGGTGTCCGGGAACATGTGGGAAATCTCCCGGATATGAAGAAAACACGTGAAAAGAATACTATAGGTTCATATATACTTCTTTCGTATCGGCCTCCTCTTCGGAGATATGGCCTCCCAAAGAGCACCAATGGAATCAAGTTTTTTACACATAATTATTGAACCACCTGGTATATTTCAATTATTTTTTAATATGATGTATACCAGGTAAGACCCGTCAAATTAGTACCCAAGAAACTGTTATGAATTACTCACAGCCCACTTTTTTTACGCCCTGTATGATGAGAACTTTGGACAATGTTTTTTACATACCTTTAATTATTTGCTAAAAATTAAGTACTCTTCATTCATGTCGCTAATCCTAAACGTTTTCGGAAAAAACGTCATTTTATTTACACCAGTACCCTAAATTCTCACGGGTTAAATATGAAAAAGCGGAATTTTGAAGGTTGAACATTTGATCGGAACAAAGATGTATCTTTTACTGAAATACGCCAAATACATGATGTATATGAAATGCCGTTTTTTCGAAAACGGTTAGGATTAGCGACATGAATGAAGAGTACTTAATTTTTAGCCAATAGTTAAAGGTATGTAAAAAACATTGTCCAAAGTTCTCATCATACAGGGCGTAAAAAAAATGGGCCCATGAGTGTTACAGCTAGTCCGTCCCTGCAGCTGTGAGTAATTCACAACAGTTTCTTGGGTAGCAATTTGACGGGTCTTACCTGGTATATATCATATTAAAAAATAATTGAAATATACCAGGTGGTTCAATAATTATGTGTAAAAAACTTGATTCCATTGGTGCTCTTTGGGAGCCCATATCTCCGAAGAGGAGGCCGATACGAAAGAAGTTTATATGAACCTATAGTATTCTTTTCACGTGTTTTCTTCATATCCGGGACATTTCCCACATGTTCCCGGACACCCTGTATATATCCCAAGAACATCAAATTGCAATGTTCTAAAGATATCACAGTGGCAACGCTGTATGTTCATTTTTACCTGTTAGTATAAAAATGATCCTGAAGTTTACTAATTTCATTCAATATCGCCGGCGGTGTTATTACCGGTTTATCGCTGCTGCTTTTCCGATTGTTTGTGATCCATTGTGTTTTTGGATTAATTTTTAGATAAATATTGCAAAAATCTGGATTATTTCTTTATATTATCTGAATTTCGATTAGTTCGATTTAAGACAGCGTTCCATACATACGATTTCTGACGATATGATTATTCGACGGTGCCCTGATTGGTGTAAACTTTTGGTGCCAAATTCCGTCCCAATATTTATAACAATCGACACTTTATTTTAACTTAAATCCGACGTCGTATGTTCCTTAACCTCACTTTTTTCTAAACCAAAAATTAAGAATAAATAACTATATTAACTATTTTGGGAATTATTATCAGCTACTAATGCACCAAATTAAAAATACATTAATTTTAAGGTTAGGTAGTGACCACATATATATTATATTGTATACGAGTCACACTCTCTTCTTTTTTGACAAGCTTTTTATTGAAATTCGGTTCCGAACAATGTGATAAACAAAATATTTTCGTATATATGTACATACCTGAAATACTTAATACCTGGTATTAATCCACGACTTTTGCAAAAAAGCACCATGCACTTGTGTCCTTTCATTTTAAACAAAACAAGCCACTAACCTACCAAACAACGAATCAAATCACCACAGATTAAAAACTCCTTTTCAAAAATTGTTGTTAGGTAATGAAAGTTTATAAGCACTAATATACCGACAGCAATGTGGATAAACCACTTTTTATTTTGTAATTTAAAAAAGCACCCAGAACCAAAGATGGCGACGAATAACAACAATCAAATAATGTCGGGCCTGCTCGGACGCGATCGATGAAATTTCCACCCTACTGCGCAAACTCACTGGGCCCACGCCATCTCCCATAGCAGGGACACTTTTTGTATATTGAAACGTTCGTATTGGCATTATACTGTTTTTATACAGGGTTGCCCAGAAGTCCGGAATAACATTAATATAGCCTTAACCTATAACTTTTGGGGAAAACGCTCGGACACGTCAATTTAGTTTTATATATGCTCACAGTTTGACGTTATTCGTTTGTTTTTTATATACATTGGTCAAAGATATGACGACATCGTTCTTCTTTTTAAATAGAAACATACAGCTTGTGATACATCATTTGAAAGCTAATATCTCGTACAATATGCTCATAAATTTTAGCGCGATTCTGTCAAGCTATTTCAAAATGGCGACTGTTAAACGTTTTTAAAAAATCCCTATTTAAATAAGCGGAAATTATAAATCATTGATGTTTTTTTACCTTTCAAGGTAAGAAATCTTCTGAATGCGACACAATGAAGATTTCCTACCT
This sequence comes from Barypeithes pellucidus, assembly GCA_963991005.1. Classification (NCBI taxonomy): domain Eukaryota; kingdom Metazoa; phylum Arthropoda; class Insecta; order Coleoptera; family Curculionidae; genus Barypeithes; species Barypeithes pellucidus. The sequence goes on along the minus strand of OZ022561.1, from coordinate 27,784,535 downwards.
TGAAAGGTAAAAAAAATCAATGATTTATAATTTCCGCTTATTTAAATAGAGATTTTTTAAAAACGTTTAACAGTCGCCATTTTGAAATAGCTTGACAGAATCGCGCTAAAAATTATGAACATATCGTACGAGATATTAGCTTTCAAATGATGTATCACAAGCTGTATGTTTCTATTTAAAGAAAAGATCTATGTTGTCATATCTTTGACAAATGTCTTTAAAAAAAACAAATGAATAACGTCAAAATGTGAGCATATATAAAACTAAATTGACGTGTCCGAGCGTTTTCCCCAAAAGTTACAGGTTAAGGCTATATTAATTTTATTCCCGACTTCTGGGCCACCCAGTATATGTGGTCAAAATATCTGCAGTTAAAGGTTCGGAATCCTTTATAGCAAGTACAAATGTTTCAAACAAATAGATTTTTTAGTTCCCGGTATATTTTAAGAGGCCATTCATATGAACAACCCGGTATATTTATACCATATAATCACCAGAAACTCGGGGGGCACTGCAGGAACTCTGAGGGGCTCAGCCACCAAAGAGATAATGTGTATGATGTAAGAATAAGGTCCACATTTATCATTACTATAAACATCAGGTAAATGTCTAATAATAATTTAGCAAAGTGACGTCCTAGCGATCCCATATCGATGCGTGGGATTGGGTTCCTGGCACGGCAGCCCGCACGACCGCTTCGAGGTCGACCGCGGCCTCAGGCAAGCATCCCGAATCCGGGTGCTAACCTAAAGCTAACTGGCCGAAGTTCGGCTTTTCGGGAAGTTTATGTGGTGGAATTGTACTATCTTTATCGGTCGGTTAATGTTAACTGTGGATTAATTGTATTTATGGTTATACAGGGTTGCAATGAAGTTTGAAATGTTAAAAATAAGATTTTTATCTTCTGTAAATTCATCGGGCTAAATTTTGTATCAGGGAAATTGGGTTTCACTCAAATTTACTAAAAAGTATTGCATCATACGAATTGTATTATCCTGATAAAATGTCTCCATGGGCGCAATGAAAAATAATGACAGGATTTCGAGATACGAGCCATGCAAGGTGGTGATGTTTCAAGTCCAAAAGTCGTATCTGACCGGTACGTATTACGAATAATGATCAATATATTCACGTATATTCTTATTCTCGGGTGGCGTTGAATCCGAAAATCTCGTGTATGTGTGCATATACATGAAGAGGGTAGATATCTATCTATATTTATATGTACGGTGTTTATGAGAATATACGTGAATATATTGATCATTATTCGTAATACGTACCGGTCAGATACGACTTTTGGACTTGAAACATCACCACCTTGCATGGCTCGTATCTCGAAATCCTGTCATTATTTTTCATTGCGCCCATGGAGACATTTTATCAGGATAATACAATTCGTATGATGCAATACCTTTTAGTAAATTTGAGTGAAACCCAATTTCCATTTAAAAACTGCGGGGTCCTTTGCGCCCCTGTACATTAATGACTGTATTTCATCACAGATTCATGTGGGCCTTCAAAATAAGAACCAATTTAATTGAATACCTTGTATAAAGATATAAAGAGCGCTTTTTCAAATTTCTGAATAAAAAGAGAGATCGAACGAGATCTGCACTATACCGGGCGCGTGTTAAATCCGCATCCGTGATATACCGGGTGTTTTCCATTAATTTTATTATGAATTTTCATCTAATTAAGGTTGAAGACTCAAACGGATTTTTGTCGAAAATAGTAAACGATATCGAATGAAACAAGGTACAGGGTGTACTTTGTTTCATTTTTGACACTATTAAAGGGTATCTCCGTAATTGTTAGTGCTATCAAAAAAGTAAGGTAGGTGTCATGTGCTCTTTTTTGGTCAAACTTAAAATGGTAAAATCAAAATTTGAAAATTTTCGCTCGCTTAAGAGATACGAGGGAAAATAAAAAAAAAATGACAATTCAAAATAACCCTATATTTTCTTAGTTAAAAGAGATACAGAAAAATGTTTTATACAGAAGTTTCTTTAAAATGATTGTTGAATAACCTGCCGTTTTCAGAATGAGTATACGGGGTCAGATAAAAAAGTTATCGGACCTAACCTCATTTTTTCAAATGGGACACCTCATATATTTTAATCTAAAAAGATAGCATATGAATTTATCTTTTCAAATACATAACACATCATGAATGATAGTGGTTTCCTAGGAGATTTATTTAAACTTTATTACTTTAGAACGAAATAAAATATTCAGCTTAACGTTAAAAGTAACGGGAATCATCGCAAATGTTCAGGATATGTCCTTAAATGGTTGCCGTCTTTCCGGATAGAGAACAAAATATAAATTTTACGCCATTTCTTCGTTTCTTCTACTTTCAACATAAACTGATATCATAACAAATTTTTTAAAAGTTGATAAGTCATTTTCACGAATGCATGTAGAAACAAAATTAACGTTAAATGTTAATAGCAACTAGAATATCAACATAGTTGCTTCTATAATATTACCTTTTGTTTCATAGCCTACTGTTGTTTAATGTCATAAAGTTTAAATAAATCGCCTAGAAAACCAATATCATCCATGGTGTGTTATATATTTGAAAAGAGAATTTAAAATGCTATCTTTTTAGATTAAAATACACAGGCTGTACCATTTAAAAAAATGGGTTTGGGTCCGATAGCTTACATCTTACCGAGAAGAACCTAAAATTACATTTACTCATTTAAATAAAATGTAGAAGGTTTATAAGAAACCAATATTCTATTATAGTTCAATATTATTAAACCTTTCTTTCCATACTATTTGTTTTGATATTTAAGTGCAAAATAACATATTTTTTCTATTTGGGTTTCATAATGGCAATTATCAAATGCAATAAAAATTGAACGACCTGCCACTTTATGAAACTAAAATTTTATTTTTTTTATGTTGACAGCAAGTAGGGTTCGAATTTTAGGCTTACTTTGAGATCGTTGAAATTAGTTTTCTTGGCTTAATGGATTCGACAAAAATTTTTTATAGAAAACTTTAAAATATAAGCCTTTACTTTACAAATAGATCATTTTTACTAGATATTTATCTGAAATACCTATACTCGGAAATATTTAACATGCTGTCTGTGTCCGTCAACTAATTTCTAGTCACAACTATAAAACAAAATATCCTAAAAATAATAGAAATATCTTCCAGTTTATGCTCTATTTCTAAAGTTTTATTGAATAAAGTACTATTTTTTTAATTCAATATAGTATTATACATATTACCTTATATATACATATTTATAGATACTGTAGACATTTCCTGTTCATTAATTGTTATTCCTGTCAAATTCTGTGTCGACACAATATTTTTTCAATAGTATTATTTTTTATTTTGTTCAATATTTTGAACTTTGTGCTGTTCGCACAATAACTCAAAGTTTTGCATATTCTTTTTAAAAGTTTTTCTAGATTGTTTCCTGCAATTTCTCGTATTTCTGACGGAGTGCAACTTTCTCCCTGACTCATTTTTATTAACTTTAATAATATATTTATTTTTAATTATGACGGATGGGAAGAAGCTTTGCTTTGTTCAATTGTTTCTATCATGGCATATTTGATACTTGTAACATTTTATGAAATTGTAAAAGTATTGCCAACCCAAGAAGAAAATATGAATTCAAATGGAAAAAATCTACTAAGTTTATCAGACTTTAAAAACCCAAATAGAAAAAGTATTATAAAATACACCGTTCATAAGACAATTATTAGAGCACTTGTACTTTAGAAAACTCCCCCATTCGCGGGTCGTTTTCTAAATTAACCGCGTGCTCTAAGATGATGTCTTATGAAACTTGTATCTTAATATACTATTTTTCATTAAAGTACTTTTAATCTAAAATTATGGCAACACAGTGCGTTGCCAATGGTTACAGGTAGCTAGCACTAATTTGATTGGTCCGATGTCCGATATTTGATGGCTGTATTGTATAAAATTTTATTTTATAAATAAGTGTTCATTGTGTCGTGTTTTAGGGTGTTATTTTAAAATTTTGAAACCCCCTCCTTGATATATTTTCACCAGTTTAGCATTAGTAGACTTGTCTGTGTCTATACAGGCTGTGATATAAATTACTTATTATATTTAAATAGGCAAATCCTGAGATGAAAATCAATTGAAGAAAAATGACCATATATGGCGCTTTGAATTATTAAGCGAAATATACACTTTATATAAAATCTCAAAATTTACGTGGCCGCTCCTAAGGACCTTCGCAATCAATAGTTTATTGAGGCAGTCTCGAGGTTTAAAAGAGGTTAGCGCATTATAAGCGATGTTGTCATATTGCAACACAGAATTTTAAACGCACGTGTTCAGTTTTGACAACAAGACGTCTTTGACTCGTGTTATCACTTATTTTTCAAACTTTTTAGAAAAGTAAAAACTACAATTTTAAGGTACATACTCCCTTCGATCTTATTTTAAAATTATATTTATAATTAAATTCCATAAAAAATAAAACACAAAAAGTATGTTTTTCAACAGCTTAACAGTAGATAATATCATAAAAATTTGAAATCACATCACAACATTTATTATTATGAATTATTTCACAACAAAAAAAATCGGGTGCTGCTACAACTAACAAAACGTTTAAAATACGTATACGTCAAGTACGTGGAAATCTCGACAGCGTCACTCCACTCCCGAGTCTCGAAACATACTGAAGCACAGTGCTGCCAGATCGAAAATTACAAAGACGGTAGATTCGACATGTGAAAAACGGTAGACGGTATGCCTGGTACCACATAAAATAGATTTTTTTATACAAAATACTGAAAAAAAATTTTAAACCGCAAAAACTACTAAATTCAATTTTAATACCAGTCTTCCTGCTTTTCATTTTTACGGCAGATTTCGGTGTCTCTGCCCGTAGAGCTGCGACTCTCAAAGCGGTAGATCTACCGTAAAAGTGGTAGATCTGGCAGCATTGATGAAGCAACGATAGTGGCGCGCGGCCGGTATCCAAGCAAGGGCGAGACACGTGGTGTGATCTGACAACACCGTTGGTATACTCTAGTAACCCACATTTTTTCTAAGTGAATCCAGATGGAACGGCGCGACAATATGTGGGTAAAAAGGGTTCTTATCTTAGTATTTAGATATTCGATTTAAAAAAAAGTATGTAGACTTTCTCTAGGACACCCACGGAGTCACCCATTTAAATATAATAAGTCATTTCCATAATACCCTGTATACGACCCTGGTCCACATCTATATTTCATGATTACCGTTTATTATTTTAATAACTAAACATATGACGATTTTATTTTTACTAATTGGTAATTGCTCATTTTAATGCCCACCATAATCGTTTTTAATCTAATGTTAGGCAAAAATCCATTTGCAACGTGTTTAAATATTTAACGCAAATAATTTAGAATTCTGCGGTTGATTAAATTATGTTTATGTGTTTTTTTTATATAATTAGCTAATTGGTCGGGTTTCACTGTAAAACCACTTTGTTATGTGGATATTTATTGCTTATCAAATTAATTATTTATAGGAATTGATTACTTCTATTAGCACCCATAATAGGTAATAGAGAAGCATACCATAATAGAGAATAATATCTAAGGTACCTTTTATAAAAAGAATGAAGTGATTTGCAAATACAGTGAAACGTCTCATAACGGACACCTCTAATAAGCGGACATCTCTATTAAGCGGACATTTTTTAATAGTCCGGAACTAGGTATATGAAATTCCATGAAAATCAACCTCTCATGGGCGGACTCTCCTTTGGACGGACGCGGACAGGCTGTTTTCATACAAAGAGTGCGAAAACCCTCCTTTAAACGGACAAAAAAATTTTTAAAGTATTTGGGGACGAATAAGTACGGTGCAAAAACTCTCTGAAGACAGACCGGCAGCCAATCGCGGATGCGTGGCAGCGCGAGAGGACCTCGCCGAATGAAAGTATGTGTGATTCCCCGACAGCTGTCCGCCGTTTATTTGTGAGCTGTAAGGTTAAAATCGTAAACAATGGCACAAAAATGTCGCGTTTTGACTCTGAAAGACAATATTGATGTTGTGGAAGTTTGTAATTTGATAACAATTATTTGGGCGAGTTCATTAACATTGATAGCAATGTGCTATTAGAAGATGATAGTGACCCCATTCCTACCGATTATGTAGTCCAAACTGCAAGCACATCACTTTCTGACGACTCTGATGAAGAAGTTTCATGCAGTAATCAAACAAATGTCACCAATTATCAACAAGCTATTAGTATGGTAAAGGAATTACAAGAGTATGCAAAGAATAGAGGTGACTCTACAGTAATGGAATTGTGATCAGACTTGGAATTACATTTTCTAGATTGCAAGTATAAAACGCAAACACGTCAAACTACGTTATTAGATTTTTTTAGTACTAGATTCTAACTAAAACTAATGTATTTGTGTTATGTTATGTTTATTTGCACATACATTTACATAGTAATAATTTTGCATTTACATATTAACTAACAACAAATTTCCCATGGGCGGACACCTCTATTATACGGACACATTTAGACGGTCCCGTAGGCGTCCGCCTAAGAGAGGTTTCACTGTATAGCATTAGAAATTACCTATTAGAAAACAATTGATGCATTTCCCAAAAAGCTATTAAAATAATTAAAATTACTTTTAATTAATAATGTATCTATAATCTATCAAGGCATAAGTAAATCAACTGGTTCTAATCTATCATGAGCAAATTTTTGCAAATATCCTATAAATCATTCTAAGAAAGGGAGTAATGTGATGGATACCTTAAGATTAAGATCTCCAAAGGGTGGCAATTTACTATAATAAACATTCCGGATTTAGATGGATTGGGATAATCACCTACTAATCTTTAAGTTGGGAGAGGGTAGAGCATTGAGCTGCACTTATGGTTTCTTCACACAGACAATGTATTTTCTTAACATGCGGAATGCATATGGAGTCTTACGAGAATGTAATAATACTGGGTGTTTTTTAATTGAGTGCCGATACTTAAAGTAATGAATCCTTTGGTGATTTTAAGAAGAAAAGTTAATATTAACATACGTCCTAACGCTCTTCATTTTTGAGCTACAGAATGTTAAAATTTAAACAATAACTTTTTTATCATAATTATAATCACTCTTAGATGTTTATAAGGAGCATTTTTTGACTTTTGAATAGTATATTAAGATACAAGTTTCATAAGACATTATCTTAGAGCACGCGATTAATAGTACAAGTGCTCTAATTGTCTTATGAACCGTGTATTTTATAATACTTTTTCTATTTGGGTCTTTAAAGTCTCAAAAACTTTAAAAAATATAGTAGATTCTTTCCATTTGAATTAATATTTTCTTTTTGGGTTGGCAATACTTTTACAATTTCATAAAATGTTACAAGTATCAAATATGCCATGATATAAATAATGGAACACAACAAAGCTTCTTCCCATCCGTCATAATTTAAAATAAATATATTATTAAAGTTAATAAAAATAGGTCAGGAAGAAAGTTGTACTCCGTCATGAATACGATAAATTGCAGAGAATAATCTAGAAAAACGTTTAAAAAGAATATACAAAACTTTGAGTTATGGTGCGAGCAGAACAAAGTTCAAAATATTGAACAAAATACTAAATAATACTATTGAACAAAATATTGTGTCGACACAGAATCTGACAGGAATAACAGTTAATGCCCAGGAAATGTCTACAGTAACTATAAATATGTATATATAAAGTAATATGTATAATACTATATTGAATTAAAAATAAAAATAGTACTTTATTGAATAAAACCTTAGAGCATAAACTGGAAGTTATTTTTATTATTGTTAGGTTATGTTGTTTTATAGTTGTTACTAGAAATTAGTTGACGTACACCATCAGTATGTTATATAGTTCCGAGTATAGGTATTTCGGATAAATTTTAAAGTTTCCTTTAAAAGATTTCTGACGAATCCATAATGCCTAGAAAAACTACTTTCAACGAAATCGAAGTAGGCCTAAAATTCGAACCCTACTTGTTGCCAACATGAAAAAAATAAAATTTCAGTTTCATAAAGTGGCAAGTTATTCAATTTTTTTTTGCATTTCATAATATAGCCGTTATGAGACCCAAATAGGAAAAAGATTTTTTTAAATTTTTTCCAGTGACGTCCGTACGGGGTATATCCGCCTGAATGCCCATGTGCAAAACGTATGTCAGTTAATTCACTGTTTGTAAAATTTACCATTTTTTATCAGATTTTACGTCTTACTCTAATAATAATTATTTAACAATGAAAAATTAATGCCAGCCCTATTGTCTTTATGAAAAGAAACGTCAAAACGAACAAACCCAGCCTACTAATTTTTATTTTTATAATATGCTTACCGTTTTTTTTCTATTCAACCATTCAATATCAAAAATTCTCCTTAATGATTATTATTTAATGTAGAAAAAATCTGAGCACGTCACTGGATTCTACGTAAAAAACTACAAACGAGACATTTTATTTCTGTTTTATAATGGTGTGTATAAAATTTCTTAAAAATATCTAAGAGTGATTATAATTATGATAAAAAAGTTATTGTTTAAATTTTAACATTCTGTAGCTCAAAAATGAAGAGCTTTAGGACATATGCTAATATTGACTTTTCTTCTTAAAATCACCCAAGGATTTGTATCGGCACTCAATTAAAAAACACCCTGTATATTGAAACCAATCCAACAAAAAGTTTCTAAATAAGATGGAACAACGATTTTGTATTTTAGAATATAGAGCATTACCCCTAAAAAAAATATGACCCCGTAGATTCTGAATTACTGTTTGACATGTGCAATCATGTAACCCCTCTTTGCATAACCTATGCCAAATTTGAGCTAAATACCTTAGAAATTGTAGGAGTTATAAAGAAAAAACTAAGAAAATTTTAAAATTCCACCAACCTGTTGATCGGTAACGGAACGTTTACCGAACTATGTTTATTTGCAATTTTGGTCATAAAATAAACTAAAGAATTACCCCCTTCCATTTGTACATCAAATTGAGAAACACCCTGTATATTACGAAGTAATTAAAAAAAAACTAAACGTATGTCCACAACGGAGCGCCGAACAGCGCCTTCGCTCATAGCCTGGTACCATAGCACCGCACAGTAGTGTCCACAACGGCGCACTGAGCCTAGCTCATTGCCTTACCTATCGATCAGTTTGTCTCTCGACATCGAGATATAAACATGGACTGTGCGTTGTCATCATCTTTCGATGAAGAAGATATTATTTTTGACGCTAATATAAGAAAGTGGTATATGTTCAGAATTTGACGTGAAATTGGAAAATCAGTTAATATACAGGATGTCACATTAAAAAATATGTTTAAGCAGGGTCGTAATTAATTAATTAGAAAAAAATAAGGTATACTGGAATAATTTTCTACATTTTAATTGTTATTTTAAATAGTGTTGTCCTACATAAAAATACAACTAGAAATAATCAAAAGTATCTATATGCATTCTCATATACGCACAGTTCATGTTTATATCTCGATGTCGAGGTACTACTGTGCGAAGCTCAAGCGAGGCTGTGCTATGGCGCTAGGCTAAGGGCGAAGTGTGGACACACACTAACAGCGCTCCGACCCTCGCTCATTGCCTTGCCTGTCGATCAGTTTGTCTCTCGACATCGATATATAAACATGGACTGTGCGTTGTCATCTTCTTTCAATGAAGAAGATATTATTTTAGACGCCAATATAACAAAGTGGTATACCTAGGTACGTTTAAACAGAAATCAAGATTACCAGTGCATCCTATTAACGCAAAGCGAAGATTCTATGGAGAATTTTATCGCCTTTATAAAGATCTAAGGAAAGATCCCCAAAGCTTTTGTGAATATATGAGATTGCATTGATTATATCGTAAGTACCATTCGAAGGAGAATAAAAAAAAATTGGAAGAACTACCATTCTCTCAACCTATATCAGTTGAAGAAAGAGTAATGGTATTTTGAGGCTCCGCACGCCTAATGTAATTTGTCAATTTAAAATCGAATTTTTATTTTAAACTTTGTTATTTTTTGGTTCTTTTCGAAGCCCCTTTAAATATAAGGCCCTAGGCTAGCTCCTAATGATAAATCCGACCCTAAAGTAAAGTACCACTTTGTTATATTAGAGTCTAAAACAATACCTTCTTCATCTGAAGAAGATAACAACACACAGTCCATGTTTATATCTCGATGTCGAGGGACGACCGTGCGAAGCTCAGAGGGCTGTGCGGTGCCATGGTAGAAGGCGATGAGCGAGGGTCGGGTGCCCGTTGTGGACACGGACTAAGAATTTCCAGCGGTGAATTTTCCATACCTGGAATCTTAATTTGTTCGGGTTTGATAATCTCTCAGTTGATTCCACAAGGACGCGTATTTTTATAAAAAAAAGTCAGAATTAACGGCTTGGAGGTGAGCTTTTAATATTTGAATACCGCAGGTTTTTTTTTTGATCAAGATTGGCTTAAATATGTGGAAGCTTTTCACAAATTAACTAGATTAACAAAGTTAGGACTCTAATCAACTTTTTGATTTATATCTCTCAAATAAATCCAACTTGTATTAACTGGAAATCAAAACATGCAGTCGGTTTCAAAACGAACGCATATCGCAATTCCGTGCAAATTTAAACGAACTAAATATCTGCATGTACATTAAGTGGTTGACTGTTAATCGATACCGCTTTGCGTTTTTCATTGTGTAACGAACTATCCAGATCCGACAGTTCTGCGGATTATTCGCGGTATTTGTTTGTGTTTTACTTTTCGTTTTTATACAATGTTTATTTTGATTGGACGGCTTTTTAAAACCGCATTTGCCATTAATATTTTATTTGCCGATCGTTTTTAATGACAATAACAATGTAATACAGTGAAACCTCTCATAACGGACACCTTTAATAAGCGGACATCTCTATTTAGCGGACATTTTTTCATAGTCCGGAACTAGGTATATGAAATTCCATGACAATCAATCTCGCATGGGCGGACGCTCCTTTGGGCGGACGAGGACAGGCTGTTTTCATACAAAGAGTGCGAAAACCCTTCTTTAAACGGACAAAAAATTTTTAAAAGTATTTGGGAGAAGAATACTCTGTGAAGACAGACCGTCAACTATGCGTTGCAGCGGAAAAGGACTTCGCCTCCTTTCCTCTGCGGTTGTGATAGCAGTCGCCTACGACTCTCTTGTTATTCTTTAAAGAGCTCATATTTAAAGGAGAGTCTTGCTACGCAACATGTATTTTGTTGAATATGCGCGATATACTTTACAAAAACCATGCGATTTACTTCTATTTGAGTTTCATAATGGTTACATGAAATGCAAAAAAAATTGATAACTTGCCACTTTATTAAACTTAAATTTTATGTTTTTCATGTTGGCAACAAGTAGGGTTCGAATTTTAGGCCTACTTGGATTTCGTTGAAATTAGTTTTCTAGGCATTATGGATTCGACAGAAATTTTTTATAGGAAACTTTAAAATACTAACCTTTAACCTTGCAAATAGATCATTTTTACTAGATATTTATCCGAAATACCTATATTTTGAAATATATAACATACTGATGGTGTTCGTCAACTAATTTCTAGTCACAACTAAATAATAAAAATATCTTCCAATTTTATTCAATAAAGTACTATTTTTATTTTTTATTCAATATAGTATTATACATATTACTTTATATATAGGGTGTTGAAAAAAGGTCGGTACCCCGGAATAACTCCGGTGCATCCCTTTGCAGCGGAAAATATCTAGGGGAAAAGTTGTTTGGTTTTGAAGGAGGAATAGTTTTTCAATTTAAACCACCCTCCACCCCCTCAAGAATACAAACAACTTTTTCCACGGGCATTTTTTAGTACAAGAGACAGAGAAAAAGAGTATTTCCGGGATAAAACTTGATTTTCGCACGGTTTTGATATTGTCTTTCTCATGGTGATTATTGGTGAAGGATGGGCCCGAATAAAAAAAAAATTCGGACAAAAGATGTTTATTTTTGGTCGGAGAACACGATACGCTAATAAAAGATAATAATATGGGGTTCCATTTGAAAATCTTAACTAACCCCCACCCGTGCCCGGGGGTTGAGGGGGTGGGGGGTGATTTAAATTGCAAACTATTCGTCCTTCAAAACCAAACAACTCTTTTCCCAGACATTTTCCGCTGCAATTCGATGTACCGGAGTTATTCCGGGGTACCGACCTTTTTCAACGCCATGTATACATATTTATAGTTACTGTAGACATTTCCTGGGTATTAATTGCTATCCCTGTCAGATTCTGTGTCGACACAATATTTTTTTCAATAGTATTTCGCACCATAACTCAAAATTTTGCATATCCTTTTAAAAAGTTTTTCTGGATTATTTTCTGCAATTTCTCGTATTTCTGACGGAGTACAACGTTCTTCCTGACTCATTTTTATTAACTTTAATAATATATTTATTTTTAATTATGACGGATGGGAAGAAGCTTTGTTGTGTTCAATTGTTTCTATCATGCCATATTTGATACTTGTAACATTTTATTAAATTGTAAAAGTATTGCCAACCCAAAAAGAAAATATTAATTCAGATGAAAAAAACCTACTATATTTTTTAAAGTTTTTCAGACTTTAAAGACCCAAATAGAAAAAGTAATATAAAGACATAAGGCAATTAGAGCACTTGTACTTTAAACGCGTGTTCTAAGATAATGTCTTATGAAACTTGTGTCTTAATATACTATCAGTATCTGTTCTCACCAGAGCAACTGGCAATCGCAACGCAACTTCAACGCGACACAGCACTAATGTTTAAATAAGCGTGTTCCCACTGACTTAAGGCAACTCAACTGTAACGCAACTAGTTGCTTATAAGTTACCCGGCATACCGCGTCGTCGTCGTCAGTTCGTTCTTGGTTGCTTCCAGTCGTGGTGTCATGGCGGACGAGACACCAAAATATTTAACTTTTGTGGCTCATTCGGTAAAACCCATGGAATTTAACCGGATTATTATTTAATTCCTGTGCCACTATATACGAACTATGTCTCAAATTTATGGTATAAAAATGGTTAACCCAAAATTGTCGTTCAGTTTTTTTTTAAGCTTTTTACCGAGCAAATATGTTGCGGCTATATCTTTATCTGACGAAGACGACATTTTGCTCATTTCAAAAGAGACTTCAAACCAATTGATTCTAGTGGAAACGCAAGAGCAACTCAATGGAAGTTGCGGTCGCGTTGCAGTTGCGTTGCGGTTGCTTGGATTCCAGTGGGAACGCATAAGCAACTCAACTGAAGTTGCGGTCGCATTGCAGTTGCGTTGCGGTTTTCAGTTGCTTTGAGGAGAACAGGCACTCAGAGTGCTTGAAGTTAGTAAGTTTTTGCTATTTACGGTAGTGATCGTAGGTGAATACGATACAATAGAGTGGGTTAAAAAATACCTGGCTGCTAAATGAACTTTAAGGTGCATTTACATTATACCGCCGACATGCTATTGACTGACAGAGTCAATGATTCATTGGCCATGTCAGTGCCACACAGCTTTAGATTAATTATATATTATAACTTTAAAAATTGAATTTGGTATTTAAATTATCCGTTCGACAATACAATACGACTTGGCTCCGAAAACATGCTATTTTAAAATAGTTTAATAAAGCTCACTTTAATTAAGCAAACTCTACTTTTTAATACTGCTATTCAGCCGCGAAAAGACCATTGACACACTCTCATAACGGACACTTCCGATAAGCGGATATCTCTATTAAGCGGACATTTTTTCATACTCCGGAACAAGGTATATGAAATTCCATGAAAACCAACCTCGCTTGGGCGGACGCGTGCGAAAACCCTTCTTTAAACGGACAAAAATTTTTTTTAAGTATTTGGGAGAAGAATAAGTATGGTGTAAAAACTCTGTGAAGACAGACCGGCAACTAAAATAGTTTAATAAAGCTCACTTAAATTAAGCAAACTCTACTTTTTAATACTGCTATTCAGCCGCGAAAAGACCATTGACACCTTTTATCAGGAAATAAATTTTCACCCGTAATAAAATTTTGGACAGCCATTTGAGCACCAAATTAGAGCTAAAAGTGACGTGTAATTAGATTTTCTGATATTGCATGATAGTTTTGATATGATCGCCATTTTGCATGGGGGTTCAAGTGCAATTTGCGGATCAATGTTTGGGGCATAATGCTATGTCGCATTATCGTGTAAATTCGTTTGGCCTCCGATCTCCGCTGAAATTTTCGTTGTTTATTACGTTAAAATTGTTTCGGTTTGAATTGGGCTTTCATTTATCAATCAATCAACTCGGTATAACCTAAAAACCTGTACCAATATTACAATATACATATATACAGCGTGTATTAGCCAAATGGATTAAATTGTATAATAAATAAATGGGGGTGTGTGCGAAAAAATACACTAATGCGTCGATTGGTATTTCTAGTTGCGCATTTTTTTCATTAAAGACTTTTCATACAGGGTGTGTCATGTAACAGTGGCCAATACCAACTTTCTTATTTCAAATGCAACACCATATATATTATTCAATTTCTGGATCCCTCAGAAACTTTGAGACATATTTAATCTACAATATTCTATACCTATCTTCAACTGTTTCGGAAATATTAAGTGTTTTCAGATTTATTGCATTCAGCGTTTCTTTTTAATGATATGAAATAAAAAAGGTATAAATAGTTTCATTTACAGTGAAACCTTTCATAACGGACACCTCTAATAAGCGGACATCTCTATTAAGCGGACATTTTTTCATAGTCCGGAACTGGTATATGAAATTCCATGAAAATCAACCTATCTTGGGCGGACTCTCCTTTGGGAGTACGCGGACAGGCTGTTTTCATACAAGGAGCCATCATACAAGGAGTACGAAAACCCTCCTTTAAACGACCAAAGAAATTTTAAAAGTATTTGGGAGACGAATAAGTACGGTGCAAAAACTCTCTGAAGACAGACCGGCAACCAATCGCGTATGCGAGGCAGCGCAAAAGGTCTTCGCCGAATGAAAGTATGTGTGATTCCCCGACAGCAGTCCGCCGTTATTTGTGAGTTCTAAGGTTAAAATGGTAAACAATGGCACAAAAATGTCGCGTTTTGCGTCTGAAAGAGAATATTGATGTTGTAGAAGTTTGTAATTTGATAACAATGATTTGGACGAGTTCATTAACATTGATATCAATGTGCTATTGGAAGATGATAGTGACCCCATTCCTACCGATTATGTAGTCCAAACTGAAACCACATCACTATCTGATGACTCTGATGAAGAAGTTGAATGCAGTAATCAAACAAATGTCACCAATTATCAACAAGCCATTAGTATGGTAAAGGAATTATAAGAGTATGCAAAGAATATGAGAGGTTTCACTGTACTTATGTTTAAAACATGTGACCATAGCAAATTGTTGTCTTCCTGCATAACCGTAGTTGTCAGTGTTATAGTCGTTTGAATTTCGTTAACTGCATATCAGCAAAATGGTTTATTTAACAGAAATGCATAAAATAACAATTCTACAGATGATTGGTTATGGAGATAAAACATGGACACAAATGGAAGGTGCTCGCTTATTTCCAAATTTTCCGCCTATAACTTAAGGCGGAATTATTAAAATAGAAAACCAGTTTCGTCAACTTGGACATGTAAAGCAGATAAAAAAATTAGCTGTCAATGCAGGTGATGACACAAAATTAGATATTATGCTTGAGTTTGAAGAAAACCCACATACGTCTAGTCGAGAAGCAGCCCCAATATTTGATGTTAGCCATTCTTCGATTATTCGAACATTACAAGAAAATAATATGTATCCCTATAAAATGATACCTACTCATGAGCTCATGGAAGACGATTTTGATAAGAGAATGTATTCTTGTGAACAAATGATGGCAATGTTAGACAACAATGTGATTCAATTAGAACATGTTTTGTTTTCTGATGAGTGCACCTATACACTTCACGGTCATTCTAATCGTCAGCTATTGGTCTTGGGAAAATCCTCACTGGATTAGAGAATAACATACGTAATATCCTGAAACGGTTAATGTTTGGGCAGTAATTGTTGGAGATCATATCATATGTCCCTTTTTCATTAATAGCAATTTAAATGGCGATAATTATTTAGCACTGTTCCAAAATAATGTCTTGATAACGACAAACCCTTATCCAGAAAATCCATGGTTTCAGGAAGATGGAGCACCGTTCCATTACCAAATTAATGTCCGGTACTACATCAACCCAGTATTTCCAAATCGGTGGATAGGGAGGCATGGAATGGCCACACAATTATAGAATTTATTCCATTTGGCTAATACACGCTGTATAACTACAGGGTGTTATGGAAATGACGTATTATATTTAAATGGGTGACTCCTTGGGTGTCCTAGAGAAGCGCTACATATTTTATTTCTTTTAAATCGACCGTTTTAAAAGTGGGGTAACAAACACTCTTACTCACAGGTCAGTCCGCGCTACTGTACAACATTTCACCCAGAGCCAAACTTAATGTAAAACTGAAATCCCATATAAAATTATAAAAATAAATTATTTTCTACCTACTTGTATTTATCTTTATACGTAAAGAGCGAGGAAATCCAGTCACAAACACAATCAGTTTAGTTTCTTTTTCATGGAAACACTCCTGGAAACACTTTATGTACACACAGTAATGGTGAACAAACATAGTCCGTCGTAAATGTTCTTCAATTTATTGTACAAAAACGTATTACAGAATGGAAAAGTGTTTAAATTATTTTATTTTGTCTAAAGGGTATAAGGTGTACATATGACAACACCAGCCAGAATTTCTTGATTGCTTACACGTATCGCAGTGCCACACAGGTGGTTTTCTGGTTTGACGTCAGGTAACTTTTACCGCTGAAAGGATTGAAAGCGCCATTTATGGATATATTTTTTTCAATTTGTCTTTATCTCAGGAATTGCCGGTTTAAATATAATACGTTATTTCCATAACACCATGTATATTTAACATTTGAACAATTCAAACTATAAAACAACATTTTAGGTTCAAGAAACTACAGGGGCCGCATTTTCCCTCTGAATCACCATACGGATTCTTTGAGCCCAAACATGAAATTATTGTGCAATTGTCAGTAATAAGTTTTAATAGCTTCTTGACCCCAAGGATAGAAATTACAATGCCAAACGGTACAACATCAAAATGGACTCTTCAAACTTCTGATGTTTTTTTGACTTTGCAATATAGGCCATCTCCATCCATCCATCTTGTTCAGGAGTCCGGTTAACATAGGACTCACCCACGGAGTGTTTGCAGATGCTGAGTCTGCACGTATAGCGCCACAAAGCAATGTCTTAAGTGATTTCCATGGGATGAAGGACATTCATTAACTGGCTGTCCATGGACTACATGCAGTTTTAGCACAGCAGGAAATTGTTACAATGGACAGCCAAATATTGTCGCTAATGGATATGTGTGGATGTCTAAAATATTTGCACAAGGAAGCAAAAGGAAAGACGGGCAAGGCATTATTTTCAGAAGTCTAAATAGTCAAAAGACGCCTTGCTTCGTCTCATTAGGCGATATGAGATAAGATCACTCCTTAGTTCAAAATTAATGTACCTTTATTTACTGGAAAACTGATCAGGCATTTTTGGATAACTACTTCAAAATCAAGATCAGAAAAACAATAGATGTGGGGCATAATCATTATAAGTAAGTAGGAATATCATTAATTAGGTCCATGAAGGCAGAATAGAGAAGAAGAATCTCGAATACCAAGAAGATCAAGCTTAATAGGAAGTATAACCTCTAACAATGAAGATGTTTAATTATTGCAATCTTACTTAAGTTCTGTTCTTTAATGTCTTTAATGTAAAATATACACTTTTAAGATTTGCATACATCAAGCACGTCGACCCCTCGTCGAAACATCTTAAAGGTTATAACGCATTTGAACACGCGCGTGGCGGGTATCCAAGCAATGATGAGACACGCGGTGTGATCTGGCATCACTGTACTTTACTGTGGTGACGAATATACAGTCGCTAAGTGAAACCAGATGGAGCGGCCCGACAGCACCTAGGCAAAAAGGGTTTTTACCTTAGCATTCGAGTTAGAAAAATAGTGTATGGGATTTCTCTAGGACTCCCTAGGAGTCACCCATTTACATATAATTAGTATTTTCCATAACAGCCTGTATATTACGTAACAGTTCCACACATTTCAATACCCGTGATATGCCACAACCGTCAATGTTTCCAATAGATTTTATGCAAAGTTGACTGTGAAATCCATCGGGTCGCATTGACAACGTAAATGTCAGGAAATTTTAAATGGATTTTATTTGGATTTTATCTTTGCGTATATTAGTAAAGTATGAGTGACGATGACGATATTCACATGACGATATTACATTACAAGCTGCTTCCGCAGCAAATAATTTATTACTAGAAAAATCCAGGGAGCGGAATGAAATAGTTTACCAAAAATATATTGACTGGTGTACTGATAATCATGTGAGTACCGAATTAGAAAATGTTTTGTTAGCATATTTCGATAATTTAACATAAAAGTAAAATGAAGTCGTAGAAAAAGTATAGTACACAACTGGAGTGGTAAGCTGATTACACCCTCTTTCGAAGTACGGCACTCGCTTCGCTCATACCGAAAGGTTCGGACTCGTGTGTAATGAATGGGCTTCTTACCGCTCTTTGTATGTAATAAAAACATTTTAGTATCAGATAAAAAAATTAATTAATTTTTTAGCATTTAATAGATAAGAATCTCGTTACGAAAAACCATTCGCTGTCACATTAGCTTCCCTTTTTAAATAATGAACAGTCTGCGGACTTTAAAATCCCTTTTGTTTTATGTCATAAGTTAAAGCCCGCTCTTCAAACTGATAGGATTTAAATTAAAAATAAAAGTTTGAACGGGGAAAAACGTTTACTTTTCGTTCTCCCGCTTTTCTGTTTGTGTTATGGTTTTTGGGATTTTCGGAGTGAAGTCGGTAAAAGCATCGCTTAAATTAAATTAGTTTATTTTTGTTTGGACTTTGTTCGTGAATTGGCGGCCGGCGGATTTTTTGACAAACGGCTTAAAATTAAAATTTTACTTTGTGATTAAGATCGTGCTTCATTCGAATTGACGAAACGGACGCTTTGAATACGATATCAACGTTTTACCCGCCTCCTATGGATCTTTTTTGTATGAGCTTAGCAACTAAAGCAATATTAAATTATTCTCAAACAATTCAATTAGACAACATGCCGCTGATTGATAGGTTGCTGCGATTGGTTTATGCCAGGGTCTGATCCTACATCTCCAAAACCATTCTCCGATTACCTTGGTGGCCAGCTCAATATATAGTTGTTGCAGAATTATACCGTTGACTCTTACTGCCATAAATAAACTACCTGATTAACCCCTATTGTATACGCCTCAACCTCTTCAAAGCTCAATAAATGGGATCAATGCCGGCTTGAAAATGTATACCACACCACATGATTTATTTTTATAATTTAAAATAAATAGATAGGTATTTTTAGTTTTAGGTACCTATAATAAATGTCCTAATATTGGATTTTAATTGGTGCCATATTAGCTCAATAGGATTGAATATACAATAGTACGGAGGAAGACGCAACACTGTATGTCCATTTTCTGCTGCAAGTTTGTCACACTCGTATTCCTTATTTATTTTTAAAGCTTTTAATACTAGTTAATATAGTTCTCGGTTTTTGTAAGTTTCTTCAAAATATAAATCATTTTCCATCATCAAATTTTGAATTTCTGCTTTTGTATTATTAGAATTGGGAATGATTTTTGCTTGCCGACTATAATAACTAGCATTGTCCATTACAATGACGCTATTTTCAGGTATATTTTTAAGGAGTTTATGTTTAAACCAATCTTCAAAAAGTTGTGCGTCGGTATCTTGATGGTAATCTAAAGAAGAATCTGTTATGTTTTTAGCTGAAAGCAACAGACAATTTGGAACAAACCCGTTCTCTGAACCAGCATGTAATATTGTGATTCTTTTGCATTTATTTGATGGTGCCTTGGTTTGACATTTTTTGGAAGAATCATCCCAACCTTTTCTTGGAGTGTCATGGGTATCGGACCATGTTTCGTCAAGGTAAATAATTGGACGATTTTCTTCTCTAAATTGTTTAACAGCTGTTAAATATTTAAACCTCCATTCCCGTAAACGTTGAGTTTCCATTAATGTTTGTCTTTTATCAATGCTTCGGTATTTAAAACCCATTTTACGCAATATTTTCCTAAGGCTTGAAAGGCTACAAGAGATATTTGTTTCTTCTTTAATCAGCCGCTCTTTGAGGGAAATCAAAGTGGGTACAGTTTGGGCCTCATACATTTGGTAAATCTTTCTTCTTAATAAATCCATGTCATTTTCGTCAATGCTTCTAAATGTGCCAGAATCACTCCGATTTTTTCTAGGATTAACAGGTTTAAGTAGTATGTCTCTTACCGACGATAAACGAGTTTTTGTCAAAGTAGACGGCTCTGCTAAAGCATCCATCGAATTAAAATTTCTAATCAACAACGATTGATACACATTTTTAATTATTAGTTTGGCATCGGTAGATAAATGCTTTCTTTTAAAAATGCCACTTGAAGATGCTCCCCTATTAGCACAATTCCAAGGACGCCACATTCTACCACTAATAAGCCTAACTAAAAATTACTCGCCGGAAAACCACTAAAGATTAAAATTAATAAAAA
This sequence comes from Barypeithes pellucidus, assembly GCA_963991005.1. Lineage (NCBI taxonomy): Eukaryota > Metazoa > Arthropoda > Insecta > Coleoptera > Curculionidae > Barypeithes > Barypeithes pellucidus. The sequence goes on along the minus strand of OZ022561.1, from coordinate 27,763,791 downwards.
TCACTTTGTATTTATATATGCATCAGCAATTTCCTTATTTATTTTATGGTCGAAGGGGTAATGAGGTTTTATTGCAGTCAAAAGATCAACGGTATAATTCTGCAAATACTATACTGGAACAATCTTACTTTATTTAGTTTACCATTTAGGTCATTCTTTTACACCGCATAGTTTTTACCCGTGACAGTTTAGAATCGTCCAAAAATTTTTTTACAATTTAGATCTCGGGAACTAAAAAGGATATTTGTTTGAAATAGAAAAGATGCTGATATTTTTAGTGAAGATAGGTACTTTGATGTATCTATCGCTTGCGGTTTTACCTGACGTCGCACTGAACTTGCTTATTTTAATGGAACATCCTATACAGGGTGTCCGCTAATTAATGGGACATGAAAAAACCACAGATGCCTTACGCAATAATATTAGGATTTAATTATACTTACCTATATCAGAAACTTGATATTAACTGAGATACAGGGTATTAAAGTTAAAACTTCATTTTTGTTTCTCTCTTATAACTTTGATAGAAACCAACGCTTTTTACAAAATTTGGCAGAAACTGATTTTTTGCTAAAATTCCAATGTACAATGTGGGGGCATTTTTTGCACATTCATTAGGTCATAACTTTCTTGTGCCTCGGTGTATTTAAGTTTTAATGAAAATAATACTTTTCTCATATTTATTACGTAAAATAGGTATACTAGTTTCAGATCGCCCAGAGGTACCGTTTCGAAGATATTTGCATTAAAATTTTTTAGTGCACCCTGACCAATTACTATTAATTGGAAAGAAAATTTTTTCTCAAAGTAACCTATGAGAAAACAAATGAAATTTAGAGATGCAGTTGCCATGGAACAGAAAATGTTTCATTTTTGAGTTTATCGTAGGTTTGTGTTTTCATTGCTGTTGATTTCTTTCGACACCGACATTTTCTAGGGCCAATGTTATTTTAATTAAAGTTAAAGAACAATCCAATTGTTGTATTTATTATTCCCAATTACCATTACTAGAACATTAATTATCATGTAAAAGTTAATTGGTAAGAAGTAACAAAATATTATTTGCTCGCCTGAGCTAAGGCACTAAACAATTTAAATGTAAATATCTTCGAAACGGTAACTTAAAACCTTAAATAGACCGAGTCGCAAGAAAGTTATGACCTAATAAATGTGTAAAAAATGCTGCAGACAGCGCCTCCTACATTGTACATTAAAATTTCAGCAAAAAATGAGTTTCTCGTCCTAAAAAACCATAATTGCCAAATTTTGTAAAAAAACGTTGGTTTCTGTCAAAGTTATTAAAGAGAAACAAAAATGAAATTTTAACTTTAAGACCCTGTATCTCAGTTAATATCAACTTTGGGATATAGCTAAGTATAATCAAATCCTAATATTTTTACGTAAGAAGTCTGTGGTTTTTCCATGTCCCATTAATTAGCGGACACCCTGTATATTATTTCACTTCTCTCCGAAACGGTAATTCTGGGCGACCTCAACTTAGTATAACTTTTTTAGGTAATAAATATGAGGAAAGTATTATTTTCATTAAAAACTTAAATACAATGAGACACAAAAAAGTTATGACCTAATAAATGTGCAAATAATGTCGCAGACAGCCCCCCTATATTGTACATTAAAATTTCATAAAATATCAATTTATCGTCCTAAAAAAACATAATTGACAAAATTTTGTAAAAAAAAAGTTATTAGAGAAAAACAAAAAGAAGTTTAAACTTTAACACCCTGTATCTCAGTTAATATCAACTTTCGGATATAGGTAAGTAATAAAATCCTAATATTTTTATGTAAGGAGTCTGTGGTTTTTCCACATACCATTAATTAGCGGACACCATGTAAATTACGACGTGTTTTTTTTTATTTGTGTGATATGCTATGTCATTTTACCTCAAGTAAATATGTCATTTTGTTGTAGTACCTGCCTAAAATGACACAATAGCATGTCTTTGTTTATTATTGACATATCCACCACAGGAACTTAACTATTATAGTAGAATGATCGAGGAATACCTTAACCTAACTAAGGTTCCAAATCGCCCAATTTGAAATATGACAAATTTAATCAAAACGTTGTAATTTTAGACCAACTTCCCCTGCTGTTACTTGGATGCAGTTCATAATTTAAATAATTGATCTGGAAACCAAGTACCAGTATGTGGTATGGTTAAAGATGATAAATATTTAAAACATTCGAAATAATAATTGGAATTACTTGATGAAGGATCTTTTTCCAAGTCAGTAAATATAGCTTCTTCTTACTGTTGCTGGTCTGCTGGGAACTTCGGTGCTACGTTTCAAACTCCCAATTTCGCCCAATTAATTAATTAATTTAGCCCGTTTCTTGCAAAATACAAACTGTAATAAAAGATCATTGAATTTAAACCTAAGCTACTATTTTAAATCCTATTTTTGAGATAAATAAAGTATTTTAGTTCATATATTATATTCTATTGTCTTTCCTTTAGCCAGATGATAAATATAATAACCCCTAAACGGATTATTCAACAAACATAACAGATAATTTTCAGGAAGATTAACTTTTATAATCCGTTGACAGATTTTCCCAGACACCGCTTTCCCGCCGCATAATTTTCCAGCTTTCCCTGCGCATTTTTAACGAGAGCTCCGCCTTGTGGGACGACTTTTCTTCCCACGATTTTCCGCTCTTTTCTTACGCTGAGCCACTGAAATTTTCGAAAAGAAATTTTGAGGGAATTTTAGTATTCTTTGAAAATTCTTTATTTTATATTATTTCTCAAGAGTAAACTTGACTAGCCTTGTCTTGCTATGAACAATGAGCCCTGTTTTACTTCATTAAATTAATATATAATTATCATCATTGACTATCGTTCTATATTATTTTGGTATGAGTACCTTAATATAATAATAATAATAAATGATTTTATTGTAAAGATTACAAGCTTAACCTAGATCTAAAGATTAATACAGACGCCATAAGTTGATATACTCTAACTGCAAAATATACGCATAAAATGCAGAATACAGCAAGCAGTCAAAGCATAATAAAAGAAAGGAATATAAAACAAAAAAAAAATAAGAAGAATTAAATAAGAAAATATAAAAAAAAATATAAAACAACAGAAAAATGGTAAATTAGTACAATTCATATTCTTTTTCCTACATAGAAAATGAACCCAATAGAATTATAAAGAGAGAAAAAAATAAATAAATAAATTTAAAATTTTTGAAACTTTCACACCCTTACAAAACACACTAAATTCCAAAGCAGAGCGATCGGATGAGTATCCCTACAAACTACATGATTCTATCTATCGAGGCTTTAAGTTGCCTCCTAAATTTGAAAACTGAACACAATTTTAATTCTGAATCAACTTTGTTATATAATTTCGCTATATTAAATGAGAAAGATCTTTGGAAATAATTTGTACGATAAACTGGTGGGGTAATAATGAGTTTATGACGCAGATCTAAATTATGCGAGTCATATCGAAAATTAATTTTGTTATAGAGATAGTGTGGGCACTTTTTACAAATAATTTTATTATATAAAGTGAGTGCATTCAACACCCGTCTTCTTCCAATTGAATACGACGAGCATCCTCACTCAAAAGACAAGGAACATATACAACATCTGCATAGTTAAAATGTGACAAGACCAGGGACTCGCACAACATCTTTTTCAGCGAAGCATTAAGTAGTTTTTTCTGACCATAAATTAATTTCAGATTGCCAAATGCTTTTTTAATACAACTGCTAATGTGCGAAGAGAATCTAAGGTCCTTATCTAACAATAAACCCACATTCATTGCAACGTCAGACAGCTTCAACTGAATGTTATTCACACAAATCTTAACACGATCCGCGTATAACTCTCTACAATGACCTTTTCTAAAAAATAAAACTTGAGACTTGCTGGGGTTCAGACTTAAACAATGGGCATGGAAAACATTAAATAGGATATCCAGGTCAGCATTTATTTTCCGGTTCATCAATGGCATCAGGTGAGAACGAAATATAGATCTGCGTGTCATCCGCATAGAAGTGAACTGAACAGTGTTTTAGGTGCGTATAAAATTGAGACGTATACAGAGAAAACAACAATGGACCAAGTATCGAGCCCTGCGGAACACCACAAGAGAGGCTTCTAGCTTCCGACCGAGAAAGTTCTTAATGCAGAAGTCAATACTCGCACATTTATTTTCTAATTTTATTATTTATGTACATTAAATCTGAGAAGCATAAAAGATTATATGATTGTTGTATCGCTCCAAAAACTGACAGAGTACGCTTCATTCTATCTAGGGCGACGAATAGCAGACCACACGACGAATCACTGTCGCCCATCACTACTTGGCTCGGCTTATTACTACTCGAACTTAATGATGTAAACATTTTTTCTCATCTAGAGGACATCATCCTTGTGGAACAACCTTTCTGAGGTATTGTTCCCCAATGAATATAACCTCCAACGATTCAAGACCAACATGAATCGTTTTTTTTTGCATACAAACCACTTCCAGGATGTTCCTCAGTGCTAGTATTTGATCGTAAAAAAATAAGACAGAGAAGTTTTTTTCGTAGCAAAAGCACATTGATTTGATAAGTTCAGATTTCGTACTGTGAGTAAGAGATTTTCATAAAAACAATGGCTGTTACGCAGAATTCATAAGGTAAGGTTTGATTTCTATGGTAAAGTTAAAGGCAAATATTTTCAACGTGGTTGTTCCATGATATATCTGAAAGTATTAGTGAAGTTACTGTTACTGTACTACAATCAGAGGTACCTATTTAAGTCGCACGTGATTTGTTCGTTATGGTGACTTGCACATCATTTAAAAATAACACGTTAAGGACGCATTTATGTTATGTACGGAATACATTGGCTCCTTGCAGTGCACCGGCACGTAAACATCATGTAAGTGTCTCATACGTAGCGAAATTTCCGTACTTAAAATATTAACGTATGATTTATAACCTAAAATTTTAATTAAATCAAATATGAAGTTTTCAGTTTTTGTGTCAAATAATTTCTTTCCCATGTAGTTTCTCAACGACGATCTGGACGTTTCCAATACCATTAAACAGCCGAAAAGAACTTCTTTCTCTTTTCCGTATAATTATGAGCTATTTTCCTTATATTTTTTTGTTCCATTTCGCAAAAAAAATACTGGTGGTCCAATGCTGCCACTGTTATTCGCTACTTCGTTAAGTTTCCAAAATTTGCAGCTGGTGCAAGTATTATATTTTATTTTAATTTTAATAGGACCGATTTCGACCTTGTGGACGGCTTCAGTATCTCTGTGTCAGGAATGTAGGAATTATTCGTTAGTTAAAAAGGGCAGTGCAAAAATCATCTAAGCTTCAAACACAGAGTTAACAACATTTGCAAATCTTAAAATTCTTCTCGAAAGGAGGGATTATACATAGTGGTCGAGTTCTTACTCACAAATTCGAAGAAACTTAAAAATACAAGTATTTACAACATCTATAAAATCTCAGAAACCCCTATGGGTGACAATTTAAAAACTTGAAATGGCCATATATTAGAAACGAAAAACTGAAGAAAAAAACGCAAAAAATAGTTTCTATAAAACGAAGAGGGAACAAAAACAAGCGTATTAGCTCACCCCTATCTGCAACCCCTTGGACAGGGTGATATAAACCCTTAAAATCTTAAATAAAAAGGGGGTCGAGTGATACATTATTTTGAAGCTCTTGAAAATGCTTTCCAATGGTACCATAGAAAGGTACATTTCAGGAAATTCTTCTCTGTTTATTAAGGAAAACAATAAATGAAAAGACAATTTTGAAATTTTTTATTATTAGTTAATTAAATGTTCAAAATGATTTCCGTTGTTTTGAAGACAATAATAAAGCCAATTTTCAAAAGGTTTCTCTGGATATAGCACGGCATTCCAGAACTATTCTATGCTGAAGTTGCTCTAGTGACTCAGGTTGCGTTTTAAAAACCACAGATTTTAGGTGACCCCACAAAAAGAAGTCAAGAGGTGTTAGGTTCGGGGATCTAGGTGGCCATTCAACAGGACCTCTTCTTCCAATCCACTGGTTGGGATAATTATCATCCAACCACTGCCTAACGGGAACTACATAATTCGGAGGTGCTCCATCCTGTTGAAAATGTAGTAAGCGTTCTTCTAAAGATAAATTTCCGAGTATATCCCTCTGATTTTCTAATTCTCGCACTATTAGTGGTTCGATAGACCTCTGTAGCATTTCAGCATACCTGTCGCCATTTAAATTTCCTTGTATAAATATTGGGCCGATAATACCATCTCCCAATATACCAGCCCAAACATAAATTTTCTGGGGGTACTGGGTATGCCCTTCTCTAAATACGTGGGGGTTCTCGTCATTCCAGTAACGACAGTTTTTTTTATTAATATGCCCATTTAAATAAAAGGTACACTCATCACTGAAGCAAATATTTTTAACTAGTCGAGGTTCTGCCGTAATTCTATCTGTCATTATTTCACAAAACTGTATTCTTCTGTCAGGGTCGTCGTCACCAAGTTCTTGCAGTATGTGCACTGTGCAGTTTATAGGGATAAAACTTATGAATTTAAATTACCTTTCTTATTGATTCACGAGATAATCCAGTTGCTACAGCTGCTTGACGAAATGATAAAGTTGAATTCATTGCAAACTGCCCCAGAATTTCAACAGAACCAGTTTCTTTAAATTTGGCTACTAGTTGGCGAACATACTCCGGGCTTACATTTTGACCTGGAAGCCTTTCGTTAAAACGTTGAGTTGTTCTTAAAAAACATTGATCCTGGGAACCATAAATGAAAACAATTTCTACCCGTTCAGCTGTGCTGTACACCATTGTTAAAGATAAGAAGTGCTGCTTTTCGTTTAAACTGAACCGAAAGTTAACTGTTCTTAAAATAATAATACTAGTAGAAGTTACCTTTAAGGTAAGTTCTGTGATAATAAAATGCGAATATTTATAAACAAATTTTTTTTGTCGACAAAAAAAAATAGCAAATAACCAAAACGAAATACCGAGGCTTAAACTGTTTAGAATTCTTAAGAGATATCTCTTAATATGCCAGGATATTGATAGCAATCATTTTGAACATTTAATTAACTAATAATAAAAAATTTCAAAATTGCCTTTTCATTTATTGTTTTCCTTAATAAACAGAGAAGAATTTCCTGAAATGTACCTTTCTATGGTACCATTGGAATGCATTTTTCAAGAGCTTCAAAATGATGTATCACTCGACCCCCTTTCTATTTAAGATTTTAAGGGTTTATCTCACCCTGTCCAAGGGGTTGCAGATAGGGGTGGGCTAATACGCTTGTTTTTGTTCCCCCTTCGTTTTATAGAAACTGTTTTTTGCGTTTTTTTCTTCAGTTTTTCGTTTCTAATATATGGCCATTTCAAGTTTTTAAATTGTCACCCTGTATATTATTTTTAATATATCCATATACCTAAACCTTCAGGTTTAATCAATATAGCTGGTTTAAATTTCCACTATATTGATATGAACTTGACATATTTCGCTGCACAGCTTGCTCAGAAGATAATCTCCATGAAGGAAATAATATGCAATAACAGTAGGTAATAGATAGGTAAACAAACATCTATAATGGTGGATTCTTGTTGGTATAATAAAATTTTCTTATTTGTTTTAATTTTAGTTTTTCTTTCTAACCCATAATATTATTTTGTATTAGTCATTGTTAATAGAATTATTTTAACAAATTAATTGAATCGGCCGATAATAGGTGGAAATCCATAACCATAGTATAATGGGATACAGAAAAATAAAGTTTAACTTGTAAATTTTCACTGTATTAAAAAAGAACATAACATGTCTCGCTATCACTGTAGCTTCGTCAGTTACAAACAAGTTAGACTTTGTTTTTCTGTATCCCATAATGTCATAGAATTATTTTCCCTGATAATTTTTTTTTGGTAGACTGTTATTATATTGTATTAACTGAAAGATTATCAAAATAAAACGAAAACGTCGCATATCATATAAAGACAATGACACTGTCACCATGCCATGAATAAACGCCAGCTTTAGTTACAGTTAACATAAAAGGCTTTCTAGCTGCTAATAAATTCGAACAACGCTGGAAGACAATTTTATTGTCGGCTTGTAGAAATTTTTTAATCATGATATTACCAGAAATGGTTGACTTATAATCAATGGTAAGTAACTCAAGAAGGGAAGCCACCTGAACCATTTTGAATGTATCAAAATCATTTCTATCAATGCCATTGATATCAGATTCAGAGCTGTCTTGCCAGTTAATTAATTGTTCTTTCAAATCTTCCTGCAATTCGAATGTATGGTCTAAATATTTTGAAGGAATTTAAACATCTTCAGTAATAAGCTTTCTACTTTGTAATTTTTAATTATTTTTACCTACAATGGCTGGAAAATAGCATGTGATAAATCAACTGAATCGACGATATGTTTTATGATTAAATGCATATTATTAACTTTCAAACCAAACAGTATTATCATTATTAGCAAAGGAAGTAAATTAAGATAAAAATCATATTAAGCTATACCTTACCTCTTCCACTCCTCCCAACAAACCTAAGATCATTAAATTTAGCTATTTGGTTCTTCATCACTGCCGACGAATTTCTCAACTCCGCACAATAGTTCTCGTCATTTCCGGCTTTCACAGTTACCACAGTCCCATCACCAATGTCGCCAAGAGCCACCACTTTAAAGGCCACCGGTAAAGTCTTGTTCGATCTCCAGTGAGGAGGTAAAACCGTACAAACAAATAACGGACTTCCGGTCCTTACTAATTCCCCTGGATGTTCTGAGAGGAAATCGTTCAGAGTTCTTTCCGCCAGTATGTCCGTGGTCATTTTGGTGTATGTGTCGTTGATAAGGCTGGAGCTTTCTGGGGAGGCTGCCGTTCCGGTTGATGGTGTTTGGGTGTTGGTTAGATGCATGGCGGACAAGGAATCGCTCCAGTCATCTAACATTCAGTGGTAAATAGTTCATCGAACGATCACTGAAACCGAATTAGTGGTTTTTGAATAGGCGAAGATGACACCATGGGAACTTTTCGTTTATTGTCATGATATTGACGGGTTAAACTGCCGGCACTTGTAAAAGGTATATTTATCGAAGATTGACAACTCACTCGATTAAAAAGGCATCACACGCCGGTTGAAAAATGCACGCGACAGTTCACGTTCCGGCGGTTGCCAGGCAACACATGTCAACACTTTTTCTGAATGAAAACTTTTTCAGGGGTGGGGTGCCCACACGGGGGCTAACGCACTCACATCATAAGCGCACACATCAGGTGTGTTTGTACACATGCTGTAGCGGCCTTTTAAATCCTTTTTTAATTACCCGATTGTTGCGCGCGAGGCGCTGCGAGGTTTCACTTTAGTACGGCCGAAGTTGGAGAATTAAAATTTAATACAAAAAACAGTTAATTAGTCGTTTGGTGAGTTAGTAAAAGTGATTGACGATATGGAGGGGTTTATTTGTGTCACTGAAGAGGATGTTCTCGCGGCATGTGTTTTGTTCAACTCGGGCCGAAACCAAAACTAAAGACTCTAACAGTGTGTTGTTGATTAACTAGGAAACACGCGTGCGGTGGCCTACGTTCTATCCAAAAATACCCATGAAAAGCGGCGGTTAGAGCAAGACGAAGCACCGAAGTCTTGTCGGGGCCACGTTTCCAAAAGCGGTAGCACTCGCGCGCTTGATAACCCTTTAGTTATCAGGGGAATACGATAGAGACGACCGTATCTCACTCGTTTACAAGGAAAAGAGATAAAATATCGTTAGATTAAAACAGAAGCTAACATAAAGGGGTACATGAGAGATAGAGAGCAAGTGCAGTGTATCGAATGCGGCGAGAGAGAGACCATCTTGTTTGCGGTTTCGGCGGGCCGGGCCTCGGCGTAATAAAGGACGGAAATATACAAATTGGCGCTAGTGGGATAGAGTCGTAGACCGTCGTGGTTTTTTGGCCGCAGATTGGCAGCGCAGGCGTCACGTTAGAAGGATAGAGATAGCTGCGGGCTGCCGGTAGTGTGCCGCCGATTGTCATATGTTTTGTCTTTGGCAACGTGGTGGCTGGATGCGGCCGGGACGCGATTATCCCCCGTGCCAGGAAATTCTTTCACGCGGTGAAGAGGTTGTCGTGATGTAATAGAGATTGTGTTCAGGATATTCCCTGGTTTAGCATGTTATATAAAATGGATAAAAGATCACTAAAAAAGGGCGAATTACGATGTGCCTTATTGTGAAATAGCATATTACAACGAATGTTGAAACTGGTATAAACTCCTGGACAAAATTAACGCAACATCATAAATTTCCTATATTTTTTATGCTATTTTGCGATTTGATGCGAGTTTATGATCCGATTTGAATGATTTTTTTTTGCATTGTAGGTTGGTTCCTTGACAATGTCATAGTTTTAGCTGTTTATGATAAAAATTTAATTTTTGATTTATACTGGGTGTACTAAAAATGCATGTTTTTTTCCGAAAATTCGCATCACCCTGTGGAGTATATTAGCAACCGAAACATATTGCAGTTGACATTAAACGGTAGGTCCATCTTTCCCCAACATTTTCTTTTTTGGTTCACTTCATTATCTCTGTTATTAAAGGAGATACATTCGTTTTCTTATTTTCCATTACCATTTTCTATAATGTATGTTATTTTTAAGAAGTCTTCTTTAGTTTAATAATAAAAAGTTCCTGTTTAGATTTAAAAATGTTTACTATAAGATTACCAACGAATTTTTCTATATATTTTGTTAACCATTTTGTTTGTTTTGCTATTTTTCATTAACAATTTCTATTATTATGTTATTTGTGAGAAGTTTTCTCGAGTTTATAGTAAATAAAAATTTTAAAATTATATCCTTTAATTTTTTAATATTTACAATCGGAGACCTAAACTACGCCGCTGGCTAGCCAGTTAAAACAAAACCCATGTCGCGAAGACTCCGCTAAGGGATTTGGCATACGTTTTTATATGCACCTTCTCGTTTATGTGCCTTTAAAAAAGACGTATGTCGTATTACCTGCTCAACGTCAAACTCGAACGTCGCCAATCGGATGGCGCGGCGCGTATAACGAAGGTCGGTTATCAAGGCGATATATTTCATATCAGGCGATATATTTCGGTTTTTCGCCTGAATTTATAACTAGAGTATTTCCGATCGAGCGAAAAACTGTTCGAATATACGAGTAGTTTTTTAACTCGGCCACACTACAGCGATACATTTCCGTCGGCGCCAAGCGAAGCGCGGGTATCGAGTGAAAGATAATAAGTGACGAGCGACGGTTTTCGCCTGAATAGATAACTCGAGCGGTTTTTTTAATAATCGAACGATGTCAGTTATCTCAATAGTAATCAAGCGGTTTTTCGCTCGAGCGATCACAACACTAATCTTATAAAAGTATAGAAGGAACAAATCTTGACTAACATGACTGGGGCTCACAATAAACCAGAAGGCTGCAGTGTAAGAAGCTTGGACTACACACCCGACCAGCCAATCAACCAATATTAACTTTTAATACAAAATACAAATACATCGTTCCAAGAAAATAATAAAAGTCATAAACTAACCTCAATATTTATAGCGATGGAGTTAGATATCATTAATTTGCCAATTATGATAGATTTGCGTCAAACAATATTGAAATTATTATTGAAACAAATATAATTCCATAAATCACGTTTACTTACCCTGTTGCTATATTATATTGTAGAAATTTAAAATATTATTTGTACTAATCTAATTTCTAGTTTACCCAAAAAGTTATTATGTTTATTGGGCTACCTAAAATTTTTCTGTTACCTATTTTTTATATTTATCTTAAAGAAATATAATTTTTTCAAATGTGTAGTATTGACCACCGACCACTCCAATTCACCCCACGGGTTACGAAAGTATGTTATTAATTTTTTTCATAATCTTTCATATTTTTTCCTCATTTTCGTAGGTGGTCCAAACGGACGAAGAGAACGAAAATCAGATAGAACCCTAATGAGAGCTTCTGAGCATGAAAATGACAAACGTACACCATCCAGTCATAAATATTCATTTAAACATACGCTACGTAATTATTTTGACAAATAGATACAATAAGCGACGTCCATAAATATCAGCAATGACCAAAGCGCTAGTTAGATTTAATCTACGACATTCCGCGTCCGGGGGCTTATATTAATTCTAAGACCCCTATTTTGCTGACCCCACAACATTAGCTTTCAGTTTCGGAATCCCATGAGCGCGTTTCTCAGCGCTCTCTCGCCTGTTGTTCTATCTTCTAATAATTTATTAGGCTGACCCACACGCTCTGCATATCTGGGAGGTTAATCAATTAAAAATACCTCTGCTTTATCTCCTTTCTAAGGAAATCGAGGAGCTAAATTTATTAGAAGGATAATCGATATAGTTAAAACCACTTGAGGGGTATTTAATAATGTTCTTAACGGTGGTAATAGAAAATTATTCACCGAGCAATGATCAGAGTTGTAATTTATGTGGATGAAATTTGCGACACGAGTGCCGTTAATCATTCGAGTAAATAGGAATCATTATCCCCAGTAGAATACCGTACTTTTTCTATGACTGCTTTATCAGAGACATACATGAATAAAATGGTTAGAGAGCTACGGCTTTTGGAAAATCTTATTAGAATAAGTACCATTGCGATCAAAAAATACGTACAAAAACTGCATTATAACTTCTTGATGAGGCGGACATGGTAAACCTATGGGCTGAGTTTGAATATATTTTGATGGGCCAATGTTTAATTAAATGCGATGACAAAACCACTAAATTCTCATAGTTCAGTTACAAACATCAGCAAATATAATTTTCACATTGACAAAACGGAAACTTGTATGACAATATTTTCATTCGTTACATAACATTATTCGTTATGTTCAGATTTAAGTCAATTTCTGGCAATAGCGTCATGATATTATTTGCTGGTGTTTGTTGTTATTACCTGAACTAAGAGAGTTTCGCACTTTTGCCATAACGTTTACGGAAAAAGTTAGAGAAAAGTAGGTTCTAGTAGAAGGAAGATCTCGACGAAGGATAAAGATACAAAGCTAGTCAAGAGAACGTCAAAACAGTCTTAAACGCCAAAGAAGATATCAATTTCCACGGATCATCTAGAATCTAGAACATCTAGACGTTGCTGAGAAGGATAGATACTATACATTATACAGCTGACGTGCTGCTAACAACATATTTTTGACTGAAACAAATAGAGAAGAGTAAAGTCTTGTAGAGAATATCTCAATTGGAAATATTTATTCCAATCGTGCAACAGCAGCAAAATTCATGTACACCCAGAAATATGAGCCCCTGTACTCATAGAAATAATCAAGGTGCAGGTTTCTCGATTAATATTTTGGGGCTAGAGTAGTGATAGGGGCCCAGGAGTTTTGCAAATTCTCAAGTCGACAAATTTAAATTTTTGTAAAATAATAAGAGGAGATATATTTACAATCTAATATATTTATTTAATATAAACATATAAAACATGTGGCATCTATGCAAAAACATCAATGAGGATTGGTTGTTATGTTAATAAAAAATATATTACACAAGATATGATACAGCGACAAAAACGTTCACTTTTTCCATTTGTGTTCTGTAGCATCATCCCTTTTTAAAAACCAACAGTAGTCGCCCAACATAGATGGGTTCCAGCGTCCCTGGTATCTTGTTTCAATCGTCCTGACGTCCTGGCGAACCTCTCTCCTTGTTCATCGCTTACTGCACCCTAATTTTCCGGGGAAAATTCAAATGTATGCAAAAAATGTATTTTTAGAGACATGCGTCACCCTAGTAATTTAGATTTTCAACATTTCATCTATGAGTCTTTTATAGCTTTCATCTTTCTTGTTGCCCAGAAATCCTTTCACTACACGTAAAAAACACGTCCAAGCTGCCAATTCCATTTCATTTAATTGTTCTTGAAAACGGAGATTATCTAGGAGCTTCCTTATCTGAGGTCCAATAAATATGCCTTCTTTTAATTTTGCATCACTTAGGTGAGGAAATATTTCTCTTAGGTACTGGACTGGAAACCACTACCTTCTTTGTCCATGGCTTTGACAAAGTTTTTCATTAGTCCAAGCTTAATATGGAGAGGCGGTAGCAGCACATTTTTACGGTTAACAAGGGGGGGATATTTAATGTTTGAAGTACCCGATACAAAAGAAGTTCTATGAGGCCAATCTTTTTTACTGTAATGTCCCACAGACACAAAAAACAGCAATAATTTGTAAAAACCCCTTGAAGTTCTAGCAATATACCTATCACTTTTAAATCTCCACAGATGTCCCACTGATACTGTTCATATTTAACACGATTTAATATGGTTGCTAACGGTTATATACGTTTCTATCATTGTCACTGAATGGGCTAAAATAATGGATAGTTTTTTGTTTCCATTATGAAGGAGGACTGCATTTAGGCTGTATTTCGACGAATCTATGAATAAACGCCAGTCGCTAGGATCATGTTCCATTTTACCCTCATTCATTCAGCAATATCACAACAGACGCATAGCGACCTTTACATTTAAAAAAAACTTGATAATGTTTCATTCCGTTTTCAGTAAAGTGAAACACTTGCTTTTTATCTAACAAGTTCCACTGTTGAAGTCTGGAACCAAGAAGTTCCGGTTTTTGCTTTGACAATCCTAGGTCACGCACCAAGTAATTTAATTCATTCTGAGTTATTAAGTGCGGTTCACTGGTAGTTGGTAAAAATGTTGGGTCACAACTGGTGTTCTCAGGAAGTTGTGGATCAGATTCGGATGAAGAATTAGAATCACCGAGAAACGCGATGTTCAGGTTTAAAGGCGCTATCGGTACGGGTAGTTCCTGGCAATGAGGAACAAGACAAATTTGGATACTCTATTTTGTCTCTATGCTTTTTTGAAATCCGTTCTGTTTTAGTTATGCAAAAGTAACAATCACTTAGACTTACATGGTCAGTAGGTTCTCTCCACACCATAGGAACAGCAAACGGCATAGAATTTTTCTTGCGATACATCCAGTGCACTAAATTTACCTGACAACTCACACAACAAACATGAGGAGCCCAACATTTATCTTGATCCCCAATTTGGCACTTAAAATATAAAAAATAGGTTTTTTGACTTCCTCAGATATAGATCTTGGGACTTTATAATATATCAAAATCGACTTAAACACTTGACTGTACTGTAACCGAGACCGAAACAAACTAAACTGCAGAAACAATAAAACTCTTAAAGGTTCGTACAATACTGTGAAAATAACCCCTCTGCGGTCTTGTTTGTACTTTCCGGTCCTAAGTCCTAAAGAGAAGCAGGTACTTGCAAATGAGACGTGTTAGGCCATTTCTGGGAAAAAGTGTTTTATAAACTTCCTAAATGAAACGCAATATAAGCATTCTCATCGATGTCACAAAAATTATGTCGACTTGTTATTTAAGGAACATTGACGATTGCTGCTTATCGAAATATTCTTCTTCTAGTCATGATTTATTATTATCCATCGCTGCACTACTCCCTTCGAAATATCAAATTCCCTCATCTTTTACTTTTAAACGTTATATATCATGAAAAGTATGAAATTTATTTGAGATATTTACGGAAAACTTAAACACAAATTTAACCCAAAACTTCCCGCCAACAATCCGAACATCAATATGCCAAAAATCTCTTCGAGCATAATTATACAAACAAAATGTGTGTTAACTTGAATATTTTACGAAATATATAACCCAAAACAAGGAGCTTTTACAAAAGCTTTAAACCGTTTGTCGGGCTCTTTTGAATGAGGGTCCAAACGCGAAAGTAAAGGGTAGATTTAACTGGCCACTGTCCAGGGGGTGAATATATGAAGCAAGGGTTGAAAAGAACAGTGAGTCGGGGGCCAAGGGATAAATATTTTAAAAAGTTTAAAAACTAGACTTCAATGAGATTAGAAGCTAAGAATATCATAAATATTATAAGCGAGTTTGTTGTTGCTGTTGCTAATTAAATTTACAGCCTAGATTCGTTCATCAGAATACTGCTCTCATGTATAGAGCTCTTCACCTAAGCATCCTCGTCAGCTACTGGATTCCATAGGAGCGCCATTCGTCTGATGATCGGAAACTAAAGGTCATTTTATTTACACTGTGTTCCCTAACTTCTCACGGGTTAAATATGAAAAAGCGAAAAGAATTTTGAGATTGGACATTTGATAGGAACAAAGGTTACTCTTACCGAGATACGCCAAATACATGATGTAATTAAAATGTCGTTTTTTCGAAAACGGTTAGGATTAATGAATAGATGAATGAAGAATATTTAATTTTTAGTCAATAGATAAAGGTATGTAAAAAATGTTGTTAAAAGTTCGTATCACACAGGAAGTTTAAAAAAGGGGACATGAGTGTCACAGCTACTTCGTCCCTGTAGCTGTGAGTAATTCATAACACTTTCTTGGATAGTAATTTGAAGGGTCTTACCTGCTATACATCATATTTAAAAAAAAATTAAATATACCTGGTGGTTCAATAATGTATACTCTCTCTTCTGGTATTCTTTCACTTGTTCTTTTCATATCTGGGAGATATCCTACAAGAACTGGAACATCCGCGAATGGACATATGTGAAACATCTCAACAATTGTATATTCAATAGAAGATAACGATAGAATGTTCAAAGCTCCATCGTGCAGATAATATACAGTTTGATTCTGAAGTTTAGAGATCCTTGCTTCATCTACGAAGGATGTCTCTGGCTCTCCTAATATTGCTTCATGCCTTTCCTTAATATCGGTTGCAGAATTTCTAATACGTCGAATTCGTGCATCCCAGTGTCGACATTTATTTTGTAAACTTTTTTGACCCAGCCCCATAAACAAAAGTCTAGTGGAGTGAGGTCAGGAGATCTAGGAAGCCAACTAATAGGACTACCGCGACCAATCTAAAACCCTGGAAAACTTTCATCCAAATGTTGCTTGACCTGATCAGTGAAACGTGCGGGAGCTCCATAGAGCTGATGTTTACAGGAACATTCTCTAATAGTAATCTATATAGTAATTCGTTTTGTAAAAAAATTAAGTACTGCTCTCCCGTGAGGCGATTCTCCATTTGGTCCAACATTTCAACCATTTAAAATAATGCTGACAACCTATGAAATGAAAATTGTATGAGTTCTCTTACATTATTTTCACGTATATAACTAGAGTTTGGTCCGGTACTCTTGAATCATCCTGTATACCTCATAGGTGTTGGTGTAATAAAGTTCGTCGGAACTCTTTTTTGATTGCAACGATAGGAACATGCTAAAATAATAGCGACTCTTGCAGCACTTCATTATTCAATTTTTGTTATTTGTCCAGAACAATCGTAACATAAATTTACACAAACATATTTTATCTAATATAATATTAGTTCTGATACGGTTTAATTGGCCAAATACGTACTTTATGAAAATAATATATTAATTAATTATTTTTAATATGAAATTAGGTACTTATCTTTTTTATAGTTTATACAAGTAGGTATTTATATTAAATGAAGATTACGCATTTTAGCTTATAAGAAGGTTCCATGGTGTAATGGTTAGCACTCTGGACTTTGAATCCAGCGATCCGAGTTCAAATCTCGGTGGAACCTGAAGAGTTTTTTTCTTATATTTTGTGTTATATCTTCTATAAATTTTAATACAGCTTCCATAAAGTAACGCCAATTTCCAGATATTCGAGTTTAAATTTCCAAGGAAACTAATTTTGTTCTACTACCATCACTGCTTAGTCTGTAGAGGTGTGTCAATTGTGAATGATTCGATCACAAAGATTCCTTACTAGTTAATAACAGTTAATCATTTATTTCAATCGTAATATTCAGTAATATCAATATCTCCAGGATCGAGATTGACAATGCCTACGGACTGAAGACTGAGAACTGAATAACACTCGGCACTCTCGAAGGAAATGAAATGTATGCATACTTTTGTGTATTGAACAAGGACTATATTCTGAAATAATCCCAACTAATACGCATTATAACTTGATATTCTGTCGTGTAATCGCATTCCCATGGAATTAAGAATTCTCTCTTAAATTATTTATTCAAAAAAGAATTATTTTTTAGGACCAACTTGAAAGAGCTGATGCCGCGCGCCGATGCCTTTAAAAAACAAAATGGACAGGTGCTGGCTGGATAGTACGGTGGACTGATCTACTGTAAAAATAAGGCCAACGGCAATGTATACAGATTTAAATATATTTTGAGTTATGCTTAAGAAAACTTAAAGAGAACATCTTGGTTCTAGAGTTATTGTTATTTAATTCGTAACGAGCGTTTAAAGACCATTACAGTTATTTATTATTTCAATTAGTGATTTGTGGATTCATTTTAAGTCATATACACTATAATATGTCCTAAAATGCTTTGTCTTCGATATACAGGGTGTTAAAGTTTTCTTCGTTTTTATCAAAAACCTTCAAACCAGTTTAAAATATCACACTAAATTTTGGTATAAACTACCTATTATGATATATAACTAAACATTTTTATACCTTCTTCTTCGAGTGCCTATTCTCTGTGGATGTTGGCTATCACGTTGGTCCAAATTACTTTATTCACTGCCGCTCTGAATAGAGCTGTTGATGTCATTCCGGTCCATGTTCGTAAATGGACAGCCTAAGTGATGACGTTAGAAACGTCAAATTATTGAAAACCTTTCCAAACAAAAAAAGATTGCATTGAATTTCCCATAAGAGATTTTTTATAGCATCGGTGTACGTTTATTAGTGATAAATATGCAACTTCTTGATATTATTTATATTTTAGATGTTATTATTGATCTATTTTCAATCGCACATTGAGGTAAGTGTTTTAGGTAGATTTTTAATCACAATCTGAACAAATTTGAGGTTATGTTATTGTTGTTTACTTTATTGTTTAGAGAGATTTAAATTGTTATTTTTCTGTAAAAAAAGCTTATTGTACTGTATTTATCAACATAAGGTATGCCGCCACCATATAGCTTGAAATATTTTTTATTATAGATTCGAAATCTGCAAAATGGTTGTGTTTTATAATGAGAAGTTCCTATATTTGCAAAGGAAGAAAAGAAAGCCTGGATATCACTTATAAGGTACCTTCTACTACATATATATGAACACAATGATTGGGTAAATCAATTATTATGTTAATGTTCGCTATTTAAAATATTTCCTTTTTTTTTAGAAAAGATAGGAAACCTTTACGGTTTGTGACGAAAACGTACTAGCTGACGAGGGTTTTTTAATAGAAGAGTTGCTACCTGAATGAGTCCATTTAAATATACCATCATTTTTTAGCACTCATCAATTTACAGAAGCTCGGGTTTATGAAATCCAGACAATTATGAAGGCAAGAATCCATGTCGAGAGAGCAAAACCGACCAAAATGCATTATTTTGCAACAAATACCACAACATTATATGTTCCAAATTTCAGTTATGTGTAGCACTTACTAACTTTCAGTATCCACTAATTAAAGAAGTAGAATAATATATTCATAAATATTGTATTTATTTTTTAAATTTTCAGTGGTTAATATTTAAACGTTATATTTTATTGCCAAGTAGTGTTTTATTTCTTTATAGGTATGAATATTTTCGTCCTCGAGAACAAAACTATATAGTGTTATAGTGTTTACTTGAGCTAATAGGTCAGACTCTAGTTTTCCATGCTGCCGGACGTAGCTGTCTTGGTTCACAAAACGGCACCCTCAAATCAAAATGTTGGGAGGGTTCCCTATCTTGTCTAAAAAAAGAAGCTAATTTGTAAAGCAGACATTAACAAATAATTCTTTTCATTATAATGTTTACAATCTGATATGAAACACAATCATTTATGCATGTTTTCAATCTATAATTTAAAAAAATATTCCAAGCTATAGGGTGGGTATACTCTATGTTGATAAATACAATGCAATAAGCTGTTTTTAACAGAAAAATAACAATTTAAATCTCCCTAAACGATAATGTAAACAATAATAACATAACCTCAAACTTGTTAAGATGGTGATTAAAAATCTTCAAAGAACACTTACGTTAATCTGTTTCTGAAAATGAATCAATAATAACACCTAATATACAAATAATATCAGGAAATTGCTTATTTATCCCTTATAAACTAGTACCGATGCTTTAAAAAATTTCTTATGGGATTTTCAATGTAATTTTAGTTTGTTTGGAAAGGTTTTTGAAACCACGCCTCTCGTGACGTCAGACTTAGGCTGTCCATTTCGCAGCCACGATATTCGTCTGTGTCCTACTGATCTTCCACCCTCTATTTTCCCTTGTAGGATGAGTTGAGGAAGGTGGTACTTTTCACCTCACATGATATCGCCGAAGTATTCCAATTTTCTACGTTTGACCCTTGGTAGGTATTTCAGTTGTCCACCGATGCGTTGCAATAGGGCATGGTTTGACACATGGTGTATCCATGTGATTCTGAATATGCGGCGATAGTACCACATCTCAAATGCATCTATGCGCCTACATGAAGCATCGGTAAGGGTCCACGATTCTGCTCCATGTAGGAGGGTTGAGAGTACATAGCATTTTAAAATTCTTATTCTGGTATGGTTGTTGAGAGATAGGTTGCATAGTATGCTACACATCTTGTTAAATACCTCTTTCTCTTGCTTTTTCGATTCGGCATCTTATTTCTCGAGAGTGATCCCAGTCCTTATTCAAGGTACAGCCCAGATATGTAACTGTCTCGGCCATTGTGACAGCTATATTGTTAGCGGTAAACTGTAGGTTGTCGATGACGTTTTTACTGATAATTAATATTTGTGTCTTCTTACAGTTTATCTTCATACCATATCTATTACACGCAGTCTCTACACGGTTTAGTATAAGTCTCTGAAGTCCTTCAGCAGTATCTGCTATAAGGACGGTATCATCAGCGTATCTTAGGTTATTTATTACTTCACCGTTTATTACAACTCCATCCTCCATGTTGCCCAATGCCTCTTCAAATAGATGTTCTGAATACACATTGAATAGAAGAGGCGAAAGTATACAACCCTGACGTACTCCTCTCCTTATGCTAAACTCCCCCGATGTTTCGCCTTCGATTCGAACAATGGCTTTTTGTTGCAAGTATAACTTTGATATTATATCTGTGTCTCTGTCGTCAATTCCTGACTCACATAGGATTGAGATGAGTTGGCATGTTGGACTTTGTCAAAGGTCTTTTCAAAATCTATGAAACATGCAATATTCACTTGCGGTCTTGTGTTTTTTATTAAATTATTTTGCATTCAACTACAGTGAAACCTCCCTAAGGCGGACACCTACGGGACCGTCTAAATGTGTCCGCCTAATAGAGGTGTCCGCCCATGGGAAATTTGTTATTAGGTAATATGTAAATGCAAAATTATTACTATGTATATGTATGTACAGATAAACATAACATAACAAAAATACACTAGTTTTAGTTAATTTGACATGTTTGCGTTTTATACTTGCAATCTAGAAAATGTAATTCCAAGTCTGATAACAATTCCATTGCTGTAGAGTCACCTCTATTCTTTACATACTATTATAATTCCTTTACCATACTAATGGCTTGTTGATAATTGGTGACATTTGATTGATTACTGCATTCAACTTCTTCATCAGATAGTGATGTGGTTTGGACTACATAATCGGTAGGAATGGGGTCACTATCATATTCTAATAGCATATTGCTATCAATGTTAATGAACTCGCCCAAATCATTGTTATCAAATTACAAACTTCCACAACATCAATATTCTCTTTCAGACTCAATACACGACATTTTTGTGCCATTGTTTATGATTTTAACCTTGAAACTCACAAATAAACGGCGGACTGCTGTCGGGGAATCACACATACTTTCATTGGGCGAAGGCCTTTCGCGCTTATTCGTCTCCCAAATACTTAAACAATTTCTTGTTCGTTTAAAAGAGGGTTTTCGCAATCTTTGTTTGAAAACAAACCTGTCCGCGTCCGGCCAAAGGTGAGTCCGCCCAAGAGAGGTTGATTTCATGGAATTTCATAGACCTAGTTCCGGACATGAAAAAATATCCGCTTAATAGAGATGTCCGCTTATTAGAGGTGTCCGTTAGGAGTGGTTTCACTGTATTTTCCAAACAAAATCATGCTCAAAATATTTTGGATAGTTTAATCGATTTAATTTATAGATCTTGTGATATAATATATGGTTAAACATTCCATTACGTGTTAGTTAAAATTCATAAAAGGAAATCTGCTATTGTTTCCTGTGCGTCACTGATGATAAAGAAGAAACAAACCTTGTTAGTGAAATTTCACACACACATTCCCGTAATTCAACCCGAAACTAAAAGCAAGTACAATAGGGCTGGAAACAAAGAAATTCCAGTTAGTGTCCGTTTTGTCCACATCAAATAAATTCAGCAATACAGAGACAGTTTCCAGAGTTCGGTAGTGTAGTCTCTTTTTGCAAGAGGTAAAATAGCTTTTGTTTCTCAATGGTATTAAGAAGAATATATGGTTATAATTTAAAATGTCGCAGTAACTATTTGTTAAATTGAAATAGGAGGTTTCAAAAAGGCTGAATAAATATGATATCGAATCTGATTTGCAAAAAAAATAGTCAATCAACATCAATGATGCCAAGTCTGTACCGAGGGTCCTAAATCTTCCTGTTTGAAACCGAAAAGTATAATATTAATTATATTGAATGTATTTCTCATCTGTAGGTATCTATACGTAAAAAGATTGTACCAAATATGTGTGTATTTTTAAAATTTTCTACTCTTAAAGTTATTTATAGTATCCCAACAAAATCTCCCACTCTCTTCTTACTCTACATTAACGACCTTCTAGTGAAAACTCAAAATCCGATATTTAGTTTTGCTGACGATAGCACACTTATCTCATCTTTCTCTTTGAATGCGCAAACATCGGCTGCCGACGTGCATCTTCGCAGACAGCATGAAGTATCACGCCTCAACAATGACCTGGAAGAAATTTTGGTTTGGGGTGACAGTAACCAAGTCGAATTTAACGCTAAAAAAACCCAGGCAGCAATTTTCTCTAAAAAGGTTAACATTACAGAACCGGAAATAGTCATGGCCGGACACGCAATCCCACTGGCTTCATCTATTAATTTGCTGGGCGTCAACCTGGGAGAAAATATGTCTTGGCATAACCACGTTGTTGCAATCGCAAAGATAGCTTTTCAGAAGCTTGGGGTACTCTTCCGAACCAGAAAGTTGTACACACCTCAACAACTTTTGACACTACAAAGCCCAGATTCGACCATCACTAGAATACTGCTCTCATGTCTGGAGCTCTGCACCCAAACATACTCTTCGGCTGCTGGATTCCATCGAAAGGAGGGCTATGCGTCTGATCGGAGACCACGAGCTGACGAAGAACCTCGACAGCCTAGAACAGTGGTGCGTAAACTATTTTCATTTGCGACCACTTATTTTGTGTAAAATTTGTCTCACGACCCCTGACTAGACAGCAGGCGTGAATTTCTTTGAATTTGGCGACCCCCAAAAATTTTTTCGCGACCCCTCCGAGGGTCGCGAGCCACAGTTTGCGCACCACTGGCCTAGAACATCGAAGACAGGTTGGGGATTTGACTCTCTTTTACAGATATTTTCATGGAAGGTGCTCTGCTGACCTTGCCCTCTTAATTCCGCCCAGAGCGACGATTAGCAGAAATACACGACGAACCACTGCCGCCCATCCATATGTGGTTAAGCTTAGTACTCATTATTTAAGAATTTTTTCATCTGGAGGGCTACATCTTTGTGGAACGACCTTCCCGAGGTCGTTTTTCCCAACGAATATAACCCCCAACGATTCAAAACCAACGTGAATCGCTTTTTGCGTACACGCATCACTCCCAGAGTGCCCTAAAGGATTTTTCCTATAGTGCTTGTGTTTGATCATAAAAAAAAATCAAATTCCAATGTTTTAGGGAAACCACCGTGGCAATGCTGCACGAACGTGCTACCGACTATACTACGTGTCTAACCCTGAAGTTTAGAACTTTAATTCATTTTTTCATGCGCGGTGTTGTTTGTGTTTATATGTGCGATTATCCATTTATGACTAATGCTAGATCGAAATTATCTAAACGCGGACCTTATAGTTAGAGAGACGGTGACAATAGGGGGTCCGTGAAGTGGAATAACAGTAATTTGTTTTTTCGTGGAGTTTAGGTCCCCCTCTACAACTTTTATATCTGATGAAATGCCGTAGAGCGTTGCTGAGAGGCGCTGTACCGCTTTAGATAGGAAATTCTCAATAATTTCAAAATTATATCGAGCCATGCCAAGGTCAACTATTGCATATACTTTTCCGAGCGTGTAAAAAAAAATGAAAAGAAAAATTATAAAGTTTCAAGTGACATGGGTCCAAGTGGGCTTAATCGATTTGTATTCACCTGGAGATGACTAATACACAATTTTCTGATGAAAAGAATATTGCGAAAGTGCAGCATACTTTCAAGCATATCGTGAAAAGGAAGACTATGAAAGTCGGTACGGACAATTGCTGACTGCATCTCTCTCTCGAAAAAATAGATTTAGAGAAAGTTTTACAATACCCGATTACTCCAGTCCCGCTTTCTTTCTGTCATACCTTCGTGTATCTCTGCGTAATGTTCTCAAAATTCCGCCTCGCTAGGTGCGATTCTTCTGAATTTTTTTTTTCCAGAATATTTGGGTGTCAAGGAATGTAATGTGACAATTTTCTGACATGTCACGATCGTTTTTCGAATTTCCTCCGATGAGATTTTTAAACAATTCTAATAATGAAATGGCGAGACCTTGAACGACAAAAAATTTTTTCCAGAAAGTTTCAACTTCAAATTCGCTTTTTTTCGCTCTTTTAAATTTTCATTTTTTTTACACGCTCGGAAAAGTATATGCAAGAGTTGACTTGTCAGAAAATGGGTTTCCCGTCACTTTGGGGTCACGCAGATGCTGTACATTCATTTTCAGACATAGCTCGATATAATTTTGAATTTATAGAGAATTTCCTATCTAAAGCGGTACAGAGCGCCTCTCAGCAACGCTCTACGGTATTTCATCAGATATAAAAGTTGTAGACGGGGACCTAAACTCCACGAAAAACCAAATTACTGATATTCCACTTCACGGACCCCCTATTGTAACCGTCTCTCTAAGAATTATTAAAGCGATGGCATTTTATATTGTAAATAAATGGTGTTTTATGAATGGAATGTTGTGTCTCTCCTTTTATATTATATTATATGTTCATGTTCAGAACTCTATACTATTTTCTATGTATTTATAATTTTTAAATGATTTTCTTACGAAATAAATTGCACTGCCAAAGCATTAAACTTAATTAGTTTTGACCCCTCGGTATAATATATTTTAGAATAAGCTGCAGTGAAGTCCACTTTCGCTGATTTAACCCTCCTGTAATTAAAACGACTGCCCTTAGGGTGGACATTATAGAAAAACGTAGATTTAAAGTCTTATTCACCCTAACTAATTTTAAAACCGAATTTATCGAGGCGGGGTAGGAGCAAAATTAATGACAATGACACAATTAAATCCAAATTAGGTAAAAGCATATCGGGCAAGTGAGAGTCGAGCTCGTGATATATGCAGATGACTTTCGCAAAATAAGTAAGATAATTTTTCAAAAAGTTTAGTATTCAATAAATTGTACAGGGTGTATAATATGGAAAACTATAGATAGGGGAATTTTGAAAATTGAAAAGCATGCTAAC
Organism: Barypeithes pellucidus; assembly: GCA_963991005.1. Lineage (NCBI taxonomy): Eukaryota > Metazoa > Arthropoda > Insecta > Coleoptera > Curculionidae > Barypeithes > Barypeithes pellucidus. Next base: position 27,738,010 of record OZ022561.1, on the reverse strand, counting down.
GTTGATGGCGACAACTCGGCTAAAATATCTTCAATATACTGTCACTTCTTCCGGTTAAACCTAACTTGCTTATTTCAACTGGTACATCCTATACAGGGTGTTCATTTGAAAACTTCCCACCACGGATTTATCGAAAACCACTGATTAAAAAAAAAACGCCGAGACACGTCAAAAGATTTGCCAAAGGGGGCAACTTTCTAACCAAATACTACTTCACCCCTTTTTACCCCTCTGGCCCCCGGGGTCATCCCATTAAAAATTTTAAATGACGAGGGGTAGCAAGTAATAGCTTGTTTGAAAGGTCTTTCAAAGTGCTTTATTTTGACGTTTGATTTTTTTAAATCGGTCGATTCGTTTTCGAGAAAATTAGAAAAAATTTTACCGCCTTCTTTTTATCGACACAGATAACTGTTTTTATTCTTATACCGTTTAGTTTTTTATATCTGTTTAGTTTTTTATAGTTGCTAAGGGAAAGAAACAATTTAATTTGCTGTCATTTACCTTTGTGACAATCTTGGGATAGTGGAAATTAATTTATTGATTCAGATTTTACTTCCAAAATGGTTTACACACTAGCGGAAAGAGTGGAAATGATTCTAATTTATGGTACCCAAAATCAATGTGCTCGGCAAACTGCCGTTACATTTAACGCCAGACATCCGGAAAAGATAACTTCGCATAGGTATGTTTTGGACCTTGTTACTAAATTTATTCAAACTGGATCTGTTGCAAATAAAAAACGTAATCATCGTAGAGTTTTGGATGAAGCCGCTCAAGTTGAAGTTTTGGGTCATTTTGCCATAAATCCTAATACTTCATTACGCAAAATTGTTGATGCTACTGGTATTTAATTAGGCTCTGTACACACAGTTACTAAATTACATAAATTTCATCCATTCAAAATGAAAATACTGCAAGAGTTAGCCGAAGATGATTTCGATAGGTGAGTTGAGTTTTGTGAACAAATGACTGCAGCGATTAATGGTAATACCATTCATGTAAAGAATATCTGCTTCAGTGATGAATTCACATTTTATCTAAATGGATTTGTTAATAAGCATAACTACAGGTATTGGAGCAATGAAAATCCTCATGCTTTTGTAGAAGGGCATACTCAGTACCCCCAAAAAATTAATGTATGGGCAGGCAACAAAGTAATTGGGCCATTGTTTATTAATGGGAATTTAAATGGAGGCATTTGTTTAGATATGTTGGAAAATACCATCAATCCGCTTATCACTGAAACCATTGAAAACCAAATCGAAGACGTTGGAAACCCTATACTTGATGAGGCTGAAATATATTTCCAGCAAGACGGCGCTCCTCCTCACTATGTTCTTCCGGTTTGGCAATGGCTAGACGACGAGTTTCCAGATAAATGGATAGGGCGAAGAGGGCCTATAGAATGGCCTGCTAGATTCCCTCACTTGACGCCCTTAGACTTTTTTCTATGGGGCCATTTGAAAACTATTGTGTTCACTCCCCAACCTAACAGTTTGGATGAATTTCGTCAACGCATCACCGAAAGCTGCCATGATCTCCCACAACATGTTTTTGAAAATGTCCGTCAGGAATTTGAAAATCGCCAATCATTGTTTGGCCAATAACGGGCAACATTTTGAACACTTATTGAAATAAAAAGTGATATTTTCGTGTGCTTTTTTTCAATCTAAACAAATTAAGATAAATAAAGATTTTTCCAATTTTCTCGAAAACGAATCGACCGATTTTAAAAAAATCAAACTTCAAAATAAAGCACTTTGAAAGACCTTTCAAACAAGCTATTACTTGCTACCCCTTGTCATTTAAAAATTTTAAGGGGATGACCCCGGGGGCCAGAGGGTTAAAGGGGGTGAACTAGTTTTTGGTTAGAAAGTTGCCCCCTTTGGCAAATCTTTTGACGTGTCTCGGCGTTTTTTCTTTTAATCAGTGGTTTTCGATAAATCCGTGGTGGGAAGTTTTCAAATGAACACCCTGTATATTATTATATTTTTGGATTCTATGCAATTTTTCATCATAGTATTTAAAATGATTTATTAATTGTTATTATAAAGCAGCCTTTATTATTTAATTTAGGTAGTTCTTGCTTGCAAGGACCTTTAATAGTTATAATATTTGATAATTTTTAATGAACTGTTTTTCAAATGAAAACCCCAAATTTTATACTTATTTTCTATTTAGCATTAAAAATAAGGTTATCTATTCCGAAAAAATTGTAGTTTTCAAAATATTGCCTATTTCATATTCGATTTTGCTGCGGATTTTATGTTCAGTTACTCCCAGTTGTCACTTACATCTGGAAATTATTAAGAATCATGCCGAAGCGCTTAAATTATATGAGCGAAGATTATTTAAACTTATTTATTATTTATGGAGAATGTGATAAGTAGGTAATATCAAGAACATATCATACATTCCTATAGTGCTCCATTTAAAATAAGCAAGTTGACATCCATTTCCGGTATAACCGGAAGTGCCAATATTCTGAAAATATTTAAGCTGAGATGCCCCCATCAACATTAGCATAGTGTCCAATTTTCAAAATTTTCCTATCTACATATAGTTTCCATATACACGGTGTTCAAGATAATGGGAATCTTGTTAATGGTAACAGATACAACTTTATTCGGGGAAAAAGTATCACAATCAAAGCACTAACATAATGCCACACAAAAACGGCCCTGATTTTATAATATCAAACTTTAAGACCGTTTTTATTCTAAATTCAATGATGTACCACACATTAACTTCTAATTGCGTTTCGAGTTTTTTAACCATCTTCATGAAATTTTCAGGATACGGACCTGTATTTTCGTTAATTTTATAAAAACAGTTCAATGCTGTAGGTACTAAAATAAATATTTTAAAAATTATTTCATAATAACTACATAATAATCATGAAAAATATTAACAATAACAAGACAGTAAGTATGAAAAAATAAACAACAAATAGGTACATCGGTAAAATACATTAATTAAACTAAAACTAACAGTAGATTATTAGAAATTAATTTTCCAAAAAGTGTTCCAAAGAATTTTAGTCAGTCTCCAAACAAATAGCATCTTAAAATTTGTAAAATTTAAAACATTCATAAGATTTGAAAAGCTTCCAAACTTTCCTAGTCATCTATGGTCTGTGGAGACTGACGGAAACCATTTCGAAAACCTTTTGGAAAATTAATTCCTAATAACCTACTACTACTACCTAAGTTTACTTTAATTAATGATTTTCTGTCGATGTATCATCGTGCCGATAAAAAACTACAAACTCACTCAGTTGGAATCATATGGAAAACTTTTTTATTATTGGTTTTATGAAAAAAAGTTATTCTTCATAAAAAGTTTTGCATGGTCTAAAACTCGAAAAGAAAACCTTCAGTTATCAAAATTTCCCAGTCATTACGAATTTTGCTCACGAGTAAAGTACCTTTATTTTTGATAATACAGAAGAATATAATGAAGAAAAGGTATTTTGAATTAAAAGTTATATTCAAATATGCAATTACAGTTATTTAGCCTGAAAATTTAGGTTTTGTGATTATTTACTTAATCATTCCGTAATTAAAAATTAAAACAATTTCTATTTTTTCTTCACAACTTAGTAAAGCTGCCATTTCTAATGTATTTTATAAATACCAACGCACTATGACATTCCGTGTCAAATATTTTTTTCAGTGCATCCTAGATTACGGTAAACTGTATCAAGCCAGAATAATTAATACGGAATGATTAGTAAATAATCACAAAACCTAAATTTTCATGCTAAATAACTGTAATTGCATATTTGAATATATCTTTTAATTCCAAATAACTTTTCTTCATAACATTCTTCTGTATTGTCAAAAATAAAGGTACTTTACACTTGAGCAAATTTCGTAAATTCTGATATACCTCGTATATGACCGGGAAATTTTGATAACTGAAGATTACATTTTGGGTTTTAGACCATAAAGAACTTTTTATGAAGAATAACTTTTTTTCATAAAACCAATAATAAAAAAGTTTTCCATATGGTTCCCAACTTAAGTAGACACACTGTGTAGCAGCTTCGGATCCGCTATATTAGAATTTTTAATCGATTGGCTTAGCTTCGATTAAGAGAAATATTTTTGAAGAAACAATATTCGACTATGCACCGCCTCGAATGTCAAATTTACTTTAGACTTTAAAAATACGTACCAAATTTGAGAAAAAATAAAAAAAACATACTGTCTTTTCCGCTAACGAAATAAAAGATTATTGATGTATAATTTTGACAATGGGTGACAACCACGCATGCTAAAAAGGCCGCTATGTTTAGGACGAACCACATAATATGGGACGAACGCCGATGCAATAGCAACTATCAAATTTAAGAAAAAATAGAAAATACATACGAACTACCTATACCTTTTCTGCGAACGAACTAAAAGTTTTTTGATGTGTTATTAAGTTATCAAATTCCAGGGGGGGGGGCAACCGCCCCCCTTGTCCCTTATAAACGACGCCCATGCCCACTACCCACTCTTGCCATGAGTTCCCCTAAGGCTTATCGGAAAAGGAATTTATCAGAAAAATAATAAAAGAATAGTCACAATTCTAACGCAAGAGTCCAGATGTCCCTAAAGGGAATTTGTGGCAGACCCGTAATGTGACGCTTTACTTTACCTCTTACGCAAACACAGGCTTCGGCACGTGTTAAAAATTAACACGTATGTGTCACGTTCGCGTTACATTGTTTGTAGTGAAGAGGCTGTGTAAACTTTGATGACCGACATGGTTTTCTATTTTCTATGTATCTTTTAGGGATGCGTTCAAATTGACGTGAACATATGTAAGTGCGCTTTATTTATTAACAAATGTTTCTTTATTCTCTGTATTATTTATATTTATTTAAAGGGTTATTCCAAAAACTTAATAATATACGGAATGTTCTCTCGTGTGATATGTGCAATTTGACCTTTCGCAAAATAAGTAAGATAATTTTTCAAGAAGTTTAGTATTCAATAGACTATGCAGGGTGTCCCAGCGGGAAACGATTTGATCTATACAGAGAACTACTGAATATATGTTTCTGAAACTTTGGGGATTTAGGTTAATCGATATGCTCTCTTGAACTAAAATATTCACATGTTTTTGTAATTTCCGGATATACAGGAAGTAGCTGCCAACTTTGTTTTTTTAAATACAAGATGGCAATTTTAATAACATTTTTCGATTAAGCGTTAAATACTACGCACATTTTATAGAACATGTTTTTGAGATATATGGACTTTTTGTAATTATTTGGGCAAATGCATGACGATGAAATAATCCATATAATTTTTTTACCTTAGCTCTTGGACTAAACATTTTTTCTCTCCGAATAGCTAGAAGATGATCAAGTCTCAGAAATATTTCAAATTTGGCAGAAAATATACAGGGTGGTCACAATTCAAGCTTCATTGTGAAATAAGTCAACCATTAAAAACTTTCTTATTTTAAATGGAACACCCTGTATATTTTTGTTTAATTTGATGGCAAGTTAGTTCTTCTTTATAAATAGTATTTACTGTCCTATACGTATATCAAAGCGTTTTCTCAAAAAATCCAATTTTATTCCGAAAATACTATTTGTCCAAGTGTGCTATGAAAACAATTGTGCTTAGGGGCTGTATACTGATGTACTGAAGAGATACTTAATTGAAAGGGTGAGGGGCATTTCAATCTCTCACTGCATAAGAAATTAGGAATGCTACAAGAAATAGTATGATGAAAAATGCTTGGAAGTAAATGACAATCATTTCGAACATATTTTAAAAATATAATCAAAAGATATTAGGTATAATTTTCAAACACATTTTTAATTAAAGAATTTAAAGTTTATAAACTTTTTCTTACTATTTTTGAAAAAAATAATATTTAAACCATTAAATTTAAAACAATTTAAAACAATCAACTGCATTTTATTTATAAATTCAATTAAGAAACGCTTTAGAACGTTGTATTTTCAAGCATTAATCACATTCCTCCATATATACATCAGTATACTAAGTACAATTGTTTTCATATCACACTTGAACAAATAGTATTTTCGGAATCAAATTGGATTTTGACACGCTTTGATATATGTATAGGACAGTAAATACTATTTATAAAGAACAACTAATTTGCCATCAAATTAAACAAAAATATGCAGGGTGTTCCATTTAAAATAAGAAAGTTTTTAATGGTTGACTTCTTTCATAATGAAGCTTGAATTGTGATCACCCTGTACATTTTCTGCCGAATTTGAAATATTTTTGAGACTTGATCATCTTCTGTCCAAGAGCTAAGGTAAAAAAATTATATGGATTTTTTCATCGTCGTGCATTTGCCAAATAATTACAAAAAGTCCAAATATCTCAAAAACTAACAGAGTCTGACACAAACGTGTTCTATAAAAATGTGCTTAGTAATTAACGCTTAATCGAAAAATGTAATAAAAATTCCCATGTTGTATTTAAAAAACGAAAGTTTTTTTTGAAAGTCCCTGTATTTATTTTTGATTTCTTTGCGGCATATTATTGGTAATATAATTACCAATATAATTATTAATTTAACCGACTTTCAATCTCTTACCGTTTCTGAAATCCCAATGGTGAAGGCAGAATTTGTAACACCCTGTATAGCTTGAAGTTAAAACTATTTACTGCAAGAATATTCGTACAACCTTTTTAATAAAATAAATGTTTGTTGGGTATTTCCTGTTAATGGTAATAGTATTATTCATAGAAAATCTCACGATGTTATAAATAATAAATGTATTAATTAAGACTTCAAAGTTACAAATGAATTATCCTAAAACAAATATCGTAGCTACGACCACCCATAGAAACACAAAACATAAGGAAGTAAGGATACTAACAACATCAAACGGAAGTCATCTGGTACTAATAAGTTACGGAGGTTTTAATCCTGGTTTGTTTGTTAAGAAATCAAAAGTTTGATGGGAAAACAAAGAAGAGAAATTTATGAGTGGCCACACAGTCTCTAGATCCATCATTTCTTTTAAATTAAATAACTTTTTAATACGAGGGTATGTCTACTAGAAAAATTTTCTCTAAAACAATGAGATATTTTTATTTCAAGATTTTTTTTTTGAGAATTTCATTCGCCAGGCAAAATGAAATTTTGGAGCTTTCTAACCATGCATGATGACATATCTTTTATTAACATTCTGGTATGTAAATATCATCGAAAAATTGTGATTTATGATGGATGGCCTATATCAGATGTTTATGAAGAACTAGTCAACGGACCATTTTGAAAATTTAGTAGCTTATACAGGGTGTCCATTTAGTGTGCAATTCTTCGATATCTCGTACGTATAATATATTCGATCGAGGAAAACTTTAAATATAATAATTAGGAGACTATTAAAGATGTATATTTAAAAAATATTTTTAAATATACAGTGTGTTTCATAAAAACCGGACCATTAAAATTTAAATATTTTTAAATAGAATACCCTATATTTTGTAATTGATATTAGTGTTCCTCTATATTGTCTATGTAATCTCAATTATTTTTTTTCAATCTGTTGCAGTGTTGCCAAGATAATAATTATTTTCTTATTTTTTTTTTGCTTTCGGTCCCAATAAATATATTACAGTTTATTACTTTTAATTTGATAATTATTTTTTGCTGATAGTTGCAACTAGGTTATATGAGTGCTATTTATATTATTTTAAGAGATTTTTTATACAGGGTCTTTTAATTTTACTTCCAGAATTCCGTAAGTTTGGATTAAATTTACTCAAAAGTTTCAAATGGAACATCCTGTACATTTTATCAAGAATTAAGATTTCTATTAAGTCCCCTTATAACTTTTAAATATTTTAATTAGTATCTGCGGCGTTGCCAAATCGTAAGTAATGATTTTCTCAAAATTTCCGTTATTTATTTTTTATTTGTTATTTTTATTGTAAGTGTGATACCCTGTATTTATCTTCTACGCTTTATAACAGAACATACACCGTGTCCAAGATAAGGAGGGCAAGTACAGGGATCTCGGAAACCATGAGAAATACGAAGTCGGTTAAATGGAGGTCAAATTGCGCATTTACGTGCCTAATAATATGCCGTCTAGAAACTTTTAAAATTCCTAGTAGTTCCGGAGATATCCGGAAAAATCCGAAATTCTGAAAAATCGTTTTATTGTTTTCCTGGGTTTTTTTGAGATCGAATTCTAAGTAAATTGAACTTTTGGATTGCCACTTTTTCCGCTCTATCTAGCAGCGTTAATTGTTTTGTAATCCGACGAGTCGTCTTCGAAGGGCCATTATCAACTTTATTTTTTTAAATACGGTCCTGTTTTCCTGATATTGGACTTTGAGAGCTTTTTCTCCCTAATGCAACGATGTATGACATATTGCGGTTTAATGACGTTTCGAGGGTTTTTTGAACAACATCAGGAAACGGTCCTGTATTTCGCCTAATTGTTTGAGCATCTTCTTAAACATTATCCAAAATAATTCCTACCACTTTAAACATTTTTATTAAAATTTGTTTAAATTTTGTAAACATTTATAAAGATAATTTACTGTCTGTTGATATTTTTTTACTGGAAGGTTATTATTACAGTTATTACAGTTACAATTTTATTCAAAACCTGTTCCTAGCCTTAACACACAGACATAAAATGACTGACATTTTTAATAATTTATTTATTTTATTTTTTAATTTATCAGTTTAAATATAGGGGGAAGTAGGGGAATCCCAGTCAGGTGGGGAATTCCGGTCACTTGAAATGATACAGTGTAAATCTACTCAGTTTGTTCAGCATCGTGTTACCATCTAACAATCAACGTCCAAAGTTAAATGCATGTGGTTTCGCTATGATCATGCCATTGTAATGGCCACAATTAAATCTCGACGTGTTTGCTCTCTTTTGGAATAACTTTCAGGTGAATCGAAGCAAACATAAGTACAAAAATAATTAATTTTTTTGCGTTTGTAGCTGAGCAAGAGGTTTAATTTTAGGATTAGGTTTTTTATTGCAAGGAGCTTTGGGGTAATGCCGGTCAAAACATTGGGACCATACCAGTTATGTTTTATTTGCGAAGAATACGGAAAATGGGGTGAGCTTTGGTATCGCTGTACGATGTGTGGCCATTGGATTCATTAATTATGCAGTGGGTGGGACAGTCCTGAAAACTATAAATGTGATATTTGTTTGTTACTGTTCCCTTCCTTGCCTATTTTTTTCAGCTTATTATCATTTAGATGAACTTAGTAAAAGGCATAATGATATATTGCTTTATGTATGTTCTATATTTCTTCCTTATTTTCAAAAAAAAATCCTAAAGTAATTTTTTGCTATACGACGTGTCCAAGATAAGGAGGGCCAGTACAGGGATCTCGGAAACCGTAAGAGATATGAAGGCGGTTAAATGGAGGCGTGTCTAATAATATGCCGTTTAGAAAGTGTTAAAATTCCGAGTAGTTCCGGAAAAAAACGAAATTCTGAAAAATCGTTTTATTGTTTTCCTGGGGTTTTTTTGAGAATTTTAAAGTAAATTGCACTTTTACATTGCTACTTTTACATTATCTTCTTTTTTAAATACGATCCTGTTTTTCGGTTTTCGGATATTAGAATTTGAGAGCTTTTTTTTTTTTTTTTTTTTTTTTTTTTTTTTTTTTTTTTTTTTTTTTTTTTTTATTAACGGGTTACAACCCATTTCGGAAAATTTAAGTACAAAGACTTAAAAACTAACAAAAATTAAAATTAAAATTTTAAAATTAAAAATTACAAGAGTAATATAATACAATCAAAAACATTACAAAAAAATTCCAAAAACCTGACATTCAAAAACTAACTTAACATTCAACACACATAAAACACATCTCAGCCTATAATTATAGGAGTAGTACAGTTTAGTCTCAGATGTCTTTGAAATTCAGAATAGGAAACGCCAGCAAACTCCAGGCCACACTTTTTTTTTCTTCCGAATGCAACGATGTATGACACATTGTGGTTTATTGACATTTCGAGGGTTTTTTGAACAACATCAGGAAATTTTGGGATACGGTCCTGTATTTCTCCCAATTTTATAAATAATATCTCATAAGTAAACTCTAAATTGTTTACTTATGTTGGACTAGTTCAATAAATAACAAATAATTTAATAATAAACCACAAATAAGTGAACAAAAATCATTCCAAAACAGTAATAAAACGAACAACGAAAAAAGTAGGGAACTACATAATCAGGTGTTCAAAATGATTTCCGTTAATCTCTAAGCACAAATAAAATCTTCTAACTGCCACATAACGTTTTTTGAGATAAAATAAAACATGCGGTAGAATATTAAACTTTTCAGCATTTGTAAAATTATGTTCCATATTTTCTGAAAAATAGAAAACCTTTTAAAACGCTCTCAAACGAACACAATGGGAATGTCAAGTGTAACAAATCACACGTCAACATCTTAATTTTTTTGTTTCAAGCGCCTACATTTCTTTTAAATCCCGAATCAACAGAAGTTTGAAATAATGTTTCTGTATTTTGTTCACTTATTTGTGGTTTATTATTAAATTATTTGTTATTTATTGAACCAGTTCAACATAAGTAAAAATTTAGAACTTACTTGTGAGATATTATTTATAAAATTAGGAAAAATACAGGACCGTATCCCAAAATTTCCTGATGTTGTTCCAAAAACCCTCGAAACGTCATTAAACCACAATGTGTCATACATCGTTGCATTCGGAAGAAAAAAGCTATCAAATTCCAATATCAGAAAAACAGGATCGTATTTAAAAAAAGAAAGTTGATAATGGCCCTTCGAAGACGACTCGTCGGATTACAAAACAATTAACGCTGTTAGATAGAGCGGAAAAAATGGCAATGTAAAAGTGCAATTTACTTTAGAATTCGATCTCAAAAACCAGGAAAACAATAAACCGATTTCGGTGTTTTCCGGATATCTCCGGAACTACTCTGAATTTTAAAACTTACCTCCATTTAACCGACTTCGTATCTCTTACGGTTTCCGAGATCCCTGTACTGGCCCTTCTTATCTTAGACACGTTGTATACAAAGCATTCAAAATTACCTGACTGGAATTACCCGCAGGGGGGGAATAATGGTCAATGACACTTCATTTCTCTGGTCCCCTGCCAAAAATGCCATATACAGTCTTGTAAAAAAATGTAGAACTTTAATCAGTTTTAAAAGGATTCAATAAGGCAAGCTGGTTTTCTATATGTAATATGTATTTTGTAGGTTTGAATACGCAATATCTTATTTGTCTCCTTATGAGTATTTTTTCATAGGTGATTTATGATTTTAAATAAGTTTGTTTTTCCTCATATACATACATATAGTTTCATAACATGGCAAGAAAAAACATACTGAAATTTATTATGCCTATACAAGTTATTCCTACTAGACATTCCTAATTTTATTGACAATTTTCGAATGACGTCACAACGCGGCAGCCATTTTGCCTGAGGGACAAACCCGGCAAACAAACCCAAACTAGGTTAGGTGTTGTGTTTCTGTATTTTCGAGATCGTTTAAGTGACTTTATCATAAGATAATAAACTGCTAATGCCGTCATTTTGTGCAGTAGTGCCGTGTGGGATAAGAGGAAATAGAGACAATGTAAGGCGTTTTAGAATATACCTGCTGCTATGAAAAATGCTGGTAACCGCCCAAATGCTTTATCTAAACACAGGCAAGGGATGTGGACCAATTAATTATCTATTATCAAAGGGGACCATTAAGTGAATCCCAAATGATGCATGGATGTGTTTGCTCTAGACATTTCAAAACTGGTAATAAAATATAAAGATGACATCAGGGAATGAAATTCTAAAAAACGAAAAAGCGATTGGATGAGGTAGGACAAGTAGATATACGGATGAAAACCATACCTACATTATGTTTACTCGCTTTACTGATAATAATATAATTATTTTAGATGAACAGACATGCGTGAAAGAGATTGGGAAAGAAGATTTGAATTTTGACGAAGAACCTATTTATGTTTATTTTTAAAAAATATCACTGTTCTAGGTGGAATACCTTGTATGTGCCCTGAATAACACTTGTGGCTGTATAACGAAAAAAACTTTTCAGTATATTGCACACGAGATGTGCGCCTGAGGGATTGCAAAGCATCTCTTTTGGCGGTTGATGTACTTACGAGGTATTATATAGGCCAGTGATATTAAAAACATCTAATTTTACTAGTATGTTAACCTTAAATGCAAATATTACATTTTTGCAAGTTTTAATTTAAGCATTTAATTAATATTTGATGAATTAATTAATTATTTTCAAAATATTTATTGATTTATTTTTCTTTCTTTTTAGAATGGAAGATGACACATGAAATATATTTTATTGATATGATGATTTTTGGTTTTTATTAAATAAATTAGTTATGGAAAAGTTAACCAGTTCTTACTAATTTACACCATAGTTCCTCTTCTGTTTTTTAAAACTATTTAGCAATATCAAAAAAATCAGTAAAGGGCAAATCTACCAAAAATATACATTTAAGGGTAAGTATTATTCTAATTATCATTGTGTTTAATACTATTAAGACCTATACCAACTGTACAGACCTATAAAATGCCATACTACAATATATGTATTTTATACTATTAAGATGTGTACTGACTGTCAAGAACCAAGTACGAACCTATAAAATGCCATAATATGATACTATATTATTATGTGTTTTATACTATTAAGACGTGTACAGACTGTAGAGAACCACGTACAAACCTATAAAATGCCATACTACAATATATGTGTTTTATACTATTAAGACAGATAAAGACTTTTTAAGACCATGTATAAACCTATAAATGCCATAATATAATATATGTGTTTTATACTGTTAAGACATGTAAAGACTCTTAAGACCATGTACAATCCTATGAGGTGGTATATTACTGCTTATAAGTTTTATACTATCAAGACTGGTAAGGACTCATTAAAACTGATTGAATCCTATTAAACTACTTGAAATATTACATATTCAAAACTATTCAAGCTTGTAGGCGACGTTTTTGAAGAGTCATATACAGTCTTATATACCTATAAGAAATTGCTGTTTCACTATCCGAATAGAATCCTATAGATTTATAGGATTTTACTTGTATTAATACATATTCAATCTTATAGATCTATAAGTTTTTTTTTATAAGTTTCTATATGGCATTTTTGGCAGGGATCCTGACATCTCCTTTAAGGTCAATTATTTTAATTTGAATAGTGGATGAGTCAGGTTATCTTCTACTCTATTTACTTACATCAAAAGACTAATATTTTATCAATTATACATAATCTAGCTTAACTGACCGCCATTCCCCTATTCTCCCCTACATTTTGTTCAATAACTTAGTAGGAAAATGCAGTTTAAATTGAACAAGGACATTATTCTTATTGTAGCCTTTAAAAAGTTTAAGTACATTTTTGACCTAAAATAAATAGGGAAGCGAATATTTAACCACCTCGCAATTTATACGGGAAATCATGTGTCCTGATTGGACACACCACCCGGTTATAATGGCATAATAATTAAAGTTTTTTTAATTGCACAAGCGAAAACACATGAGAAATTGTCTTCAGTAATTTAGATGTACTCATAATGATATTTATTTGTTTGATAACATCAATACTAAATCCCATAGCTAATATTTTTTGTCTATTCTCTGAAAATAGAAACTCATCGTCATTCGCTAAATAGCGCATGTCTCCAAGCTTTTATATAAAACCACAGATAGCGGAAGTTGAATCAGAGGTTCCATGGTGTAATGGTTAGCACTCTGGACTTTGAATCCAGCGATCCGAGTTCAAATCTCGGTGGAACCTAACTTTTTTTATGTATTACCATGAAACAGTTAATTTTAAAATTTTTTGTAATTCCGTATACCTAGTAGGTATTTAGATAATTTTAGAATGAAGTTTTTAAAGTTAAAGAAATTTGAATTGACTTTTACAAGGATATTTTATGTTTCATAAATATTTTTTAAAATGTACTTTAACTTAAAATTTGATTTGATTAAAGCAATATTATCAAAAAAAAAATAGAAGTAAAATTGGCAATAATAATTATATCTATGCTTTATAGCTCTATTGAATTTTGTATACAACATTTAGTTCCCAAATTAGCCATGAGCGTTAGAGGCATTTTAAAAGAAGCGAAAAAACTGTACAGAACTCCTCGAAAAAACAGTTTTTTCCAACCTCAACGCCCATGGATCATACATGCAAAATTCGTACTTTGTCGTATAGATGGCACAGGCAACTCTTTTTTAAATTTAAACTTTTTATATGCGGGAAAACGTAGTGAAGTAGTCTCCAAAAGGAACCTCATCGATTGCATCGTATGAAAGAATGACTGCGAGGGTTCTTTTTTAAGTAGTTAGTCAGTATAAGGGAAGGGTTGAGTTCGAGGGGAAACATCGTGAGGGTTGTTTGAAATGTGTACATACATAGGCATAGGGCTGAAGGAAGTGGTAAAATATTTCTGTACCATCCGTGAGTAAGTGGGCAAGTCTAAAAATATCACATTTCAGTAGAGCAATTTTAATGTTGGAGGTATTTTCCAAAATCAGGTAAACACAAGGGGGGTTTGATTTTCCGATAATAGGTTGAGTTTTGGGAGAATAAATAAATTATACTAATGTTATATAACTTCATCAATGTGCGTCGTTAGAAAGTTTTGTAGGGGGGTGCACTGATAAAATGAGAAATTTTATAAACTTAAAAACCAGGAAGTTAGTGTTAGTATAAAAGATATTTGACAAAGATATTTTATAAAAGATAACAACAGACGATTATCTTTGATAAAGATTTTATAGTAATATATTGGTAGTAACCAACGAATACTTATAACCAGGAAGAAGACAAACTGCCGCGTTAAAAAATCGAAGCAGGCATGATACGGTTGCATCCATTATGCCTGGCGCGCACGTGCTTTTCAAATGTCACTTTTGTCCAAATTTTTATTACTGTCAATATTTTAAAGTGACATTTAAGCAAAGGAAACATCAAAACCCTTTCATTTGATTTACATATAGAGAAAATCAAATATTAGGATTTTGACATAGGTTTTCAGCTGTAAATATCGGTTTAAAATTGTCCTTCCATACTTTTATATTATTATTGAACTAGTAACGAAACTAGAAATATTGAAGGTTGTAATTAGTTTTATTAAAAAATAGGAAATAAATCATAATTTACATAAAATATTTTACCATCTTCAACTTTAAACAAATCAAGGTAAATACAATACTATACATACAGGGTGTGTTTTTTAAAGTGTTACAAGGCGATATCTCGCAAACGGTTTAAAATATTTTCTTGAAATCTTAATGAGGTAATAGTGAGATGGGGGGACATATTTTAACATATTTTCGTTATCTACCCCCTTTCCCCATTTTGAGGGGTGGGGGGTAACTTTGAAATTTTAAATGGGAATATGTACTTTTGATTATTAAATTCGGATCTACGTAAAAAACTACGTATTTGTACAAAAAAAATTTTTGGTTAGCTCCACTGGTTACCGAATTAAGTATAATTAATTAGGTTATAAAAATTTAAAAAATATTATTTACCCTTTATCGCCTGTCATGTTTCAGAAGATGTTCGAAATGTCTCCCTTCAACTTCCAAACACTTTCTCACTCTTTTTTTAAACGAATTTCGTACCCGCTCTAACATTTCAGGTGTCACTAATAAGCAGGCAAAGCGGATTCGGTCTTTCATATTGTCTGTAGTTGTAGGTGCAGTAGCCATCACTTTGTCTTTTATAAATCCCCAGAAGAAAAAGTCAAGAGGGGTCAAATCCGGAGACCTAGCAGGCCAATTGACCGGACCAGCTCGACCAATTAACCTGTTTTGAAACAATTCGTTTAAAGATTACGGGCCTGTATTCCATAATGCGGTGGAGCTCCATCCTGTTGAAACCACATGTCAGGATTTATGTTTTGGTTTAATAATAGTGGTAATTCGTTCCTTAAAAAATCTGTATACATTTCTCCATTTAAATGGCGTTCAAAGAAATGCGGACCAATATCCCTATCTCCAATTATACCACACCAGACATTAACTGACCAAGGATGTTGATTTGGCACAGTTCTCATCCAGTGGGGATTTTCCGATGCCCAGTAGTGCATATTGTGTCTATTTACCTTTAAGAAAACAAGCAATAAAAAAAAATTAATTTCTACCGACAAGGGATAACTTAGAATCCTACCTGGCCACAATTCTGGAAACTAGCTTCATCAGAAAAAATAATATTCTTTAGAAACCTGTTATTGCCTTGCATTTGCCCTGTTACCCAATTGCAAAATGTAACGCGATTTTCAAAGTCTTGCCCATAAAGCTCTTGGTGGAGTGTAATGTGGTATGGATGAAATTTGTACATATGCAATATGGTCACAACCGATTTTTGGCTTATTCCAGCATCTGCAGCAAGCCGTCTGGAACCTACATGCGGGTTAATAGCTACCATTCCTAAAACTCCAACTGCCCTATCTGCATCTGTTTTAGTTCGCTTCCGAAATCGTGGTTTTGACTTCAGGCTGCCAGTAGTGCCACATCTAGTTTCCAGCCTTTTAAATGCCATGTGAGATTTCAGGTTGGAAACCTTTCCGCCCATCTTAGTGAAGCTTGTCTGTAGTTTCTTCTGTACTCCCCCAACATTAACAACATATCAACTTGCACACTAAAATTCGCTTCCATGTTCAATTGACCAAGCTGAGAAATAATCGTTGATATGTAAAAGTTCTCAACTGACTGAAGTCAAAACAACGCATTTCCATGTAAACGAATAATAATTTTGAAATAAGTGAACTTGATTTATTTTAAATTTAGTTATTTTTTAAATCCAATAGAAATTTAATAATAAATTAATTATAATTCGGTAACCAGTGGAGCTAAACAAATACGTAGTTTTTTACGTAGATCCGAATTTAATAAACAAAAGTACATATTCCCATTTAAAATTTCAAAGTTAACCCCCACCCCTCAAAATGGGGAAAGGGGGTAGATAACAAAAATATGTTTAAATATGTCCCCCCATCTCACTATTACCTCATTAAAATTTCAAGAAAATATTTTAAACCGTTTGCGAGATATCGCCTTGTAACACTTTAAAAAACTCACCCTGTATATGTACAGCTACTAACCAAGTAAATATATGCATCATCATTATGATTATGGGCTTCCAATTTGTTTGTTTCGTAGCATACTCCTGGCAACATTAGTGATCGAAGTCCTCTTTAATGTTCAGTCATTATGGGATTCTCAATTAAACTATGAAAAGAAAGAATTATTGTAATAATATATTACCGGACTTATCAAAATTCTGACTACGGGTTAATATAACTAGTAAATATTATGTTGTAGGTTTTTACTTGTAGATGTGTGAAAAATGTGTTTGTTGCTAGTTTCCGTGACAAGTTTGGGACATAATGGGATAATTTTATAATGTAAAATAACAATAACGAATAAAAATTAGTAAAAAAATATTTCAATCATAAATTACTTACCTGCAACAAAACGAAAAGGTCCGTTTTCGTGAAAAGAATAGAAAATTAAATCATTTTAGAATTTAATGACGCTTCCTCCACCATTTTCAATCACATTATAAATCATATGATATGTTACTTGATCTTATTCCATTCCAGACGAAGGATGTTTGGTTGTGAAATAATTTAAGAACTTGTGCTGCTCGCATTCTATGTCTGTCTCTGTCTGCATCAACTTTCTCCGATTCATTAAAGGGAGACAAATATGGCTTGAATCAATCGAACAACCCCGAACAAATACACTCAAGTCTTTGACTTTCAGATATACCTACGTAAGTCTGATATTGACACAGAACGATCGACACAAAAGGATAAACGTATGGAGTAACCAGCCTGGCTGTGACGTCACTTGCACGGTCTACTTATATGCTTCGATCACCGGGCTGGTAGTAACGGTAGTAATCTTATTTTCTGACAATAAGGCATATATGACATTGACTGCGACTGGTATTAAAATAATATGGCGGAAAGCATGTTTGTCTGCTGCATTTAATCAACAAAATTGTTCATTTCGGGGTATGAAAGTTACAAAATGCTGTATCAACACCCGGATTATAAACACTGAAATAAAAGACTAGATATACAAAAATTTGTGAAATTATAACGGCATTCAGAAGTGGATTCAAGGTGGATGATATACTGGCATAACTCTCTTCATTAAAACTTCACAACGTTGTTAATATTGTTTTAATACGAAATCCAAAGCATTGTGTTCTTTTTATATAGCGCAACACTCCTGGAATTAACTTATACACCTCAACAACTTTTGACATTCTATAAGGCAAACGTTCGACCTCCGCTTTCATGCACCCAAACATACTCTTCGGCTACTGGACGTACTCACCGACCTATATCTATGGATAGCCAAACTCTAAACGCAGAAGCGGCCAATTTTTAGCCTCGCCCATGTAAACAAAGCTGCTCGTCAGATGTCATGCGCAATGCCGACTGATAAACTATTTACCTTAACCGGCGAACAGGACCGTACTTCGCCCTTTCTGAAAATTATTACACGCAATAACTTGGCACATCCGCGATTTTCTTTACTGGGAAATAATAATCTATTTTCTCGCATTAAGAAGACCTTGTGGCCATCGTTGAATCTCCACACTTTTAGAATTAATTTCGATATGTATTGTCCACGTATCGATACATTTTTAACATTGTTACATCTCTACGACTGATTTCGGTTCTGAACGGTCGTCGTTGATTCACGTCGTTGGTTGGCAACCAACCCGTCACCAATACGGCGGGGTTGCCTATATGACAGCGACAACATTGTGCGCAATAGAACCGACGAGCAACCTTTAAAAATATGACCGGTAAACCGTGCGCACCAGCCCATTTTTTCACTCATAAAATTTAACTTTTTACTGTGCACCCCATCAGTTGTACGTATCCATAGTTATAAATCGGTGGACGTACTGGATTCGATCGTCTAATTGAAGACCACGAGCTGACCAAGAAGCTCGACAGCCTAGAATCTGGAACAACGAAGGCAGGTCGGTGATTTGACTCTATTTAACAGATATTTCCATGGCAAGTCTGCGACTAGCACTGCCCGCTTAATTCCACCTAGAACGGCAAATAGCAGAAATACAGGACACTCATAATATGTAGTTCAACTTGGTACTCCTCTGTTTAATAATTCTTTTATTTGGAGGACATCGTCCTTGTGGAACGACCTTCCTGAGGTCATGTTCCCCAACGAATATAATCTCCAACGATTCAAAACCAACTTGAAATCGCTTCACTAGCACAAGCACCACATCCAGAGTGCCTTAGAGAATTTTTCCTATGGTGCTTGATCAGGCGAAACCGTTTTTCCATAAACCAAATCATCACCAAAGGTACACCACTGCGTAACTTTTTACCATCGTCGTCGCCGGCGGAAACGCAGGTTAGCACGAACACCCGCTCATAAAGGCTACTTCCGGCCCAGGTAATGGCCTGAAAGAGTGACGGCTGTCTGTCAAGGGTCGCCCGTTCATTTGTTTGCTTGCGTGGCACGCCGCGATTTTTTCTTTTGTTTTAATTAGCCTACTGCTTGTGTTTTGTAGCTCACTGTGCCACCTCATGCACGCAAAAGTTAAATGGGATATTCCTCATAACTGTTTAATGGTTGGGGAGTGGGAAAGTGCACTTTTCTGACATTTTCCTTTGCGTTAGCTAAATAGGGCGACGTTTTACAAAACATGATCTTTTGCGATGATATGTGTTTGTATCTTTTAAAAATTTGATGACATTATAATTCCCAATTTTTAAAATACACATAGATTCAAAAGTATTGCATCGCTCTGATTCTCGAATAACTAATTACGTCATGGTGAAAATAGACTAAAAATTAGTTCATTGATAAGTTTAAAGAATTAAAGAGTTTTAAATTTTTTGATTTTATCACAGCATTTTAAATCATCCAAAAAAAAACTTAAAGATTACCCCGCGTGCCGTGCGTAAGGTTAACAATCTGTTCTTGTGGAATGTGCCTTTCCTCGGTAGCAGCGACCCAAGCATGTTCTATCGGGTTCGGGACAAAGCAGGCCACTCCAAGCGATTGATTCCCTCACTTTCTAGGTATTCATCCACAGGCCGGGCATTGTCGTCCATAAACAGAAAATTGTTACCAACAGCCCCTCTCCACGTCCTAACATAAGGATCTAGAATATCCCTAATTTACCTGTCGCCAGTCATTGTGCCTTGAACGTGGACTAACTCAGTACGCCCGTCAGACATAATACCTGCCCAAAACATTGCGCTTCCTCCCGTGAATGGAGGCAAGGGGCGAGCATAGGCAAGTTGAGCGGCTCTTGTTCGTTCTCTCCAAACACCAATCCGGCGACAATCGTTTACCAGACAAATCCTGGTCTCGTCGGAAAATAGGACAGAATTCCAAAATTCTTCGGGTAAGCGAACGTGCGTTTCAGCCCACTGCAGTCGACGAACTCGGTGGTCATATTGTAGTTGGGGAACTCTTACTGGTCACCGACATCTTAAATCGGATTCAAGAATTCGTTTCCTTAGTGTAGAGATGGATACGCGAATTCCAATTGCATGCGTAACATCTCTTTGAAGTTGTGGGACTGTCACAGTCCGAATTGTTAACGTAATTTAGCGGATCTGCTTATTCGTTAGTAACACGCCTTCTACCACTTCGTGGTCTGTCTCGCGCAGAATTGGTCTCTAGATAGCGATTCCATATGCGAGAGACATCACTTTGAAAAACCACTATTCTCTCAGCAACAAATCCTTGGGAACCTTCTTCAACTAAAGCTACTATTCTTGCACGATCAATTTCAGATATTACTCGACGATTCATTTTTACACACTGAACCGAAAAATTTAACTGGCCAGCGCCAACAAAATACAACACTGAAAATGTTATCGTTAAATGAAAATGATATCGTTTTAACTGATAAAATATAAATAAACATGTGGAAAAAAAATTCATTCTTGAAATTATTTAACATGCCAAAATCAGAATGATGCAAAACTTTTGAATCTATGTGTATAAATCTGTATTATTTTGTAAATGTACGGAGGGTATATTTTGCTGATCAGGTCTTACATTATTCACACATTTACACATTTTTAAAGCACAATATTTCAATTTAAAACCACAAAAATAAATGCTACGGATTGACAAACTCAACTATCGCATTAGTTAATTCGAATACATAATATGACAAAAATGTCACTACAAGACCTAGAGGGTAACACCAGGTAATGTGGGTCGGCGAGTAAAGAAAACTAAGCTCTAATTGTAATTCAGGCATACACCTTTTATTTTCTTTCCAGCGGGTTAACCGAGCAAATAACAAACCCGAACTATTACCAATTAACACATTCGTGTCAAAATAATTCCTTCAAATTTAAAATAGGTCAACAATTTTTATAAGCTACCTTGTCCTATTGACAAGAATACCACGACATAGCGAATCAATGGTCTGGGTACAACGGTCACAAAACTCACTAATTTCAACTGTAACTATGTTTTCCTACGAGAGTTCGAGCAATTGCATTTTCCGCACCCAGTTTGGGTGTGTATGTATTTTATCTCAGAAATGGTTGGAAATACGTATATGAAATTGTTAATAAAAGTTACTTAGATTTTTATATAGAATCGAAAAATTCCAAATATACACGGCGTTCTATTTAAAATGACATATACAATTTACAACGTTTGCAAAGAAGAGGGGACTAGTAATAATAATAAATAATAATACCAGTCCAGAAAAGTATAGTTTTAAATTTCCAGTAAGAATTCAACTCTGGAATCAACACTGTGTATTTATTTATTTTGCACTTAATAAATTATTGATTGAGCACGCCTATGGTAAGATGCTTTCTAGCATTGTTTTTTATAGATTTTTCTCCCCTCGCTCCTCATACGGAAATGTTAAACTAAAACAGGGCAAACAGTACCAGCTTTAAATTAAATAGAAGAGAAACATATTTCTTAGTCCTTATTTACTTGCTTCCTCCCTCTACCACGGTGTGGGGGCTATCGTACTCTCCTCTCGCACTTCTCGCAGACTTTACAAGGCGAGCCGTTCGTACAATGTTGCCAGATTTAGTAAAATTTAACTAGATATAGTGATTTTTTTTTAATTTAGTGATTTAGTGAAAACTTATAAAAAAATGCTGTTTCTATGGAGATTTTACTAATATCCAAAATGTAATTATTATTTTAAAATTTAAATCTTTACCGTTTAATTTCCTTAAATACCTTTGTGCTGTTCAGTCTCAATGTACAGGGTGACCCATTTTCGACACTTTAATAGGGTATCTTCGTAATTGTTAGTGCTATCAAAAAAGTAATGTAGGTGTCATATGCTCTTTTTGAGTCAAACTTAAAATGGTAAAATCAAAATTTGAAAATTTTCACTCGCTTAAGAGATACGGGGGAAAATCAAAAAATAGACAATTTCAAAATTACCCTATATTTTCTTAGTTAAAATAGATATAGAAAAATGTTATATAGAAGTTTTTTATATTGATTGTTGGATAATCTGCCGTTTTCAGAATAACTATACGGGGTCAGGTAAAACAGTTATTGGACCTAACCTCATTTTTTTAAATGGAACACCCAGTATATTTTAATCTAAAAAGATACTATTTTAAATTCTCCTTTCAAATACATGACACACCATGGATGATATTGGTTTCCTAAGCGATTTATTTAAACTTCATTACTGTGAAACGAAATAAAAGAATCAGATTAAGATAAAGAATAACGAGAACCATCGCAAATATTCGGAATATGTCCTTAAATGGTTGCCGTGTTTCCGAATAGCGAACAAAATATACAATTTGCGCCATTTCTTCGTTTTCCCCACTTTCAATATGAACTGATATCATATCAAATTTTTCAAAATGTTGATAAGATAAGTCATTTTCACAAATGAAGATGTAAAATTGAAATTGACATCAACATAGTTGTTTCTAGGATATTAGCTTTTGTTTCATGATCTACTGTGGCTTAAAGTAATAAAGTTTGATAACTCGCCTAGGAAACCAATATCATCCATGGTGTGTTATATCTTTGAAATGAGAATTTAAAATAGTATCTTTTTAGATTAAAATATACAGGGTATTCGATTTAAAAAAATGAGGTTATGTCCGATAACTTATTTACCTGACCCCGTATACTTATTCTGAAAACGGCAGATTATTCAACAATCAATATAAAGAAACTTCTCTATAAAACATTTTTCTGTATCTCTTTTAACTAATATATGGTAATTTTGAAATTGCCAATTTTTTGATTTTCCCCTGTATCTCTTAAGCGAGCGAAAATTTTCAAATTTTGATTTTACCATTTTAAGTTTGATCCAAAAAGAGCACGTGACACCAACATTACTTTTTTGATAGCACTAACAATTACGGAGATACCCTATAAAAGTGTCGAAAATGGGACACCCTGTACAATACCTAAATCAGGAACTTGCGGCGAATTTTGTTTCTCTTGAAATTGTAATCCCGAACAAACCCAAACCTGTAGTTATGAAAGACATATTTACCTAGATGGCCCCCATTTCCAATTTCCCCTACCTAAACTAATGCCCATGAATATTAAGTAGCCGATAGTGTCAGAACGAACGTTCAAATTAAACCAAAATAACAGAAAATCACACTAAAGTTCCCTGAAATATCCAGCATTCGGGCGGCATTCATTATTAACCCGACATACAATTCCACTAAAAACATCGATAACGACCACCAACCGAAAAAAACAAAAAAAAAACAAACCGAAAAACAAAAACATGTTCATTCGCAATGCAAAAAAGGGTCGATGCAGATCGAGCAACCCTCGATACCAAACCCGGTTTTATTTTTATTCCGCCAGGATTTGAAAATGTGTTTGCTGCTGTGTGAAAAAAACGAAGGTTTTAGCGGTAGTAGTTTTGTTTGGTGATTTCCAATTTTTTTTTCTGACGATAAATCGTTATTTGTGTTGCCGAGGGAGAGAAGAAACGGCCAGTTTTATAGGTTTGGTTTAAGCTCAAAGTTCCAGTTAAACCACAAATCGAACCATCCGAATGTTATCTGGTTTTAACTTCGTGTTAGTTTATAAGTTGGCATCAGTGGCGGCTCGTGACGGTACGCGATAGAAGAGGTTCACTAGTAGCGTGGAATTATACAGGGTGTCCCATAACTAATGGTACCCAGGAAAACTGCAGATTCGCAGATTCCTTGGGTAAAAATACTGGGATTTGGCCATACTTAGTTTAGTTTAATAGCTGGTAATAACCGAGAGTAAGTAATAATAGAGCGACGAATAGCAGAAATACACGACAAACCACTGCCGCCCATCCATATGTGGTTAAGCTTAATATTCCTCGAACTTCATTATTGAAGAATTTTTTCATCTGGAGGACTACATCCTTGTGGAACGACCTCGGGAAGGTCGTAACTTATTTCTGAATCAATATTTTTGCACAATATTTTGTGACTAGGGTTTTTTTTTGGGGAAATGAATTTGAATTTGTTAATAATTTTGATGTAGATTATAGGGGTACCCTGAATACATAAAAATAAATGTAACTTTTTGTGCCTTAAGGTGGATTCATAGTTGCCGTAACGTATGCCGTAAGACGTAAGCAGTAGTCGATAAGACGTAAGACGTAAGACGTAAGGATTTGCCCATTTATATTCGTTAAGAATTTTGACGTTACGAGTTTGTAGGTTATGGTTTTTCACATGTGTGTTTATTTAAAAGTGAAAATATGACTCCAAGCGATAACGACCTCGTTATAATAACGGGATCAATATTGTTCTGGTATTTATTAGCAATTTATTTATCACCTATTTATTAGCAAAATGTCGAATTTGGGGATGTCAACATGGCGGTTATGCACGAGTATGACCGATCCGAACCGATTCCGTAAGACGTAACGTAAGAAATGAAATTGAACCATTTCTTACTTCTTACTGCTTACGGCTTACGGCTTAACTCGGACTATAAACGGTTCTATTGCAAATCACGTGTTTATCTTTCTTACGTCTTAACGTTACGTCTTACGGCATACGTTACGGCAACTATGAATCCAGCTTTAGTATAATTATGTTTTTATTAAAAATATTAGTTTTTCCGTCACAAACCCGAACAAACCCTCCTTTATGTCAAAGTTTATTTTCATTTGTCAGCATTGTGGGTGTTTTTAAGGAGTTTTTGAAGATACTGTTATCAAAAATTAAACTAAAAATGCCGCGACATAACTGATTTCTAAGGCCGATATTAGACTATCAAATATATTTGACAAAGATCTTTTATAAAATATTTTATAGCATTTCTTTGATAATATTTCTTTTATAAAAGTTTTTACTAGTATTACACTGTCAAAGAACTTTGACAATTTTTGAAGGGACTTGTCAAGTTTGAACAATTAATTAAAAATGAACGATAGACGTGCATTAGCTTGTCTAGCGTCAAGTGCTGCCGTGATTACAATGTGTTTAGTATTAAAAAAAGAAAAAAAAAAAAGAGCCAGGCGCCTTTGGGTAAGGCCCTGGGTGGCAATACGTAATTTAAGGGGTGTCCACCACAATCTCCTTCAGGAGTTACGAGTTGAAGGTATTAGGAGTTATAAATACTATTTAAGAATGGACGAGGAAACATTTAACTTTATTGTTTTAAAGATATCAACATTGATATCCCGACAGAATACACATTTAAGGAATTGTATCAGCAATGAGGAACGCCTTATGGTTACCCTTCGGTTTATGGCAACAGGAGAGAGTTATGCTAGTTTACAGTACAGCAGTCGCATACCTCAATGTACCCTTTCAGGCATAATCCCAGAAACTTGCAAGGCAAAAAATGAAAATAAATAAATAAATATATCCAGTCTTTTATTTCGGTTTTTGTAAACCGGGTGTTGATGGTTGTACAATATTTGGAACCTTTCATACTCCGAAATTAGCAATTTTGTTGTTGAAATGCACCAGACAAACTTATTTTCCGCCATGGTATTACATACCAATACCAGTCGCAGTCAATGTCAAATTTATACCTTATTGTCAGAAAATGAGGTTACTACCGTTACCAATCAACTATAAAATCTTTTATCAAAGATAATCGACTGTTGTTATCTTTTATAAAATATCTTTTATAAAATAAATATTTTATAAAAGAACTGATATTACACTTCAAATATTTTATAAAATTTCTTTTATAAAATATCTTTGTCAAATATATTTGATAGTCTAATACCGGCCTTATATCAGTTCTTTTATAAAACATTTATTTTATAAAAGATATTTTATAAAAGATAACAACAGACGATTATCTCTGATAAAAGATTTTATAGTTGATTGGTAACGGTGGTAACCTCATTTTCTGACAATAAGGCATAAATTTGACATTGACTGCAACTGGTATTGGTATATAATACCATGGCGGAAAATAAGTTTGTCTGGTGCATTTCAACAACAAAATTGCTAATTTCGGAGTATGAAAGGTTCCAAATATTGTACAACCATCAACACCCGGATGACTAAAACCGAAATAAAAGACTGGATATATTTATTTATTTATTTTCATTTTTTGCCTTGCAAGTTTCTGGGATTATGCCTGAAAGGGTACATTGAGGTATGCGACTGCTGTACTGTAAACTAGCATAACTCTCTCCTGTTGCCATAAACCGAAGGGTAACCATAAGGCGTTCCTCAACGCTGATACAATTCCTTAAATGTATATTCTGTCGGGCTATCAATGGTGATATCTTTAAAACAATAAAGTTAAATGTTTCCTCGTCCATTCTTAAATAGTTCTTATAACTCCTAATACCTTCAACTCGTAACTCCCGAAGAAGATTGTGGTGGACACCCCTTAAATTACGTCTTGTGACACAGGGCCTTACCCAAAGGCGCCTGGCTCTTTTTTTTTCTTTTTTAATACTAAACACATTGTAATCACGGCAGCACTTAACGCTAGACAAGCTAATGCACGTCTATCGTTCATTTTTAATTGTAAAAACTTGACAAGTCCCTTCAAAAATTGTCAAAGTTCTTTGACAGTGTAATACTAGTAAAAACTTTTATAAAAGAAATATTATCAAAGAAATGCTATAAAATATTTTATAAAAGATCTTTGTCAAATATATTTGATAGTCTAATACCGGCCTAACGGAGGAATGCGAGACATGGTATGTTTATACGCACAAGAAATTTTTTTATATTTGGAAATGTATCCAAGTAGAAGGCAGCCAGATTTTAAAATTTTTAGAAGCCTATAAGACAGACTGGGAGAAACAGGATCGTTGCGTCCAAAACGTAATAGTGGAGGATCCTGTTTCTCCCAGTCTGTCGTATAGGCTTCTAAAAATTTTAAAATCTGGCTGCCTTCTATTTGGACACATTTCCAAAAACCGTCTGTTAAAATTTTCTTGTGCCTATAAACATAGAAAACAGTTATGTCGCTGCATTTTTAGTTTAATTTTTGATAACAGTATCTTCAAAAACTCCTTAAAAACACCCACAATGCTGACAAATGAAAATAAACTTTGACATAAAGGAGGTTTCAGAGTGCTTTCATTGTAATTGTTTTTACCAAAGCCTATTGTGACAAATTTCACATTTACAAATCAAAATTTAAACGGGCGCATTAGAAAATGTAATTGAAAATATCTCGAAAACGGTTAGTCGGAGCGACATTTACAAAGTATACCTTTATTGCTTAAAAATTACGGAAAAACTGATATTTTTAATAAAAACATAATTATACTAAGGCACAAAAAAGTTACATTTCTTTTTATGTATCCAGCGTACCGCATCGTACCATATCCACGTAATCTACATCAAAATTATTAACAAATTCAAATTCCTTTCCCCAAAAAAACTCTAGTCACAAAATTTTGTGCAAAAATATTGATTCAGAAATAAGTTATTTAGGAAAATTGAAAATTACATTTTTACTTGGACACCCTGTATCTCGGTTATTACCAGCTATTGAACTAAACTAAGTATGGCCAAATCGCAGTATTTTTACCCAAGGAATCTGCAGTTTTCCTGTGTACCATTAGTTATGGGACACCCTGTATATACATATAATAATTGATAGGATATTATGTATATAGATTAAAAAGTAATTCCTGTGAAACTCCCATATATTTAAAATTTTTCTATTTATTTAGAAATTTGAAGAAGTACCTCATGAGACGTCATTTTGTAAATGATAAACAATTAAGAGAGGTTATATCAAAGATATTACAAACTACAGATGGAAAAATGTACATTTCAATCCTACGCAACGAATGCAAACAGCATTTCCCACCTCTCGGTCATTATTGAAGCATAGCCAGATTGACATTATTATCGCAAAGATATCTTGCAAAATCCCAATTAAAAATTTGTTAATGTGGCAAATACAACTGTTTTAAGATGAATCCGCTATTGCTCTTAAAATAAATTTATTTCCCAATAATTTTACGTGTGAAAAGTGCATGAGAGATTCTTTAAAAAAATATTATTATTACGTAAAGTATCCAACAAATCTTGAACTAATCCAACTGCACTCTGGCAACATCTATTTCTATTTTACAAATACGATAAGCTAAAGATGAATGAACACTAATCTCGTAAACATTGCGATTCTAACGGATTGTTACATATTTTGTTTGATGTGTGTTTTTTTGGGATTATTGGTGAAAAATCGTATTTATTATAAACAATCATGGTGCATTCATGTGTAATTTGTAAAAGAGTGGATCATTTAAATAAGGATTTATCTTTTCATCGGTAAGTATGGTTATTGTTTAATATTTAACCATGTGATATAACCAGACTTCAACATTGTTGCCATTCAGCCAACAAATATGAAGTTCTCTCTTCCACCCATTACTAATTTTCAATAACATTTCATACAATCACAGCTTCACTTTCCAAGAGTTTTTTGAACTGATTAATAGGATCTGTAGTTTTCAATACCTTTGGGTTATATAGTGATCCGGGTTTGTTCATTCCTGATAGAATAAAGTGAGGCATAGAAAGGGGCACTAAATCAGTAACACATTCAATCAAATCTTCTAAGTTTTTATTGAATTACCGTTCAAAATAGCAACCCAAATACCAGGTTGCAACATTACAACAATAGATTGGCCCTTGGGAACAATCCTATAAAACAACAAAGATAGTAGCCTATCCCTTTTACAAATTAGACAAATAACAAAAGTTAAATGAACTCATTGACCTAACGAATTTCATGTAAAATTAAGTAGACACAAAATCCACCGTATTGTAAGTGATTTAACTACGGGGAATGGCAAAGACGAATAACGCAATTTGTAGTCCGTGAAACTAATTGCAGCCTGGACAGTGTTTTAATGAAAGCGGCTAGAGTGGTAGCCCTGACACCTAGGGGAATATGAATTGCGATTGGTAAGGCTGACATATCGCCGCTTCCGCCTGCCGAAGACTACCAAACTAGTTCGCTGCTTGTGCTTGTTCGTGAGGCAGTGACGTGCCGTCCTTTTTAGCGCTCTATGTTGCAAGTCTGTCTGTATGTTTATTTATACTGTCCGCAACAGTATTTTCTCTTAGACTTTTCGGGGTTAATTACACGAGTGCTTAAAAATTTTCTGAAAATTTTTATGCAGTATTGTAATTTATGGAGAAAATTACTCGAATTAACAAAAGTTAAATGCAATAATGTATTATATATTTTACTTTAATAATTATTGATAACGCACTTGTAATAATTAATATTAGAATTTGACTCTGAATTTAAAGAATATCTTGAGGTTGGTTTCGACATTTTCGAGCAACTAGGTTGGGCATCTATTTCATTCGTTCTCATTTGTTGAATAAAAGTGCAAACGCACTATTATCACGTCATACGGCTTAGAAACAGACTACGGACACTGCAGATCATCTTTATTACATATTTTGCGTTTGTGAAGATGGCAAGTGAATCTTGTAGCCTTCTAGCGTCAAACTCTGACACCGTGCTATCACGCGTGCCGAATATGTAAATTTGCAGCAACAAAATGGTTCTGTCATGTATGACTTTCCGTGAGTTGCATGAGGTGACTATAGCGTACTTCTAAACCTATTTATAAGCACGCATAAACCGTCTTGCAGATATTTCGGGTGTGCCGTGACATTGCGTGATAGAATGTGATCTCACGTGACGTGAAAATAGTGTGTTTGCGGTTTAACAAGCTTATGGTGTTCCTCATCCATTTGTAGATATGACGAAATTGATTTTGTGTTCGAATGTCCCGTGATTTTTATAAGCTACTGGTCGCCAACTCCATGCTTGGCTAGTTTCTTAGTTCTTAGCCTGGCTGGGAGTCCATTGACCTATGGCATTCTTGCCAACTGGAGTGTTCTTACACCAGTTTCCAGAACGGGGTTCCTGTTAAAAATAATCGTTCATGTTTAATCTGGCTTCTTTTTTGTATAAATTTGTCAAAAAGACGTCTAGGACAAATATCAGAAATATTCGTATTTGAAATTAACCATTTAGAGCTTGTACATTGTTAATCTCCTCCCTGTGCGGTATTCGAAATAATAGGATTGTACTCTATACGTCCTGTGTTGTCCCCACTAATGTTAATTTCCCTTTTAAAATATCTTAATTGACAGCGAGCTCCTTCACCTCCTATCCAAGCCAGCTCATAAGATACAATAGAAAATAGTTTTTTTTCTATGCCATCGGTACTTTCATCGCAACTATCAACAATTCTATTAAATACGTCATATTTAAAAAAAGCTGAACTTACATTTCTCTTTTCTGATAGATACTGCAATTGCTTGCGTTTTGCCTGTTCGCCTCACAAACCATTTTAAACTCAATATTCGTAAATGGATCAAACCTGATTTGGTACTCATTATAATACATTTGCTGAAGCATCTTATCTTTTAAATTCCATATTGTTTTTATTGTAAAATCTTTGTACTCCTCACCGTTTTCTTTTTTCATGTTGTTTTTCATGTTGTAAGCCCAGTCTTGAAGTAGTATGTCCGGAAGCTTTTTAATCTGAGTTTCCTTGTTAAAAACATACCTTCTCTCTTCACAAAACGCCAGACATATTGGTTGCTATTTTCAATGTTTTTTGGGACACTCTGTTCGATCTTGACTTGAATTACTTCGATTGATTCCTTTTCAAAACGTGATATTTTTTAAACTAAACTCGGAACAATGAAAATGTCAGATTGACATATTATTCCAATAATAGCGTTGTAAGAAGGTTACTTATGGTTTTTTTTGTTCAATAGCTAGAGGTGTTATTCTCGATAGCTAGGGGTATTATTTCGATGTAATCAATCGAAAACAACACCTCTAGCTTAATGTATTAGGGTAATTTTCGCAGATAGATTACCTGGAACCAAACGACTACAAATATTTAAACCCCAGGAAATCGCTAAAAACATTAAAAATGTAAAGAAATAATTCCTATTCAGAAGAAGAAAACTCATTTCAATGCGCTCCAGACGAAATAATTAATAAAGTCAATGAAGCAACACAAAATATATTGCCGGCAAAATCGGGAGAAGCTTATAAAAAGGAATATAATACGTTAATTAATGGCATTGCAACAAAAGCATGTAAAATTTTCAGCGAATGGGTATTATTAATGTATTTTCAAGGAAGGTAAAACATTTTGAAACATTCGACTTTATGGTCATGCAATTCCAAGCTAAAAGCAATGTTAATTCCGAATAATCAAGTCGATATAAGCTACTATTCTAAACTTATTGCATTCCTAAGTGACAGTGAGTTGGTTGTACACCAATGTATATTTTTTAATTTCGACGAAGAAAACTGATACGATCGTAAAAAAGATTTGTATAAAGCTTATGCATAAAGCAATTTTTTTTCCCATTAAGAAAACACGTATAAGTGAAAAATCCTTTTAATTTTAAAACACGCATGGTATTTATTCGAAAATTACCCTCAGCTAGAGGTGTTGTTTTCGATTGCTTACATTGAAAACAATACCCCTAGTTATCGAAAACAACCCCTCTAGCTATTGCACACAAAACCCGGATAACCTTCTTACAACGCCATTATTGGAATAATATGTCAGTCTGACATTCTCTATGTTCCGAGTTTAGTTTAAAAAATGTCACATTTTGGAAAGGAATCCGAAGTAATTCAAGAGAAGACCGCACATAGTGTCCCAAAAAACACTAAAAATAGCAAGCAATATGTCTGGCGTCAATTTATAATATTTGTGAAGGGAGAAGGTGTGCTTTTAGCAAGGAGATTCAGATTAAAAAGCGGACATACTACAATACTGGGCTTACAACATGAAGAAGACGGCGAAGAAAACAAAGAATTTTACAATAAAAACAATATGGAATTTAACAGCGAAGATGATTCATTCATCAAATGTATTATAACGAGTATCAAATCAGGCTTGATCCATTTACGAACAATGAGTTTCGTCTCGTGAGGCGAAGAGCGCAAAACGCAAGCAAGTGCAGTATCTACCAGAAAGGAGAAAAGTGAGTTCAGCTTTTTTAAAATATGTTGTATGGGAAACTAATAGTAGTGGGGACAACACAGGGCGTATAGAGTATACCATCCTATTTTTTCGAAACCCGCACAGGGTGGAGATAAACCCTGTACAAGCTCTAAATGGTTAATTTCAAACACGAGGAATTCTGATATTTGTCCTATACGTCTTCTTGACAAATTTATACAAAAAGAAGCCAGATGAATCATGAACGATTATTTTGAACAGAAACCCCATTCTCGAAAACATCAGGAAACTGCTATAAGAACACTCCAGTTGGCAAAATACCATAGGTCAATGGACCACCAGCCAGGCCAAGAAAATGGGTGTAGATATAAAAAACGTAAAACTAACGAACTATTCTTTATGCGCAACAGCTGTTTCAAAACTAGCCAAGCAGGGAGTTGGCGAGCAGCAGCTTATAAAAATCACGGGACATTCGAACACAAAATCAATTTCGTCATATCTACAAATGGAACACCATAAGCTTGTTATATAACAAATGAGAACGACTGAAATAGATGCCCAACGTAGTTGCTCGAAAATGTCGAAACCAACCTCAAGAGATTCTTCAAATTCCGAGTCAAATTCTAATATTAATAATTACAACTGCGTTATAAATAATTATTATAGTAAAATACATAAATACACTCGTGTTATCCCCGAATATTTCAGGAATCCAAAATTATAAGTTTAATAACTAAAAATCAAATAATGTATTTTTATTAACTAATAAAAGTATTAGGTAACAATAGTTTTTACCATATAGTCCTTGTATTCCTCTCCATTCTGTTTCCGAATATTGAATGTCCAGCTTTTTAAAATAGAAGCGAGATGAACTCTCGCCGTATCTCGATCCATAATATAACTTTTACGTTCACAAAACGACATAAACTGCTTCCAAATTTATGCCTTACTTTTTGCGGTATTTTTTGGCTGACCTAGTAGCATATTATTTTCAATTTCATCATCAGAAATAACTCCAGAACGTTTCATTATGTTAATCACTTTGAAATAAATAAAAATGTGTCAACAAATGACACTGACAAATATTTGAATTGCCATACTGGGTTGCCCTGACGACGTGGTATTCTATGTTTTATAACCGTTGTAAGTTTTAGAGAATACCACTGTCCTTATGGGATTCTTTATACGTGAGTGGAATATTCATGTACTACATGCATTCAACATTAATAATTATCAATAATAATAATAATAATAATATTATATGAGGAATAAAGATACCTTTGTAAAGATCCTTTTATGAGGAAATCCTAATTATCTTTAAACCCGAACAATTAATAATCTGGTATGTAGTAACTTCGCGGGATAATATGAATGGAGGATTATCGAAACCCCGTTCAGCCGTTAGGTCTATTTCACCTCACCTAACGTAGCAATCCAGATCCGTCACAGGGCGTCCGTCAGATTTCTATAAAACAATACCTTCTAACTAGCTAGCTAGCTTCTATGGCACTGAGTAAAAGCTACGAAGAAGCTTCAGCCTAATGAGAAACAGCTGCCAATTACTGATTATTAAACACAAAAATGCAGTGATTAAAACTGTTGTTAGTTCTGACAAAACTAACCATTAATTCTTGACTGAAGAATTTTAACAAAGTGCATTTAATGTCAAATTACAAATAATGGTCTATATGTTTCAGGTACCTTTAACTAGATATTAGTATTTAAAAGTACGGGAATTTTACCTTTTTCCACTCGAGAGTCATAACGTGCTTTAACGCAATAAAAAATTATCATTTAAAGAACTTTAATTTTCTTAAGAACAAAGGAAATGCTGAAATTGACAATTTCGTTTATTATTTTTGAAAATCTGGTCAACGCTTAAAGGTATACTATTTTTTTTATGATCAAACATAAGCACTAGAAAAAATCCCTTAGGGCACTCTGGGAGTGGTGCATGTCGAATAAAGCGATTCACGTTGGTTTTGAATCTTTGGAGGTTATATTTGTTGGGAAAACGACCTCGGAAAGGTCGTTCCATAAGGATGAAGTCCTCGAGATTAAAGAATTATTAAATAATGACGTTCGAGGAGTACTAAACGTAACCACATATGGATGGGCGGCAGTGGTTCGTCGTTTATTTCTGCCGCTCTCGGAATTAAGAGGGCAAGGTCAGCCGTGCACTTTCCTTGAAAATATCAGTAAAAGAGAATCAAATTCCCAACCTGTCTTCGATGTTCTATAGGCTGTCGAGGTTCTTCGTCAGCTCGTGGTCTCCGATCAGACGAATGGCCCTCCTTTCGATGGAATCCAGTAGCCGAAGAGTATGTATGGGTGCAGAGCTCCATACATGAGAGCAGTACTCTAGTGATGGTCGAATCTGGGCTCAAAAGTTGTTGCGGTGTGTACCACTTTTTGGTTCGAAAGAGTAAACCAAGTTTCTGAGACGCTATCTTGGCAATTGCCACAACGTGGTTATGCCAAGACATATTTCCTCCCAGATTGACGCCCAGCAAATTAATAGATGAAGCCAGTGGGATTGCGCGTCCTGCCATGAATATATCCGGCTCTGTAATATTAACCTTTTTAGAGAAAACTGCTGCCTGGGTTTTTTTTAGCGTTAAATTCGACACCCCATGCCAAAATGTCTTCCACGTCTTTGCTAAGGCATGATACTTCATGCTGTCTGCGAAGATGCGCGTCGGCAGCCTATGTTTATGCATTCAAAGAGAAAGATGAGATAAGTGTGCTATCGTGAGCAAAGCTAAATATCGGATTTTTAGTTTTCACTAGAAGGTCGTTAATGTAGAGTAAGAAGAGAGTGAGAGATAATATGAACCCTTGAGGAACACCGTATGTATGTTTTTAAAGCAGAGAAATTTCGTTAGCTCTAAAGATGGGCAACTAGTAGCCACAAAGATTGGTGGTTGCCACACCTGAACAAACTTAAATTTTAGATCAGAAATATCTTTAAAAAACTGATTTTACTGAAAGATGTAGGTGATATTTACGATATCTGTTCCATAGTCCAACAAAAATTTATTTTTTATTCAATACACTTAACAATACATACAGGGTGTTTCGGGAGGAAAGGGAAATATTTTGGGAACATGTTCCGAAGGTCAAAATAAGAGAAATTAACCCATATGTTTTAAACCGATTCTTAACCGTCTCTGAAATAATCGGTTCTAAAGTTTTTTTTGTAAAGTTTTGGAGTAATTAAGAAGTTTTGTATTTCTAACTCCAATTTGTAGGTATTTCATTGCTTGTCAATACCTAATTTAATTGACAAGCATGGTTGTCAGTTTGATTTATTCTGAGCGTTTCGACTCGAAAAGAGAAAAGTTCCATACGTAATGCCTCACACATTCACCCATAGGGAGTATGCTGACATAATATTCGTGTATGGTTTCTGTAATGGTAGCGCATTACGGGCTGTTGATGAATATCGACGTCGTTTTCCAAATCGAAGAGTTTCTAATCGAAAAGTGTTTCAAAAAGTTTTTGCAAATGCTCAGGAAACAGGAATGTTTCCAAGCGTAAGGATTGATTCTGAACGAGCGGCGGGTCTAAATGTGGAAAATGAAGAGAATGTTCTGGATATGGCTGAAGAGAACCAACAACCGCAACACGAGCGATTAACAAACGTGGTGCAGCTTGTATTGAAGTTGGTGGGGGTATTTTCGAAAACATTCTAAATTAGTGGAATTTTGTTGTTTTACTAGTATCTATTGGTATTGCTTTTGAAATAAAAAATAGTTACAAGAAAAACTTTAGAACCGATTATTTTAGAGATGGTTAAGAATCGGATTAAAACATATGGGTTAATTTCTCTTATTTTGACCTTCTGAACATGTTCCCAAAATATTTCCCTTTCCTCCCGAAACACCCTGTATACATGTAACTGTGTAATGAACATCAAATAACAACTGCAGTTATATTATTGTGTAATTTTATATTTTCTCCCCCTTTCAATAAAATATCCTTATTATCCTACAGATAGCTTCGTCTGCTCTAATCCTCCTACTAGCTACGCCATTGTCTAGTGCTTATTCATCCCCTTCGATTGCTATCTGCTATCTTATCCGCTACCCTTTAGCTTGCATCCATTTACATTCATTTCGACCAGCACCACTACCGGCGGGATGTAGCTGACCCTTTTTAATTACTGTAATTGAGAATTGTTACATGTCCTTTTCTCGTGGTAATTCGCAAAAAAATCCTATATGAGTGTTTCACTGATCTAAATGTGAATTGATGTACGTTCTCTCAAAATAAAGAGACAAAACTAGAATAAAATTTTGTTCAATCAATCGAGCCCTTATTTTGTTCACATGAACGTTTTTTTACATGAGGTACGCGACTGTATCTCGGAAACCATGGGAAGTTGCCACCGACCTATAACTATGGATACTTACAAGTTATGGAGTGCGCAGTAAAAAGTTAAATTCGATGAGTGAAAAAATGGGTTGGTGCGCATCGTTTACCGGTCATATTTTTAGAAGTTGCTCGTCGTTTGTCTTGCGCACAATGTTGTCGCCGTCATATAGGCAATCCCGCCGGTATTGGTGCTGGTTTGGTTGCCAACCAACGACGTGAACCAATGACGACCGTCCAGAACCGAAATCAGTCGCAGCGATGTAACTATGTTAAAAATCTATCGATACGTGGACAATAGATATCAAAGTTAATTCTAAAAGTGTGGAGATTCAGTGATGGTCACAAGTCCTTCTTTATGCGAGAAAATAGATTGTTTATTTACCAGTAAAGAAGAAAGTCTTGATGTGCCAAAATATTGCCGTGTAATCATTTTCATTAAGGGCAAAGTACGGCCCTGTTCGCCGGTTAAAGCAAATAGTTTATCAGTCGGCATTGCGCATGACATCTGACAAGCAGCTTTGTCGAGGTATCGATATCTTTTTAATATCGTTACATCTCTACGACTGATTTCGGCTCTGGACGATCGTCTTTGGTTGACCGGCATGGATGACGGAGAAAACTGCCTAAGGCACAGCATGACTTGTGTTGGAAAAAACCGATGATTTTAATAATCGAGTACTTGATCCTCGAGCGATTTTAATAATCGAGTGAATCGCTCGAGCGATTAATCACTTTAAATTTTTATGATTAAGAAGAAGGGTATCATTTAATATTCTTATTTTTGGGAGCAGAAAAATGTAATCGGTCAGCCAAAACGGCTAGTTGGTCAGCAACTTATGGACAGCAAACATTTCTGAATCGTGACAGTCCCTGAGAAAACAGGTGAAAACCCGCCCCCGCTACACCTTCTGTATTCGGCAAAAGAAAACAGAAGAAAGTTACATAAATTGAGAGTGCCCTGGGACCTCTGAAGTAAACTGCTTCTAGACATATTTGTTTCTACTGACCAATTGTAAACTTTTGCTGACCAAGTAGTCATTTCGCAGCTCGACTGTTAATAACGGCAAACCATTTAATTACTTCTCTTAAGAAGAATGTGTTAATAAAACACCGGCGGTTGTTTTGTAAGTTTTAGAAGTTTAGTCTAGAGTTTTTATTAAGCAAGAACAGTTCATTCTGATTTTAAAAAAAAATTCATTCTTTAAGTCAAAACGAAACCCATGTCGCGATGACTCCACTAAGGGATTTGGCATACTTTTTGTTTATATACAGGGTCCGCAAACGAAGCGTGGACGGATGATTAAATCGTTATCGAAGAACTTATCAACAATACTAAAACAACTTGAGATATTGGATTAAAAGTGGCATGTTTTAAAAATATTTTACATTATACAGAGTGGCTCAAAAAAGTGTGACAGCATAAAGTTATATTTTTTTAAATGGGACACCCAGTATTTTATTGCATATTTAGGTTCGTATTACTATCGTTTATAAGTGCCTCAAATTTTATTTATTTTGGTTTTGTAGTTTCGGAGAAATAAATTAAAAACTAAAAAAAAAAACTTTTGCAGTCCTGAATAAAAAAATCAAAAAAAATTATCCAGAACTATTTTTTTAACTTCGGCATTGAGTGGAATTTATGACAAGAGGTCTAGAGATACTATGAATGTAATTGCGTTTATTTATTTTATACAGGGTGTTCATAATAAGCTTACAAAAATCTCACATTTTAAAATAATTTTTCTCAAGTTTTTCAAATGGAACACCCTGTATATTATTTAGCTATTTGACGTAGAATTCATAGACAATTTTTTTTTGTAATACAAGCATATAAGTTATATCCAGCCGTTTTCGAAATAATTATAAATATCATAAATTATGTTGTTTAAATAGAGTTTTTATTGGGAAATTTTGTTATAGGCGACTAGACTAATAATTGTAAACTAAAGTAAATGTTCAAAATAGCTTCCTTTTACTCTTAGAGTTTACCGTATTTTAGTTATTTCGACATAAATTTTAAAAGCCTACATTTTTGCTACTTTTATTTATTTAATTCAATTTTTTATTCTTAATCGAGTTGCCATGATTTTTTTTTGTTTAGATTGTCACTATGACAGACAAATAAAATTATTTACATTCGTCGAAATTAAGTACTAACTTACACAAATTTTACAACTTTAGAAATGGTAAATATGATTTTTATACTGGGTGAATGTGCAAGAAATTGCCTCCTCGCGAGCCGAGTGTATGCTGAAAGATATCCAGATATTGAGAGAAAGCCGGGAAACCTTCGAGAAGTTATTGCAAAGATTTGTAGCAACAGGAAGCGTTGCGTACACAAAAAGGATGATAATCAATAAACCCGTTATTAATAAAGAAAATGAATTAAGAGTTCTGTTGGCAATAGAGGAAAATCATTAAATTAAGTAAAAGGAAGTTATTTTGAACATTTACTTTAGTTTACAATTATTAGTCTAGTCGCCTATAACAAAATTTCCCAATAAAAACTCTATTTAAACAATATAATTTATGATATTTATAATTATTTCGAAAACGGCTGGATATAACTTATATGCTTGAATTATAAAAAAAATTGTCTATGAATTCTACGTCAAATAGCTAAATAATATACAGGGTGTTCCATTTGAAAAACTTGAGAAAAATTATTTTAAAATGTGAGGTTTTTGAAAGCTTATTATGAACACCCTGTATAAAATAAATAAACGCAATTACATTCATAGTATCTCTAGACCTCTTGTCATAAATTCCACTCAATGCCGAGGTTAAAAAAATAGTTCTGGATAATTTTTTTTGATTTTTTTATTCAGGACTGCAAAACTTTTTTTTTTAGTTTTTAATTTATTTCTCCGAAACTACAAAACCAAATTAAATAAAATTTGAGGCACTTATAAACGATAGTAATACGAACCTAAATATGCAATAAAATACTAAGTGTCCCATTTAAAAAAATATAATTTTATGTTGTCACACTTTTTTGGGCCACCCTGTATAATGTAAAATATTTTTAAAATATGCCGCTTTTAATCCAATATCTTAAGCTGTTTTAGTATTGTTGATAAGTTATTCGATAACAATTTAATCTTCCGTCCACGCTTCGTTTGCGGACCCTGTATATGCACCTTCTCGTTTATGTGCCTTTAAGAAAGACGTATGTCGTGTTTTCCTTCTCAGCGTCAAACTCGAACGTCGCCAATCGGCACAGTTCGAACATACGAGTAGTTTTTTAACACGAACACATTACAGCGGTGCATTTCCGTCGGCGCGGCGTCAAGCGAAGCTCGGGTATCCAGTGAAAGATAATAAGTGACGAACGACGGTTTTCGCCTGAATGAATAATGTGTAATAATATTTGTAGCGAACATTGTGCGTAAAACGAGCTACGAGACACCTTAAAAATATGACCGTGCGAACAAACCCATTTTTTACCCATAAAATTTAAATTTTTACTGCGCACCCCATAAGCTGTACGTATCCATCGTTATAGGTCAGTGGAAATATCCGATAATAATTTTATCGCTGAACTTTGATTTCCTACCGTTATTTACGAATTTTTAATGTTAAATAAATGACTGAAGTGAATAGATAATCTCGTAACTATACTCCGTATTACAACTAAATAAAGTAAAGTATCTTAATTTTTCTCTATTTATTTTTTAAGTAGATTCACCTCATTTGTTCACTGGGCACATTTTATAAAATCTAATATTTAAATAATTCCCGTAGAGAAAAATGGCTTCATTTGCTTCTCATAATACATTTGCAAAACATTTTTTAATCGCGATCATTTAAACCGTAAACCCTCTTTTGTGAAGCACATACGCGCAAATGTACATATGAATCAAGGTACCACATACGTCTATGGCAGCTTAACGGGGGTAAAATATGTAGGAAGTTCGTACTTGAAGAGATAATGGTAGATTTGATATTGACGTTCTATAATCTAAATAACTTAGGATACGATGTGCTGCATAATCATTTTTGTAAAATCTCATTTTATTTCCTGTTCAATCCAGAACTTACTATAAACATAATATAAATAAAACTGGTTTCTCAATTTTTAGCAATATTCCTATATCATCCCTTCCTTCCCTTAATTTTTTTTAATTATCCATATTAATTTGTAGGTTTCTCAACGAATAATGTGCAGTGGGTGCTTTATTACTAGCAAGTTTACTGAATAAAAACGACAATTTGGCGATGGTAGGTCGTCAATATACTCGACACATTTTTCTTTGTCGCCTCTACCTACCTATCTTAGTTTTCTTTTTTAAAATAATCTTTCTCCTAAAACTTGTACAATAAAATACCCCTATTTTTTAAAAAAATACCTTTAAATGCCTTAAAATAATCATAAATACCCCAAAAAAATTCCAAAAAACGACATTTTGTAGATACATTTCCAAAAAATGCTCTTCACTGGTACAATAAAATACCCCCAGTGGTCCACCACACGGGTCCCACCGATTAGAAAATTATTTGTAGGTCTCCACTAAATAATACTAATAAAGAACCTCTTTATTATTTAAGGAAATGAATAATATTGGTTTCAAATGAACATGTCGATATTTATACCTTCTTTGGACAACTCTATGTTCTATAAAAAGTGGAGATGGCTTCATCTGTCCTACTGTTCAACCAGCCTGCTCTACCAGTCGAGTGTATTCGGGTGATGTTCGGTTAAGCTCGTATGACCTAATCCGTTGAGAACGCGTTTTCCCCCTTACATGCATTTTTACTGACATGCTGTGAATTATTATTGGATAGAGAAATATTGCTCTTAGCGTTGAACGATTGAATGGTTATGTTATATTTATTTTTATATTAGAACTGTAATATTTTTGGGATTTCCTGCACCCTACCTGACTACACCATTAGTTGTAGTTATTTTATTATCGAAATTTTAGTCTTACATAAGAAGAAAATTAATGGGGAAACAAGTGCAAATCCGCCAAGATACACCTTTTGGAGACGATTTCCTATTGTATTTTAATTTGGAAAAACAAAATTCGAGCGCAAATCGGCCGACAGCTACTCTACATATAAATAAATTAGAGAACTATAATAAGTATTTATTATTTCTATCCTAATGTCATCTCATTGGCAAACATGTCTATTCCAAAGAACAAATTTCGAATCATGCTCGAACCCGAAACTTACACACTATACCAAATAATATTTCCATAACGAAACACACACGAAACAATAAAGAAAGTATGCATATTCCATCCTTGTTAGTCGACTTCCGTTCCCTCCCCGTCGTAATGGTGGGTAGGGCAATTGCAGAAACGAAGATTCCTGGTTCAAAACGAAGTGACCTCCGAGGAGTAGGGCAGATGCACTTTAGGGCAGTTGTGGTTTCCCCAAAAAGTGGTGGGTCTCGCTGCAAACAGAACTTCTTTACGAACCTGCCACGACGAGCTCGAGGTAAAAACCACAT
Organism: Barypeithes pellucidus; assembly: GCA_963991005.1. Taxonomy (NCBI): domain Eukaryota; kingdom Metazoa; phylum Arthropoda; class Insecta; order Coleoptera; family Curculionidae; genus Barypeithes; species Barypeithes pellucidus. The sequence continues at coordinate 27,695,689 of OZ022561.1, read as the reverse complement.
ATATATAACCATTCTATTGCTAATACCATCTGCAATAATTATATCCCCGCTATGGGCATCGAAGGGTTAATAGTGAGATTGCGCAGTTCGGAAATTTCCATGCAGAAGTAAACATTCTACAGGACCGGATTTCAACTTTTTTAATGTAAATTTCACTGGTTAGTTAGGAAAAATTTTGCGTATTAAATTTCGATTAGTTCCAATTAAGACGACGTTCCATGCATATGATTTCTGACGATATGATGATCCGACGGTGCCCTGAGCCCTGATTGGTGTAAACTTTTGGTGCCAAATTCCGTACCAATATTTGTAACAATCACAAATCAACAACCTCACTTTTTTCTGAACCAAAAATTAAGAATGCATGACTATATTGATTATTTTGGGAATTATTATCAGCTACTAATGCACCAAATTAAAAATACATTAATTTTAAGGTTAGGTAGTGACCACATATATATTATATTGTAGACGAGTGACACTCTCTTCTTTTCTTACAAGCTTCTTAGTGAAATTCGATTCGGAAGACCGGATAAAAGTAATAAGCATAATATTTTCGTATATATGGACACACCTGAAATACTTAATACCTGGTATTGATCCACGACTTTTGCAAAAAAGCACCATGCACTTGTGTTCTTTCATCTTAAACAAAACAAGCCACTAACCTATCAAACAGCGAATCACCACAAATTAAACACTCCTTCAGAAAAATTGTTGCTAGGTAATGAAAGTTTATAAGCACGAATATACCGACAACAATGTGGATGAACCACTTTTTATTCTGTAATTTGAAAAAGCATCCAGAACCAAAGATGGCGACGAATAACAACAAACAAATAATGTCGGGCCGGCTCTGACGCGATCGATAAAATTTCCACCCTACTGCGCAAACTCAATAGTACAACGCCATCTCCCATAGTTGGGACACTTTTTGTATTTTGGAACGTTCGTATTGGCAATATAATGGTTATATATATGTGGTAAAAACCGACAGAAAATAGATCGCTCGAGAGGCTCGTGGTAGACGTGTCCGAGGCTCGCAGCCCGTACCAATATGACGAACCAGGCTCGTTGTTCGCGCGGCTCAGGTGCGTCTCGGGCTGGTCTCGCCATATTTCAACGCACCTTAAGACATTTTTTACCAGAAAAGTAGTGCACCACTGACTTTTTCGATGTAGATATATTTTCTGAGTAGCCTGATTAATTCTACGTGAAAATAATATCTTGCATTTTTCGCGCCAGATGCACCGTTCTTGATTAAAATAATCATAAAACTCATCATTATGTTGATATCTACTTTAAAATCATACGTTAGCTAACGAGGAATCCTTTTTCTTTTTTAGATAATGAGCGATGGAATATCTGTGACCTAAATACTGTAGTAAATCCCTATACCAATACCAATCACGCGTTCCTCTTCAACTCGTAACTCGCTTGCTTCCGCCGCCCCAAAAGGGGTGTGGGGGCGGCCGCCCCTGCGGTGGGTAACTGGCCAGGCAGCCCTCATTAGCGTGTAAAACTCGGGTTAGGTACAGTTTTATCATGCGTTCCACACTAAATCCCCGAATGGCCGAGCACAAAGATTTATACTCATTGAAAATTTAAAATTTTCTGCAGTGTTAATTAAAACTGATTGCGTTCAGTTTTGGGTGCTATTTGTGGATTTGAATTTGTTATGACATTTTTATTTTCGTATGTAATTAATCGATTTTGAAGGATTGCATTTATAGGAATTTTTTTATTAGTTCGGAACATAATGACATCGGAATAGATACCCCAAAGATATTACAAACTACAGATGGAAAAATGTATATTTCTAGCCTACGCAACGACTGCAAATAGTCTTTAACACCTCTTTCAGTCATTATTGCAGCATAGCCAGATTGACATATTTATCGCAAAGGTATCTTGCAAAATCCCAATTAAAAATTTGTTAATTTGGCAATTACAACTGGTTTAACATTAATCCGCAATTGCTCTTAAAATAACTTTATTTCCCAATAATTTTACTATAAACTAATAAAAGGCGATGAGAGATTCTTTAAAAACTTAAAAGTATCCAACGAATCTTGAACTAATCCAACTGCACTCTGGCAACATCTCTTTCTATTTTACAAATACCATAAGCAAAAGATGAATGAATACCAATCTCGTTAATATTGCATATTCATTTTAACTTCATAAAATATTGAAACATACACTCTCGAATTTCTAACTAGATGCAGGAACAGACAACGGCGCGGCGCAACTAAAATTGTGCGCCTTTCCCATGTTAAATCGCCATAGCCCCGCTATGCCCCGCTGTCTCCTGCCACCTGTTAGTACAGAGAAACTGCATTATATCCCGCCTACTTAATCGCACATGCGAGCAAGTCTCGTCATAATCGTCATTAACCTCGACCGAAGCACGGTTGCCGGATCGAGAGCCTATAATATACAGTTTGGTTGACGGTACGATAAAATATTAGGGAGGGTCGGACTTTATACGATAATTGACGGTACGATAAGATATTTGTGAAGGTCGGACTTTATACGATAAATAATATTCAATGAATATAAATTAATATTTTTTTATTCGTTTTGGGGGTGCACGTGCGCATGTGCTCCTGTGGAAGAACCGCCACTGCCTTTGAGATACCTTTAAATTTGTAATTTTCGAAATATTCCCAATTTAATATTTTAATATGGCGACAGTTTCTTCAATTTCATTTTTAACCTTATTGTTTACATTGCACAAACATTATACAAACGTACCCTTATTTTTAATGCTAAATAGAAAACAATTATAAAATTCATTGGATTCCATTTAAAAATGTAGATTCTTTCAGTTTTTCAATTTCAATTTTAATCTTATTGTTTGAGTATCCTGAATTAATAGTTACCAAAATATTACAAAAAAAATCCATTAAAGCTGGTCTTTTACAACAATATAATATACTATTATAGGAAAAATGCTGCGTAAAATCTTGCGTAGTATAAAAAAAATGATAGAGACCTCAAAATATCTTTATTAGCGTCAATATTTCAAACAAATATCTATGTTAGTTCCCTCGATCACTTAAAAGGCCACTAACCGTGAATGACCCTGTAGACTGTTAAATGACCAGATCAGGGACGCGCCAAGCATCTTCGGCGCCGTCGTCTGAAATACTGACAGGCGCCTTTACCCTATATGTATATATATAATAATATATTGTCCTGCCACAGGCGACCGTACGAGCCTTTAAGGTCTTGGCGTCATTGTGCGCCGCACGACCTTGCCCGTATGGACCGCGCGTCCCTGGGCCAGATATATAGGGTGTTGAAAAAAGGTCGGTACCCCGGAATAACTCCGGTGCATCACATTGCAGCACAGATGGAAAAAAGTTGTTTGGTTTTGAAGGAGTAATAGTTTTCAATTTAAACCACCCCCCACCCCCTCAACCCCCGGGCGCGGGTGGGTGTAAGTTAAGATTTTCAAATGGGACCCCATATTTTTTATTAACGTATCGTGTTCTCCGACCAAAAATAAACATCTTTTGTCCAAAAGATTTTTTTATTTGGGCCCATCCTTCACCAATAATCACCATGAGAAAGACAATATCAAAACCGTGCGAAAATCAAGTTTTATCCCAAAAATACTCTTTTTCTCTGTCTTGTACTAAAAAATTCCCGTGGAATACAAACAACTTTATCCACGGGCATTTTTTAGTATAAGACAGAGAAAGAGAGTATTTTTGGGACAAAAATTGATTTTCGCACGGTTCTGATTTTGTCTTTCTCATGGTGATTATTGGTGAAGGATTGGCCCGAATAAAAAAATGTTCGAAAAAAGATGTTTATTTTTGGCCGGAGAATGAAAATGAATGAATGAATGAAAATCTTAACTCACCCCCACCCGCGCCCAGGGGATTGAGGCGGTGGGGGTGGTTTAAATTGCAAACCATTCCTCCTTCAAAACAAAACAGCTTTTTCCCTAGACATTTTCCGCTGCAATGCGATGCTCCGGAGTTATTCCGTGGTACCGACCTTTTTTCAACACCGTGTATATCTAAATAATTTTCCGTTAATAAATTTATGATTCTTAGTTTCCTTAGAATATTACCTTTCTTTCGAGTTTTGTTAGGACGATAAAAGGAACTTTTGTTTTGTACTCACCATCTAAGAAAACTACTATGTACTGGATGTACTGGGTGTGATGGTTTTATCCTAAAAATTTTGTGAAAATCTAAAACACAATTTTTTTTTTAAATTTTCTTAACATGAATCAAGTAAACGCCTCGTCAATAGAAGAAATTAAAATTTAATGCATTCTGAAATGTAATGAATGATTTCTAAGCTTTACATGAGCAGAAAATATATACATTAGGATTTATTTGTCTCTATTTATCCAAAATTAAATCCATTTTCTACTTATATTGTTCCAAATTGGTTAGTTCGCCAACGTGGGACTTAAGTAGATATGAAAAAAGAACCGTAAAATTAAGGCACCTCCACTTGTTTATATGCTTCGTTAGATACTAGACGTATTAATCTTCTTTAGTAGCCATTTAAAAAACAATTAGTTACCATGAAACGACATGTGTGTAACCCCATTACTATAGTTTTGTCAGGAAACGAATTATTATTTATCGATAATAACGCAGGACAAGGGATGCATTTTGACAAATGGAGTTACATTTTTTTTATCATCAAACCCTACTAGGAAAAATCTCTTATGCCACTCAGGGGGTTGTCCGTGTGCGATAAAGCAATTCACGCATCGGGTTTGTTCGAGAAATATTAAGCTACTGCATATGGATGGTTTGTCGTATATATCTGCTATCTGTAAAATAGAGTCAAATCACCAACCTGATTTCGGTGTTTTAGGCTGTCGAGGTTCTTAGCCAGCTCGTGGTCTCCGATCAGACGAGTTGGAGTATGTTTGGGTGCAGAGCTCCCGACATGAGAGCAATATTCTAGTGATGGGCGAATTTGGTCTTGAAAGACTATCAAAATTTGTTAAAGTGTATATGTTTAACTTGTTGGTCCGGAAAAGTACACAATTTTCTGCGAAGCTGCCTTAGTAATTTGGTCATTGCCACATTAAGACATAATATTTACTTTTATATTGACGCCCAGCAAATTAACAGACGAAGCCAGAAGCGGATAGTTTTCTAAAGTACAAATGCTCTAATTGTCTTATGAACCATGTATTTTATAAAACTTTTTCTATTTGGGTCTTAAAGTCTGAAAAACTTTAAAAAATATAGTAGTTTTTTTTCATTTGAATTAATATTTTCTTTTTGGATTGGCAATACTTTTACAATTTAATAAAATGTTGCAAGTATCAAATATGCCATGATAGAAACAATTGAACACAATAAAGCTTCTTCGCATCCGTCTTAATTAAAAATAAATATATTATTAAAGTTAATAAAAATGAGTCAGGAAGAAAGTTGTACTCCGTCAGAAATACGAGAAATTGCAGAAAATAATGTGGAAAAACTTTTAAAAATAATATGCAAAACTTTGAGTTATGGTGCGAGCAGAACAAAGTTCAAAATATTGAACAAGATAATAAATAATACTATTGAACAAAATATTGTGTCGATACAGAATCTGACAGGAATAACAATTAATGCCCAGGAAATGTCTACAGTAACTGAAAATATGTATATATAAAGTAATATGTATAATACTATATTGAATTAAAAATAAAAATGTTACTTAATTGAATAAAACTTTAGAAATATAGCATAAACTGGAAGATATTCCTATTATTTTTAGGTTATGTTGTTTTATAGTTGTGACTAGAAATTAGTTGACGGACACCGTCAGCATGTTATATATTTCCGAGTATAGGTATTTCGGATAAATATCTAGTAAAAGTGATCTATTTGCAATGTTAAAGGTTAGTATTTTAAAGTTTTCTATAAAAAATTTCTGTCGAATCCATAATGCCTAGAAAACTAATTTCAACGAAATCGAAGTAGGCCTAAAATTCGAACCCTACTTTTATTGCCAACATGAAAGAAATAAAATTTCAGTTCCATAAAGTGGCAAGTTATTAAATTTTTTTGCCTTTCATAATGTAGCCATTAGGAAACCCAAATTGAAAAAATACAAATAAGCATATTAATCAATGTTTCTTAAAATAAATATGAAGTTATTTTTTGGTCTGTTCGGGTTTGTTTTAAAAGTTCTGAAAAATCTTCAGAAAATGGAAATCTCTCATCGAAAAAAAAAATTACTTTTGTTCGTCTGTTGCGCCCTCAGTAAAAAGGTCGCTCTTTTTAAATTAAATACAGGGTTCCCCATAATAGACTACCCATTTTATATTATTAATAAATTCCCTACGAGATAACTAAATAGGTTGTTCTCTGTGGGATTATTTTCTGTAGTCTTTGGGATTAAAGTAAATTATTAATCAAGTAGGCGCCTGTCACAAATAAATTTTAAATTAATAATTTCGTGTAACGTCATTTTTCCGCGAGAAGTTTGTTAGTTTTCATCAATAATTATTTTAGTTTTTTGCTTTGAGACATTATTTCAACATCCGTTTAACTTTCATGGATTACTAAGTCCAACAATGTGTGTTTTGTGTAGAAACTTACATAAGAAGAAATTCGATAGAAGAAGTTAGGCGTGCATTCCGGCGTCAGTTTAATAACAACAATAGGGGCCACGCGCCAAATCGTAAAACTGTTAAGTTATGGGTTCGTCATTGGCGTGAAAAGGGTTCTGTACACAATTTGAAGAAGCCTGGACGTCGAAGAACAGTTCGTACACCAGGGGATTTAAAATTTCATCCCTATAAATACCAAATGGCTCAGCACCTTAGCAATCAAGATAAAGAAGCAAGGTTAGCATTTTATCAAGAATTTTTGATTTACATCAAGGAGCGATTCACAGTCTCCTAATGACCGACGAAGCAAATTTTTATTTGAACGGCATGGTCAATAAACAGAATTTTAGATACTGGTCAAATGAAAATCCTCGTGAAATCTTTACACAGAACCTCCATAATCCAAAAGTTGTTGTGTGGTGTGGAGTAGGATCTTTTGGTATTATTGGCCCTTATTTTTTTGAGGATGAAAATAACCGCGATGTAACAGTAACATCCGAGCGCTACGTTAATATGCTAGAGATATTTCTCATTCCAGAATTAAATAGACGAGGATTGCTAAACAATGCCTTACTATTCCAACAAGATGGGGCAACAGCTCATACCGCCAGAAACTCAATGAGGGTCCTGCGAGAAACGTTTAATGGCCGACTCATTTCTCAATTCGGAGATTTGCATTGGCCTTCGAGGTCCCCCGACTTAACGGTACCCGATTTTTTTCTGAGGGGATATTTAGAAGCCAAAGTGTTTGCGAGTCATCCAAGTACTATCGAGGAAGTGAAAGTCAAAATTCGTGAAGAACTTGAAGGAATAGACGAAGGTTTGCTACGCCGTGTAATGAACCACTTTTTATCCAATATTGAAAAATGTGTTGAAGTTGGTGGAGGTCATTTAGAAGACGTGATTTTTAAAAGTTAGAATTAAATTAGCCAAATATTTATAAGTTATCATAAATCCCAAAGAGTTAGCTGTAATTTAGTAAGATAAAAAGTTTGTTTTGTTAAATAAAAAAATTTTAATTCAACTATTAAAATGGGTAGTCTATTATGGGGAACCCTGTATAACGAGAATTCGTCAAAATTTCCGTCACGTTATCTGAATTCGTAGCATACCTCATCCGTTTTCCTAGTATTTACTATAAATTATTGACCAAATTTAGGTGTGTATATTGGGATTGTTCGTGGGGCGTGGTTCTTAAAAATTTTTGCCTGCTGCGTTTTCGCCTGAAGCGGACTTTTCCCCTTTTTCAGAAAACTAGCTTTCTGGTGTTTAAGTTTATAAAATTACGCATTTTATCATTGCCATCCCCTACAAAACTTTCTAACGACGACGCCCATGTATTCTAGCCCTTAACTCGCATACAGAGTTGCGTAATTGTATTTGAAGATTTTTAGAAGTCGCTGTATAAATCTACATTCCTCAGTTATTTAAAAGGTTAAATTAACCCTTTTAAAAACCTTAAATTAAAAGGTCCCCGTTCATTAACCAAAATAAAATATTTAACGGTCGGAATTTTCGGATGTTGTGACGTTGATGAATAACTTTTTACTTAGCCATCTGGTAAATAAAACTTTAAAACCATCCTTCGTATGTGTACATCCTAATTATACCCCAATTAAAAGGTAATAAAAAGACAAGCTTGGACACAACTCGCACGGCTCGACCGATTAACCCTTTGCCATATGTCTTTCGGTCGCTTAGGAGGGCACGCACTTAATATTTTTTCACCTCTGAATATTTAACTGATTGGCTGGATCCTTTTTGGAGGACCTATCGACCAAAATTATTAATAATGGATTAGTTATTGACTGGATTGAAAGGATTTAGTTCATGGGCACACTGGGGAAAAGCTCCAGATAAAAAATCTTTGCTGGAACCTGTAACAGCCAAATTGATTTCTTGGGACAGAAGAAACCATTTTCCTGGCTATTCTTTATACTTGTCAGAAGAAACTTTGCTATTTTAGAAATATTTACTTTACAGTGACAATTAAATAACTCTTTGAAAATATTATTTCCTGTCATTAATCTTTATAATATGATGGAGAAAGGAATGTACAGGGTGTCCCATTTTCGACACTTTTAATTATAGGGTATCTCCGTAATTGTTAGTGCTATCAAAAAAGTAATGTAGGTGTTATGTGCTGTCTTTGGGTCAAACTTAAAATGGTAAAATCAAAATTTGAAAATTTTCGCTCGCTTAAGAGATACGGGGGAAAATCAAAAAGTTGACAATTTCAACATTACCCTATATTTTCTTAGTTAAAAGAGATATAGAAAAATGTTTCATACAAAAGTTTCTTCATAATGATCGTTGAATGATCTGCCGCTTTCAGAATAAGTATACGGGGTCAGGTAAAAAAGTTATCGGACCTAACTTAATTTTTTAAAATGGAACACCCTATATATTTTAATCTAAAAAGATAGCATTTTAAATTCTCTTTCCAAATATATAACACATCATGGATGATGTTGGTTTCCTACGCGATTTATTTAACTTTATTACTTTAAACCACAGTAGACCATGAAACAAAAGCTAATATCCTAGAAATATCTATATTGACATTAACATTTAACGTCATTTTTATATATTCATTTGTTGAAATGACTTGTCAACATTTTGAAAAATTTGATATCATATCAGTGTATATTGAAAGTGGAAAAAAACGAAGAAATGGCGCAAAATGTATATTTTGTTCACTATCCGGAAACACGTTAACCATTTAAGGACATATCCCGAACATTTGCGATGATTCCCGTTATGTTTTACCTTAATCTGAATCTTTTATTTCGTTACAAAGTAATAAAGTTTAAATAAATCGCCTAGGAAACCAATATCATCCATGGTGTGTTATATATTTGAAAGGAGAATTTAAAATAGTATCTTTTTAGATTAAAAAATATGATGTGTTCTATTTAAAAAAAATGTGGTTAGGTCCGATAACTTTTTTACCTGACCCCGTATACTTATTCTGACAACGGCAGATTATTCAGCAATCAATATAAAGCAACTTTTGTATAAAATATTCTTCTGTATCTCCTTTAACTAAGAGAATATACGGTAATTTTGAAATTGTCAATTTTTTGATTTTCCCCGTATCTCTTAAGCGTGCGAAAATTATCAAATTTTTATTTACCATTTTAAGTTGACCCAAAAAGAGCACATGACACCTAAATTACGTTTTTGATAGCACTAACAATGATGGAGATACCCTATAAAAGTATCAAAATGGGACATCCTGTACTTTACTGTGATTAGAAAAAATTTAGAAAAATTTCTTATTATAAAATTTTTTTTACTGGCACTGTAAAAACTTTGATTGAAAAACAACCCTCGTCACTTTCGGTTACTCTCGGCTACTTTCGGAGTCAATCGTCGACAAGTGGATCTGTGTCTCCGACGTATCGGTAAGGGGACTGCAATATCGTTTAAAACATGGTCTAGTCATGGGCGTGCTATTATTATTTTAAATAATGTAATAAAAATAGGAAATTTTTCAGTATTTGCATTTAATGTTTGAAGGTAGGTAACTATTTATCAAGGTTTAAAAAATTGCTTTTTGCAAGATGTAAATTTTTCAACATGATTAATTGATTGAACGTCAAAATAGTCATAATGACCATCAACGAATACTTATAACCAGGAAGAAGACAAACTGCCGTGTTAAATAATCGAAGGAGGCATGATACGGCGACATCCATTATGCCTGGCGCGCACGTGCTTTTCAAATGTCACATTGTGCAATGTGACATTTAAGCAAAGAAAACATCAAAACCCTTTCATTTGATTTAGTAAGTAGAGAAAATCAAATGTTAGGATTTACATACTTACTTATTATTGAACTAGTAACGAAACTAGAAATAAAGAATTCAGAGATTGAAGGTTGTAATTAGTTTTATTAAAAAATAGGAAATAAATCATAATTTACATCAAATATTTTACCATCTTCAACTTCAAACAAATCAAGGTAAATACAATACTATATGTACAGCTACTAACCAAGTAAATATATGCACCATCATTATGATTATGGGTTTCCAATTTGTTTGTTTCGTAGCATACTCCTGGCAACATTAGTGATCGAAGTCCTCTTTAATGTTCAGTCATTATGGGATTCTCAATTAAACTATGAAAGGAAAGAATTATTATAATAATATATTACCGGACTTATCAAAATTCTGGCTACGGGTTAATATAACTAAGCTGCAAATATTATGTTGTAGCTTTTGACTTGTAGTTTGTAAAATTTAATTAAAATTCTTTAAAAATGTGTTTGTTGCTAGTTTGCGTGAGAAGTTTGGGACATAATGGGACAATTTTATAATGTAAAATAACAATAACGAATAAAAATTAATAAAAAAATATTTCAATCATAAATTACTTACCTGCAACAAAACGAAAAGGTCCGTTTTCGTGAAAAGAATAGAAAATTAAAAATTATTTTAGAATTTAATGACGCTTCCTCCACCATTTTCAATCACATTATAAATCATATGTTACTTGATTTTTATTCCATTAAAGACGAAGGATGTTCGGTTGTAAAATAATTTAAGAACGTGTGCTGCTCGCATTCTATGTCTGTCTCTGTCTGCATCAACCTTCTCCGATTCATTAAAGGGAGACAAATATGGCCTAGATCAAATCGAACAAACCCGAACAAATACACTAACGTCTTTGACTTTCAGATATAGCTAAGTAAGTCTGATATTGACACAGAACGATTGACACAAAAGGATAAACGTATGGAGTAACCTGCCTGGCTGTGACATCACTTGCACGGCCTACTTATATGCTTCGATCCCCGCCATAAGCGGTCTGACCGGGCTGATGACATCTTAGTTTACCATTCCTATGCAACACTAACAACATCCTACTATGATATCCCATACATAACTTTGTCGCCAAATTTTCAAAAAATTCGCACCTCGAAATAAATTTCCGGGATATTTCATGCTATGGGGGCAAACTTTTATAATTCTCATCGTATTTTAGGTCTCCCTTTCTGCAAAAAATACTTTTAGTAAAGAAAATTATGAACGATTTATATTTATTTTCCATTTATATCATTGATAATTACATTAAAACCTTGTCTATAAATAAAACGTTAGTAGGGGGAAGTGGGGGAATCCCAGTCAAGTGGGGAAATCCGGTTACTTGAAATGCTACAGTATAAATGTACTCAGTCTGTTCAGCATCGTGCTACTATCTAACAATCAACGTCCAAAGTTAAATACATGTGGTTTGGCTGTGATCACCCCATTGTAATGGCCACAATTGAATCTCGACGTGTTTGCTCTCTTTTGGTATAACTTTCAGGTGAATCGAAGCAAACATAACTACAAAAATAATTATTTGCATGCCCTTATATCGTACTTTCCCGGTAGTAATTGCTCTGATGATTTCTGCGTTTGTAGCTATCTAAATCACGAGGTTTAATTTTAGGATTAGGTTTTTTTATTGAAGGAGCTATGGGGTAATGCCGGTCAAAACATTGGGACAACACCACTCGTGTTTTATTTGCGAAGAATACGGAAAATGGGATAAGCTTGGGTTTTTCTGTACGATGTGTGGCCATTGGATTAATTCATTATGCAGTGGGTGGGTCACTCCTGAAAACTATAAATGCGATATTTGTTTAAGAGAGTATTACTCTTACTCTTCCCTTCTTTTCCTATTTTTCTCAGTTTATTATCATTTAGATGAACTTAGTAAAAGGCTTAGTGATATATTACTTTATTATAAATGTATGTGCTTTATTTCTTCCTTATTTTCAAAAAAAAAATCCTATAGTAATTTTTTGGTATATAAAAAGCATTAAAAATTATCTGACTGGAATTATCCGCAGGGTGGGGGTTTGTTCGGGAATACTGGTCAATGACACCTCATTTCTCAGGTCCTGATATCTCCTTTAAGGTTAATTATTTTAATTTGAATGGGAAACCATGATCTAGTGGATGAGTCAGGCTATCTTCTACTCTATTTACTTATATGAAAAAACTAATATTTTATCAATTATACATAATCTAGCCTAAGTGACTGTCATTCCCCTATTCTCCCCTAATGATGATAACCACCGCTGCTGCCGCCACGCATATTTTCACATTTAGTTCCTCGAATAGCACTGGTCACATCATTGGACCAAATCCTAAAATTAACTTGATCATAATTCAGTCTCCCATACAAGAATCCAGGCATTGTATTGGTTAATACATAAACTCTGTCGCGCACTATTTTGATATCGCACGGATAAATCATTTTTTGATCATCTTTGTGGACTGTGGATATGGTATTAAGAGGTTTGTTTATGTTCCAACAGTTTACTGCATTCTGATTTACCATACCCAGGAACATGGTACCTGTAGATTGCTGAAGATCAGCTGGGGCAGTTTGGGATTGTGGTCCACGATCACCAACGTCCTAAAAAAAAGTACTAGAGCTAAACAACTACAGGTCAATGTCAGTTTTATCGGTATTTTCAAAGTCTTAAAAAAAACAGTAAAAAATCACATTTTTAGAAGTAAAATCATCAATGAAAAAAAATCTCTATTTGATGTTATTACAAAAATAGAAATTACAAAAATGTAATCAACATGAAATTTGAGCAGCCTTGATTGTTTTCGAGACTTGACGCTGCCGCCCTCGCATATCATCCATCCCATGTTGATTTTAGTAGTTGGATTTAAAAAAACTTCGCGTCCATGCTCCCGCGCATTTCGATCAGATTGGGCTATACACCGTGTCCAAGATAAGGAGGGCCAGTACAGGGATCTCGGAAACTGTAAGTGATACGAAGTCGGTTAAATGGAGGTAAAGTTGCGCATTTACGTGCCTAATAATATGCCGTTTAGGAAGGTTTAAAATTCGAGTAGTTCCGGAGATATACCGAAAAAAACGAAATTCTGAAAAATCGTTTAATTTTTTTCCTGGGTTTTTTTAAGATCGAATTGCACTTTTACATTGCCACTTTTTCCGCTCTATCTAACAACGTTAATTGTTTTGTAATCCGAGGAGTCGTCTTCGTAGGGCCATTATCAACTTTCTTTTTTTAACTACGGTCCTGTTTTTCTGATATTGGAATTTGAGAGCTTTTTTTCTTCGCAGCGAGCAACGATGTATGAGACATTGTATTTTAATGACGTTTCGAGGGTTTTTGTGAACAACATCAAGAAATTTTTGGATACGGTCCTGTATTTTTCCTAATTTTATAAATAATATCTCATAAGTAAGCTCTAAATTTTTACTTATGTTGGACTAGTTCAATAAATAACAAATAATTTAATAATAAACCACAAATAAGTGAACAAAAAAAAACATACCAAAACAGAAATAAAATGAACAACGAAAAAAGTAAGGAACTACATACTCAGGTGTTCTGAAACACCATGGCCAGCTCGTTCGCCTGATATGACACCGTTAGATTTTTTTCCTCCGGAGGTAAGTCGAAAAAGTATGTTTATAAACACAACTTCGAAACAGAAGACGAACTTAGGAGGTTGGTGCTTGAAGCCTTTCAAAGTATTACGCCAGAAATGTTGTCAAATGTTTTAGAATCGACAGTTAGAAAATGTTATTTGTGCTTAGAAAATAACGGAAATCATTTTGAACACCTGATTATGTAGCTGCTTACTTTTTCGTTATTCGTTTTATTACTGTTTTGGTATGTTTTTGTTTATTATTGAATTATTTTTTGTTCACTTATTTGTGGTTTATTATTAAATTATTTGTTATTTATTGAACTAGTACAACATAAGTAAAAATTTAGAGCTTACTTATGAGATATTATTTATAAAATTAGGAAAAATACAGGACCGTATCCCAAAATTTACTGATGTTGTTCAAAAAACCCTCGAAACGTCATTAAACCACACACAAAAGTGGTATGTGTACCTTGTTAATGTCACTCCGAGCAACTGCTTCCGAGATTTTTGCATTTATAGTGTCTAGTGCGTATATCAACACTTATTTTATTATAGGTAATGGAATTCAGCTACAAATAAATTCAGATTACAACAGGAGTTCTAACTACAAATAAATTAGATTACAACAGGAGTTCCAACTTAACCTATATTTATTATTAGTCATTTATTAATATTTCCAATATTCTAAAAAGTCCATACTACAACGAAATTAAAAGCCCAGTAATGAAAATATTTATATTTATTTAGTTACATAAATAAACTATCAACCAAAGACCTGTTTTCACAATAATTGTTGTAATATTTTTAAAAGTGCACTGGGCACTATAAATACAAAAATATCGAAATGAATTGCTTATATCGACATTGACAAGATACAAAAATACAATTTTCACTTGGACACCCTGTCTCTCGGTTATTATAAACTTTGAACTAAGTAAAGTTTGGTTAAATTGCAATATTTTACCCAATAAATTTTGAGTTTTACTGTGTATTATTAATTTTGGAACACTCTGTATAAGATTTTTAAGGAAACTGCAATTTTGGCGATATTATGAATAGTTGGACACTGCAACGCCCCGAGGTGCTACTACAACTGCTACACTTGAATTTGCCGCTCACTGAAGTTGCCGCCCGAGGCATGGGCATCGGCTTCCCCCCTCCCCCCCCCCATAGATCCGGGGCTGAATTTAATCTATTAGAAATAAGTGCGTCCATAAAGTGTTGCACAAATTGAATTCAGGGATTCAGGAAATTATAATTATGAAGTCAACAGCGGGCAATTTCAGCATTTAATTAAATAATCTTGATATTTTTGTCTGTTGTGTTAAGTTTCTGTGTTTCAAACTAGTTTGACCTTCATTTTAATGTAATTGAAATAAATCAACATCATTGCAGTAATTAATAATTAATTATAGCTATATTTTTCCATTTATGAAGAGCTAGTCAACGGATCACTTTGAAGCTTTGACAGCTTAAGTACCCAGTTATACAGGGTGTTCCTTAATGACGTGCTAATACTTCAGGGTGTGATTGCCTAGGTCATTTTATAAAGAGAAGTTCATATGAATATATGTTCGCAACGGCTTAAATTTATTGCTGCAGGGTGTTGAATTTTTGTTCTTTAAATGGTTATTTTTTAATATTTTAATCTCGGAAATTACTTTAGATAATATTTTCAGTTTTGGTATGTGTTAATAGGATATAGAACCACACATTTTAGTTAGAAAAGGTATTCAATTGTTCCACCAGTGGCGTCCCTGCAAACATGTTCTCTGATATTTTTTACAAAAAAGATGGTACGCCACTGACATTTTTCCATGTGGATATTTTTCTGATTAGTCTGGTCAATTATACATGAAAACGGTCTCTTGAGTTTTTCTCGTCAGACCCACCGTTCTTGATTAAAGCTACTAAATTCATATTGAAACTCATTATTATTAACATTGATAAAATAATTAATGATAAATTTTGTTTTATAAAAATTGCTGGAGTGGGCAATTCGATGCGATGACGGGAGGAAGCATGCCTTTTAAGTGAAGGTGGCCATTTCCAACAATTTTTATAAAACAAACTTCATAATTTTTTATTTTATCAATGTTAATAATAATGAGTTTCAATATGAGTTTAGTGGTTTTAATCAAGAACGGTGAGTCTGACAAGAAAACTCAAAAGACCGTTTCCATATAGAATTGACCAGGCTAATCAGAAAAAATATCCACTTGAAAAAATATGAGTGGTGTACGTACCATCTTTCTTGTAAAAAATATAAGAAGAAATGTTCGCAGGGACGCCTCTGGTGGGACAATTTAATAACTTTTCTAACTAAAATTTATGGTGCTATATCCTATAAACACATACCAAAATTGAAAATAATATCTAAAGTACTTTGGGAGATATTAAAAATAACCATTTAAAGAACAAAAATTCAACACCCTGCAGCAATAAATTTAAGCCGTTGCGAACATATGTTCATGTTCAACTTTTCTTTATAAAATGACCTAAGGAATCACACCCTGAAATATTAGCACGTCATTAAGGAACATCCTGCATAAGTGGCCATGCTCTCTGATTTAAAAATATTTTCAGCCGTGCAGTGCTGCCGCTTCTACAAGAAAGTATTAGCAACTTTGATAATTTTAATTGAACACCCCGATGTACTATTTTTTTAGATTCCTTATTAGTATCTTAATAGCTTTGCTTGCAGTTTTCCTTTACCTATCTATTATCGTTCTGGAGATAATAATTCATTTCACCTTATTTTGTAAAACATGTCCTTCAATAATATTTTTAAACTCTGAAATTAGCGCACTGAAATTTGGTCAGGTAATATACAGAGGCCTTTAGCTATGTTTCCAAAGTTAATAGTACAAGGTGTTTCAAAAGAAAAATGTCTAGATGTTTAGAAAAAGTATGTTTTTTAAATACCATATATTTTATCTATGGTCCTAAAAGCTCTTGAAATTGTCTATCTTTCTATGTATAATTCTACTATACCTATCTGAAACAGTTTTTGACTTATGACCATTTATTTATGTTTAAAAACTTATAACTATTTTGAACAAAAAGTTCAATTTCAAATTCCTGCATCTCAGAAATAAAAGTCGCGGACGTATGTTCGGGTTAAAGAATTTTTCTTAAAATCACCCCCCAGTATTATTGCCCCTTAGGAGCAGCATTCAATTATGAAACACCCAGTATAGCTGATTCAACCCAAAAGCTAATAATAAAATAAAACATTTTTGTTATTGAAAATAATAATTTATATTGATATGAAGGTACCTAGTATATGTATATACATAATGTAATTACTTAAGGTCTTGTTGTTGAGAAGGTGAAAGCTGAAAAGCAGAACGTCATGAATGTGAGCGGTAAAAACCATTTATTAAAGATCAACACCGATCCATCGCTTGTCATCATGGTTTGGCACTTAGTTCCTTCAATGGCACTGGTGACGTTATTAGACCATACCCTAAAGTTAATCCTATCATAATTCAATATTCCATACAAGTGTCCGGGCATCGTATTTGTAAGAACATAAACTTTGTCGCCATGTATTTTCACATCTGACGGATAAATCATTTTATTGTCATCCTTCTGCACTATGGAGAGGGTGGTCAACGGGTTTTTAATGTTCCAACAGCCTAGAGCGTTTTGATTTATCAAACCCAAGAACATAGTGCCGGTGGGTTTGTGGATATCGGCTGTAGCGGTTTGGGTTTGTGGTGCACGGTCGCCAACATCCTAGAACATATTCTTTTTCTTATAAACTATAGGTACAGGGTATTTTTCAATGACTTGCTAATATTTGAGAGTTAGGTCCTTTTATGAATAAATGTTCATATGAACGTATGACTTATACAGGTTAATTTTTTTGCAACTTGTGCTGAAATTTTTTTTAATTGTTATTTTTTAATACCTTCATACTTTAGATATTCTTTTCAATTTTGATATGTGTTAATTTGATATAAACCACATATTTTACTTAGAAAATATTCTATCGATACACCAGTGATGTCCCTGCAATATGTTGCATTTTTCTTGCCAGATACAACGCACCGATCTTGATTAAAACAATTAAATGGAAATTGAAGCTCCTAATTATTAGCATTACTAAGGATAAGTAATTGATTGACTCGTCCGTTACTTTGTGACTATACAGTATGTCCACGGATGGGGTTTACAAGAGGACAAAATGAACTAAAAATTGAAAGATACAAAAAAAAGTCACTCTTAATAAACGTTTTTGCTTATCTAGAAAATACGACTCATCATAAGAAACTTCAATTTTTTTATACAGGCTGGGTAAAAACTGCAAGAATGTTATTTTGCTTAAGAGTAAACATACTTTATTTTGAAAGATACGAAAAAAGTCACTCTTAATGAATGTGGTTTCTACACAACAAACCGAAGTAGAACAATTCATTAAAAGGTTTATTTCCCAAAAAGTATTCTCTGGCACACCTCTGACTGGTGAACCTAGTTAAATTAATAATGACCCTTAAGGTTATTGTTGTCAATGTCTTTATTTAATGAAGTTATTTTTTAAGTAGAAATGCTATCTACTGAACAAAGAGTTTTTATAATACAATGTTATGGGAATGGTCAAGTGTCATACCGCTACGTCATGGAACAGTTTACCCAGAAATTTGTAGGAATCCCAATAACTAGGATGGGAATCTGCAAGTTAATAAAAAAGTTCAAGAGAACTGATTCGGTTTTGGACCTCAAAAAAAAGAAGAAATACGACCATGATGATGCTACTACAGTCTTAGTTCTTCATTCTGTTGAAGAAAATCCTCTGACGTCCCTTAGAAATCGTGTTACTCAGTTGGAAGTTGTGAAAAAAGTCAAATTCAGATGATCCTTAAAGCAAATAAATTGTATCCGTATAAAACGCACTTTACATTAATCAAAGATTGGAAGAGGGAAACGACGCGAAACGACTTGATTTTTGCCTGTGGATAGGAGACAAAATTTTAAGTGGAAATGTTGATTTTTATAAATGTATCATGTTTTCAACAAATGGAACCGTTGCAACCGAGCACGTCAGGTACTGGTCTTTAGAAAATCCCGAATTCAGAATTATGACGAGATGGGCAATATTTCACAAAAGTGAACGTGTGGTGTGCGATATCCATCCCCATGGCACTATAGGGCCATATTTTTTTGATAACACGTGCAATAGATTATCATATTTAGAAATGCTGGATACATTTTTCAATGATGAACTCGAAAATCTACCTTTAAATCTTCGACAAAATATGTATTTTCACCAAGATGGTTGTCCAGCCCATTTCGCTCGTGAGGTTAGAGAATGGCTTGACCGCAGATTTGGTCCAAGGTGGATTGGCAGGAATGGCCCAGTTTTGTGGCCCCCAAGAAGTCCCGACTTTACCTTTGCCGATATTGTTTTTGCAACCGCAATACCAAATGATATTGAAGTGCTGAAGGGCAGAATTATCTAGGCTGTCCAATCAGGAAGAAATCAGAATACTGTAGAGTTAATAAGGATATATTTTGTTGCAAATAGACATCTACACCTACTTACACTCTAAAATATTAGCACGCCATTAGGGAACCTCTTTTATTATTCTATTAAATTAAGCAACACACTTAAAGCGGATATGATGGTAAGTTAGAGATGCAGAAAATATAGAACCACATGATGGGTAAATAGTCGTGAAATAAAGGATATTTGCGGACTTCTTTTATATCCAGTAGATTTACTAAGCAGTTATTTCAAAGGCTTGGATCGAGTTTTGCGTTTGCCAAGTCGATACACCTATTTACGACACTGTTAAGGCATGCACCCATATTATAAGCTAAATTTCCTTTATCAAGAAGAAAATAGATTCAAAAGAGATATAGCATCCTTTTAGGTAGCTAGCTATGTTACAAATTTGTAACTATTAAAATTATTGAAACCAACTTGATAGTCGCGATTTAATAGTGGCAGAAGTTTTATTTAATTTATTTATATATTATATTGGAATATGGCCTGCAATGTTTCTGGCAACTTCCAGCTATACTATTGCAGCCACACATTGCCGTCAAAATGTTCCCCGTTTAGAAGCACCTTCTTATATTGTCAAAAAATATAGTAAAATATATATAAATCAAAGACTTTATTTGTTGAAATTATTTTTATTTCTAATTTAACAAGATGGTAGCATCGATTATTTATTAAAAGTTTTTAAGTCAATATAACGTATATTTAGAAGAAATGGTAATTTTTTTTGGTACTTATAGTGGCATGGCGATACTTTTTTGCCATTGTCTAATCCAGATATATACGCGCGGGCACAAAGTTCCGTCACCCTGAATGTTTGGTCAAGTTTGATATTGTGTAACTTTTTTATTTTTCATGTGATTTTCATGATTTTATTATCAGTTTGTATATCCGTTTATTGTGTTTTTCCTTAATTATTTTATAAATGAAAATTTTTCGATTAGGCTATATTATACAGGAGTAAAGTTGTTTATTGTCGTAATTTCAAAACACCCTGTAGGAAAATTGCGGTGGATAATTTTATTTACATACTATTTCTTATCATATTTGATGTATTCTAAACATTTCGCTTCTTGATTCATTCCATTATCTCATTTCTGCTGCGAGCTTCCGAAATTTTAAATGAAACGATGTTATTTTTAGAAAATGTATGTCATGGGTATTTCTACCGAAGCACGCACCAATCTTGTATTTGTTAAGCTCTAATCGTCCACCGTTATATCGAGGAAATCCTCCAAGAAGTTGTTGCTCCATTTGCTCCTTTCATTAGGAACCAATTTACATTAATCCATGATAATGCTAGACCTCACGTTGTACATGTAGTGAGCGAATATCTGGATGAAGTTGGACTTCCAAGATTGGAATGGCCCGCATGTAGCCCGGATCTCAACCAAATCGAACATCTTTGATATCAGCTTAAAAGGGCCGTTCATCGTCGTTCTGTACAACCATAAAAGTTGCAGAACTTACGACTGACGCTGACCGAAGAATATCAGGCTATCCCTCAAGAGAGGATAAGTAAGCATATTCGTTCGATATCATGAAGACTGCAAGATGTCATTGCTGCGAGAGGAGGAAATATACGATATTAAAATTGTTTTTGTTAATTAACTTTATGATATACCTAGTGTTTGCTTTTCTTAATGAAAATAGCGTTTCATTTAAAATTTTCCAGGTCGCAGCAGAAATGAGATAATGGGATGAATCAAAAATCAAAATGTTTAGAATACATTACGAGAAACAGTATGTAAATAAAATTATCCACCTCAATTTTGCTACAGGGTATTTTGAAATTACGATAAAAAAAAAACAACAATTTGATTTGCTCCTGATGTATAATATAGCCTAATCGAAAAATGTTACTTTATAAAATAATTAAGGAAAAACACAATAATTGAATCAAGAAAATTGCATAAAAAATAAAAAGTAATAAAATATTAAAAATTGACCAAAATATCAGGGTGGCTGAATTTTGTGCCGGCTAGTGTATATCTCTTATTGGAAATTTACGTGCATCTAGATTGTATGCGCTCCCTGTACAATTAAATATATCAGGACATAAAATACTCTACCCAAAATTCTAGAATCAGTTTTCTATTATTTAAAATAAAAATGGCTAAAATTGGTTTATTACCAATGAAATAATTAATTTGGACGTGAATATTTAAATATTCGATAATTAATTGGGTAATTCTACATTGTACCTTGACTGGAATGCGAACTAGTTTAGAAAGGTACTCTTTAAGGAACGCTGAACATTGAGAATAAACTGTGAATTAGAATATTGTATATGATACGTCGTCAAAGTTAATGACTATTGACTACCAGTTAGAAAGTTCGTGTGATGTTATGTTGTGTAATGAAATTTTATTTTATCCAGTAAGTTCATAATTTATAGAAAAATGTCAGTATTTATGCGCAGAATGCATCATTACAAAACAAAGATAAGCAAGAAGCAAATATCAACAAGACAACAAAATTGTTAAATAAAAGGACAGATAAAATACTGGACATGCTTAAATGTTCTTATTTTTAAACTTACCTAGTGTGTTTTAGTGTATTACAAAGCCAAATGGTTTCGACATCGTTGATCTTCTAATTCACTTGATTTTTCATTTAATATTAATGTAGTGAAATTGTGTTGTATTTGTGTTTCACTGTGTTTTTTTTTCCTATTTCTCTGGAAAAATCATTTTTCCGGCACTCATTCTTTCCGGAAATTATAGATATCTACACCCAACTCATATTATATAACTCACTTTATAAGAAAATATTACTTTTCCCTAAAATTTCCGAACAAACCCGAACAAACCCTATTTTTCTGGAAAACCCGTTTTTCAGCACTCAATTTTTCCATAAATTATAAATCTGTACCTCCAACACATATTATACAGGGTGGTCCATCGAAAACAGTCCAGCAAGGTTTACGGCTGTGTACGTGAAAATTAAAAAAAAACTCGGAACCGCAAACTTGTGTTTTCAAAGGGACACGTTTCACTATTAATTTCATCCCTGTAACCTCAAGCCTCCTAGCGGGGGCGGCTACTGCCCTTGTTTTTTCAAATGGGAATGGGTTCGGGTTTGTTCCGTTTTTCCGATACTCAATTTTTCTGGAAATTATAAATCTCTACCCCCAACTCATATGATATAACTCCCTTTATAAGAAAGTATTACTTTGCCCAAAAGTTCGGCTTTTTTCCTATTTTTCTGGCAAAGCTTTTTTCCCTACCACCAACTCATACGGGTTTAAATGTCCTGTATTAAAATCTCGACCGGACTTAATAAACTTTATTTCTTTTACCTCAAAATCATTTTCGTGATAGCTTCTCGTCGCCAATGTCTCATTCCTCATTATTCTTGTAGATACTTTAAACATGTGAGTTCCGGCCATAGCATGGAAATACATATCCCGATACCCATCGGGTTTGATATCCGATAGTTCAACACTGAAAACGCCATCGTTCCACTGGAACCTGTGACCGGCAATGAACAAGTCACCTTTGAGCGATTCGAGGAAGAAGTAATTATGTCTGACTCTCCAAGAGTGATTTTCTTTTAGGCTATAGACGGTAACTCCATATCCTGCAAGATCTAGAAAAAAAATGGAACGTAAGGAGTTTTTTCATAGGAAAGACTGTACACTGAAAAAAACTTTTGCCAATAAATCTTTCCTAGGATTATTTGAGCTGGGAAAGAATATTTTCTATCTGTACCTGTTGATTTCTGGAATGGAAAATGAAAAATGGAAAATTTTCACATTTTCCATTTTCCCGGATATTCTTTATACTCGCTGGAAGAAACGTTGCTATTTTAGAAATATTTCCTTTATAGTACATCTCAAATTTTGGAATTTTTGTGTTCTTTACATAAATCAACAAAAAATCATGTCTAATTGTAAGGGAAATAATGTTACATGAAACCATCTCTCGATCGCAAAAAAATATAGCTTACATGCAACATTATTATAATTAGACATCGATTAGATATAATTTTTAGTTGATTTATGTAAGGAACACAAAAATGAAAAATTTTTAGATGTAACTCTCTTCTTCAGAATGGTCGGCTCGGGAAGGAATGCACTTTACAATGGTTGTTTCATTATTAGCAAAATAATTTGGACGTACATCTTTGCATATTCGATAATGAATTAGAATTGTGTATTATAATAATAATAATAAATAAATTTATTTACAAAAAGAAAAAAAAATTGTCTACATGTACCTGGAAAAAATAAATATAGTGTTTCTACGTGCCCCTGTAAATAAATTAAGAACCCTAGAACTTGTACGCAGTTTTAACCTATTAATATAAGCAAAGAAAATTTGATCAAAAAAGATAATTGAAGAAAAAAAAAATTAAATAAAAAATAAATTAAATAGTTAATTTCCCATATCGTCTAGAAGTACAATTCAATATTCGACATCACAGAGAAAATACAAAGTTTATTTACCCTGCGACAGAGAAAAAAATAACATGCCGATAACAGACATTCAGTAGAAGTATCTCTCAAAATGAATACACACTTATGTATACAAATTATTAAAAAATCCGGTATCAAGAAGGTATGTGCTTCCACAGTTCCATATTCATTACGGTATTAATTTTAATATTGATATATTTTAAGTATTTTTAGCATATTAAGTTATTTTTGTATTTCACAAAGTTATCTATGGTTATAGACATTGTTAAAGTCCACTAGGCTATGAATTTCCAGCCTTGGTTTAGTATTTATCCATAGTGCAAGTTTTTTCTTAAATATAGCTGAGGAATTCAGAGTTTTTATGTTATCAGGAAGACTGTTATATAATTTAGGGCGTAGGAAATGATAACTACG
Organism: Barypeithes pellucidus; assembly: GCA_963991005.1. Lineage (NCBI taxonomy): Eukaryota > Metazoa > Arthropoda > Insecta > Coleoptera > Curculionidae > Barypeithes > Barypeithes pellucidus. The sequence continues at coordinate 27,671,339 of OZ022561.1, read as the reverse complement.
TTGTGTTATTGTCTTTTCTATCCTAATAATATGCACCAGAAACACCCCTTTGACGAGTCGGGTATTTATGATCTATGATCAGTAATTCTTGTTTTTTTTTAAAATTGTCGGATATGTACTACCGAACAAAAAAGCTCGTCGTAAATCAAATATTTTAGTTTCTAAAAACAATAAATCGCTGGAGTAAGTAATTATAAGCCTAATAGTGGATTCTGTGAGTCGGGCGAACATACACGGATTTTCTACAGTAACCAGACTACTTTCTTCCCCCGTTTTCGAGGATGCTGAACACGATGGTGCAGTTAAAAATTGTTTTTGGGTTGGCGAGAAACCACCCCCAAGCGGGAACATTGAAAATATTTGCTTGAAGCTGCCCGATCTCGAATTCCTTCCATTTTCGGGGTCGCGGAGTACTCTCGCACCCTTCAATATTGCACCCGATGCACCCCCCCCCCCAAAGCGATGAAACTACCCTCCAAGGGGGTGCATCGACTGCTGACGGCTTTAAACCGGCAAAATCGTCTGACCGCCCGTTTTCGAGGTTGCTGAAGACGATCGCGGCCTCGAAAACGGTCTCCGGTGCCAAACCAACCCCCCCCCCCCCCCCCCCGAGCGATAAAACTACCCTCCAAGGGGGTGAATCGCCTGCGGGCGACTTTAAACATGAAACATTGTGTGACCGCCTGTTTTCGAGGTTGCTGAAGACGATCGCGGCCTCGAAATGTTTCTCGTTCAAAGTCGCCCGCAGGCGATTTACCCCCTTGGAGGGGTTTGTCACCGGAGACCGTTTTCGAGGCTGCGATCGTCTTCTACGACCTCGAAAACGGGCCGTTAGACGATGTTGCCTGTTTAAAGCCGTCAGCAGTCAATGCACCCCCTTGGAGGGTAGTTTTTTAACTGCACCATCGTGTCCAGCATCCTCGAAAACAGGGGAAGGAAGTAGTCTGGTTACTGTAGAAAATCTGTGTGTTTTTCGGCCTCTCGTCCGACTCACAGAATCCACTATAATTATGAAATGATCAATTTGCATACGTATTAAAATTTCATTATCTTAACGATTACATAAACATACTAGGCAAACGAATGAACAAATGATAAAATCAATAATATATACCTGGGAAATAAACATATGCATCTGCACAATTTTCTTTAGTAACATCAACTGTCAAACTTGCCAAAGTGGTTTGTGGCGTAATTACGCTGTCTGGGATAGTGTATCTATGGATAATTTGATCATTTAGTAAATTAATTACGACCAGCTGATGTTGAGGCCTCACAAAAGTCCTATTGCCTGCAAAAAAATTTCAGAAAAAAACAGTGATTAGATTGAATTTTTATTTTAAGTCTCTGGCAGCCAAATATTACTGTTGTTATCTACATATTAGTATTGAAGACCTGAAAACCTTTATATTATTCAATACAGGGTGTCCCATAACTTGTGGGCCATAGAGCAACTGGAGATACTAAACATCAAACTAGACAGACTGACTAAGTCATGTAAGTTTTATCGAAAAGTTTCTCGTTCTAGAAATACAGGGTGTTGAAAGTGAAAGTTTATTTTTGCAAATAAGCCATAATTTGAAAAGGGTCGATGTATCGGATTGAAAGTTGGCGGTATAATGTTTTTGTCTTACCTGTTATGAAGTATTTTTAATCCAAAATTTTTAAAGACGGTCAATTTCTAAACTAAAAAGTTAATCTTAATATATCTCACTGTTTTTGAGATATTTCCATCACAACGCATCAAAAAAATCAAAGTAAAAATGGATATATAGTGAAACGTCTCATAACGGACACCTCTAATAAGCATCTCTATTAAGCGGATATTTTTTCATAGTCCGGAACTAGGTATATGAAATTCCATGAAAATCAACCTCTCTAAGGCGGACGCTCCTTTGGGCGGACGCGGACAGGCTGTTTTTTATACAAAGAGTGCGAAAACCCTCCTTTAAACGGACAAAAAATGTTTTAAAGTATTTTGGAGACCAATAAGTACGGTGCAAAAACTCTCTGAAGACAGATCGCCAGAGCGAAAGGACTTCGCCGAATGAAAGTATATGTCATTCCCCGACAGCAGTCCGCCGTTTATTTGTGAGCTGTAGGGGTAAAATCGTAAACAATGGCAGAAAAATGTCGCGTTTTGCGTCTGAAAGAGAATATTGATGTTGTGGAAGGTTATAATTTGATAACAATGATTTGAACGAGTTCATTAATATTAATAGCAATGTGCTATTAGAAGATAATAGTGACCCCATTCCTACCGATTATGTAGACCAAACTGAAACCACATCACCATCTGACGACTCTGATGAAGAAGTTGAATGCAGTAATCAAACAAACGTCATCAATTATCAACAAGCCATTAGTATGGCAAAGGAATTATAAGAGTATGCAAGGAATAGAGGTGACGCTACAGCAATGGAATTGTTATCAGACTTGGATTTACATTTTCTAGATTGCAAGTATAAAACGCAAACACGTCAAACTACGTTATTAGATTTTTTTAGTACTACATCCTAACTTAAACTAGTGTATTTTTGTTATTCCCATGAGAGGACACCTCTATTAGGCGGACACATTTAAACGGTCCCGTAGGTGTCCGCCCATGAAAGGGTTTCACTGTATCTCGAAAACGGTTAGAACAGGTAAGAATCATAGATTTATTAGACCCAGTGTATGCAACTAGCGCCCTCCGCCAACGTTCAATCCGATTCCATTTCGAAAAAACGTATATGACTTAATCGGTCTGGTTTGTTCTTCAGTTGTTCAATGGCCCAATTATGGGACACCTTGTATATTAAATATTGCAGTATCATATTTTATAAATTCTTAAGCGAACCTGAAGCAAAAGTAAGGTGAATTATTGTTTATATAAGCACCAAGGGTAAACAAAATAAACATACATATGTAAATATTAAAACACCTTGATCTGATTTAACACCAATTAAAATATCTTCATTACCGCTTGTGTTCAGTCTCTCAAATACATTGAGGAAATGACATTGACAAAAAAGGAATGTAAAATATTTTGTAGATCAGGAAACTGTAATACCGAGTAGACTATTGATATTTCATTGAAAATATACTTTCATAGATTATTCGTATCAAATGCTTGTTCATCGATACTTTTTAATTTACTGTATATAGATATAAGAAATACATTCTCTTATTTTTGATGTTTTTAAATATACAGGGTGTCCGCTAATTAATGGTACATGGAAATACCACAGACTCCTTACATAAAAATATCAGGATTTAATTATACTTACCTATATCCGAAAGTTGATATTAACCGAGATACGGGGTGTTAAAGTTAAAACTTCATTGTTGTTTTTCTCGAATAACTTTGAGAGAAACTAACGATTTTTTATAAAATTTGGCAATAATGTTTTTTTAGGACGAAAAATTGATTTCTTTAAGAAATTTGCACATTCATTAGGTCATAACTTTTTTGTGTCTTAGTGTATTTAAGTTTTTAATGAAGATAATACTTCTCTCATATTTATTATGTAAAAAAGGTATACTACTGGTCTCCCAAAGTTACCGTTTCGGAGATACTTGAATTTAAATTGTTTAGTGCACCCTGCCCAATTATTATTAATTTGCAAACAAAATTTTTTTCTTAAAGTAACCTATGGGAAAACAAATGAAATTTAGAGATGCAATTGCTATGTTGTTATTTGTTTGATGATTATTGTAAAAAATGTTTCATTTTTGAGTTTATAGTAACTATGTGTTTTCATTGCCGTTGGTTTCTTTCGACACGATATTTTCTAGGGTTAAAGTTATTTTAAATAAAATAAGTTAAAAAACAATCCAATTGTTGTATTTATTATTCCCAATTACCATTACTAGAACAGTAATTATCATGTAAAAGTTAATTGGTCAGAATTGACAAAATATTATTTGCTTGCCTGAGCTAACAACAGTAACACTAAACAATTTAAATATCTCCGAAACGGTAACTCTGGGCGACCTGAACTTAGTATACCTTTTTTGCGTAATAAATATGAGGAAAGTATTATTTTTATTAAAAACTTAAATACACTGAGGCACAACAAAGTTATGACCTAATAAATGTGCGAAAATGCCGCAGACATCGCCCCCTACATTGAATAATAAAATTTCACAAAGAAATCAATTCCTCGTCTAAAAAAAACCATAATTGCCAAATTTTGTAAATTTGTATTTTTACGTAAGGAGTCTGTGGTTTTTCCATGTGCCATTAATCAGCGGACACCCTGTATAGGAATATATTAGTTGTTTTGACTTCCATCGGGTCTGATCACAAGATTGTGCTATATTTCTTTATATACAGAGTTGTGATAAAGGAATGGATTTTATATGAAGAACTAGTTAACGGATTACTTTGAAAATTTGATAGCTTTTATAAGTGGACATGCCCTTTCTTTCAAAAATATTTTCAGCCGCGCAGCGCTACCTCATCTGCTACAAAATATTAGCAACTTTTATAATTTAAATGGAACACCCTCTATATTTTTTTTAATAACCCTGTGTATTTTTTTTTGAATTCCTATTTTTTTGAATCCCTATAATAATTAATTTACCTTTTTTTTTTGGATAACATGGCCTTCCAAATGGACCTTTAATAAATCAACGCAGTGAATGGTTGGGAGTCAGATAATATCCAGATGCCTTTCAATCTGTTTCATAATATAGTACAGGGTGTTTCGAAATATACATATTTTGATTATTTTGAAAAGAGATAAAAATATTATTTTTTTAAATGAAACACACTGTGGTCCTAAAAGCTTTTGAAATATATGTTCTTTCTTTCTATGTTTAATGTCGACATTTGACTTTATTTAGCAAAATGAATTATCACAGTATTAAATAATATCAACCCTTTTTGAATGATGTTTCCAAAAAAAAAGTGAAATTAATTATTATCTCATGAACGATATCAGATAGGTATAGGAGAATGTTAAGGAAAGTCAATAAGAAATTTATATGGAGTCTAATAAAACTAATACACAGGGTATTCCATTAAAATGATCAAAGTTGCTAATATTTTCTAATAGAAGCACGGCTGAAAATATATTTAAAAATATATACAGGGTGTCCCAGAATATGTGGACAATCTCCCGGGTTCAGAAAGAACACTTAAAAATAACATTTTTTAGTATAATCGTTACTAGATGAGTCTCCTTAAAATTCGCGCTTTTAAACATATTTGGCTTATTTTGTTTGCCAGGGACGGACTAGACGTAACACAAAAATGCTTTTTCTTTGTACACCTTGTAAGATGAAGGAACGACAATAATATTTTTGGATACTCTAAGCTTAAAAGGAGAAAAAAGGTACTCTTGATCAATGTCGATAAAATGAACTTTTTTGCGAAAAAAAGATATTTTTGTTCAATATGATTTATATTCAGTATATGTAAATTCCATTACTAAGTTAGTAACTAAGAAGACAAAGGAGAAAAACCGCAAATTTCAAGACACCACCATAAACTGATACTGGCATAAATATTCTTATTTAAATCGGTACATGTGAAAAAACCATAACAACAATGAGGGAATTTTATGAATATAAAACAACTAATGCAAAAAGCCATATTGAACAAAAATATATTTTTTTTCGAAAACAGTTCACTTTATCGACATTGATCAAGAGTACTTTTTTTTCAGCTTAAGGTTTAGAGTATCCAAAAATATTATTGTCGTTCCTTCATCATACAAGGTGTACAAACAAAACATTTTTGTGTTACGTCTAGTCCGTCCCTGTCAAACTAAATTAGCCAAATGTGTTTAAAAGGGTGAATTTTAAGGAGACTCATCTACTAACCATTATACTCAAATATTATTAAATTACACCTTGTACTTAAAAAATTATTTAAAAAACAGCGATTTCCAGGGATGTCCGTTATGGGCCCGTATCTCCGTAGGGGAGGCCGTAGGAAGAAAAATGTATAAGAAGTTCTCCTGTTATTTTTAAGTGTTCTATCTGAATCCGGGAGATTGCTCACATAGTCTAATAGTACATCCCCAATCAATCACCCTATAGAATATTGAATCTCGCTCGGACCCGTTAACTTTATTTCTTCAAAATGCACTGCCTGGAGGATTCAGTTCTTGTACAGTATCATTTGTAATAACGACTCCACCAAGAGTGTATGGTATGGTGACATTAACGGAACTTTTAGCAAGCTGAAAGAAGCTGTATTCCCTCTGGTTCTTTTCAGGGATTGATGTTTTAAACGCTTGGTCAGTCATATTAAAAATAGTGCACTATTGCAGCCAATTTTTAATATTACCGAAACAGAAAAAAAGTACCTGATGGTGTAGACAGACTATTTACTAAAAGAGTACCTATTTACATACCAGGAATTTCCAGAGTTCCAGTATCCACAAGCCACATTCTATCACACACATCAATGGCAACTCTGTAGACGGATACCAGATTATCTCCTCTTCCGGAGCTATCTGGAAATAAATTGATATCCCAATTTGGATAAGGTTTTAATGGTACGTTGTACTTGTCCTTGCTGTCTAAGGGTACATAATTAAGGGTGGATGGTACTCCATACCTTCTTCTGGGAATCGAAATGAAAAGTTTGTCCTTCCACACGTTAGCGCCCATGGGGATGTTGTTAACTAAAAAGGATAAGGTACATTTTATTAAATATTTTACATTTTGAAACTATTATAATTAAGATTTTCGATAATGGTATATTATGGACACCCTGTATTTTATGACATTGAATTCTAAATTCGGTTGAGCCGGGGAAATAATGAACATGCTTCATCACCTGTAATAGTATGATGCAATTTCTAAGAGGAAGATAACAGCTCATAGTGATCAATAATGCTGATAATGCAAGGAATGGTGAAAGCCTTTTTGGACGTTTGAAAATTGTTATGCAGGGAGCGGTTCTTGCTCCGATTCTCTTTAATCTATATATTATTGACGCAGATGACGAGCTGGACGAGGAATGGATCTCGACAAAGTATGCCGACGACTCTTCTTATTTTTCCATTTTCTCATGGGGACGATAGTATTTTAATTCAAAATTGTAATCGAAATTTGAACAGTCTGTGTAATTGGTTCTGTCAAAATTCACTATTTCTCAATAATACTAAAACTAATTACATCCGTTTTCACAATTACCAGGATCATAATAATCTGGATATGGAACTGCTTATAAATAATCAAGAAATATTAAAAATCGATACTATAAAGGAGTTCAAATTGATGAGCATCTGAATTGGAAAAATAATTGTGATCTTCTCAAAGCAAAATTAAATTTATGTTGTTTTGTTGTTCGTTCACTCAAGACTGCGATTTCCATGAGGGAGCTCCTCATGGTGTATAACGCACAGGTAGATTCTCGTCTGCGTTACGGGGTGATCTTCTGAGGTTCGTCCATTATGATTGGGGAATTGCTTGTATGTCAGAAGAGAATATTGAGGACTTTAGTGGATGTGTCGAGGACTTACTCGTGCAAGAAATACAAGATGTTGAACATAATCTGTGTGTACATATTTGAACTATGTATATATGGTTTTAAAAATAAATGTCGATTTGCTATTAACAGTGATGTTCATACCTATAACACACGACAAGTCAGCTCATTTAGAGTTCCTTTTAACCGACTGAATGTGGGTAGAATATCACCAAACTCATCGGGGTCAGCAATCTTTAACAAGCTACCACCAAACCTGAAGGCTGTTGATAGTCTTATGTTGTTTAAAAAATGTTTAAAGCAATATTTGTTGTCTGAGGCTATTAATTCAGTTAATTAATATCTCACAAGGGTGCAATACTATACATTTTTTTTTATTTACTTTTTTTTTTAAATACCTAATATAACTTTTATTTTAGTATAAGTTTGTTTTTTCTAAATTTTATATATTGTGTACTTGTATATCATACATTTTATAAATACTCATGTATTTGAATTTGAAGTTTTCCACATATTGTAAATCGTAATGTCTAAGGAAATAAAGCATAAAATGATCAACTAAGACAAAGCTCCGTCAGCTAATGGACGAGTATTATGAATGCCGTAGATATAAATGACTTCTTTATTGTACTAAAGTCAAAAATTAAATTTAAGTCAAAAATTAAATTTTAAAATGATAGTTGATTTATTATACAACGAATTTTAAATTTTATTTAATTATATAAATTCAAATTGAAATATGATTTATTATTTAAAATATAATAATATTTCTTTACAAAGAAAATGTTTCATTATCCTTGAAATAGATTCACGTTTTATCCACAATAATAATGTTTGTGAACTATTAGGTTTTGAAAATATTTTCGTAGGAACCAAATTCTTAGAAATGATGTTTGTCCTCACCGATGTGACATTTACTCACGCATTGTGTCCTATATTTTAGTCAAACAAAATACAATACAATACAATTTTTTCAAACTAAATATTTCTTTAAAGAACTGATTTGATAATTAAATTCTATACAGGATGTCCTCACCTCTCTGAAAAATGAAGGAGTTGAATCCTCGCCTTATTTTAAGACGAAAATATGGGATAACAGTTTTTCGCATGTCGCGTCGTTTTCGAAATACAGGGTTTTAAAAAAAATTGTATTGTATTTTTCATTTTATTAATAATTAATTCCAATGATTTGATAATGCATATGATCTAAAAACGTTGAATAATGAACTCTTATGAACAAAAGGAAATCCGGGACATCGTGAGATGGACCCGAGGCAGACGCAGAGAGTGGAGAGACCATGTGGAACGAATGGCGGAGGACCGCCTGACAAGGATAGCTAGGACTGCAAAGCCCAATACCGGTAGACTACCCGGGAGGCCACCCAAACGCTGGTATGATAGCAGGACATCCGCCTAGGAGTAAGATATTCACGTCGAAGAAAACAGGACACCGTCCTATCTAAAAGAAGAAGAAGAAGAAGAGTATGAACAAAAGTCAAATAAATTGCTGCAAATGGCCTCCATGAGCCAGCATATACCCATGTACCCGACGTGCTAAATTGTCTCTTACGTGTTGGAAAATTTCGGGACTGGCGCGAATCGTATTAAAACCATCAATGATACGGAGTCGAAGGTCTTCTTCAGTTTCAATAGTAGTATAAACGAGTTATTTAAGGTGCTCCCAGAAATAAAAATCCAATGGGTTCAGATCCGGCGAACGGGGTGGCCATAGGTGAGGTCTTTCTCTATCTATCCACTGAGCGGGATATTGTTGATCTAAATAGTTTCTAACACGTACTGCAAAGTGAGGAGGAGCGCCGACATGCTGAACCACATTAAAGTTCTTGTTCTTAATGGCACTGATTCCATCAATTCTGGCAATTCATCTCTAAGGAAGTTATAATAGACATCACCAGTAAGTCGATTAGGAAAAAAATACGTTCGAACTAAGCTCTCAATCTCCAATAATCACTGCAGAAATATTAAACGAAAATTTATACTAGTGATGTCCTTCGATGATAGCTGAGGATTATCTTCCGCCCAAATATGGTTGTTGTGAAAATTCATGATGGAAAAATTCGATTCATCTGTAAATAGTATTTTTGTCGAAAAATGTGAGACCCTTAAAGAATTTTCATGAAACCAGTTACAAGCTGGAAAGTCTTTAGGCAACAAAGCTTGCACTCTTCGTACGTGATAAGGATAAAGTAAATAGTAATTTAAGATACGTATGGAGTAACTCACATTCAAATCTTTCCGGATTTTCCTCGTACTCGTGCGTGGAGATTCTTCCACGATGTTTAAGATCTCTTCTTCAAGTTGTACAGTTCTAACTGGAAGTGGTCGGCTGCCTATTTTGCTTCTTGCAAAGCTACCTGTTTCCTCTAACCTGAGGTGCAATCTTGTAAATGTTTCGGAACACGGTACTCGTCTATTAGGAAACTGTTCTGAATATAAAGGTCTCGCCTTTAGCGCATTTCCATTTGCCAAACCGTACACAAAATGAATTTGAGCCATTTCTTGATTGGTAAATTCAGCCATTATGAAAGGTATGTAATGTAGTAGAAATAAATTTAAAAACAATTCGAAAGGATATTACTTGAAAGATGTTAAACAACAAATGTTACGGAGGAAACAAATGTGATTGCCGTGGAACGAAGCAAAGCCTACTCGTATAATTTGACGATTAAAATTCGAAAATCACTAAAAAATTAAGATACTCTTTTACCTAGATCCCCGCAAATGAATTAATGGTAAAATTTAAAAGCGACCCAAAGTGAAGTGATCTAATCCTGTATGTTTAACAAATATCATTAGAATATCGTTTGGCATTAATTAATAGAATGAAAAATACAATATTTTTTTTAACACCCTGTTTTTCGAAAACGAAGCGACATGCGAAAAACTTTTATACCACATTTTCGTCTTCAAATAAGGTGAGGATTTACCTCCTTCAATTTTTCAGAGAGGTTAGAAAATACCCTGTATAGAAAAGTACTTTCGTTTAGAACTTTGAAAAATTTGTGCTCCACTTGAATCATAAGTTATAACTGTCAATAATGACATGTAACATGATTTTAATTAAAAACGATGATGACAGTCTAAGCAGAAAAATTATCCACCTAGAACAATATCGGTGGCGTACCATTTTTTTCGTAAAACTTCAGAGAACACGTTTCCAGGGACTCCGCTGGTCGATTGATATGTGATTTTATATCCTATTAACCCATACCAAAATTGGAAATAATATCTAAAGGAATTTCGGAGATATTAAAAAATATCGACTTGAAAAACATCCTGTAGCAAAAAAATTAAGCCTTTACGGACATATCTTCATATTAAATTTTCTTCATAAAATTTCCTAAGGAATCACCGTTTAAAATATTACCATTAAGGAACAAACCCTGTAGCTATAAAGTACTTAAATCCAAAACTAAAAACTCCTGTGCCAACGCTGGATATGTTATTTTGTTATTACAATAATTATTTTATGTATATAATAACATGTTATTTATTGCATTTTAGTCAAGAAAGAATAAAATCATCATTAATTCTTAACAAACGTTAATTCCCGTTGTTTGTTTATAATTAATACTAAAATAGAAAATAAAAGATTACGCAATATTAACAAAAAAAATTATAATTATAATTTAATATTAATCGCACGGCGCTGTATCATGTAGGTACAGGTACAATAATTAAATATTAAAAAAGGATAGCACATTCATTTTAATTCGCGCAATGCATTTTTGTAAATACATTTTGCATCAAAATCATACGTATAATACATTTTTGGAGAAGTAAACGTTGTACCTATAGTTTTTTTATGATCAAACACAAGCACTATAGGAAAAATCCTTTAGGGCACTCTGGGTGTGGTGCGTGTGCGAATAAAGCGAACTCACGTTGGTTTTGAATTTTTGGAGGTTATATTCGTTGGGAAAAACGACCTCGGGAAGGTCGTTCCATAAGGATGAGGTCCTCCAGATGAAAGACATCTTAAATAATGAAGTTCGATGAGTACTAAGCTTAACCCCATATGGATGGGCGGCAGTGGTTCGTCGTGAATTTCTGCTATTCGCTGCTCTGGACGGAATTAAGAGAGCAAGGTCAGCTTCCACGAAAATATCTGTAAAAGAGAGTCAAATCCCCAACCTGTTTTCGATGTTCTAGGCTGTCGAGTTTCTTCGTTGGCTCATGGTCTCCAATCAGACGAATGGCCCTGCTTTCGATGGAATCCAGTAGCCTAAGAGTATGTTTGGGTGCAGAGCTCCAGACATGAGAGCAGTACTCTATTGATGGTCGAATCTGGGTTTTGTATAGTATCAAAAGTTGTTAAGGTGTGTACAACTTTTTGGTTCGGAAGAGTACACCAACTTTCTGAGAAGCTATCTTGGCGATTGCCACAACGTGGCTATGTCAAGACATATTTCCTCCAAGATTGTCGCCTAGCAAATTAATATAATAATATGAAGCCAGTGGGATTGCGTGTCCTGTCATGACTATATCCGGTTCTGTAATGTTAACCTTTTTAGAGAAAACTGCTGCCTGGGTTTTTTTAGCGTTAAATTCGACTTGGTTACTGTCACCCCAAGCCAAAATTTCTTCCAGGTCTTTATTAAGGCTTGATTCTTCATGCTGTTTGCGAACATGTGCATCGGCAGCCGATGGTTGTGCATTCAAAGTGAAAGATGAGATAAGTGTGCTATCGTCAGACAAGTAAAATATCGGATTTTTAGTTTACACTAGAAGGTCGTTAACGTAGAGTAAGAAGAGGGTGGGAGACAATATGGACCCTTGAGGAACACCGGCGATGCTGGAGAGAAGTCTGTCAATCGCAACTTGCAGAGAGCGATCCTTAAGAAAGCTAGACAACCATGCACAGAATCGACTGGGCATACCATAGGATCGCAGTTTATTTAGAATCCCCTCACGCCAAATACGATCAAGATCTTTAGAAATATAGCGAAGAATAGATTAGAAATATATAAAAAATTACGAAGTGACGAAAAAACCTTAAGCAGTAATTTATGGTAATTCTTGTCGAGTCAAAGATTTATAAAATATCTGTTATAATAAGGTTCATTCGAGGAGCGAACCTTTGAACCGGTTGCCAATTTAGTTCTGCTCATGTTGGGTTGTGGACGCGTTTCTAACTGGCTGCTGCTTTTTGTTTCTGTAAACGGGTACAAATCGCAAACCTTCAACTGTCAATTCTGAGAAATTAACCTGCAAGTATACGTATTCTTGCTCATTTGTGCATTGCTTAGAGCTAGCCTTTCGTTTTGGAATCGATATTTATAGAATAATAGAATGCAAGTTTTATCAAAACATATCAAAACTAAAGGAAATAAAACTAGCCGGTAAAAACACAACAAGTCAACAGTAAAGAAACATCCGATCGAGTAAATCCAAAGTCATAACTCCATACCAGACGGTAAGACGGTAGTAAATCAGTTGGCAAACGATCCATTTTGCTCTGCGAACCCCGGCGATAATTTTGGGTCCGCGGTCACCGATTTTGCTATTGAGAACACTTTAAACTAACCGGGCATGACTCATTAGCCCCCCATACACCAACATATAAGTTGGACCGATTTGATCCGTCGGATTTGGCCTGCCAACTAGGCTCGGCACGTACCAAAACTCTCGTCAATTTTGGGCCGGCGAATTTGGCTCGCCGACTTAATCACCCGATTAGATTTGCCTGATTAAATCGTCTCGTTAATGGGACAGAATTCGATGTTTTATGACAGTTTTGGCTTGGCTCGCGATCTTTTGGAATTCCCGAAAGATTTAACCACGGTTTTAGACACTTTTAGACCGACTCAGCAATTTATTTTTACTAGTAAGTTTTAAAAATGAATAACATTCGTACCAGACGCGCTATAGCTTGTGCCATGGCGTATGCATTTATTGCCAATAAAAAAATTAAAAAATAAAAATAACGAAGCAAGTGGGTAAAAAAACGGAGTTCTCGTAGAGATGAACACGGTACAGTTTTTTACTAAATTCAACAAATCTTTCATATGCCCTGCCTTGTTTTTCAAATTTTTGTTCATGTAATCTTTGCAATTCAACTTTGGTAAATGTTAATAAATTTGGTTATAAATTCTTTCGACATGTAACGTGAATCAGCAGACATGATTTATAATTATTATTTTAAATTTACATTTCAAATTGGTCAAACTAAGTTGGAAGACTTGATACGCGCCGTCCGCCAATACCTAGCGATCTACTGATGAGTTCCGATCTGCCGATTTAATCCGGGGCCGATACGACACGGCCCGATGAAGCTCGGCTCGCCACATACACACAAAGTTTTATCCGCATATTTGGCTCGTGACATATCAAATTTGTTAAGATATCCGCTGGTGTATGGCCCGCTATTCAATTTAAAACATTGGACAAATGGAATTAAGTTACGAAATTATATTAAAATTATAAGTAAATAAATAGTGCCGTAAATCAACCAGATTAACATAATTTGGCCCGAATAATCTGACCTTATAATAAAATTAATCCCATTTTTGTTTTGTGAGAGATTAGAAAAAAACTAATTCAAAAATTATACTCACCATACTGATAGTCTATTGACCCGGTATTATTGTTAGCATTGGTGTCTCCTTCAAACGTTATGGAAGTGCCGCTTTGTAAAGATCGGCCATCGTTGTAAGCTCTAGACAAAAATAATAACTTGAAATCTCTTAAGTTAGAAACAAAATATTTTTTGTCGACATAAGTGTAGCCTTCCTCAACTTCAGCTGTATTTGTGCTGCAATGAACTTTTTCCATGAGAAAAAAATGATTCGTTATTCATATTTCATTTGTTCCTACTTGTTTGAATATAGCAAAAAAGTTCGTTTACTGTTTACTTTCTTATTTTTAACAAATTTATAAAATTATTAAAACGTCATCAACTTTGCTATTCATTATTGCTTTAAATGCCGAATAATATACCCAGGAGAGCAATCTCTGACTCTCTTTAACTATCAAATGTACCATTTTTGAAAATTTAACAGGAAAGAACACAAAATTACAGCTAAATACTTTTTGACAGCTTCCATATTTATGTGAAGAATATATATATACTAACTAACTAAATCTCGAGACAGTAATGAAACTTTTCACGGAGGTTTGTATACTATTTTATTTACAACCACATCTAACATCCACTTCTTATTATTTTGAATTAAAATTATTAATAAAAGATAAATGTCATTTTGACTTTTGAGAAATTAGACAGAAGTTTCAAATAACCGCAGGTGGTAAAATAACGTAGGTAATAATACACATGAAGATGGCAAATATCATTTTTGGAATATGGTTTCAATGTCACTAAACAATGTATTATTTTAACAACAGAAAAATGCTATCAGATGAGGAATTTGATTTTGCTGCTACTCCACCGGAAATTCGAGAAGCAGCAAAAATAGTAAAAGAAGATCTTCTGCCAACTAAAAGCCGCCCGAGATATGACAAGGCATATAACTGTTTCAAAGAATGGTGTACGGGATACAAAGTTCAAAATCCTGTTCCAGTGAAAATGCCAAGACAAAGAAGATATCAACGATTTGGTCACAATATTCAATGCTTTAATCAGTGACTGTCTACAATAATGACAATGTAATATACAGTGAGGACGTAAAGTAAGGAATAAATTCATTATCTCGCAAACTACAATTTTTTAAAAAAATCGCTCGGACCCTTCGATTTTGTTTTTCGAACGCGCATGTTCTGACATAAAATGTAGATATACAAGGTGTTGCAAATAAGAGTGACACAAAAAAAAATTTTCTTAAATAGAACCCACTGTATATTATTGCATGTACGGATTCTTCGGAAAATCCTAAACATTTTTCATGTAGAATGTGCTATACCTTAGCCCAAGCGTTTTGGAGTTATTCTCATTCAAAATTTGAAAAGTGGAAAAAGTCATAGAGAAAACAAAGAATAAAATTATTTTAAAAATGTCTTATTTATCGAAAAAACAGTTAGGTGAACTTAAAAATAATTTTTCTGAAGTAAATGTTCGAAGTGTCTTCTGTTGGTCAACTGACAATAGCCTAACCGATCTACAAATTCTCGCTGAACATTTCGAACCATTTGGGGTGTAATTTGCCGAATTTCTTGCCAGATGCGATCTTTTAAATCACCTAAATTTGCAGGCTGGCTTTTGACTACTTTTCCCCCTTAAGGTATCCCCATAAAAAAAAGTCGAGTGGTGTTAATTCGGGTGACCTTGGCGGCCACTCAATAAAACTACCTCTTCCAATCCACCTGTTTGGAAAAGTATCGTCCAAATATGTACGAAATCCCACAGCGAAATGTGGGGGAGCACCATCTTGTTGCAACCAGATTTATTATGATGTGGCAAATCGGGACGTTCTAACTCAGGAAAAAGGGTGGTCAGGGCTGGAACAAGTTCTTGTTCTAAAAAACTCAAGTATCTCTCGCCTGTTAAATTTCCGTCAAAAAAGAAAGGCCCTATAACAATGTCATCGACAACGCCAGCCCACACATTGATCTTTTGATTAAATTGTGTGTGCCCTTCCCTCATCCAGTGTGGATTTACATCGGACCAATATCGATAATTTTGGGTATTTACGTCACCATTCAAGCAAAATGTGGACTCATCGGAAAAAATTATATTTTTTACAAAATTTCTGTTGAAACAGATATCCTGTACACGCTCACAAAATTCAAGGCGCCTCTCAAAGTCCATTTCCAAAAGTTCTTGGAGAACTTGCATTTTATAAGGATGGTATTTATTTGTATGCAGTATTTTAAGAACTGTTGTTTTTCCAATATCCACATCACTTGCTACCTGCCTAGACACCACATGCTGGTTATCTTGAACTGCCAGTAAGACTTCTAATTGTTGATTTTTATCAACTTGAGGACGACCAAATCCAGGGACATCAAGTTTCTTGCTGTGTTCTAACCCTATCACCGTAGCCCATCATCATCAAAACCTCTATGCGCTGTTTCTCAGTGAGCCGCATTTTAATTTAATTTAGTTATGAAAAAACGAAATGAGTCTTTTGAAAACTAGTAAAACGTTAGGAAAATACACATAAAACTGACAATAACAGTAACTATTGACATTAATTCTTTTGGTTCTTGCATCATAACTCCAAAGCCTACTTGACTTTTCTTGCGCTTCACGCATGCTGACTACAGGTTTTCCTCAGCGTGCATGAATCAATGCAAGTCTTGATTGATTGCGAAATATCTGATTTTCAAATTTTGAATGAGAATAACTCCAAAACGCTTGGGCTAAGGTATAGCACATGCTACATGAAAAATGTTTAGGATTTTCCGAAGAATCCGTACATGCAATAATATACAGTGGGTTCTATTTAAGAAAAAAAAATTTTTTGTGTCACTTTTATTTGCAACACCCTGTATATCTACATTTTATATATATATGCGCGTTCGAAAAACAAAATCGAAGGATCCGAGCGATTTTTTTAAAAAATTGTAGTTTGCGAGATAATGAATTTATTCCTTACTTTACGTCCTCACTGTATAAATAAGTAAAACAAAAACCATTTTAATTTTTTATTTTTTATAAATGTCATTAGGTTTATTTTAAAAAATCAAAAAGAAATCATTGTCGTTAAATTTGTGTAAAGAGTTGTATGTTGGTGTGTTCGCATATTATTTTGAGATATCAAAATTACAAAAAAGTATTTACTTTCCACCCAGGTGGATGGATAGATGAAATGTCATTATTACATGCATGGTTGTAAATAAAAGAATTTTCATTTAGTATTTTTTTTTATTAAGTTTAGGTAACTAGCTATTGGTAAAAATCGAAATAAAGTCAAATATAGCCAGTGCCGTAGATACCTCTTTCTGAGGAGGGAGGGGTATTGGTATGGTAACTGTCCCACAGTACCCCCCTTATATGCGGCTGTGAATATAGCATCAATATTAATTTTGGATTAACTGACATGACAGTCTTTACTTGCAATTTTTATTTTTATAAAAAAAAATTTGTATTTAATACAATAATTGCTAATCAAAATTTTCGACGAAAAGAATAATTTTTTAATAACATTTTAAAAATTCTGAAATGCCTAGTTTGTACTAGAGAGATGAAAATTGATACAAGGGTCAAGAATGAATGTTAAATTTTGTATGTTTTTGCTAGAAAGGTAAATTTTAACAGTTAAAAAAAGTCATGTGACGTGTTCATGTGGTTATTTGCAATCATTTTTAATGCAGATACAAATACTAGAGTCAAAAATCTTCTCCTTGTAGATACTAAAATACAGAAGCAGATTTATAACAACTTACAACCCTTAGGGGCATCAATCCAAGATTAAGTTGAAAATATCGTAGTGTATGGTCCTCGAGAATATCATTTTTTTCACTACTAACCCTTTATTGAAGTATCATTAAATGATTTTCAGCTTGAGAAATCATTTTTCTTAACCTCCTGCCAGAAATTATTATTATTTACCTCCATTATTTACCATAGTCAGTAATAGAGGCATCTGGTGAAACCAACTATCAAACTTTGAAAGAAGGCAAGCCCGATTTTAATTTTGAAATATTAACAATCTATATATACAGGGTGTCCCAGAATATGTTGGCAATCTCCCGAGTTCAGGTAGAACGTTTAAAAATAGCAGGAGAATTATCTAAAAATTTCTCTTTCTATGGCCTCGCCTACGGAGATATGGGCCCATAACGGACGTGCCTGGAAATCGTTGTTTCCTAAATAATTTTTTAAGTACTAGGTGTAATTTAATAATTTTTTAATATAATCGTTACTAGATGAGTTTCCTTAAAATTCGCCCTTTTAAACACATTTGGCTTATTTGGTTTGCCAAGGACGGACTAGACGTAACACAAAAATGCTTTCTCAGTGTACACCTTGTATGATGAAGGAACGACAATAATATTTTTGGATACTCTAAACATAAAGCTGAAGAAAAGGCACTCTTGATCAATGTCGATAAAATGAACTGTTTTCGAAAAAAAATATATTTTTGTTCAGTATGATTTATATTCAGTATACGTAAATTCCATTACTAACTTAGTAACTAATAAGACAAAGGAGAAAAACCGCAAATTTCAAGACACTACCATAAACTGACACTGGTATAAATATTCTTATTTAAATCGGTACATGTGAAAAAAACAATAAGGATATTTTATGAACATAAAACAATAACTAATGCAGAAAACCATATTGAACAAAAATATTTCTTTTCGAAAACAGTTCACTTTATCGACATTGATCAAGAGAACCGTTTATTCAGCTTAAGGTTTAGAGTATCCAAAAATATTATTGTCGTTCCTTCATCATACAAGGTGTACAAAAAAAAACATTTTTGTGTTACGTCTAGTCCGTCCCTGGCAAACTAAATAAGCCAAATGTGTTTAAAAGGGCGAATGTTAAGGAGACTCATCTACTAACCATTATACTAAAAAATTATTAAATTGCACCTAGTACTTAATAAATTATTTAAAAAATCAACGATTTCCAGGGATGTCCGTTATGGGCCCGTATCTCCTTAGGAGGGCCGTAGAAAGGAATATATTTTTCTCTTGTTATTTGTAAGTATTCTATCTGAACTTGGGAGATTGCCCACATATTCTGCTACACCCTGTATATTAATATGTTGTGTGAAACTTAAAATTATAGATAACTTGATTGAAATGATAAATGGATCCGATAATGCAGGTGAGTAAAATTAATAAATTAATAACTACATCTTGATTTTGTAAATGGCTTAGTAGTGGAAAAAATATTATATTAATCATGGTGATCGATGATCGGGCAATAATAGTGTATTTCTAAACCCTGGTTAATAATCTACCATTATTTAACACCCCCTAGATTCATTATAAAAATAATATCACATTGCAATTTTTTGAATTTTTTATCTAGTAGTTTTCAAGATAGAGGCAGATATTAAATTTTGTAATTTCAAATCTCTTGAAGGCGTCATTTGATTTAGTGGGTTGACAGTGGTTGGGTGGGTAGTTTATTTATTTTTAAAAATAAATATAATTTCTAATTTTCAGATTTAAAAAGAAAATCTCACACATTTACTGTCAACTATTCTTATTTCCGCACTAATACGTTCTTTAGAAATACAACGTTTGACTTACCTGAATGAACGTTCAGAATTTTTATCGCCCTCTTGAGGCCACTCAAAAGTTATTCGGGTCCATCTAAAATCTTCATTCAGCCCGGCACTGGAAACTACTACCACACAAACCGTCAATAGAAAATAATCCCAAATAACGAAATTTAAGACGTTCATGTTGCTCCTATAACTGATATCGTTTATTATGAATTTAATACAAAAACTACGAACTTTTCATTCTCGTAACTAACACTGAACTAGCGGTACCATATTCTTAGTAAATGTAAATAGGCGGGTAAACACTCACACTCACACTTCCGACTGTATAAAAACAAGTATATTAAATGTTAGTTTATGAATGTTCAAGAATTAATTATATTATCTGAGATTATTTTACATTTAGTTTTTGTACTAACGAGGCAACATTATTTACTTCTTAATGTATAGGCGGACAAATTTTTGGTGGTCGGTATTAATTAAAAACTGGTTAGTTTTAAGACAAATATTAATATTATTTAAACTTCTTAATAGTTAGAGAGACGGTGACAATAGGGGGTTTGTTTGGGTTTGTTCAGTAATTTGGTTCTCGTGGAGTTTATGTCCCGCTCTACAACTTTTATATTTGATGAAATGCCGTAGAGCGTTACTGAGAGGCGCTGTACCGCTTTAGATAGGAAATTCTCAATTAATTCAAATTATATCGAGCCATGTCTGAAAATAAATTTACAGCATCTGCGTGACCCCCAAAGTCACGGGAAACACATTTTCTGACACGTCAACCCTTGCATACTTATACTTTTCCGAGCGTGTAAAAAAAATGAATGGAAAAATTATAAAGTCTTATGTGACATATGGGTCCAAGTGGGCTTAATTGATTTTTATTCACATGGAGATGACTAGTAAACAATTTTCTGATAAAAAGAATATTGCGAAAGTGCGGTATTTTTTGCGTAATTTACAAATGAACGATATATGCCTTCCGGTATCTCTGCGTAATATTGTCAGAATTCCGCCTAGCTAGGTGCGATTCTTCTGAAAATTACAATAATGAAATGGCGAGACCTCGAACGACAAAAATTTTTTCACATAATCTTTAACATATAATGTTCCGTTCTAGAAAGTTTCAAATTCAAATTCGCTTTTTTTCTTTTTTTTTAATTTTCATTTTTTTTACACGCTCGGAAAAGTATATGCAAGGGTTGACTTATTAGAAAAGAAAGAAAAATGAGATGATGAATAGATACGTACTTAATACTAATTTTGAAATCTATTTTGCTTTTATAGTCCTAACAAGAACAGAAAGAATTATAAAATTCTTTATGAGAAAGGACATATCGGGTTAGTGAAAATTACCGGAAAGCTTAAATCTCTCCAAAACCGCTAAAGCTGCACTTACAAAATCGGCATTTGGGGGTTTCTGGGCATGGTCTCCCATCCTCTCCTTACTCAACGTTAACGACCTTCTAGTGAAAACTAAAATCCGATTTTTAGATTTGCTGATGATAGCACACTTATCTCATCTTTCTCTTTGAATGCATAAACATCGGCTGCCGACGCACATCTTCGCAGACAGCATGAAGTATCAAGCCTCAACAAAGATCTGGAAGAAATTTTGGCTTGGGGTGATAGTAACCAAGTCGAGTTTTACGCTATGAAAACCCAGGCAGCAGTTTTCTTTAAAAAGGTTAACATTACAGAACTGGATAGGTATAGTCATGGCAGGACACGCAATTCCACTGGCTTCATCTATTAATTTGTTGGCGTCAATCTGTTAGGAAATATATCTTGGCATAATTACGTTGTGGCAATCGCAAAGATAGCTTCTCAGAAACTTGGTGTACTCTTCCGAACCAGAAAGTTGTATACACCTCAACAAATTTTTGATCTTATATTCGACCATCACTAGAGTACTGCTGTCATGTCGGAAGCTCTGCACCCAAACATACTCTTCGGCTACTGGATTCCATCGAAAGGAGGGTCATTCGTCTGATCGGAGACCACGAGTTGACGAAGAGCCTCGACAGCCTAGAACATCGAAAACAGGTTGGGGATTTGATTTTCTTTTACAGATATTTCCATGAAAAGTGCTCGGCTGACCTTGCCCTCTTAATTCCGCCTAGAGCGGCGAATAGCAGAAATACAAGAAGAACCACTGCCGCCCATTCATATGTGATAGGAAAATTTTAATGGACGAGGTGCCTAGAGATGGAAAATTTTAATGGACGTGGTGTCTAGAGACGATTTTCGGAAATCTATCCAAATCGAAGACAACCTGATTTTAAGATCAGCAAAAATATTTACGACCGATTAAGCGAAACAAGTACCTTTCGTCCTAAACGGGATTCCAATTTTTCGAACAAACTCGAACAAACTCAACAATGAATTATTTTCTCACAAAGCTATCTTACAATAATTAACAAACAAATAACAACATGGAGGTTTCATAGCAACTCCATATCTAAATTTCATTTGTTTTCTCATAGGTTACGTTAAGAAAAAGTAATTGGGCATTGTGCCCTAAACAATTTAATCATAATTGCCTAATTTTGTAAAAAAAACGTTAGTCTCTCTCAAAGTTATTAGAGAGAAACAAAAATTAAGTTTTAACATTAACACCCCCCGTATCTCAGTTAATATCAACTTTCTGATATAGGTAAGTATAATTAAATCCTAATATTTCTACATAAGGAGTATGTGGTTTCTTCATGTACCATTAATTAGCGGACACCCTGGATATGGTCCATGAATAGTTCAAGTTTTCCATTAGTGGCCCGCAATCTCTTAAAAGGTTGAGAACCACATTTTTATTTGTAGCCAGTTGATACTCCCTTTGCACTCTCAATAAATCATATAACCTATTAGATCAAAAAATGTTTATTCTTAAAACAAAAATTTACTAGAAATTAATACGGTCTTAGGGTGAGTACATATATTAAGTACATTAAGTTCTTAATAAGAACTGATATCTGTGCGTATAAGCAAATCAAATTTTTACTTAGTTTACAAATTTTTGCCTTCTTGCAAGTAGTTTTTTTTTGTGTAGGAAATGCTTAAAAGGATCAATTCAATAAAGAAGAATTGTTGTTTTCCAAGGGTAAAATACGTCTAATTATGGGAAATCCCCTAAGGCTGTTATTAGCCAAATTCTTTACGGTTAATGTAGAACCACAAATGCATGAAAGTATATTAAGCTAAAATTTATTTTTATCATGTTTCTGCTTGTTGTACCGGTAATTCCAGACAATTAAATGTTTCTTAACCTTCCTAAAAAATGTACGTAAAGAAATTGAATTCACATTAGAAATGAAAGTAAATAATTCTTTTTAATTTCTTGATTTGACAATAAATAAGAATCAGAACAAACTGGAAAATTCATAAACCTTCACATACAGTTGCCACAATATCCATATAATTCTTCCACGCACCAATATACACATTATATGGAATTTCAAAATTTATAGTACGTGGCCGCTCCTGAGGACCTTCGCAATCAATAGTTTATTGAGGCAGTCTCGATGTTCAAAAGAGGTTAGCGCATTATAGGCGGTGTTGTCATTGCAACACAGAATTGGAAATGCACGAGTTCAGTTTCCGACAACAAGACGTCTTTGACACGCGTTATCACTTCTTTTCAAGCTTTTTAGAAAAAAAAAACTACAATTTTAAGGTACATACTCTCTTACCTTCGATCTTATTTTAACATATCCCGTTTTATTTTCTATATCTAACGCAATTATTAACGAGAAGTTCCGTCCCCGCAGCTACATGTATCGCCGGTCACGGCAGAAATTACTAATAAATAAATAACGCCACTAGAGATCGGCCTAATAATTTTACAAATATTACGGTATGTGTTTGAATTATTGTAAAGCGTGCTCCTGTTTAGGTAAGTTCCTTATTATGTTTATTTAGGTATATACTAGAACATTGCCCACCTTTTTCCAGGCGTATCTTTTTATGTTGTAAGTACCAACATTCCCCGCGACGAAAAAGCAATAAAACTTAATTAAGGGAAAAATACTACACAAAGTCATTCTGTTGAGTACAGATACTCATTTCAGTCTAGCAAAGTTAAAGAAATATCGTATATTAGCTGTTATCCACAAATTTGTGCATTTTTGTATCGCCGGTAACAGAATCGCCGGTCACGCATGAAAATGTTACCGGATGTGACGGTTTGTTATCCGAAGCTATATACAATATTTTTTTATTTACCATTTATAAACCATTAAGGAAAAATATGTTTTAATGTGCAAGTTTCGTTTGCACCTAGGTAGATTAAAAATATAGCTAATTTTCTTAGTATTTGGCAGACAATGACTCTCAAGCTAACTTAATAGAATAATATCCTAACAACAAATAAGAATTAAAAATGGTCTATCCTTCACCTCCAAAAAGTAATAATAAGTTGTTAGGTACTTCTTCGAATACAGGTGAAGTTACCGAAAAAGTAACGATAGGAATGTCATTTGAATATTACTTACAACACAAATAATAATAGGAAAACATATTAAAAACAATAATAATAGAGTTAATAAACTATATAATATATCTTGTTTATATAAATAGAACGGTGGTAGTTCAAAATATACCGTTGATCTTTTGACTGCCATGAAAGCCTAATTATCCCTGTGACCATATAGATAGATATATTTTCAAGCTGACCCTGGACCCTGCACCTATTTATTGCAGTTTAATTAGGGTATACTCAATGCAGGTTAATCCGGTAGTTTATTTATTGCAGTTAGGGTTAACGGTATATTTTGAGCTCAAATAACATGTCCAGGAAATACCTTATGTAGAGTGGCTGGTGAGTAATATTTCGATAGCGTACAAGGGATGTTAAAATAATACTGTAGTTCATATAATTATTTTTCCAATGTCCCTCTTAACAAAGATATCGGGCACTAAAGACGCAACTGAAGATTTATATTTTCAATTATAACTTCTAAGCAACTCTGTATATTTTAATGAATTTTTGTAGGTTAGTATACCCCACATGGACTGAAATACTCATACTAAAATCATTCTTGAATCTTCAGCATCGGAGCCGGGAAAAGACTTTGCACCGCATTCGTAGGGTCAAAATTTTACAAAACTAAAAAAAAAAAATGTAAATACTTTTGGCATATCTCCTTAAAATGGTGTTGCGTCCTCACCTTGTTTTAAATATTAATGAGTAATTGCATTTTGTAGATATATATTTGCCGCTGATACTACGCTAAATTCACCCCTTTCGGGGGCGAGTATAGGCCGATGGAGGGATTGGAAGGGGTCGGACGCGATATCCAACACCACCACCGTGCTCAGCATCCTCGAAAACGAGGTTAAAGTGTGCATCTCCGCAGAGAAACCTCTTGAAACGCGTTTAACTCAAAAACGGGGGGAATATATATTTGCCGCTGATAGCTCTAGCTCAGGGTGGCTAAGAATGCCCCAACAGGCACCTTCCATTTGTTTAGAAATAATAAACCATTTTCGAGATAATCAAGTCAAGTAGCAGAAACATCATAGATTTTATAATGTCACATTTACTATCGTCCCCTTATCTCTATTATATCTATATTTTATTTTCACTACTTTTTGTAGGCAGTTCTCTATGTCAAGTAATAAACCACATTCAGCCTTAGTTTCGTATGAAGTAGAGCCAAGGTAAATATGTATAGGTAGGTATACTTCTTATCACACATGTGTTAGAATGTGATCCTTTACATATCCGTATTTCTAGAACAAATACCAAATAATACAGTCAGTATATTGTATTAAGGATAGCCCATATCTTTTTCAGAAATAAATGCAGTTTCGATTATAAAAATGTATTCAAAACTATACCTAAAATAAATTAATAAAAATATTCATATTAATGATAATGCCCCCGGTTACTTCCACATGAAGTTCCTTTAATAGCACTATTAACATTATTCGACCACACCCTAAAATTAATTTCGTCATAATCCAACCTTCCATATAAAAATCCAGGCATTGTAGTGCTCAGCACATATACTTTGTCCGCAACAATTCTCACGTCCGAGGGATAAATCATTTTATTGTCATCTCTATGAACTATGGAGATTGTATTCAATGGTTTATGAAGATGCCAACAGCCCAAAGCATTTTTGTTTACCAAACCCAAGAACATTACAGACGAAGGTACGTAAATAGCCGCTGTAGAGGTTTGAGTTTCAGCCCCACGATCACCAATGATCTACAACAGAAAAGGTATTGTCATGGTGGGTGGTAGGAATAATACTAATAGTAGATCGTCAGTTGCTGATTCTATGGTAGATTCAGTCCATTTTCAATTTGTTGCAAATCAATGTACAAATTATTCGTGATCGCTATTATACAAATATATTTTATTTGAAAAGTTATTATATTCATATTTATTTACCATAAAATCATTGTCATGATAACTTCTTGTCGCCAAAGTTTCATTCCTCAAAATCCTAGTAGATGCTTTAAACTGATGGGTACCTGCCATGGAATGGAAATATATATCTCTAGATCCGTCTCTTTGTAATTGGGAAAGTTCAATACTAAAGATCCCGTCATTCCATTGGAAGCGATGGCCAGCAATATGGAAATCACCTCTCATTGATTCAAGGGAAAAGTAGTTGTGGTTGATTCTCCAAGATCGATTTTCTTTCAAGCTGTAGACGATAAGGCCATATCCAGCAAGATCTAAAATAATATCTAGGTTTAGATACATACATAAATTAAAAGGAAAGAAATAATTTAGATTAAGTTTCGTAGTAATAAATTTTGTATGTTGAAAGTATCTTTCCTATACATTATTATGGATCCTATCTTCCTTGATTAATCATTTTCTAATTCTTCCTATAATATTTATCCTTAATAATTAACTACAGTATTCCTTCTGTGTGGCTATTTTCGTTGCTATATTTTTATTTACCTGGAAAGTATACATAAGCATCTTCGCAAGTGTTCTTGGTTACATCAACCGTTAGATCTGACAGAGTTGTGGCTGGAGTCACAACATTATCTGGTAGATCGTAGGTATGAATGATTTGGTCGTTTTGAAGATTGATTACAACCAATCGGTGTTGAGGTCTTATGTAAGTTCTATTGCCTGAAATAGGTGTTATTTTTTATTGCTACTATTTAATATATATAATACAGGGTGTTTCAGAATAAGATGCTGATCCTTAACGTTGTGAATCCTTAGGTGATTTTAAGATGAAAAATTTAAATTAACATATAATTATCCTTAACCTATCAACTTTCGAACTACAGGGCGTTAAAGTTTTAAGAAAAAAAAATCGTTTTTCTATCATAACTTTAACAACTTTCTAGCTATTTTTATGAATTTTTCTCACATGCCCTCTAAGCACCAATAGCCTTTTTTGGTGTAGAAAATTTAAAAAAATTTTAACCAGTGACGTCCTGAAAGGGTTTGGACTAGACATTTTGGAAAAATATTATGTACGCCACTGCTTGTTCTCAAGATAAAAGTTATTTTTAAAATGCTCATACATTTTAGGCCACATTTAATATCTTGCCTTTTTATCGTCCGACAAACAGTTTCCGACAAAAAAAAATAAAAAGCATTAAATGCACATTCGCTATGTGTCTATGGTTTCTGACTAGTAGGCTATGAACTTTTTTAAGGAAACAATGACAATAACGAAATATTTAATTATAGTTTGACAGCTATTTATTTATGTACACGGCTTTCCACTTAACTTATATTTTAAAAACGTATCATGGTAAATTTTACAAATGTGTCGAGTTTGCGGATATGCATTACCTGTATGGGCTTGCTGACGGCAATGCATTCGAAGCCAGACGATTATACCAAGAGCGTTATCCAAATAGAATAGTTCCGGATGCACGAACGATTTCAGGAACTCACAGAAAGTTATGTGAAACGGGATCTTTTGAAACAAAAAACTACTTAAAAGGGGCACACCAAACTACACGAACACCGGAAACCGAAGAAGCTGTTTTAAATTTAGTGGAACAAAACCCTAATATAAGTACCAGAAGCATTGGGAATATTTTAAATATTACTCATGTCCTAGTCTGGAGAATTCTTCAAAGTTATTTGTTATATCCGTACCATATTCAACGGGTCCAGGCCCTACTTCCTAGGGATCTTCCATTACGCATCAATTTCTGCCAATGGTTTATTCAAATGGTTACCGAAAATCAACAGTTTGATGGCAAAATTTTGTTCACGGACGAAGCTAATTTTTCCAGGAACGCCATACAAAATTTTCATAACAATCACTTCTGGGCAGAAGAAAACCCACATGCCATTACGGAATCCCACCACCAAGAGCAATTTTCTGTCAATGTTTGGACTGGATTTATTGGTGATTATTTAATTGGGCCTTATTTTTTACCAGCCCGATTGAACGGAATCAATTATCGCCAATTTCTTGAACACACTTTACCAAATTTGCTAGACGACGTCCCTACTTTTACCCGACATCGTATGTGGTTTATGCACGATGGTGCACCTGCCCATTTCATTCTCTTAACACGAGAGTTTTTAAATCAACATTATCGTAATCGATGGATAGGGCGCAGAGGAACACAATCGTGGCCACCTAGATCCCCCGATCTAAACAGTCTAGATTTTTTCCTGTGGGGACATCTGAAAACGTTGGTTTACAGCATCCCAATAAATACTGAAGAGGAGTTGAGAAACTGCATAATAGTTTGTTTCGGCACTATCAGGAATACTCCAGGAATTTTTCAAAGGGTACGAGACTCAATGAGGAAAAGAGCTGAAGCATGCATTCTTGCAGGTGGTGGCCACTTTCAACAGCTAATCTAAATTATTTTCGTTTTTGTTCACACGTTATTTAATGTTAGTTGTTTTAATTTAATTTTAAAAAATAAACCACACATAGCGAATGTGCATTTAATGCTTTTTATTTTTTTTGTCGGAAACTGTTTGTCGGACGATAAAAAGGCAAGATATTAAATGTGGCCTAAAATGAATGAGTATTTTAAAAATAATTTTTATCTTGAGAAAAAGCAGTGGCGTACATAATATTTTTCCAAAATGTCTAGTCCAAACCCTTTCAGGACGCCGCTGGTTAAAATTTTTTTAAAATTTTCCACACCAAATAAAGGCTATTGATGCTTAGAGGGCATGTGTGAAAAATTCATAAAAATAGCTATAAAGTTGTTAAAGTTATGATAGAAAAACGATTTTTTTCTTAAAACTTTAACGCCCTGTAGTTCGAAAGTTGATAGGTTAAGGATATATGTTAATTTGAACTTTTCTTCTTAAAATCACCTAAGGATTCACAGCGTTAAGGATCAGCATCTTATTCTGAAACACCCTGTATATAACTATTAAGGAGTTAACAATCAGCATAATTAGCATTCACAAATTTCCGTTCTTCTAGAAACTAAATAATTAGTTTCATACATTTATCAAATTTTTAAACTTGCTTAAAGGCACTATAAGAAACTTATAAGCAGTAATCACAAGTATTGGGAAAGAAATTCTTTGAAGCTCCTTAGATTAATATAAATAATATTATTTATACATAATATAAGCCGTGAAGCTCCTAGATGAGATTGTAAGAAGAAATTAGTATTTTTAGAAACATTAAATGCTTGCAATTCATTCAGCAAAATTTTGTGATCCAATACTTTATATGGACCATTATTTTACAAACCGAACACTTTTTAACCTGGACATTTTAGAATCGTTCGAGATTTTTTTTACAACTTATACAGGGTGTTTCCTAACCTCTCTAAAAAAATTAAGGAGGTGAATCCTCACCTTATTTTAAGACGAAAATATGTTAAAAAGTTTTCGCATGTCACTTCGTTTTCGAAATACTGCGTGTTAAAAAAAAATATAGTATTTTTCATTTTATGAATTAATGCCAAACGATATTCTAATGATATTTGTTAAACATAAAGGATTGGAGCACTTTAATGTGCTTCGTGCTTGACGACGCTCCCCCTCACTTTGCAGTACGTGTTAGAAACTCTTTAGATCAACAATATCCTGCTCGGTGGATAGGTAGAGGAGGACCAATGACCACCCCGTTCGCTGGATCTGAATCCATTTTTTATTTTATTTCTGGCAACTCCTTCATACTACTTCTATTGAAACTGAAGAAGACCTTCGACTGCGTATTATTGATGGTTTTAATATGATTCGCGATAGTCCCGAAATTTTCCAACACGTAAGAGACAATTTAGCACGTCGTGTACATGGTGGACATTTGCAGGAAAAGTACAATATTTTTTTAACACCCTGTATTTCGAAAACGAAGCGACAGCAAAAAGCTTTTATACCACATTTACGTCTTAAAATAAGGTGAGGATTCACCTCCTTCATTTTTTCAGAGAGGCTAGGATACACCCTATATACATAAAATTAGTATTTCGGGATTTTGCTGAAAAATAATATTTTTCGAAAATATCCACACATAAATTTTTGATAATTTGCTGGATTTTCTCCAATCTTTTCATGTTTGAAATTCAATATCTTCTGTTATACTGATCTGATCAATGTCGGTCTTTTTTTATTTTACACTTTGTGACGTTAGCTTTTGAAGTATATTAAATAAATAGTAATTGTGGACAAATGAAAAATAATACCAATTTAATTGTTTAAATAGTTTTAACATATTCTTAACCCATCTTAAATTAATTTACAAAAATACTATTTTGTTCTTCATCCCCTTATCTATAAAACCCATTTTACGAAAATGTTGTGTCTCTTTTAGTTAGGAAGTTATTAAATATTTTCGAAAGCCATGTCACCAAGCGCGCAACGGGTCCAAGAGTGGCAGAACTATGCTTTCGAACGACCGACGAGATGGAAATATTAATGATTCACATTGCACAGAGCTCGATTATAGAGGCCTCGAGCCGTCGGCGTCGGCGTCGCGTTGCTGCATTTCCCGCGCTCTGCGTCCCTTGCGATTGAAAATATTTAATAACTTCAGAACTAAAAGATGTAAAATGGATTTTGTAAACAAGAAAATAAGTAACAACATGGTATTTTTTTAAATTAATTTAAGATGGGTTAAGAACGTGATAAAACTATTTAAACAATTAAATCATTAGTATTTTTCATTTGTTCACAATGACAATTTTTTTTAATACACTTCGAAACCCAAACGTACGATATTGATCCGATCAGTACAACTGGAGATATTAAATTTCAAATATGAGAAGATTGGAGAAAATCAAGCAAATTCTACAGTTTGTAAAAGAATGAAATCTACTGTCTTCTGACGAAGCTACTGTGTAGCGAAACATGTTAAGTTTCAATCTATATAGTGAAAATTAATAAGTTCAACTTTGTGTTTTACTTCTAAACCCATAAATACTAATGACCATAATCTGTTGACTTGACTTGAAAATGTATCATATTTAATAATAATTTTAAATAAACACCAACTTCCCTATCGTAAAATTTCCTCGATTCGTTTCGCGGGAGGTCAAAATCTTTTAAAAGATATCTTACCCGGAAGTTCCAAAATCCCAGTATCTACTAGCCACATTCTTTCACAAGGATCGATGGTAAACCTATATACAGATATCAAATTATTTCCATTTTCACTGGAATCTGGATATATATTGATATTCCAGTTGGGATACGGTTTTAACGGAACATTGTGCCTCTGTTTGCTGGTCAGCGATATATAGTTGAGGGTAGATGGTACACCAAGCCTTCTTCTTGGAATTGAGATGAACAGTTTGTCATTCCAGACGTTTAAGCCCATAGGAATGTTGGTAACTAAAAAGAGGACAACTTTTAAATCAGTCAATTCATCGATGACGATAAAAGTAAAAAACATAAAAGCTAAGAGTGGACCAAAGAATAACCTCCTTAAATATTAGCATGTTATTAAGAAACACCCTGTATATAAAAATTATTGCACCTGGATATCATTGTTCAGACTTCTCATAGTTGTCTCCTGCAGATGCATTTGAATCAACGATAAAACGGACCTCAATATTCAATGATCATGAATGATTCCAGAATAAAAGGTCATATTAATGGCTAAAGTTGGTTGAAAGAAATTCAGAGTTTGTAGCGCAATTATTATTGGTTAAGGCGGCCGATAAGGAATCGAGAAGGTTCCCGTTTTTACCACGTAAAACTTTTTTAATTAAAAAAAAAAGTTCTGTATGACGAAAACATTTTTAATTTATATTTGATACACACGATAAAAATTAACATGTATAATATGTCCATGTCCATGTATGTACAGGGTGACCCATTTTCGACACTTTTATAGGGTATCTCCGTAATTGTTAGTGCTATCAACAAAGTAATGTAGGTGTCATGTGCTTTTTTGGATCAAACTTAAAAGGGTAAAATCAATATTCGAAAATTTTCGCTCACTTAAGAGATACGGGAAAAAATCAAAAAAAAGACAATTTCAAAATTACCCTTATTTTCTGAGTTAAAAGAGATACAGAATAATGTTTTATACAACAGTTTCTTTATAATAATTTTTAAATAATTTGCCGTATTTAGAATAAGTATACGCGGTCAGGTAAAAAAGTTATCGGACCTAACCTCATTTTTTTAAAAGGAGCACCCTGTATATTTTAATCTAAGAATATTGCATTTTAAATCCTATTTTCAAATATATAACACACTATGGATAATATTGGTTTCCTAGGCGATTTATTTAAACTTTACTACTTTAAACAGTAGGCCATGAAACAAAAGCGAATATCCTAGAGAGAACTATGTTGACATTCTAGTTGTTATTAACATTTAACGTCAATTTCATTTTTACATATTCATTTGTGAAAAGGACTCATCAACATTTTGAAAAATTTGATATATGTCTATCATCCATGGGGTGTTATAAATTTGAAAAGAGAGTTTAAAATGCTATCTTTTTAGATTCAAATATACAGGGTGTTCCATTTAGAAAAAATGAGGTTAGGTCCGATAACTTTCTTACACCCCGTATACTTATTCTGAAAACGGCAGATTATTTATCAATCAATATAAAGAAACTTATGTATAGAACATTTTTCTGTGTCTCTTTTAACAAAGAAAATATAGGGTAATTTTGAAATTGTCAATTTTTTTATTTTCCCCCGTATCTCTTAAGCGAGCGAAAATTTTCAAATTTTGATTTTACCATTTTAAGTTTGACCCAAAAAGAGCACATGACACCTACATTACTTTTTTGATAGCACTAACAATTACTGAGATACCCTATAAAAGTGTCGAAAATGGGACACCCTGTGCAGTACAAGTAAAAATCGTTATTTTCAATATTTGAAAAAAGTCGTTCTTCATAATTTGTGGTACAGGAAATGCAAAAGCTATAAAAATTTAATTAATACATTTTATTTGAAACAATTCATCTCTTATGGGAGTGAAATTATGAAGAGGTAAAGAAACTCAGATTCTGCTATTTAAATTGTAAGTATTCTATACATATTTCGAAGGCTTATGTCCTCATCTTTGAGATAGAACTTTCGAAACTGTATACAACTTACGTAATACTGCACTTGGTTCGATTCCCAGCAGAATTCTAAGAAACTTTGCATGCTAATAAAGCATTTTTCATTTAAAAACCTATAATTAAAACAACAAGAACTCACCATAGTCATATCCCATTGTTCCAGGAGTAAGCTGTACTACAATATTCTTATTACTATTTTCGTTCAAAGGTTTTTGATAATTTCTGCGTCCGAAACCTCGAGAAGAGCTGTAAAAATAAATATAGGTTGTTGCTTGTTGACAGTATACACGGGGTTGTGAAAAGGTCGATACCCCGGAATAACTCCGGTGCATCGCATTGCAGCGGAAAATGTCTAGGGGAAAAGTTGTTTGATTTTGAAGGAGGAATATTCTGCAATTTAAACCACCCCCCATCCCCTCAACCCCAGGCGCGGGTGGGGGTAAGTTAAGATTTTCAAATGGAACCCCATATTTCTTATTGGCGTGTCGTATTCTCCGACCAAAAATAAACATCTTTTGTCTGAAAATTTTTTTTATTTGGGCCCATCCAGTTATTTTTGGTCGGAGAACACGATACGCCAATAAAAAATATGGGGATCCATTTAAAAATCTTAACTTACCCCCACCCGCGACCGGAGGTTGAGGGGGGGGGGGGGGTGATTTAAATTGCAAACTATTCCTCCTTCAAAACCAAAAAACTTTTTCCCTAGACATTTTCCGCTGCAATGCGATACACTGGAGTTATTCCGGGGTACCGACCTTTTTTCACCACCGTATATTATATTCCAAACCTGTCTTCCCTTATAAGATGTGATTAAGAGATAGTTATCATATATAACAGTTTTATAAAAGAATAACAGTTTTGTAAAGAACAAATTCGAGTCTGTTCAGTACAGGGCAAATAATAAAATACAAATTAATTAGTCGAGTTACTTTTTTTCGCTAACTTGTAAAAGCTTCTAAACTTACCTGTACGAAAACCTGGAAATTATTTCATTGTCAGTAGGCGCCTCAAAATTTAATCGTGTCCATGTAAACTCTTCATTTAGTCCTACACTCGAAACAATTGCAACGTAACACGTCAACGAGAAAACTAGAGCGTTAAAAAATTCTATAAAATGCATTTTTAAAAATAGTTGTGACGTCTGTAATTGTGGTAGCTTTTAGAAACCTTCAGACATATAAAATGATGTCAATAGTTCGGCACAGCTAACAATTTCTTCGGCTCGACTTTAGCAATGAATTTGCAGAAGACTACTGATCGGGAGCATCTATAAATAAGCAGTTATAAATTCCTGTTTACAGACCACTATCTGCAGTCGTCCACTTTATGCAATTACTTTGTTTTTTTATCTTTAAAACTTGTATCCATGGTTTTCCCGGCATGCGATCTTTTAATTGGCGATAATATCGACAGGTCAAGATATTTTTAGCATTCCGTGACAGTCCCAAAGTTGAAGATTAGGTATGTTTGTTGATAAAATAAATATTTATAAATTGGTGAAAAAAAACTGTGCCAATTAATTATCAAATATTCAAAAATTCCCATCTTAATTAATAAATAAGCTGTTATTTCATTAATAATAAACCAATTTTAATAATTTTAAATTAAAAACTGATAGAAAATATAGTCTAGAGTTTAGGGCAGAGCAGTTTACGTCCTGATACGTCTATTTGTACGGGGTACCGCATAATATCTAAAAGCATCTAAATTTCGTAAAATAAAAATTTGATATAATAATATCTTACATAAAAATTGAATTTAATATTTTAAAACTAAACCAATTAGAGCCACACTCGCCGGCACAATATTCCGCCACCCTGAAATTTTGGTCAAGTTTGATATTTTATTTTTTATGTGATTTTTATGATTTTGTTCAATGTTTGTAGATTCATTTATTGTGTTTTTCATTCATTATTTTATAAAGTAACATTTTTCTATTAGGCTATATTATACAGGAGTAAATCAAACTGTTGTTTTTGTCGTAGTTTCAAAACACCCTGTAGGAAAATTGAGATGGATAATTTTATTTATACAGGGTGTTATGGAAATGACGTATTATATTTAAATGGGCGACCCCTTGGGTTTCCTAGAGAAGCGCTACATAATTTATTTTTTTTAAATCGACCGTTTTAAAAGTGGAGTAATAAATACTCTTACTCACAGGTCAGTCCGCGCTACTGTACACCATTTCACCCAGAGTCAATGGCAAAGTTGCCAAACTTAATGTCAAACTGAAATTCCATATAAAATTATAAAAATAAATTATTTTCTACCTACTTATATTTATCCTTACACCTAAAGAGCGAGGAAATCCAGGCACAAACACAATCAGTTTTTTTTCTTTTTCATGGGAACACTCCTGGAAACACTTTATGTACACACAGTAATAGTGAAACAGAACCGATAGTTAGCTTTTGAAAATACAATAATAAAGATTATACTACAGATTATTAGATTTTATTACACGCGAGAAATCTGACGTCCAGAAGAAACGCGTCAATAAAAACAATATTCAAAGATTATTTATGGACGGATTAGATACACGCGTAAACCGAAAAAACAGAGCGGATTGCTGAGAGTGTATTGGTGATCGACGAGACACAGCGTATTCGGTCGCTGGTTGGTCTTCAACTAACAGACGCAAGCGTGCGGCGCAATATGAAACTACTTCGCTCAGCCGATGTAAGGCGCCAAGAGGTCATTGGCATTGTGACGTACGTGGCTGTTACTATTCCATATGTTTTTTCGGGTTGTTTAAAACATAGTCCGTCGTAAATGTTCCCCACTTAATTATACAAAAATGTGTTTAAATTATTTTATTTTGTCTAAAGAGTGTAAGGTGTACATATGACAACACCGGTCAGAATTCCTTGATTGCTTACATGTATCGCAGTGCCACACAGGTGCTTTTCTGGTTTGACGTCAGGTCACTTTTACCGCTGAGTGAATTGAAAGCGCCATTTATAGCTACTCTTCGACATTTTGTCTTTTTCTCAGGAATTGCCGGTTTAAATATAATACGTCATTTCTATAACACCCTGTATACTGTTTCTTGTAATCTTTGATGTATTCTAAACATTTCGTTTTTGATTCTTTTCATTATCTCATTTTTGCTGCTAGCTGCAAAGTTTTAACAATGTTATTTTTAGAAAATGTATGTCAAGCTTTCGGGTAAAAATTATGAACTTTGGCTAGGTACGTGATTATTGTTAATGTTATTGTGTACTATTCACTGATGAATCCAGGCTTTATTTAAGATCGTCGGGTAGTCATGAGCGGGTATACAGACGTAGAAATGAAGGATATGCTAACTGCATCATATCAGAATGAATCTCATTTCATTCAATAAACCACAAATAAGTGAACAAAATGCAGAAATATTATTTCAAACTTCTGTTGATTCGGGATTTAAAGAAAAGTAGGCGTTTGAAACAAAAAAAAATTAAGATGGTAACGCGTGATTTCTTTCACTTGACATTCCCATTCTGATAGTTTGAAAGCGTTTTCAGAGGTTTTCTGTTTTCCAGAAAATATGGAACATAATTTTACAAAAATGTTAAAAAGTTTGATATTATATCGCATATTTTATTTTATCTCAAAAAAACTGTTATGTGGCAGTTAGAAGATGTTATTTGTACTTTGATAACAACGGAAATCATTTTGAACATCTGATTATGTAATTCCTTACTTTTTTCGTTGTTCGTTTTATTACTGTTTTGGAATGATTTTTGTTCTCTTATTGTGGTTTATTATTAAATTATTTGTTATTTATTGAACTAGTCCAATATAAGTAAAAAATTTAGAGCTTACTTTTGAGATCTTATTTATAAAATTAGGAGAAATACAGGACCGTATCCCAAAATTTCCTAATGTTGCTCAAAAATCCCTCGAAACGTCATTAAACCACAATGTGTCATACATCGTTGCATTCGGAAGACGACTCGTCGGATTACAAATCAATTAACGCTGTTAAATAGAGCGGAAAAAGTTGCAATGTAAATATGTAATTTACTTTAGAATTCGATCTCAAAAAAACCGGAAACTCCGGAACAACTCGGAATTTTTAAGCTTTCTGAACGGCATATTATTAGGCACGTAATTACGCAACTTTGCCTCCATTTAACCGACTTCGTATCTCTTAT
Source organism: Barypeithes pellucidus (assembly GCA_963991005.1). Lineage (NCBI taxonomy): Eukaryota > Metazoa > Arthropoda > Insecta > Coleoptera > Curculionidae > Barypeithes > Barypeithes pellucidus. The sequence goes on along the minus strand of OZ022561.1, from coordinate 27,634,213 downwards.
GGTTTCCGAGATCCCTGTACTGCCCCCCCCCCCCCCCCTTATCTTGGACACGTTGTATACCTTGTTAACCAGCGCCGTTATTTTTTTAAGAAGCTCCTATTCCATAGGGTCTAGGACTATTTGCCGTCGCCGGTTCGCCGGCGGAACAGTTCGCCGGCAGCCGATTCGCCATGGGCCGTTTCGCCGTCAAGTAGAAATTAATAAAATACGTGTTTATGATATATATTGCTAAATTATTTCAAAAAGTAAAATGATATAAACCTCTAATAAACTCGAACAAATGCGAACAAACCCGAACAAACCCCATTCTATGATATAGTATACTGTAATAAAATTTGTAATTAGGGTTCTTGGAATTCAACTTCAATATATCGTCAGCTTAATTAGAAAATGACATAAGTCCAAATAGAAAAACAAAATAATTTTATCGTTAGTAAACAATTTTGAAACGATAATATAACAGAATATCTCAGAGGTTTAGCCCATAATTATGAAATGTAATAATTTTGTTTTATACAGGGTGACAATTTAAAAACTTGAAATGGCCATATATTAGAAACGAAAAACTGAAGAAAAAAACGCAAAAAACAGTTTCTATAAAACGAAGGGGGAACAAAAACAAGCGTATTAGCCCACCCATATCTGCAACCCCTTGGACAGGGTGAGATAAACCCTTAAAATCTTAAATAGAAAGGGGGTCGAGTGATACATCATTTTGAAGCTCTTGAAAAATGCTTTCCAATAGTACCATAGAAAGGTACATTTCAGGAAATTCTTCTCTGTTTATTAAGGAAAACAATAAATGAAAAGACAATTTTGAAATTTTTTATTATTAGTTAATTAAATGTTCAAAATGATTGCTACCAATATCCTGGCATATTAAGAGATATCTCTTAAGAATTCTAAACAGTTTAAGCCTCGGTATTTCGTTTTGGTTTATTTGCTATTTTTTTTTTGTCGAAAAAAAAAATTTGTTTATAAATATTCGCATTTTATTATCACAGAATTTACCTTAAAGGTAACTTCTACTAGTATTATTATTTTAAGAACAGTTAACTTTCGGTTCAGTTTAAACGAAAAGCAGCACTTCTTGTCTTTAACAATGTTGTACAGCACAGCTGAACGGGTAGAAATTATTTCCATTTATGGTTCCCAGGATCAATGTTTTTTAAGAACAGCTCAACGTTTTAACGAAAGGCATCCAGGTCAAAATGTAAGCCCGGAGTATGTTCGCCAACTAGTAGCCAAATTTAAAGAAACTGGTTCTGTCGCGAATATAAAGAGAAATCAACCGAGACTAGCCGACGAAGCAGCGCAAATTGAAATTCTGGGGCAGTTTTCAATTAATTCAACTTTATCAACTCGTCAAGCAGCTGTAGCAACTGGATTATCTCGTGAATCAATAAGATAGGTACTTAAAATTCATAAGTTTTATCCCTATAAACTGCACATACTGCAAGATCTTGGTGACGACGACCCTGACAGAAGAATACAGTTTTGTGAAATAATGACAGATAGAATTACGGCAGAACCTCGACTAGTTAAAAATATTTGCTTCAGTGATGAGTGTACCTTTTATTTAAATGGGCATATTAATAAGCAAAACTGTCGTTACTGGAATGACGAGAACCCCCACGTATTTAGAGAAGGACATACCCAGTACCCCCAGAAAATTAATGTTTGGGCTGGTATATTGGGAGATGGTATTATCGGCCCAATATTTATACAAGGAAATTTAAATGGCGACAGGTATGCTGAAATGCTACAGAGGTCTATCGAACCACTAATAGTGCGAGAATTAGAAAATCAGAGGGACATACTTGGAAATTTATCTTTAGAAGAACGCTTACTACATTTCCAACAGGATGGAGCACCTCCGCATTATGTAGTTCCCGTTAGGCAGTGGTTGGATGATAATTATCCCAACCAGTGGATTGGAAGAAGAGGTCCTATTGAATGGACACCTAGATTCCCGGACCTCTTTTTGTGGGGTCACCTAAAATCTGTGGTTTTTAAAATGCAACCTGAGTCACTAGAGCAACTTCAGCATAGAATAGTTACAATGCCGTGCTATATCCAGAGAAACCTTTGCAAATGTATGTGAAGAGTTTGAAAGTAGGCTTTATTATTGTCTTCAAAACAACGGAAATCATTTTGAACATTTAATTAACTAATATTAAAAAATTTCAAAATTGTCTTTTCATTTATTGTTTTCCTTAATAAATAGAGAAGGATTTCCTGAAATGTACCTTCCTACCATTGGAAAGCATTTTTCAAGAGCTTCAAAATGATGTATCTCACTCGACCCCCTTTCTATTTAAGATTTTAAGGGTTTATCTCACCCTGTCCAAGGGGTTGCAGATAGGGGTGGGCTAATACGCTTGTTTTTGTTCCCCCTTCGTTTTATAGAAACTGTTTTTTGCGTTTTTTTCTTCAGTTTTTCGTTTCTAATATATGGCCATTTCAAGTTTTTAAATTGTCACCCTGTATATTTATAGTATAATATCTGAGAGGTTTATATTATTTTACTTTTTCAAATAATTTAGCAATTTATATCATAAACACCCTTTATTACGTATTTTATTAATTTCTACTTGACGGCGAATGGCCTATGGCGAATCGGCTGCCGGCGGACTGTCCCGCCGGCGAACCGGCGACGGCAGGAGGGCGACGGCAAAACGGCGACGGCGAATAGTCCCATTCCCTATTCCATATGCTTATAACGGAAAATACCGTAAAGTAGAAAACACTTATACACCTTGAAGGAAAATATCGTTAGGAACAAAGAAATATCCACTACTACTTACGAGTGTGCCCCTGAATGACCTTTTTTTTTAGAACTTCCTATTGAAAACGTAAAATACCTTATTTAAACCTACCCATAAAATATATAGATTGATGAAAAATATCGTTAAGGAAATTATCCACTCCAACAAACCCGAACAAACCTAAATACCGTGACACGATGGTATTAAAAAATACCGCGACCAAATAGCGGTACGCTGATACCGTCTCAACTCTAACAGATGGATCCATCGTCATCCACTAATCGGAATGGAAAAGTATCGTGTGAACATCCCGCTGTTTATTCGGTTAAAACCGGATAATGTCAAAAAACGTACAGTACTATGCCGTGTGAACTCGGTCTTAGTTACTTTATTTTACTAAAATAAATGCCGACAAACGAAAACATTCATTTAAAATTTAAAAGTTCCTGCTTTTCCGGGTTTTCCATATTCATCAGCGTGGTAGACACTTCCCCAGAACATAAACAATTGAAACAAAAGAAGTGTTAACTTTTTCCACTTGAAGAATTTTCGTGAACGGGCTCGACTCCTTTGTTTTTCCAAGCCAATGGGGACCGTGATGCTTGTGCCCTTGCGTCATGGGGGGCCTTAAGTGTTTATTTTAATTTTGAAATGTCGGTACATTAAGAAAATTACGACGGACATTAAAAGATACATTGGTGTTCGTTAACGATGAAATAAAATATTTTTAGTTCATTGTGATCACATTTCTTGGCCTTTTAAGTCAAACAAGAATAGTTTCATCTTTTGGGGCGGAAGCCTGGTTAGTAGGCACAAGTTTTTACATAAATATTTTTTATAGATTAAAAAATTATTATGCTTTCCTGATGACATTGATAAACAAATTTTGATTGTCTCTCCTGAATAGCGAGGGGAGAAAATGTATAAAAACCACGCTAGAAGGCGCCTTTTTGTTTATGATCAAACACACACACAAGGTGACTCTGCAGCAATGGAATTGTTATCAGACTTGGAATTTTATTTTCTAGATTGCAAGTATAAAAAGTAAACACGTCAAACTACGTTATTAGATTTTTTTAGTACTACATCCTAACTAAAACTAGTGTATCTTTGTTATGTTATGTTTATTTGTACATACATATACATAGTAATAATTTTGCATTTACATATTACCTAATAACAAATTTTCCATGCGCTGACACCTCTATTAGGCGGAGAGAGGTTTCACTGTACTTATTTTATGAACCGTATAACAGTACATATAACAAATTATCTTGAATTTATTTACATTTCAGTCAATTTCGACCTAATTATTTTATGAGAGCTTAATAAAAGGCTATCGAAAAGTCTTGCATGGTTTCACCCCTTGGCAAAGAACAGACCGCATCTAGAGCGTGGCCATATATCTAAAAAATAGATAATACAGATTTATTTTATTCATTTCAATATTGTGGAAAGTGAGCCTCTTTACACATGTTCAGTTTTGTCTCGGTTGATTTGCTACTACGCATAACATTATATTAAAATTTATTATATTTCTGGTACCTAATTTAGTTGTTCTAATTGGGAATTAAATTATTCTTTTCTGTTAGCAATTCCTTCCGATGTTCAGAACAGACTGGGCATACAATATCAGGATACTTTTTTGACTTACTTATTTAAGTATATTTTTAAAACTAACATTGCGTCAAAAAAACATCAACCTAATTTTAAATCCTTTCCGCTTTCCGATATGGAGAAGCACAAAGCCCATAAAATTTTTGCATTATAGGTTTCGAATATCGCCTTAGATTTCCCATCAGATAGGGATATATTTGGAATAAAGTCTCGGTGTACCGAAATGAATCAATTCCGGCATATGGATGGCAATCTGGAGATCAATGGAGGGAGACACAAACCCACGTGATACGGCCGCATTGTTACACTAAACTACCGACTTATCTTCGAACATTTATCTTGAGAACATCCTTAGCGATTCTATTTCGGTTAGCTTCAGCGGTTCTCAAACAAATATTTTACATGGAATACGAGTTAAATAATAATTAGGGGAATCACAAGTCATGGGGGGGGGGGGGGGGGGGTTATAAGCAGAAAAACGTTAAATGTCTGATTAGAGACTTAACAGTACGAAGGAATAAACGGGAAAAATTGAAAAAATATATTTCTTTTCTTTATTTTATTTCCAGCATTAGAAGCATTGTAAAAGGAACAAATTGAATAATTATTAAAGCAAAATCGGAAACTTAGAATATAGAAAGTCGATTCATTATCTGGCCGATACCAACTGCTTTATGCCAAGTTGTAAAATTGAAACTAAAATAGCAAAAGAAAAATAGTAAGTAAATATAATTTTTAAGAAAATGCCTACATGTAGGCTCTCTGATTCCGACTATATTATAACAAGTCGTATTTATTTTTGTAAGACAGTTACTGAAATAAAAGATAACAAAATAATAATAACTATGCAATTTTCAAAATCGCAGACATTTTGTTTCCGTTGCGAATGCAGACGTAATATTTTGGCATCGTAAAGTACTCGATACTACCTTCAAAATGATATATCGCAAGACATCCCTTCCTATTTAATTTTTCTTTACTAAGATGGCACCCATCCACCATTTTGTCAGTCATTCTTCCATCAGTAGTTTACCTTCTCCTATAACCACATCCAAATTTTGTAAAAAATAAATTAGCTGGTTATTAAGCCAGCTTTTATATACACACTGTATATAATTGTGGACATAAATTTAAACAAACTCACCTTTATCGGGAATGAATATTTAAGAGATTTCCTCTTTTAGAACTATGATGTTATAACTCCAAAGTCCGCTCCGTGGACTATAACACTGTTGAGTTAGGTATTATCGTTCTTGATTTTTATAATATTTTATCATAGTCTTCAAAATAATTACTTACATTATATTTAGTGCATACATATACAAGCACACACTGTATAAAAGTATTCTGGCTGTTTTACCAAAACTCTACTTTTGTATCAACATTTATGGTTGTAACGACTTTCAATGTCCACTCCATAGACATAGTAAAATTGCAATTTTAAATATATATCTGGGAACATCGTCAACCCGCAAAATACACATAGATTCAAAAGTTTTGCATCACTCTGATTCTCGAATAAGTAATTACGTCATCGCGAAAATAGACTAAATATTAGTTCATTGATAAGTTTAAAATAAAAATCAATGAGTTTTAGAAATTTTTATTTTACCACAACATTTTAAACCTTCCAAAACAAAAAACTTAAGTAAAATTTATTTATATTGTATAATTTGTGAAATTTAAAAAATATAGCTTCTAACAAAGTGCATTTGCTCCTCTGGCCTCAATGCAAGCTTGAAGACGACGCCGCATGCTGTGCTTAAGGTTAGCAATCCGTTCTTATGGAATAGCCTGACATTCCTCGGTAGCAGCGACGACAAGCTCTTGGAGAGTTCTAGGGAGATTTCTTCTATCGCAAACTGCGCTTGAGAGCATATCCCAAGCATGTTCTATCGGGTTCATGTCAGGGGACAAAGCAGGCCACTCCAAGCGATTGATTTCCTCACATTCTAGGTATTCATCCTCAGCTCTATTACGATGTGGCCGGCCATTGTCGTCCCTAAAACATAAAATTGTCTCCAAGTTCTAACATAAGGATGTAGAATATCCCTAATGTACCTGTCGCCAGTCATTGTGCCTTGAACGTGGACTAACTCAGTACGCCCGTCAGATATAATACCTGCCAAAAACATGGCGCTTCCTCCCGCGAATGGAGGCAAGGGGGCGAGCATGGGCAAGTTGGGCGGCCCTTGTTGGTTCTCTCCAAACACGAATCCGGCGACTATCGTTTACCAGATAAATCCTGGTCTCATCGGAAAATAGGACAGAATGCCTAAATTCTTCGGGTAAGCGAACGTGCGTTTCAGCCCACTGCAGTCGACGAACTCGGTGGTCATATTGTAGTTGGGGAACTCTTACTGGCCGCCGACATCTTAAGCCGGATTCAAGAATGCGTCTTCTTAGTGTAGAGACGGATACGCGAACTCCAATTGCATCCGTAACATCTCTCTGAAGTTGTGGGACTGGCATAGTACGATTTTTCCGAATTGTTAACGTAATATAGCGGTTCTGCTGTTTGCTAGTAACACGCCTTCTACCACTTCGTGGTCTGTCTCGCGCATAATTAGTCCCTAGATAGCGATTCCATATGCGAGATACATCACTTTGAAAAACCTCTATTCTTTCAGCAACAAATCTTTGGGAATGACCGTCCTCAACTAAAGCTACTATTCTTGCATTATCAATTTTAGATATTACTCGGCGATTAATTTTTACACACTGAACCGAAAAATTTAACAGGCCAGCGCCAACAAAATACAACACTGAAAATGTTATCTTAAACAAATGTCTTGATAATATTTTTTTTGCTATAAAAAATTGCAGCGTTTTAACTGAGAAACATAAATAAACATTTAGAATAAAAATTCATTCCTGAAATTATCTTAACATGCCAAAATCAGAGTGATGCAAAACTTTTCAATCTATGTGTATATTCCTTCAAGTTTACAGTAATCTCTCGGGGGGAGGAGGTGTGATATTATAATGTAAAATTTAGTTGTATGGTCAAAAAACTCGTAAACTAAGGTAAGTATTTTTATTATCGTCCACTCCATGCCAGCAGAATAACGGCAAGACAAAATAATATTTGAATTTATTTGCAGTGCATGTGGAAAAAAAGTTTATTTGACTTTTCCAGTCCATATACGTCCACTCCATGGACGTTCCTTATACATTGTTAATTAAGATCGGAATTATTATTTTCTAATTCGTGGCCGCTGATTTTGCTACAACGTGTAGATATTTAATCATACAAAATGTGATATTAAATAGCAGTATTTAGACATTGTCGTCTCTGATTCTATCTCGTCGAACTGTCAAATAATGACTCGAATAGCATTATTTGTTTATTTTTTTATTGCATGAAGCCATTTTCAGATGGTTAGGAAATACGTTTCCTTGCATATTAATATCAAAATACATCTAGAATTATTTGTTGCCTACTGTAATAAGATTTATAAAAAACAAACTCCTATCGTTTGAGAGCCGCTGAGAAAAAACAATTCAATTTTATCGCGCCTACTTGATCTCGGTAAATCGCTACTGTTCTCTATGCATACCGGTCTGAGGCAGCCCTCAACCTGATTCCTTTATGCATTAAATGACAACAATGTAAAGTGAACGCTTAATGTTACTATTATCTTCATGGTGAGCATCGGGAAATCCTTTTGTCGGTACTTTTTTCGGTTATCATTTTATCTAAGGCGGTTCTAAAATAGTCAACATTAAACATAGTAATTAAAATGATCGGGTATATTTTTGATACCTTATTTTAGACTGCTCTTCTAATCAATAATCTAAAAATGTATTTCTGATGTTCAATATCGATATTCGATAATATTTTTTTCTTATTTTTTCACTGCAGTCCTAAGCAAGAAGGTCGTATCTGACAAATTTTTCAAAAATATGTTTAATCCAATTTCTATATTTGTGCATCATTTTAGACCTCTTGTGCTAGAAATAAATGTCGTAAGATAAAAATTGATTGATATATGGGCTTATTAAATATGTCCTAACTGCACAAAGTGCCATTAATCCCAATAAAATTTGTCGTATGTTGCATAATATGCTAAGAAGAATTATCGTAAAATATCACAGATTTAATGTCAGATACGACTATTCCTTTTAGGATACGAGCGATGTAACATAACATTTTGGTGGTAATACTTACAGTGAATTTCTGTGGATAAATAAATAAAGGTAAGATTCTAGTAATTTCAAAAGAATTTGAAAAGTATACTTCCAGATGAATTGAAAACGTGTTTATATTTCGTAAGCCATAGGGATTCACATGGTAAATTTTGTACCAAAAATAACGTTAAGGTGTTTTTTAGTGGCAAGCTTCAATCACTTTAAAAAATTTCAGTTCTTTTTTGATATAAATCACAAATAACTCACTTTTTAAAATAATTTCTGGATTTTTAAAAATTTTTAGGATGAAGAAAAGGACACAGAAAATCATGCAACTTTTCCTAAAATGTTCGGAGGAAATAATCTGGATGTTAACAGAGAACAAAAACAACATAATTCAGATATTTAAAGTATCTTTTTCTGGAGATTTTCACTGTGTAAACTTTTTATTACAATAATGCGAAAATGGGTCTTTGCCGCAACCTAAACGAAAAATTAATGAGAGGGGAATAACCAAAGGAAGAAAGAACAATATTATAAACAAAATCCAAGATATTGTTCCAACAATCCGATTGCCATTTTGGCAACATCTTAAAGAAACCGAAGGCGATGTTGATTTAGAATAAAGCAAATTATCTTATTTAAGAGTTTATTTTTTTGTTATCTAACTAACATTGCATTTATAGTTAAATAAATTAATTTGCCAGATATGATTTTTTTTCTTAGCATAATAATAAAAATTAATAAAGGAAAAAATTATCTATCTATCTGCATTTTCTTAACAGTGTGACCTTGAAAATATACAAAATTTCAAATAAAGATAGGATTCTCAATCATTTACTTCATATCACACCCTCATGACGCTTAATTGCAGTTTTGCAGAAAAAATATATTTCTTATAAAAACAAGTTATTTCTTTTTTACAAAATTTGGGTGTCGCTTATAGGGGAAGGTAACCTACTTTTTGAGGGAAGAATGACAGTACTGTCAAAATTAATAAAGAAAATTAAATAGGAAGAGGGGTCTTGCGATATATGATTTTGAAGGTACTATCGAGTACTTTACGATACCAGATTATTACTTTACTTCTCTATTCGTAACGAAAACAAAATGGCGGCGTCTTAAAAATTGCATAAGTACTTATTATTTTTTATTATCCTTTATTTCATTTACAGTTTTAGAGAAATAATCACAGCTTTTGCAAAGTATAGTAGGAATCAGAGAGCTACACTTTCTTTCATATTTCATGGTGTTCAATCTCAAAATGGCGCATGGGCGCCGACGCCGCAGGTTTCTTAACCTCACTTATTTGTAAACCAAAAATTAAGACTATTTTGAGAATTATTATGAGCTACATACTATACTAATGCATTAAATTAAAATTACATTGATTTTAAGGTTAAGTAGTGACCACCACATATACATATATTATATTGTATACGAGTGACACTCTCTGAAATTCGGTTCCGAAGATCGGATAATGTCATAAGCCAAATATTTTCGTATATATGTACATACCTAAAATACTTTATACCTGGTATTAATCCACGACTTTTGCAAAAAAGCACCATGCACTTGTGTCCTTTCATCTTAAACAAAACAACTTACATACCAAACAGCGAATCGAATCACCACAAATTAAAAACTCCTTTACAAAAATTGTTGTTAGGTAATGAAAGTTTATAAGCACTAATATACCGATAACATTGTGGATGAATAACTTTTTATTCTGTAATTTGAAAAAGCATCCAGAACCAAAGATGGCGACGAATAGCAACAAACAAATAATGTCGGACCGGCTCTGACGCGATTGATAAAATTTCCACCCTACTGCGCAAACTCAATAGGCCCGCGCCATCTCCCATAGCTGGGACACACTTTGGAACGTACGTATTGGCAATATACTGTTTATTTATATATATGCGGTACAAATAGGGATACGTGGTTCTGGGATCGTAAAGTAATCGATAGGACCTTTGACATGATGTATGGCTTCTTGGCCTTACAAATGATCCTGATGGCATTTTGCATTAAAAATATACTGTGAAGTCTGCCAGCAGTTCCAAACCCCCAGAAAATCGATCCATATCTTAAATGTCATCATCGGTTTCTTATTTATTAAAGATCGACAATTAATTGTTTTAGCTGCACGTTTAATTCATGACGTAGATCACCACAAATGCTTCAAATACTTAAAGCGGATAGAAGCAAAAAAGAAATTTCGGTCGGAGGCTCTTAGCAAACGCCTCGAAGAAAATAGAATATTCATTAAGCAGTTTAGTATGTGATATCCGATTCCCATAAAAATGTCCCGGTTTCCGTTAAATTCCGGTGCCTCCTACGGGAATATAGACAGTGCATAGTCTGCGAAATCTGGCCGTATATTGTCGAGGCAATCTTGATCCTGGCTTTTGGCTTACCAGAAATCGCGCCAGAAAGGATTCAGCGCTGGATCGTTCCCGACCTATACGGGCGATATATTTTGCACTTTAAAGCTTTCCGTATAGTTTCGTTTTTCTTTTATACCCGCCAGGCAGTTTATCTTTTATTGTTTTTTATCCTTATAGGTTCGTTTTTATTGTTATTGTCTATAAAGATAAAAATAAATCATTTAACTAATAAGATTTTGAAAAAGTTCCAAAATTGCATTTTTCTATTTTAGTTCCATAGCAATGCTATTTCGATATCGGTCTCATTAACGTGATTATACAACTCCATGTATATTTTTCCTATATAGAAGGATCCCAGATAACACAAATCTTCTGGGAATATTCACACAATCTTCGGCAGCGAATGTATATATTCAGACCATGCTATAAATATTCCTTGAATATCAATATTTTTTGGAATATTCTCTGAAAATACTGGAAAGGAATATCCAGGGTAGGTTAATCAGATTCATGACATGAATATTCCTGGAATATTAACAGTTTTGTGGAATATTCCCTGAATCCTGAGAAGGAATATTCAGGGCAAGTCTAAAATAAATACCTGTGAATATTCTACAAAGAATATTCATTTTATAATGTTCTCTGAATGATCAGTAAATATTATCATATTTTTTACGGAAGTATATTTTGCAAACAAGTTGATTCGATAATAAAACAAGGTAAAATAGACTACTTTAAAACTTCCATATCCCTGGCTGTTATTGGATTTAACATTTAAAATTTGGCGCGAAAAACGCGATTTTGTGGAAGGTCACGGGGTGCTGTTATACCTTCAAGATCACCAATCCTCTTAAAAATATATATTATAAAATTACATTTTAGGTTGGACCAAAATACATGTAATGTGCACGTTCCGTATTAAAATTTTTCCAAACGACAACAATATATGCGGCTTGTGAGACCCGGATATCTTAAAAGGAATTTACGTGTACACACGATTCCTAAAAAAACTTGAAAATCTTCCATAAGTTAATTTGGTCACCACTATGTGGTATAAAAATACTGTGGTATGACAGACAACAAATTTGTACATTTGACATTTCCATTTCAGACAGACTCGTGCTCGCGTGTAAAAAGTAAAATTATTATTTGTGCATGTGCTTATTGCTTAATTTTTATGTCGTATTGGTATTTGTTGTTATAAGAGGAAGAGGTAAGCAATATGCCAAAAATTAATAATAAATGTTCTTATTTAAGAAGCCCCAATTCCCGTAAAATTTCGTGGCGTATCAAGAGGGAAACAAGTTCTTTTTTATCAGAATTATCATCATTTTCTGGACCTCCAATAGGCTATCTAGACAGAACCATTATTTCTAAAATAATCGATTCAGATCAGCCAAAACAATCAGCTATTCAGAATCCAGATGAACCTCATACTTTAAATAATTCTTATCAGGAACCCGAACAACCATCTGTACATTCTTTTCAAAGTATATGGGAGCCACCAACATCTTTAAATTCGTTGCAAAGTCAAGATAATCAGCAAGCATTAACTTTTCAGTCTTCCCAAGCTCATAATCAGTCACAAATTTCCATCTTAAATTATTTTGAAAATCAAAGTAAAAATCATGTTAGTGTTTGTGAAGAACTTAAAACATGGGCTCTCAAATTTAAAATTAGCCATTCGGCTTTAAAAGATCTTCTGCAAATACTCCCTTCTAATTTACCAGACTTTGAAAATCTGCCAAAAGATCCTCGAACTTTTCTGAACACTCCAAGAAATTTTAAATATAGAAATGTTTTGCCAGGAAAATACTGCCACATTGGGATTCAAGTCAGTATTGAAAATATTTTTCAGTCTTTAAATATCGATCCAGTAGATCAAGTGGAAATTTCAATAAATATAGATGGCGCCCCTTTAGCAAATAGTTCTTCTAGTCAGATTTACCCAATTTTATGTATAGTTGAAAATTTACAACACAAAAATAATATTGTGGCAGTTGGTATCTACCATGGATATGAAAAGCCATTAAATTTTAATGATTTTCTATCTGAATTTGTGGAAGAGGCAACTTTACTAACAGTCGAAGGTATAAAAGTTCGAGGTAACATTTATAATTTTAAAATAAAAATGTTTCTTTTTGATGCTGTTGCTAAAGCAAGTGTTTTATATATAAAAGGTCATGCTGGATATCATTCTTGTACAATGTGTACACAAAGAGGTGCATATATTCAAGATCGAATGTGTTTTCCAGAGCTGACTTATATGAAACGTACCCATGAAAGTTTTGTTAATCAGAATGACACAGGTCATCATTGTGGCACAACAATTTTAACAAGAATTCCAAACATTGATATTATAAATGATGTGCCTTTAGATTACATGCACCTAGTATGTTTGGGTGTTGTCAAAAAATTATTAGTCTTGACATGGTGTTTTGGGAAAGTGCCTCATAAGGTATCGAGCATGCAATTTGAAAATATTTCCCAAAGAATTTGTCAGTTAGTAAAGTATATTCCTAAGGAATTTAATCGTAAGGGCAGATCATTAAAATATGTCAAATATTGGAAAGCTACAGAGTTTAGGTTGTTTCTATTCTATACTGGGCCTTTAGTGCTTCAAGGGAGTATAACAAGCAGTAAATATAAACATTTTTTAGTATTGCATTTCGCTATCAGTATTCTTGCCAGTAACAAATTACATAATTATATAAATTATGCTGAAGAATTACTTCAATATTTTGTAGAAACTGCAAAACTTATTTATGGGTCACAGTTTCTCAGTCATAATCTTCATAATTTACTACATTTGGCAGATTGCGTCAGAAGGTTTGGAAATTTGGATTCATTCTGTAATTTTTCAAGTGAAAATTATTTACGAATACTAGGATTACTGGTTAGAAAGCCAGATGATATTTTAGCTCAATTAGTTAACCGTACAACTGAAATGAATCAAAACTTAAATAATTCTAGTGTTGTTTTAAACCCAGTTGTAAACAGTAAAAATAGCTTTACTGATTGTTTTAAGTTGGAGGGAATCCATTCAAATGGAATTTTTACTGATGGTTGTGTCGATCCACAATATGTAAGGGTTGAATTTTCTACATTTATGTTGAGCCATTCCACAGTAGCTGATAGTTGTTGTTTACTAAAAGATAAATCCATTGTGGAAATAAAAAATTTCGCTTTTAATACTAATTATCAAGAATATGTCATTATTGGTTGTTCGTATAAAACTATCATGAATCTATATGATGATCCACCAAGCTGCAGAATTGGTATTTATTTTGTAAAAAATCTAGATTCTCTTACAGTTTGGCCAGTTTCTGAGATTAAAGGTAAATTAGTTAGATTACCTTATAAAGATGGATTTGCCATATTTCCTTTATTACATTTGTAATTTCTATGTTACATTAAGCTTCTAGTACTTTTCTTAGTTATTAAAAATTCAAAATCAAAACAGTTTTCTGTATTTTTAATATATAATAATATACCCAGAAAATGGAACCTATTCTTAATTCTGAAAATATTTATAATCAGTTGGTAAGTGGCAATAAAATTTTCATTACTTTGGTTTTATAAGACATTCAAATTAACGACTATAATATAATTTTAAAAAATATGTAATTTAATCAATTATTTAAGGTCATTGAGCTATTAGATATATGTATAATTTTAGTATTAAATCTCCTTAGATGACACGGTGGTTAGTTGTGGAGTTTCTGGAAGATACTAATGTAGAGGTTATTCCAAAAAACTGGCTCTCAATATGCAACACATTCTGCTACTGGCCTGAAGAGTTGAGCTCAATACATGTAGCCAAAGCAATAAAACAATGTAAGCCAGTCGACATTGTCACTTGGAAACAACACAAAATTAAAATACGATCAAGAATCTATGATGATTTTCACGTTGCCTCAAAAAAGGCAAAGCAAGCGTGTGAGGCATCAGAACTAGAAACAGACATAGACGATAATCAACCGAACAAACCCAGAAAAAAGACAAAACCAAAAAATTATGATTTTATAAATCAATCATCAGATACAGATGACGACGACCTCTTGCTGCCACCACTTCCTACCCCTCCATTAGAAGATCCATTACAGGAAAAAGGTATGTTGTAACTTTAACGTTTTGTTTTTAATTATGAAAATAATTTTCTTTCTACTTAATATACCTACCTCAGTAACTAAATAATATGTTTTAGAAGGTGTTCAACAAAACAGTGAAACAAGATATGGAAGAAGAGAGAAGAATATTGTTGGTAAAGGTGGGTAGCGAGATACTTAGTAAAATTATTTTCTGTAAAGAATATATTAATAAAAATAATATTTCAATGGTTCATTTTTTTTTCAGCGAATATACCAGACAGTGCATCACAATCATTAAGTTTTTCAGAATCCAGCTCATGTAAGTAGTATATTATGTATATGTTCAGCTTGTTCATTAATAGCTTCCTAGATTTATGGCGAGTTGCAGTTAATTATGGTTAAAAATGTTTGTATGACCTACCATAGAAGTTTAAACCAAAATGGTTCAGCCAGATTCCACAAATTTCGGTTTATGTAGATATTATTCTATCTAAGAAGTGCTTTCTGATATAAGCACTGTTTTATTCACAAATTTCCATTTAAATGTCATTCTTTTTGAATTCATCAAATACACCAGTATACTATTTTGGTTTTAACTTTTTCAAGGTATTCTTATAGGTACTGAAAAAATAACTACTCTATAGAAATTTCTGTTAATACTTCAGAAAATGAGAAAGCTTCATTGAAGATATTTTTATTAATTACAAATAATTATTTTTTTCTTCTTAGGGTTGTCAGGACATATTACTACATATATTAGCAAATAAAATTCCATTTACTGTATTTTGGGCCATTCTGTCCTGCCTCCACGACTAACATCTAATAAATACTTGTTAATCTTTAAAGTGTCCTTATTTTTTGTTTCATTAAAGGAAAAATATTTTTTAGATTTGAGTACCAAACAGCAGGACCAGCAGATTGAGCAGCCCCCAAATGTTGTTTTAAATTGTAAGCACTGAATTAACCATTACTCATTGCATGTACTAAAAGCAAACATATATAAGCAAAATGTTTATAACAAGTAACAACTCAAAATATTGAGTAGAAGTATTTTTATAAATACATATATGCTGTATTTTATATCTCCATGCACTATATATATTTTAGATAATGATTTTACGAAATTAATAGAGAAGATCAATGAAATAAGAGAGACCCAAAGAGCTCATGAGAGAGTGTTTGATCGCATTTTACATGCCTTGGAACAAGGTCTGCACATCGGTAATGAAGAAAAGTTAGAAAAGGTTAAGAAACCCTACAATTTTCCGCTGTCAACCATTGAAGACGTTACGAAAATGGAACCTATTCTTAATTCTGAATATATTTATAATCAGTTGGTAAGTGGCAATAAAATTCTAATTATTTTAGTTTTATAAGACATTCAAATTAACGACTATAATATAATTTAAAAAAATGTAATTTAATCAATTATTTAAGGTCATTGAGCTCAGTAGAATCGGTGGATACGATTTTAAGGAGACCACTAGACGAATTTTAAACAAAGTGATGTCCGATAAACTGGCATGCCAAATGTCCTTTAAAGGACATAAAGGAAAATTGAATTTTTCTAAATTTAAAATTAGCAGAGTTGTTGTTGGTGAGTTAAAAGCAAGTCATATTTTCTTTTTTCTTCGCTTTAAAATGTTTGCATTTTGACCTGTAATCAAACACTAATATTTTACATCAACTATTCTGACAGTATGTGTATGTTTTTAGATGCTGTTATGAAATGCAACAAAATGATGGTATCTGAAAAAGACATTGAATCGTCTATAGCTATTTGGCTTACGAAAGCGGGGGAGCGATTGAAAAAAAATATAAACCAGACTGAGCAAACCGTGGACACGGTGGTTGATTAACATATGTGATTGTTAATTTCAAATAATGCTATTAAACTGAAGCTAATCCTATCTTTAGCTTTTTATTTCACACTATTTTCAAATGATTACAGAGTGCTAGTTTTTATTAATTTCTCCTTCCAAAACTGATTAAAAAAAAGTTAAACGTTCGTTTTGGTACAAAATAAAAACCGAGATAAAAATGTGGCAATTTTTCTATTAGGATATCCAATATCAAACATTTAATTCAGTAAATATTCCAGTTGTATTATGTAATTATTATAACATTCTGTCTCATTCAGATAATATTTATAGAACATCCTGTACGAAGGTTGGTATTATTATTGAAATATTCAAGTCGTGTATATCTACAGTTCAGGAAGATTCTTAGAATATTTTTAGGAATATTCTTATAATAATTGTTCTGTTCTTCTCTAGGAACATTCTATGAATATTGGTAGCAAATTTTGTATAATCTGAAACAACTATCTTCATGTGAATAGAATATTTGTATACCTTACTTTCTCCGTCACAGAATATTCATAGGAGATCCCTCAAGAAGATTTGAATTATTCCTGAAATATTCTATCTGAATATTCCGTACGTGTGTTCATCAATATTCAAAGAAGATTAATAGAATATTTTTCTGAATATTCTGAGAATATGCTTATTGCTACCATTTTCACTTTCCTAGATATTTATACTTATTCCGTAGATATATATCTTCCGTAGCGAAGGTTCAATGATTATTCCGTTCTCCGCAAATGTAATTCTATAAATATTCATTGAATATTTTTGTGTTATCTGGGATGTGATTAATAAGTGATAATCATTTAAGTGATTATCACTTGGTGGTCACATTGTTGTAATTGTCATTTTTTGACAAATTACTTCAGAAGTAATTTCTGTCAGTTCTTGTTACAAAATGGCAAAAGAAAGATTTGGTAAAATTTTGTTGTCTAAAGTCGACGATGCTATTAAAAATGTGAAGCCCAAAAATACCGAGCGTTCCGACAAATATGTATGGAAGCAGTTTACTGAGTTTTGCCTTGCGCGAAGTTTCGAAATTGAGAAAATGTCAACAGACAGGATTTGTGCAACATTTTAAAAGACTGGGCATATAATATGCGAAAATCCGACGGAAGCGATTATAAAGAAGGTGTGGTCAAGCTTTTATGGAACAAAACGGCCAAAATGCTCCAGGAACTATATTTTGAAAAATATAATCGCCACATAGATCCATTCAATGACATGGTTTTTCAAAGCGCCCGTTTTGCCCTTAATGCAAAACGAAAAGAGTTGCAGGCGGTACCTGGTGCACGAAAGGAGAGTTCCACGGGTTTGACGAGACAGGAAATAGAAAAAATGGCCTTTAGTTTGGATGAAAATACCCCAGATGGGCTTCAACGGAAATTTTTCCACATAGCTGCATCCGAACTAGCATGGAGGGGAAATGAAGCAGTTTTTTTGCTATTGGAATATTTTAAGGAGGAAAAATATAATAACGGGTCTAGTACCGGTCGTCTGGAATACAACCCAATATTTCCTAAAACGGCGCAAGGAGGAGCAAGTCGAACATGCGAAAGTAAGTGGCTTGTAAAAAATCTTGTGAATCCGGATTTATGTCCAATACGGTTATATTTTAAGCTAATGTCCAAAAGAGGCGAAAACATTAAAACTAATCGATTCTTTTTGACGGTCAATCAGAAATGGAAACAGAATGATAATTTCCCATGGTTTAAGAATTGTCCAGCAGGTATTAACATTATAAGAAACTGGACAAAAATGGGAGCAATCAACATCGGCCTAGATACGAAAAATAAAAAGATTACGAATCACTCTAATAGAGCTTCAACAGTAAGTGCCCTTAGCAGTTCAGGTGCTAATCTCCAGGAAGTTATCAAAATAACGGGCCATAGTTCTATAAATTCTGTTACTCCCTATCTCCAGCTCAGCGAGCAGCATTATCTGAAGATTTTGTCGCAAATGAGAGCCGAAAATACATCGTCATCTACTTCTGATGCTGAAGCCCAATTTCAAACACCTCCAACCTATGATAATAATTTATCCAATAGTTCAAGTTTTAACTATAATAATTGTAATTTCGTAATTAACAATAATTACTGTAATAAAAATGTTTAACTCAGAAAGATATATGTACTTTATTTCGTTGTATAATCCTTTGAATACAACTCGATGTTTCGGTATTACCTAATACTTTTACCTGACACTCAACGCGTTACCCGGCAACACTACTCCTCCTTCGGAGTCGTAGTGTTATTGCCGGGTAACGCGTTTCGTGTCAGGTAAAAGTATTATTCGGTAATCCCGACACATCTTGTGGTATTACATTCGATAAGCCGAAACCGTTTATTCTTTCTTTTTTAAAGGTTGGTAATGCGGTCGTGTATGTTTGGTTGCAGAAACAATGCCTAAAAGAACCTCACAAGTTTACTTTATTTTTAAAGTGGTATACAGCACTGTATAGAGGAACGGGTCCTAATATGGGCCCCCATTTTATATTTTTGAAATAATTTTTTTATTTTCTTATTCTGATGATAAGTAAAAAGGTTTATGTACGTTGTAAAAACCTAGCAATTAAACCCAAATATTCAATTTCCTCAAAAACGTATAATGAATTTATAAAAAAAAAATAAAATAGTGCACATTTCTGACATTATCCCAGAGGGTTTGGAATATGGCCCCCCTCAAAAACTACAATAGAAACGTTTTATATTATGGCGACAAATGAATAAATACTCCACAAAATAAAAAACAATCCGTCTCAGCAAAAAAATAACAGAAGGAAAAACTATCGGCAAAAATCGCACACGTAGGCATCCTTCTCTGCCCCAGGGCACTGTTCATGTGCCCATAAAAGACAGATAAGACACTGGACCCAGAGATCTACTCTAGTGTCTTGAGAAAAGTTTTGACCACAAAATAAGCATTTTGCGTCATTATTTTCAGAGGTGAATTGTCCGATTTGGTCCATGTCAAGGTCAACGTTTGCACGAGCAAATTCCTGTTTGTCATCCTCTTCCAAACTTGATTCTTGGCCTTTAACTCTAGGTGTTTTTTGCCCTTCTTCTGAATTTCACTCGACTCTACTGAAACTAGTCTCCTCTTTCCCTTTCCGTTCTTTGTTTTGGTTAATTTGTCGATTGATATTTCGAGGTCTGCTTTGTAAGGAGATGAAGTTATAATTTGGGATTTAAAAGACTTTCGTCCGCTTGTAGACACTCGTTTTCTAACCAGTGGTACAGGTGAAATGTCAAATGAAGTGAAAAAGGTTCTCGGAGAAACTAGTCATCGCATCACTTTGAAAATTTGGAAGCTTATAGAAGTGGACATGATCTATCTTTTAAAAATATTTTTAGTCATGCAGTGTTGCCGCTTCTACTTGAAACTATTAGCAACTTTGATAATTTAAACGAAACACCCTGTGTATTATTTTTGTTTTAGAATCCTAATTAATTTCTTAATAACTTTCCTTAATATTGTCCTATACCTATGTGTTATAGTTCTCGAGATAATAATTAATTTACACTTTTTTTTTCGGAAAACATGTCCTACAAAACGTGATGATATTTTTAAACTCTGACAAACTAAAGCACTGAAATTTGTTATGGAGTCAGGTTGTATCCAGAAGTCTTTCACCCTCTTTCCAAATATTAGTTATAATAGTACAGGGTGTTTCAAAATACAAATATTTTGATGGTTTGGAAAACTGGTAAATAGTCTGTTTTTTTAAATGAAATACCCTATATTTTATCTGTTGTCCTAAAAGCTATTGAAATTGTCTATCTTCCTATGTATAATATTACTATACCTATCTTGAACAGTTTTTGACTTATGAGCATTTATTTAGCAAAATTAATTATTACAGATAACAATCCCACTTTTTAGACCAATTTGACAAGTTGCCTATGGAAATTGTTTCGCTTGACGCCGCGCTCCACCCGAGATGTGCCGATTGGTGACGTTCGAGTTTGGCGGTCAGAAGACTGGCACAACATACGTCTTTGTTAAAGACACATAAACGAGAAGGTGCATACAAAAAAGTATGCCAAATCCCTCAGTGGCTTCGTCGCAACATAGGTTTTGTTTGACTTGGATTGGCTAGTCAGCGGTGATTGTAAATTAAAAAAAAAATAAAGGATGTAATTTCTTTAAAAATCAGAATCAACTCTCAAATCAACTTCTAAAACTTACAAAAAATAACCCCTGGTGTTTTATCAACACATTCTTCTTAGTCATAAAAGTGATTAATCGCTCGAGCGATGCACTCGATTATTAAAATCGCTCGAATATCAAGTACTCGATTATTAAAATCATCGGTTTTTCCCAACACTAGTTTTTTCCAATACTACCCATTACTTCCCCCAAATTAAACATACCTAATTTTAGGACTTGCCTTCGTTTCACAATACAAAAAAATAAATAAATAGCTTTAACAAAAAACCCGTCTCAAAGGAAGAAAGGACAAGGATTTGTCGATTTGTTCAGAATTCAGAAGAATAATTCGGGATTATGTATCGTTAACAACTTCATGCCAACAATACAATAGACGATTCTTGAAGACACTCGAGTTGACAAGAATGAATGACAGAATTGAAACTACCGAATGGAATCACAGAAACGTAACAGTCATTGGTTAGTTGTGCGGACAAAGTCAGGCGGAAAATGTTAAGGGTATGTTTGCTTTTTATATTTTTACGACTGAGCGGCCATGTGCGGAAAGTACTTGGAAGTTGAGAGAAGAAGTGTGCTCAAGGATGGAATAGTCTTTCACCGTTTCGACCAATCAAATTGATTCATTTACACTAGGGAATCCAATCCCGCACCCAAACTTTAATCCCGCAAACCTGCGGCATTAAGTCCATCGATCCCACGGATCCGCGGGATTTGCGGGATAGCAAACAATGAATTGCGGTATTTTTGGTAGATGCGTCGGGGATTCCCCGCCATGCTGCGCTATTGAAAATACGCACTGAGAAAAAATTCCAATACCTGGTATAAAAAATATTATATCAGTTATTGGATTTCCACATACGTATTTGGACAGCGCCACAGTTGGCTACTGTAATAATCTCGCTATTCTAAACTGTGGTTATAGTGGCAATAACTTACTTCTAATAGTAGTTATAATCTATAATTGTTGGAGGTACTAATTATATTACAGCAGCGGTTATTCGTTTTATACCCAATCTAAAGATATTTTAATAACAATTAGTGGCTGGATTGTAAGTATTATAATACTGATACTAGGGACCAATATACACTCGGTATACCGTTTATGAGAATTTCTAATACAAGTGATAATATCGAATAATACTGAATATCATACTGTTTCTTTCCACATAAAAGATAGCTTATAGCCAATATATGAAAGATTCTAATACCTATTACAAGAATCTTCTAATCGTGTATATTATACTATATCTGATATACTAAGTGATCCATTTAAACAAGAATATATTGCATATATAAGCATCGGATACTTTTACTAATATTCTATATTATAACAAAAAACTATATATTGTATATATTTATATATTACGAACATTTTTTATTAAAGCTTAGAACATTTATATAACCATATTTTTCTTAAATTAAAAAAATAACATAATGCCTCTTATAAGAGTATATATATTTTTAATGATACTTATAACATATACATAATTCTCTCACTTATTATAAATATCGAACAAAGTAAATTTTACGAACCAAATGATTTTATACATTTAAACACAATTCGTATGGATTAACTTGTGTTTTTCTCATGTAATTGTATTTAAAAATATTAATATTACTACATTAAACAAAAAAAGTCGCAAAAATGTTAATGTCGTGTGCATGGATGTTATGTCATGTTTACTTGTACATACATATACATAGTGATAATTTTGCATTTACATATTACCTAAAAACAAATTTCCCAAGGGCGGACACCTCCATTAGGCGGACACATTTAGACGGCCCCTTAGGTGACCGCCTAAGAGAGGTTCCACTGTAGTTTTAAACTTAGTACTTCTTTTTTTATGTGTGTAGTTACTATCTTCACAGTGCAAAAATTCATTTTTCCGTATTTCCACTCTTCATTTCGTATAGGAATAAATAAAAATTATACCACCCACTAAGAAATCTCAATCCTATTTACCGTAACTCCATAATATTCCCTCTGTTTGCTCTTACAACCAAATCCTTCAATTGAATCCGACAAAACACGCATGAATTCTGTTCAAATTTATCCAATATTCAAAAACGAATGCCTATTTTACAAAATAAATGAACTCGAAGCAAATATTGGCACAAGTTTTCCGCTACTATAGATTCAAATACAAATGTTTGCTTACTTATGTTATATTGGATCGAAGTTTTATTATATATTGTCCTAAGACTATACCATATTAAGCTTGATTGTCCGTATAAGGGGGCACAGTCTAAACAAGCAACACCCTTAAGGGCCCACGGTAGCTAAATATGTATAAAAGAAATCGCCGCAAACCTTTTAGTTTTGGTAGTAGGTAACTATTGTTGGGAACGGGCAACAATAACCTCCTTTTTTACTTTGCCGATAAGGTCTATAATGGCAAACGTGCCTCTAGTGGCCTTTTTAGGGTATTGTGTTGAAGTATTTTACTGCTTAGCCGAAAAATAAACATAATACGGAGTCGGCAATATTGCACTTATAAAGTTGTTGAGTTTATTAGGTTGTAAAACAATAGTAAATGGTTGCAAATACCGCTAGAATCTGTTATAAATAAACTTGAGCAGGCAAAAATTGTAAAAGTTTAGCTTGTTGGTTTGAGGTTATTAGCACCTAATTTTTTATGACGGTTTTGGCGGTATTAAGTAATTTGCTCATTATCCCTTCGACCATAAAATAAATAAGGAAATCCCAAAATTTAAAACCTTTTCGAGCAGAGCCGGACCAGGTATACAAATTCAATTTATACATATGCCTGATGCATATATAAATACAAAGTGATTTTTAATCATTTTAATCTTTAGTGGTTTTCCGGCGAGTAATTTTTAGTTAGGCTTATTAGTGATAGAATGTGGCGTCCTTGGAATTGTGCTGATAGGGGCGCATCTTCAAGTGTCATTTTTAAAAGAAAGCATTTATCTACCGATGCCAAACTAATAATTAAAAATGTGTATCAATCGTTGTTGAGTAGAAATTTTAATTCGATGGATGCATTAGCAGAGCCGTCTACTTTGACAAGAACTCCTTTATCTTCGGTAAGAGACATAGTACTTAAACCTGTTAATCCTAGAAAAAATCGGAGTGATTCTCGCACATTTAGAAGCATTGACGAAAATGACATGGATTTATTAAGAAGAAAGATTTAACAGCTGTTAAACAATTTAGAGAAGAAAATTGTCCAATTATTTACCTTGACGAAACATGGTTCGATACCCATGACACTCCAAGAAAAGGTTGGGATGATTCTTCCAAAAAATGTCAAACCAAGGCATCATCAAATAAAGGCAAAAGAATCACAATATTGCATGGTGGTTCAGAGAACGGGTTTGTTCCAAATTGTCTGTTGCTTTCAGCTAAAAACATAACAGATTCTTCTTTAGATTACCATCAAGATACTCTCATAAACTCCTTAAAAATATACCTGAAAATAGCGTCATTGTAATGGACATGCTAGTTATCATAGTCGGCAAGCAAAAATCATTCCCAATTCTAATAATACAAAAGCAGAAATTCAAAATTTTATGATTGAAAATGATTTATATTTTGAAGAAACTTACAAAAAACGAGAATTGCTAGAAGTATTAAAAGCTTTTAAAATAAATGAGGAATACGAGTGTGACAAACTTGCAGCAGAAAATGGACATACAGTGTTGCGTCTTCCTCCGTACTATTGTATATTCAATCCTATTGAGGTAATATGGCACCAATTAAAATCCAATATTAGGAGAAATAATATTTCTCCTACATTAAATGCATCTGTAGTAGAATTAATTAAAAACGAAGTAAGAAAAATTTGGAAAAAGCTGGAAAAACTGTGTACAGCATGTACTAAGGTGGAAAATTCTTACAAGTGTATGATTACAAATGTTCAACCCTTAATTATAGGTTTAGGCTTAGATGAAGATAGTGATAGTGATACCGAGTTAAATTTTGAATAAATTATCAATAGTTTCTTAGAATTTAATTAATTTTTATTGTACTTGTTGTCCTAATAGTTATACTTTTAAATTATAAAAGCTGGCCGTGATCCCATTTATTGAGCTTTGAAGAGGTTGAGGCGTATACAATAGTTTACTTCAGATGTCCCAGTGCACTGTCAATTTATATAACTTTCTTGTGTTTTCTTTTGCCGAATACAGAAGGAAATCGGCTACAAATAATGTAGCGGGGGCGGGTTTTCACTTTTTTCCCATGGCACTGTCACGATTCAGATATGTTTGCTGTCCATAAGTTGCTGACCAACTAGCCATTTTGGCTGACCGATTACATCTTTCTGTTCGCAAAAATAAGAATATTTTGCTCACCAGTTAAATGAAACCCAAAGATAATTCTTGGATAATAGATGAAAATATTTTTCTCCGTAGATGGCAGTTATTTTATATCTTAACATTGATTCATTTGATTCTAAACAACTTTTTTCTAATAATTTTTTTTGTAATACTTATACAGGGTGTCCGCTAATTTTAGGGTACATGGAAAAAACACCAGACCCCTTACGACAAAATATTAAGATTTAATTATACTTACCTATATCCGAAAGTTGATATTAACTGAGATACAGGGTGTTAAGTTAAAACTTCATTTTTGTTTTTCTCTAATAATTTTGACAGAAACCAACGGTTTTTTACAAAAGTTGGCAATTAAGGTTTTTTAGGACGAGAAACTGATTTTTTGGTGAAATATTAATGTACAATATAGGGGACGCTGTCTGCGGCATTTTTTGCATATTTATTAAGTCATAATTTTTTGTGCTCCAGTGTATTTAAGTTTTTAATGAAAATAATACTTTTCTTATATTTATTACGTAAAAAGGTATACAAATTTCAGGTTGCCCATAGTTACCGTTCCGGAGATATTTATATGTAAATTGTTTCGTGCGTTAGCTCAGGCAAGCCAATAATATTTTGTTACTTCTTACCAATTCACTTTTACATAATAATGAATGTTCTATTGATGGTAATTGGGAATAATAAATACAACAATTGTATTGTTCTTCAACTTACTTTAATTAAAATACCTTTGACCCTAGAGAATATCGTGTCGAAAGAAACCAACAGCAATGAAAACACAAACTGACGATAAACTCAAAAATGAAACTTTTCTGTTCCATAGCAACTGCATCTCTAAATTTCATTTATTTTCTAATAGGTTACTTTGAGAAAAAAATTTTGTTCGTAACTTAATAGTAATTGGGCAGGGTGCACTAAACAACTTAAATTCAAATATCTCCGAAACGGTAACTCTGGGCGACCTGAAATAAGTATACCTTTTTTACGTAATAAATATGAGAAAATTATTATTTTCATTAAAAACTTGAATATACTAAGGCACAAAAAAGTTATGAAATAATAAATGAGCAAAGACAGTGCCCCCTACATTGTACATTAAAAAATGAGTTCCTCGTCCTAAAAAAAACACAATTGCCAAATTTCGTAAAAAATCGTTGGTTTCTGTCAAAGTTATTAGAGAAAAACAAAAATGGAATTTTAACTTTAGCACCCTGTATCTCAATTAATATCAACTTTCGGATATAGCTAAGTATAATTAAATTCTAATATTTTTACGTAAGGAGTCTGTGGTTTTTCCATTTCCCATTAATTAGCGGACACCCTGTATATATACTATATCCGAAAGTTGATATTAAGTGAGATACAGGGTATTAAAGAACTTCATTTTTGTTTCTCTCTAATGACTTTAAGAGAAATAATAATAATAAAATAGGTATACTAAGTTCAGATCGCCCAGAGTTACCGTTTCGGAGATATTTGCATTTAAATTGTTTAGTGCACCCTGTCCAATTATTATTAATTTGTAAACAAAATTTTTTTCACAAAGTAACCTATGAGAAAACAAATGAAATTTAGAGATGCAGTTGCTATAGAAACCTCCATGTTGTTATTTGTTTGTTGATTGTTGTAAGATAGCTTGGTCAGAAAATGTTTCATTTTTCATTTCAAAGACAACCTGATTTTAAGATATTCAAAAAAATTTACGACCGATTAGGCGCAACAGGTACTCAAAAACAAACAAATTTTACCACAAAAAGGTATTTAAATATAAATTAAGCAACCTAATCTACCTGATGTGCCTATATTTAATTATAATTATTACAATCCGGTCCTTTCCACATAATAATAACAAACGGTCATAAATAATGGGATCGCCTCAGGTACTTTTACTGCAGTCATTAAGTTATATCCATTTTTCGTGAAACAATCTTAACGTTTCATCCTAAACAGGGTTCCATAGGGCGCGGACCAGAATTTCTTCTTCTTGTTCCGGAGTTAAAGTATTCGCATTTAAGAAACGTACAAAGTTTAAACTATTGTTTAGTAATTAAGTTGAGTTATTGCAGCGTTCTGTATATTTTTTTTTACTTCTATGTGTACATTATTCTAACTTACTTTTGTAGAGTTTATACTTTTTAGGGATTCCATCGATTTATGTCTGTCTCTCTTAGTCGTGTCGTCATTGCACAAGTCCAAGCTTGGCGGTATGGAGACGACCTAAGCCCGAAATTGAATTAAACTTGGCACTTCACTTACACAGGTCGCTTTAAAACGTCCAATTTTAAGATTTACCAAAAATATCCACCATTGGCTGTTTTCCAGCTTTGCGCCTAATTTTAATTATTTATTTTATTCAGGAAAATCGTTTTTATTTTATCAAGTTTCTTGTTTCAATTATCTTAAAATTTAGATTTTTGTCCTACAAAAGAAAATATACTTTTTCCTAGAACCATTATAGAACCACCTTCTAATTACTTAATGCTATTGGTCGAAATATTTAATGTGGGCTTATACAGGGTGACAATTTAAAAACTTTAAATGGCCATATATTAGAAACGAAAAACTGAAGAAAAAAACGCAAAAAACAGTTTCTATAAAACGAAGGGGGAACAAAAACAAGCGTATTAGCCCACCCCTATCTGCAACCCCTTGCACAGGGTGAGATAAACCCTTAAAATCTTAAATAGAAAGGGGGTCGAGTGATACATCATTTTGAAGCTCTTGAAAAATGCTTTCCAATGGTACCATAGAAAGGTACATTTCAGGAAATTCTTCTCTGTTTATTAAGGAAAACAATAAATGAAAAGACAATTTTGAAATTTTTTATTATTAGTTAATTAAATTTTCAAAATGATTTCCGTTGTTTTGAAGACAATAATAAAGCCTACTTTCAAATTCTTCACGTACATTTGCAAAGGTTTCTCTGGATATAGCACGGCATTCCTGAACTATTCTATGCTAAAGTTGCTCTAGTGACTCAGGTTGCGTTTTAAAAACCACAGATTTTAGGTGACCCCACAAAAAGAAGTCAAGAGGTGTTAGGTCCGGGGATCTAGGTGGCCATTCAACAGGACCTCTTCTTCCAATCCACTGGTTGGGATAATTATCATCCAACCACTGCCTAACGGGAACTGCATAATGCGGAGGTGCTCCATCCTGTTGGAAATGTAGTAAGCGTTCTTCTAAAGATAAATTTCCGAGTATGTCCCTCTGATTTTCTAATTCTCGCACTATTAGTGGTTCGATAGACCTCTGTAGCATTTCAGCATACCTGTCGCCATTTAAATTTCCTTGTATAAATATTGGGCCGATAATACCATCTCCCAATATACCAGCCCAAACATTAATTTTCTGGGGGTACTGCGTATGCCCTTCTCTAAATACGTGGGGGTTCTCGTCATTCCAGTAACGACAGTTTTGCTTATTAATATGCCCATTTAAATAAAAGGTACACTCATCACTGAAGCAAATATTTTTAACTAGTCGAGGTTCTGCCGTAAGTTCTTGCAGTATGTGCAGTTTATAGGGATAAAACTTATGAATTTTAAGTACCTTTCTTATTGATTCACGAGATAATCCAGTTGCTACAGCTGCTTGACGAGTTGATAAAGTTGAATTCATTGCAAACTGCCCCAGAATTTCAATTTGCGCTGCTTCGTCGGCTAGTCTCGGTTGATTTCTCTTTATATTCGCGACAGAACCGGTTTCTTTAAATTTGGCGACTAGTTGGCGAACATACTCCGGGCTTACATTTTGACCTGGATGCCTTTCGTTAAAACGTTGAGCTGTTCTTAAAAAACATTGATCCTGGGAACCATAAATGAAAATAATTTCTACCCGTTCAGCTGTGCTGTACACCATTGTTAAAGATAAGAAGTGCTGCTTTTCGTTTAAACTGAACCGAAAGTTAACTGTTCTTAAAATAATAATACTAGTAGAAGTTACCTTTAAGGTAAATTCTGTGATAATAAAATACGAATATTTATAAACAAATTTTTCTTTTCCACAAAAAAAAAATAGCAAATAAACCAATACGAAATACCAAGGCTTAAACTGTTTAGAATTCTTAAGAGATATCTCTTAATATGCCAGGATATTGGTAGCAATCATTTTGAACATTTAATTAACTAATAATAAAAAATTTCAAAATTGTCTTTTCATTTATTGTTTTCGTTAATAAACAGAGAAGAATTTCCTGAAATGTACCTTTCTATGGTACCATTGGAAAGCATTTTTCAAGAGCTTCAAAATGATGAATAACTCGACCCCCTTTATATTTAAGATTTTAAGGGTTTATCTCACCCTGTTCAAGGGGTTGCAGATAGGGGTGGGCTAATACGCTTGTTTTTGTTCCCCCTTCGTTTTATAGAAACTGTTTTTTGCGTTTTTTTCTTCAGTTTTTCGTTTCTAATATATAGCCATTTCAAGTTTTTAAATTGTCACCCTGTATACTTTTTCCTAGAACCATTATAGAACCAGCCCCTCTATCACCTTCTAATTACTTAATGCTATTGGTCGAAATATTTAATGTGGGCTTATAGGTATTATGTAAATCAAATCTTATATATTGTAAGACTATATTTTAATCCTAAATATTTAGTGGTTTCAGGTACTTCTTCATTTACAATACAATAAAACTTATTCACTAATTACCTTATTACACCTAAAATATTATGGTCAATACTTGTTATTATACCTGGTTTAAGTCCATCAATAAGAGTGAGAAATAATGTTAATTATGTTCCTACTAGGTATATGACCCAAAACATAATGACGTACTAAAAATATTATTTTATTTGGATATTTGAACTAATTAAGACACTATGACAATAAAATTAATAATGTAGGCTATGCTGGTCTGGTGGAAAGATTTTTTTTAAAAAATTATTTCGCTTCTTGTAAAATACATATAATTTTAATGGTCATAATACACAAACGGAGGTTTTCATGTTAGGAAGCAAACTAAAAAGTAATTGAAACAAATTATTAAAGAAAATTAATTTTTATTTAACAAATACACCACTTGTTCCACTATGAACTACTATACAGCGTGTATCAGCCAAATGGAATAAATTCTATAATAAATAAATGGGGGTTTGTTCGAAAAAATACTCGAAATTGTTGGTATTTCCAGTTGCGCTTTTTTTTTCAATAAAAACTTTTCATACAGGGTGTGTCATGTAACAGTGACCAATACCAACTTTCTTATTATAAATACAACGCCCGGTCAGATTTGATAGGTTATTTTTAGTGTGTACAGAGCTTAAATGTAAACTTCATTCTTCGTTCTTATTTGCAGAAAATGAATCAATAACATCCTTTTTTTGCATCAATATTTTGCACCCAAACTCAAAAGAGCTATTATTTTTTAAATATTCCACCATCAAACTAGGTATTCATTTTAACTAAATAACTTATTAAAATATTGGTACAAACAAGCGCACCTCGAATTACTGCATATATATGTCGGCGTCAATTAGTGAAATCCGTCATTACCAGAAATGCCTAGTCATTTCACGTATTGCCGGCAAATAGTGTAACTCTATGTTTGGTACACCGTTTGCCGGTTTTAGTGAATCATTGTAATTAGGACATTTCTTACCTCCGTCAATGCCGCATCCCCCCCCCCCCCCAAACCCTCACAAACCCGAACAACCCCCCCCCCCTTAGGGGTTAAATGCGCTTTAAGAGGTTTCCCTGCAGAGAAACACACTTTCCCCCCGTTTTCGAGGATGCTGAGCAAGGTGGTTATGTTGGATATCGCGTCCGACCCCTTCCAACCCCTCCACCGGTCAATACTCGCCCCCTGAAATGGTATAAGCGTAAGGGGAGTTGAAATGATCGTTGGGAATTACAGGGATTGGCGGGGCTTAAAAATTTTTTATCCGCCACCACCGTGCTCAGAATCTTTGAAATCGGGGATAAATATGTTTCCCGCTAATATTAAAAATAATCACCCCTTTTGGGGGCGAATATTGGCCGGTGGAGGGGTTGGAAGGGGTCGGGCGCGATATCCAACACCACCACCGTGCTCAGCATCCTCGAAAATAATAATAATAATAATAATAATAATAATAATATATTACATACTTGGTTATAAATAATGTACAAATTTGTCATAAACAGTCTATTACTATGCAAATCAGTTCCTATAGGGTGTTTAGTATTTGCACCTAGGGAACTAAATCCCTGTATGTGCAAAAGGAATATTCAGAATAGGATTTGCGATTAATATCTAAATACTTTTTACTATCGTTGTAGGAATTAGTAAAATGTGTATATATAATATAATAATATATAGTTAGACTTAACCTAAGATCTAAAATTAATTATAATAATTGTAAATTGCACCGTTCTTGTGCTTCAAAACAAAAACTTATATTTATTTGAAAAGAAGTGCTTGTTTGGTTTAGAATAGATGGTTGAACTTTTTTTTTTTTTTTTTTTTTTTTTTTTTTTTTTTTTTTTTTTGGACAGCCGATGAGAATCTGCACACAGACACCTTACAGACGCGGCTGCAAGGTAGTGTCGGGTTTCTGCAACTTGTGGGGATTATACCAAACCATCAATATCTTCTTTTCTGAGGGAAAAGAACCGCCTCTGAAGGAGGACGGGCCGACCGACTAAACTCACCGTGTGAGCCAGGCTAGAAACCTTTGACTCCTTTTCACTAGAGTGTGTTATTTTTGCATCATGTATGAGTGATTAGATTTAGCTTTTAAGCTATACATTTATGTTGGGTGCCAGCTCTTGAATCTTTCCCAATCGAACTTAATCGAATGAGCAAAATTTAGGAGCTCCCGACGTATAGGGTAGAGGGTAGGCGTAGGTTGTCTTATTGGTTTGTTGCGTGTTATTTAGTTATGCTAGACAAGGTATTAGTGTTTTTGGGTCAGAATTGTTTTAGGGTCAATCACGAATGCGATTGATCCAGTCTTTAGGTAGTGTGTATGTTGCGTCTGGCAATGCGTGTGTGTGAGATAAAAGAATCTTACTGTTGTTGGCTATGTTAGCCTTAGTGTGGTATTTAGCGATAGTTTTGTCGAGAAACTCGGAAATTGTTTCAATTTCGAGATCTCTGTGTACTATGTCGTTTCTAGTGTATCGTGGAGTGTTTACTATGATTTTTAGTACCTTGTTTTGCATCACTTGGACCCGCTTCAGGTCCCACTTGCTCATAGTACACCATGCTGGTGCTCCATATGTCATCGCTGATCTGATGAAGGTTTTGTATAGGGTGACCTTTGTCCTTAGGTTTAGTTTGCTGCGCTTGTTAAGCAAACTGTAGATTGCGCCGAGTTGTTGATTGGCTTTCTTTAGTATGTTGGCTGTATTCACTTTCCAATTGAGCCTTCTGTCAAAGTGTAGACCTAGGTATTTGACACTTTGTCTCCAGTCTATTTCTTTGTTTCCAACTTTGATCTTCCCTTCCGGGAATTTACGGCACGATTTTGAAAAGAAAATTGCCTGGGTCTTGTCAGGGTTAATTTTGATCTTCCATTTGCTTAGCCATTTTTGTAGAATGGCTATGTTCCTTTTGAGCCTGGACATTATTATCCTAGGGGTCTTTGATGTCGCTGCGATGGCTGTATCATCCGCGTATATGTATTTTTCGTTCAGAGGAAACTGAGGAATGTCTGATGTATAGATGTTGAAGAGTAGGGGGGCTATTGCTGAACCTTGTGGAACGCCAGCTCTTATGTTCTTGGATGTAGACAGTTCATCGTCGATACATGTTTGAAATGATCTATCTTCTAGATAAGAGGCTATTAGCTTTATCAGATAGTTAGGCATTCCTAGCCTTATCATTTTTAGTATTAGCCCATTGTGCCATACTTTATCAAACGCCTTGCTTATGTCAAACAGCACGGCTCCTGTGTGTTTCCTTCTGTTGAATCCTTTAAGTATGTTAGAAGCGAACCTTGTCGCCTGTCTAACAGTGCACAAATTTGCTCTAAAGCCGAATTGCTCCTCTGGTAAACAGTGATTAGTTTCGACAAAGGCTGAAAGCCTACCCGAAATTAACCTTTCCGCTAACTTGCCCACGTTAGACAGCAGACTGATCGGCCTATAACTACTTATCAGATTTTTGTTTTGTCCTGCCTTCCCTATCATGATGATCTTTGCCTTCTTCCAGGCGACAGGGAAGTGTCCAAGCTCCTGCATTGCTTGTATTATGCTGACTATATCATTTATGGTGTTCTCCGGTATGTTTTTTAGTGACTTGTTCGTTATGCCATCTAGACCGGGTGCTTTTTTGATTTTGGTGTTTGCAATCAAACCTTTTACTTCTTCTGCTGTGATCGCTTGCAGATTAAAGTAAAGAGCTTCAGCGAATTTTTCTGCTTTTTCTCGGGGCTCAGTTTACGTATATGAATGTTCTGCAGCAGTTCCTGAATTTTTTAATATTGTTGATCTCCTTAATTTCTCCCGGTAGCATGTTATATATTTTGAGGGCGAGGCAACTGGAAGATCGCAGCTTGATATTTGTGTTACTGTGAGGTATTTTTAGGTGTTTGTTAGTATTGCTTCGCGTTTTGTGTTGATGGTTAATATGTTTCTTGAGTTCGGTTTTTTATGTATAAATATTGAGGCTGCTAATATGTAAAGGGATCGAATATTCAAAATTTCCTCATTGTATAGTAAATGGGTTGCGTAGCGTTTCTTTTTTTTATTAATTATTTTTAATATGTAATTTTGTACAATATTTAATGGTTTTAGCGAGTTTGTGTACAAGCCACCCCACGCAATTATGCCATAATTAATTAAGGATTGAATTAGTGCTTTATATATGGAGAATAAAAATTTTTTTCCAAGTATTTCCCTTAGGATATAAAATTTGTGGATTAATTTCCTAATGTTTTTTGTTAGGTTTAAGACATGTATCTTCCACTTAAGGTGTTTATCTATTGTAATACCTAAATATTTTGTGGTTTCTACTTCACGAATAACCTCATTTATGTTGTTAATTTTTATTTCATTAAAATTTGGACGATTAGATACGGTTAGGGAAAAGGCTATGTAGTTGGTTTTTGATGTATTTAGTGTTAACTTAAAAAAATCTAGCCAGTGTTTTATTGTACTCATTCCTTGTTTAGTAGTGTTTTTTACCTCATCCCATGTTGAACCTCTGAAAATCACCGCTGTGTCATCAGCGTATGATATTATTGTGCCATTATTGATACGCATTTTTGTTAAGGAATTTATATACGTTATAAAGAGTATGGGGCCTAAGACGGTTCCTTGGGGTATGCCTATTTTAATAACTAGGGGATCACTCCGGGTATCCGCTATTTTTACTGTTTGCTGGCGATCTGTCAGGTAGCTCTCTAAGACATTCAAAACGACGCCTCTTATTGCGTAGAGATTCTAGGAGTAATTGATGGAAAGTGTGTTTCTCTGCAGCACGGTTAACCCCTATGGGGAGGGGGGGGGGCATGTTGAGGGGTTGCGCAACCCCAAAGAGAAATTCTGAAGCCGCCATCGTGTTCAGCATCCTCGAAAATGGGGGGGGGGGGGGGGGTACTCTTGTTCCGGCTGAAAATATTTCGATATTCGATATTTCAATTTTCGGCACTGCCGAAATGGGTGGTTTCTGAAACACCTTTCAATCACCGGCTCCGTCTTTAAGGCGACAGGCGCTAAGAACTCTAGTATGAGAAATGTGTAGGTCCATATCCTGCGGTTAGCAAAGCGCTTCGATCTTGGTGGATTTGGACAATGGATCTCCACATTCGCGCCTATTACCAGACAGGAGGAGATCGGAAATCTCCTGGGGTATCGGAGACGGGCTTGTTCGGATAGACATTCCCCAATCGATATGTCATAAGGTAATGAGTAAAATCGAGGGCTTGGAGGGGATACATCGAAGTTCATGGTTATGAGCCAAAGTTAAGCTCTGGAATGGCCCTAGCTGGTAGGTCGAAAAGAAACGACTCAAAACAAGAAGCTGACGAAACATTTTTGTATCGCGGAGTTTACCATTCAGTTTGACACAAAACTTACTATAAAATCTAACAAATAAATATACTAGATATTATTTTATATATATTTATACTATAGATATAGAGGATTCAATTCCACAATCCGAAATAATATTTGCGCAAATCTATTTAATATTTATTTTTAGTAGATATAGCATATATTTAGCTTTCATTTATTTAAAAACATAGTAAAATCGGATCCGTCGATTCCCTGCGTGTATGCATCAAATATTAAATTCGAAATAAATGTTATATATTATAAATCAATATTTAATATTCAACATTACATTTTGAGCGAGTACATGGGCTGCTAGCGACACTTTTAGTAATTTGCAGTTTGCATGATCCAGTGGCACAGCGAGGGATGAGGTGCATATGAGTTGAAACTATAGATATATAATATAAAAGGGAAGACAAAACATTCAATTCATAAAACAGCGTTTATTTACAATCAAACGCAGTTCTTCAGTTTCAAATAAGTTAAAAGAAGATGGCTTTAAAAAATGGCAACGCTGAAAGAAGGTATGCGTTTAGATAATTTCGATCTAACATTAGTCATAAATTCAGTCAGAACTTCAAATAATATGAAGAAATCTATATTTTTTCTTAAAATACAGAATTAGCTACACCATTGCTTAACCTCAAAAAACATAACCTCATTAATCTCACACGTTAAAATTATCGAATTTCTTACACACCACGCACTGAAGAACCATTGTCTAATAAATGATTCCAGAAAAAACACTAAAAATTAATTCAAAAACACAATAGATCACAACCACAATAGATCACAACCACAGTAGATAAACACAAACAACACTGGGTCCGAAAAACGAATGATATTCCTAAACTTCAGGGTTACAACATGCTATAATCGATAAGCACGTGAGTACAACGTACCATAAATTTTCCACTAATGAGTATTTTTTCTATGATCCTTATAAAACTATATTTTTTTAATAAATTCATAATGGTATATTAAGATACAAGTTTCATACGACATTATCTTAGAGCACGCGTTTAAGTACAAGTTGTCTAATTGTCTTATGAACCGTGTATTTTATAATACTTTTTCTATTTGTGTCTTTAAAGTCTGAAAAACTTTAAAAAATATAGTAGATTTTTTCCATTTAAATTAATATTCTCTTTTTGGGTTGGCAATACTTTTACAATTTAATAAAATGTTACAAGTATCAAATATGCCATGATAGAAACAATTGAACACAACAAAGCTTCTTCCAATCCGTCATAATTAAAAATAAATATATTATTAAAGTTAATAAAAATGAGTCAGGAAGAAAATTGTACTCCGTCAGAAATACGAGAAATTGCAGAAAAACTTTTAAAAAGTATATGCAAAACTTTGAGTTATGGTGCGAGCAGAACAAAGTTTAAAATATTGAACAAAACAATAAATAATACTATTGAACAAAATATTGTGTCGACACAGAATCTGACAGGAATAACAATTAATGCCCAGGAAATGTCTACAGTAACTAACTATAAATATGTATATATAAAGTAATATGTGTAATACTATATTGAATTAAAAATAAAAATAGTACATTATTGAATAAACCTTCAGAAATAGAGCATAAACTGGAAGATATTTCTATTATTTTTAGGTTATGTTGTTTTATAGTTGTGACTAGAAATTAGTTGATGGACACCGTCAGCATGTTATATATTTTCGAGTATAGGTATTTCAGATAAATATCTAGTAAAACTGATCTATTTGCAAGGTTAAGGGTTAGTATTTTAAAGTTTTCTATAAAAAAATTTTCTCAAATCCATAAGGCCTAGAAAACTAATTTCAACGAAATCGAAGTAAGCCTAAAGTTCGAGCCCTACTTGCTGCCAATATAAAAAAATTAAATTTTAGTTCCTTAAAGTGGCAGGTTATTCAATTTTTTTGCATTTCATAATGTAGCCATTATGAAACCCAAATAGAAAGATGCATTTTGTAAGTTAAAAAAAGTAACTTAGCGTTAAAATAAAGTGCCGTAGCGTGTCATTTTTTCACTTCTCTCTAAATGTTTATAATATCAAGTTGCCATACAAGCAGCATCCGCGTCGTACGTTGCCTGGGCGCCGCATTGTTATTACACCAATATACAGTTGGAATCATATGAGGAAAAAATTTATTTATTTTTTATGATCAAACATAAGCACTATAGGAAAATTGGAGGTTATATTCGTTGGGAAAAACGACCTCGGGAAGGTCAATCCATAAGGATGATGTCCTTCAGATTAAAGAATTCTTAAATAAGGAAGTTCGAGGAGTACTAAGCTTAACCCCATATGGACGGGCGGCAGTGGTTCGTCGTGTATTTCTGCTATTCGCCGCTCTAGGCGGAATTAAGAGGGCAAGGTCAGCCGAGCACTTTCCATGAAAATATCTATAGAAAAAAAATAAAATAAAGAAGAAAATCATATAATTAAATGGGGACATTCGCCTTTTGTTAACTGTCAAATTTTACATATTCTCCAAAAAATGTCGAAAAATACCATCTATTTTTGGCAAATATCTATTTTCATTGAAAACGGAACTACCGTAAATCTATTTATTTGTACAATGATCATCGACTAAATTTTTTATACCAAAATATTCAATTTCCTCAAAAAATTAAATTACAGTTTATAATTCCGGTGGTAGGGTCGACTTCCGTTTTCACAGAAAATAGATATTGGTCAAAAATTGATAGAAATCAAGGGGTTCTAATTAGGTATGTTTGCATAAAATTACAATACAAACAATTTTTCCAAATAATTTTTTTTAAATTCGATTAGTAAATGTAATTTTTTTGATATTTTATGGAGAACATGTCACATTTGACAGTTAACAAAAGCAGCATGGTCTCATTTAATTATGTAATTTTTGGTTTTTATTGAAGCAAAAACTTATGGTATATTTAAATTTGATCTAATAAATATTTTTCCCATATGATTCGAACTTTAAGGGTGACACTGTACAGGGTGTCCCATTTTCGACACTTTTATATGGTATTTCCGTAATGTAGGTGTCATGTATTCTTTTTGGATCAAACTTAAATGATAAAATCAAAATTTGAAAATTTTCGCTCGCTTAAGAGATATGGAGGAAAATCAGAAAAAATTACCCTATATTTTCTTTAGTTAAAAGAGATACAGAAAAATATTTTATACAGAAGTTTATTTATAATGATTGTTGAATAATCTATAATATAATATGATATCTCTCATCCATGGTGTGTTATAAATTTGAAAAGAGATTTAAAATGCTATCTTTTTAGATTAAAATATACAGGGTGTTCCATTTTGTGAGGTTAGGTCCTATAACTTTCTTACCTGACCCCGTATACTTATTCTGAAAACGGCAGATTATTCAACAATCATTATAAATAAACTTCTGTAGGTATAAAAAAAATTTCTGTATGTCTTTTAACTAAGAAAATATAGGGTAACTTAGAAATAGCGTCTTTTTATTTTTCCCCGCATCTCTTAAACGAGCGAAAATTTTCAAATTTTGATTTTACAATTCTTTAAGTTTGACCCAAAAAGAGCACATGACACCTACATTACTTTTTGATAGCACTAAACCCGAACAAACCCTATAGACGTTTCGAAAATGGGACACATTGTAGATATATTTTTTAATTTCGAAAAAGTAAAGTGCTACGATCAAAGAAAAAAAATATGAAACTTTATGTTCGTGTTATTTATTACATAAATAGCTATTATTATCTAGTTTTTTTGTAGTTTTTCTTTCGTCCTACTAATTAAACATAATTTACGTTATTTTTATTATTCCCATTATTTAATACCATATCCGGTGATAAATATTATTAATACTGTTTATATACTAAACAGTTCCTAGGTTCATCAAGCAGAAGGAAAGAGTCAGAAAACTTGAAAGAAAAATTAATGCCGCTATATGACAAATAAAATCATTTTTTACTTTTTCTATCGGAACAAGATTCTATGTAACATCTTTTTCGGTATTATACAGGGTGTTTCTGAAAAATGCAGGAGGGGAATGCTCGCCTAATTTTAAGACAAAAATGTGGTATAAAAGTTTTTCGCATGTCGCTTCGTTTTCGAAATATAGGGTGTTAAAAAAATATTGTATTTTTCATTTTATTAATTAATGCCAATGATTCGATAATGCATATGATTTAAAAACTTTGAATAGTGAACTGATATGAACAAAAGTCAAATAAATTGCTGCAAATGTCCTCTATGAGCCAGTAAACACCCGTGGAACGAAGCAAAGCCTATTCGTATAATTTGACGATAAAATTACGAAAATAACTTAAAAATTAAGATACTACATGTAAGTGCTCTAATTCTTTATGTTGAACAAATATCATTAGAATATTGTTTTGCATTAATTAATAAAATGAAAAATAATATTTTTTTTTAACACCCTGTATTTCGAAAACGAAGCGACATGCAAAAAACTTTTATACCACATTTTCGTCTCAAAATAAGGTTAGGATTTACGTCCTTAATTTTTTCAGAGAGGTCAGGAAACACCCTGTATATGCTTCTCTGGGTGAAATCCTGGCAACGCCACTGATAATATGCTCCTAAATTCATAAATGTGTTATGTTTTCAGTAATCTAATAATTAATTCACATATTGTGATATTTGTGAGTCTTATTATAATACATAATAGATAGCTTATTTTATACATGAAAACAATTTTTAAAAAACTCATATATCCTAATCCGATTTGCATTTGTTTTCAAGTTATAATGTAAGAATAAATTTTCAGTAAGGTCAGTCAGTGTGGTATTTAATTGGTCCATTCATTTTCGAGAATCGCCTCACGGGAAAGGACCACTTGATTATTTTACAAAATGAATCACAAGGACTACTCGAGGATCAGCACGATGGAGCTCCTGTATATTTCGCTCATCAGGTCAAGCAACATTTAGACGAAAGATTTTCAGGGCTTTGGATTAGTCGCGATGGATATTAGTTGGCCTCCAAGACTCCTTCAGACCTCACACCGCTAAACATTTGGTTATGGGGGTGGTCCAAAAATGAAATTTACAAAGTAAAAGTTAACTTTCTGGCTATTCGGCTTATTAGAGATGCTACCTACAGTCAATATTAAAAAATACATGACGCAATCACGAATGCAACAGGCGCTCTTAGTAGATGAAGCAGAATGTAATGACGCTCAGGCGCGTATACAGCTCTCAGTTATGGGGGGGGTACTTTTCGACTTTTGAATCTAGTTAGTACTACTATATTCGATTATTGAACTATAATTATGTGTTCAAATTTGTATTTTCTTTTGTAATATTGGAAGTATAGATATAATATTGAGCATTGATATATTTTTGAAAAAAAAACATTAATTTAAAAAATATTATAAAACATGACATATATTACGTAACAATAAATTGTAACATACGTAAATATAACGATTTACAAACACAACAACATATAAAGTATAACACGAACTCTATATCGTCGGGTTACAAGCAAAACACATTAAGTCAAAAGGGTGTAAAAATCCGCTAAGTTTCATAATAGGTTTTACCTATTTTTTCAAAACAGAAGGTGTAAAAATTCATACAACTGATACTTAATTACTAATATTTAAAAAAGAAGACAGAGTGTTTTGCTTGTAACCCGACGATATGTTATATAACATGAAAAAAATGACTAGGGAAAACCAAAAACCAAGTATTATCAAAAATAAATAAACTAAATTAGTGTAAGTAATAGTATATCTAAAAGAAACAACAATTGAATTGTTCCACCAAACACCACAATTTCGGATTGAGGTATACCTATCATAAGACATTTTACTAAACCACCAAAAAAAAAATGTGCAGCGACTCAACAATGCCATGATACAAGTATTTAAGGTATTTTACAGTTATTGACAATGTTATCAAGGAACTCTTATTATTGCATATATTTTTGATAGATGTTTTATTATAAATCACAAACTAATTAAATAACAAAATCAATTTTTCTGGTCGACTCGTTTACAAAGCGATCAATAACTGATTCTGGTTTTATTTCAATATCCCAACCATGTACATGTAAAAGAGCTAAACCAACTAAGCGATCTTGGGACATGTTAGACCTTAGCCAGGTTTTAAGGCGTCTTAAGGAAGAGAAGCTCCTTTCAGCAGTAGCAACACTACTTGGCCAAGTAAGGGCTATTTTCAGGGATTTTTTAATAAAAGGAAATAAATCTTGGTCACATTTTTTAAAAGCCAAATCAATACTATTAGGAATGTCTTCTAAATTTTGCCACATTGTTTTATATAGATCTGTCTCTCCACGGATAGTTGTATAAATATAATTTTCCGAACTATTCTCGATTTTTGATAAATATCGAGCGATGTTTTCTAATGCTTCATTTATTTTAGTATAATCTGCAGCAATTAAGACTTGTGGGATTAAAATATTGAAATCAAATATAAGCATGCCATTATCATTAAATCGTACTTGAAGATCTTCAATAATACTGTCTAAAAGTGGTATAAACACAGTTATTCTAAAATAATCCTCAGGAGTTTTAACTTCTGGATTAGGTCTATTTTTTTGTGATTTTGTAGTTCTAGGCAATACTACTGACACTTCTAGCTCGATAGCATTTTTTTCCACTTCTTTAAATATGGTTTCAAAATTTTCACTAGCGTGTTGCCTTTTTTGCTTCAGAGTTTCAATAACACCCTTTATTAAACCATCGGCGTATTGCTTAGAAATAGATTTTGATTGCAAAATTTTACTTAGGTTGACTGTTACGCTTAAGACTTCAGTCAAGCAATGTAAACTCACCAAAAAATTTAGTGTTAAGACAGAGGTTTTTAAACAATTAGCCTTAGATGCCGATTCTAAATCTCTCCATTCTGATATAATTGATAAACATTTAACAATTTGTTTTAAAGAACTCTTAAATTTGATCACAGATTGGTGTCGATCTACCCATCGAGTTTCACATAGGGATTTTAATTTTTCATCGTTTACTGACTTTAAAACAAACGATCGTTTAGAGGAAGCGTTAAAAAATGCAACAATTTCAGTAATAACACCCAACGAATTTCTTACTGATTGAACTTTGTTACATTTTGAGATGGAGAGATTAAGTGCATGATTCTTGCAAGGGCATCTAAGAGCATTTACAAAATATTTTTTAAGCTCTGTAACAGCACCCTTTTGTTCCCCTAACATTAAATTGCAAGTGTCGGTCCCTATACCTACACAATAATTCGGATTAAGGTCATGACTTTTTAAAAATTTTGTTACAGTATTAGCCAATACTTCACCAGTCAAATAAGGCTCATGTGTGGTTTTGTTATAGTTATCAGCATGACAGTCTATAAATCCTACAAAACTTTCTTGTGGGTCTCCACTATCGTCGACGTAGCGAATCACAACGGACATTTGTGAAGCGTGACTGACATCAGTAGTCTCATCAAATATAACACTGTAATACTGGTTAAATTTAATTTTACATAATATTTGATGAAGAATTTCGTTTCCACAGCAGGCTATAATCTGATTTTGTGTTACACTACTAATATATGTAGCTTTAGATGAAGCGCTTTCCAAATGATTTTTTAAAATGTTGTCTCCGCTGTTTATTCTATAACGCAATAGTTCCCTAAAATTGCCCTCGTTAATTACAGAATTATTATTAAGAATTCCGCTGTCACGATGTCCCCTAAAAGGTATATTTTGTTTACCCAAAAATATTATGGACTCTACTATTGGAAGTAAGCGGGCCCGGTTTTCAGCAACTAGCTTGTTTCTTTCAGTGTCAAGAACGTTTCTAACATCTTTTTGTGGGTTTTCGTAAATATCTATAAAGTTTTTTGCATAGATTGTCGAATCTTTATGGTACCAATATTCATGGTGGCAACTTAAATCGCCATCCTTACCTAACAGTTTTGAATACTTTTGAAGCGGAACTACCACAAGTTTTTTTAAAGGCGTGCGCTTATCTTTTCCGCCAAATTTACCGAAAATGGCACAATAAATGCAAAACACTCCATTTAAACTTCTTGAAAAAGTGAGCCACGTAAATTTTTCAAAATGTTTACGAGATAAATAACACCTAACTTCTTTGTCATTTTTTTTATGGACACTACATGGAAACGCAAAGTCTACACCAGGTTTAAAAGCGTGTTTTAAAAGTTGATATTTATCTTTATCAGAAAGGTGTTCATTCTTAAATATTATAAGTCCTAAATCAAGGTCTGCCCCTAAGGTAGAAGAATCGGAATGTTCAGATTGTAATGCCTGTGGTGCTGCTGAACTTTGCTCTTTATTCTGATTTTCGGACGTACTACTCGTACTCGTTCCAGGAATGTTTCCATTATCAACATGTGATTCGTTTACTTTAGTTTCTTGTAAACTTGCTTTTTTTGACTTTACTACAAAGGCATCCAACGTGCCTTTTCTTTTACTCGTCATTACAAGCCACTAGAATTTTAAAAAAATCCCTTCTGACAAAGTGATTTACTCAATATTTCCACGTTACAAAAGCCTAATAATACAGGGTGATTGATGGTGGATGGCCTATTAGACGTTTAGGACGAACTAGTCAACGGATCACTTTAAAAATTTGGGAGCTTATATAAGCGGGCATGATCTCTCTTCTAAAAATATTTGTAGCCATGCAGTGTTGCCGGTTCTACTAGAAAGTATTGGCAACTTTGATAATTTAAATGGAACACCCTGTGTATTATTATTTTTTTAGAATCCCTATTCTAAATAAATGATTTTCAAAAAAAATTTTCTTAATAACTTTCCTTAACCTTTTCCTATACCTATCTGTTATCGTTCTCGAGA
Organism: Barypeithes pellucidus; assembly: GCA_963991005.1. Lineage (NCBI taxonomy): Eukaryota > Metazoa > Arthropoda > Insecta > Coleoptera > Curculionidae > Barypeithes > Barypeithes pellucidus. The sequence goes on along the minus strand of OZ022561.1, from coordinate 27,590,088 downwards.
TAATAATTAATTTCACTTTTTTTTTTGGAAAAACATGTTCCTCAAAATGGGCTGATATTTTTTAACTCTGATAAACTAAAGCACTGAAATTTGGTATGGAGTCAGGTTATATCCAGATATCTTTCACTCTGTTTCCAAATATTAGTAATAATTGTACAGGGTGTTTCAAAATACAAATATTTTGATGGTTTGGTAGAATGGTAAATAGTATGTTTTTTTAAATGAAACACCCTGTATTTTATCTGTGCTAATAAAAGCAATTGAAATTGCCTATCATTCTATGCAATTTCCATAGCCTACTTGCCAAATTGGTCTAAAAACTGTGATTGTTATCTGCAACAATTAATTTTGCTAAATAAATGCTCATAAGTCAAAAACTGTTCGAGATAGGTATATCAATATTGTACATAGAAAGATAGACAATTTCAATAGCTTGTAGGACCACAGATAAAATACAGGGTGTTTCATTTAAAAAAACATACTATTTACCATTCTACCAAACCATCAAAAAATTTGTATTTTGAAACACCCTGTACGATTATTACTAATATTTGGAGTGAGAGGTCTCTTGATATAACCTGACTCCAAACCAAATTTCAGTGCTTTAATTTGTCATAGTTCAAAAATATCAGCCCATTTTGAGGAAAATGTTTTCCAAAAAAAAAGGGAAATTAATTATTATCTCGAGAACGATAACAGATAGGTATAGGAAAATTTTAAGGAAAATTATTAAGAAATTAATAAGGATTCTAAAAAAATAATAATACACAGGGTATTCCATTTAAATTATAAAAGTTGATAATACTTTCTAGTAGAATCGGCAACACCGCATGACTAAAAATATTTTTAAAATAGAGATCATGTCCGCTTAAATAAGCTCCCAAATTTTCAAAGTGATAAGTTGGCTAGTTCGTCCTAAACGTCTAATAGGCCATCCACCATCAATCACCCTGTATAATATGAGGGGTTCATAGCAACAGTGGTATAAGTGAAAATTATTATTTTTTGTAATTAGTTTATCTTAAGATTATAAAACAAGGCATTGCCACAATTAATTATTATTTTTTTGTAATGGTTATTGCCATTATTAGATAGTTTTTATCATAATAAATAGTTATTATTTTATCCCCGTTTGAATAATTAATTAAATAATAGGAAAAAACTAATAATAATTTGACTTACACCACTGTTGCTATGAACCCCTCATATACTAACTATTCTGTTATAAAATTAGTATACAACTGTTGTTAAATATAAAAAAATCTTGTTCTTACATTAAAAACAGTCCAGTCGTTTGTTAAACTTGCGGGTGCTTGTACCTACCCGTAGATTTGCTTTGCTTTACTTTGCACTTTCCTACTTTCCTGTGGTTTACAGAATTCCAAAGAGAGACTGTCAGAGAAGAGAAGCACAACAATTGCCGCGCTTGCATACAAGGAACGCGTTGTCCAGTGTTGCCAACTTCAATGAAATTATAATAGTACATTCGATGTCAAAATAAAAGGACACGAGGTGAAATAATAGTACACACATTTTAAGTAACGGTATTTTAAAATTCAGGATACTATTACAGCCAGCCAAAAAAAAAAGTAACAAAAAGGAAAAGTTGCCATCATAGTACCTACTACTAAAATACCTAAAAAAAAAAGTCGACTGGCTACGAAAAATAACGTAAAAATGTAATACAATTGAATCGAGCTAATAATAGTATTTTAGGCGTCCTATCAGACCTATGAATAGTACGAAACCCGTAAATAATAGTACAAAATACTATAATAATAGGACGGTTGACAACACTGTCGTTGTCGAGCAATTAGCGATACGACCTGTGACCTCCAAAGAAGCGATTCCAGGGTTGCCAAGGTTTTCGTTTTTTAAATAGTTTGTAAAATTTTTTTTAGTTCGATGGGATGGGGGGGGGTAATTACCCCCAGTACCCCCCCCTTGTATACGCGCCTGATGACGCTACCTATAAATTGAAAATAAATGAAAATCTGGTAAGGTGGGGTTCTTCGTTTTGTCACAGAGCTCTAATCCCTTTAATCTGGGATTTTCTGGATCCATGTGACTATCGAAATGTAACTAAAATGTCTTTGATCATTTTGTTGTTGCACAATTTTTTTTTGCAAGGCTCTTTTCTTGAACGAAGTAATGTAATTAGCAATGATATTCTGATACACTTCAAAATACAGTGTGTTCCTGGATGGAGTTACCTATATCACATAAACCTAATTCTTAATTTTTCGACAAAAAGTCATTCCTTATAAAAAATTAAGATTGGTTATTATAAAATTTAATTTTTATATACAAGGAGGTTAAAATATTAAAAATATTGATTTTACCTAACAGAAAACTAGATAGATAAAGATTGTTTCACGAAAAATGGATATGACTTAATGACTGCAGTAAAAGTACCTGTGGCCATCCCATTATTTATGACCGTTTGTTATTATTATGGGGAAAGGACCGGATTGTAATAATTATAATTAAATATAGGCACATCAGGTAGGTTAGGTTGCTTAATTTATATTTAAATATCTTTTTGTGGTAAAATTTGTTAGTTTTTAAGGAATGGTTCAAGAATTGTCTTTTACCAAACATTCCTCAGATTAGCGTGATAGTAATGGACAATGCGAGCTATCCCAGTCGCCAATTACATGAAGCTCCTAGCTCAAATAATACAAAATTGGAGATTCAGAACTACATGGCGGCGAATGATATATATTTTGAAGAAAGTTATAAAAAAAGTGATCTTTTAGAAGTTTTAAAGACATTTTGTATAAAAAAAGTATATGTTTGTGACACATTGGCAGAAGAAATTGGACATACAGTGCTACGGCTCCCACCCGATTATTGCATTTTTAACCCCATAGAGCATATGTGGCACCAGTTAAAATCACTGGTTAGGTCTGAAAATATTTCTCCGACTGTAAGTTCTAGTGTTGTAGAATTAATACGAAAATGCTTTAATGATATTCCCCCAGGTAGTTGGAAAAATTCAGTCCGTCACGTAATAACTGTAGAAAATTCGAATATTAGTCTGGATCGTATAATTAATCCAATTATAATTAATTTTGATGAGGATCGCGATAGCGATACAGAACTATCTATAGAATGACATTATAAATGTAAATAAATATGACTAGTAATATTTAAAAAAAATTTTATTTCATTTGATTACATTAATATGTTTTCCTTAGTCCGTCCCTTCATACTTCACTTGTTTATTGCCAAGCTCTTGTCGACACAATGGGACCTACCCAGGAAATCATTAAGTCGTATCCATTTTTCGTAAAACAATCTTTACTTTAATTTGTCGTTTTTAAGAAAAATGCAATTATAAAGTATTCACTAGAATTCACTTTTTTATCATTGTGCAGTTCACTTAATTGATTCAGCCGATACTGGAAATTCATAACTATAATACTATGGGAAGAAGTAAAACACAGTTGAACTTGTAAATTTCCACTATATTACAAAAAGGAACATAACATGTTTCGCTATACTATAGCTTCGAATTAGAATACATAAACAGTCAACATACTAATATTAAATTTAAAATAGAACAAGAAATCGAAAACTCCATTAATTTTTTGATTTAAATATCAAAAGACAGAATGATAGTCATGTTTTCTCCTTTTACCATAAACTTTCTCATACTGATAATATTATTCACAACTCTTCTTGCCACCCGATACAACACAAATTAGTATATTTTCATAGTATGAGTCATAGATTAGTAACTCTCCCTTTAACCAAAATCAACTTTTAAAAAGAACTCAACATCATAAAACAAATAGCAGTAAATAACGGTTATAACTCAAATCTTATCGACCAAATATTAAAGACAAATACGTCCAAATAAACTATTGACTTAGTTTATCCCAATATCAATAAAACCAAATATTACAATAACAAAAAATCTGGCGTCTATAAATTAAAATGCAAGCAAACCCGAAAACATACATAGGCCAAACAGGTAGACAGTTCAATAATAGAATACAAGAACATTAAAATAGTTTCATCAGAAACAAAACCGACTCAAACTATGCTATTCATTTACTTGATAACAAACATAATTTTGATCCATCTTTTAAAATTTACTTACTGAAACTAAAGAATTTAAACTTAATCTGTTGGAGTCTGTGGAAATTAATAAACTTAAAAATACCGACCTATTCCTTAATGATCAGTTAGATTTAAATGGTTCTTCTTTGTTAAACTTATTTTGTTGACCTACACATTGTAAAATCCCATCAGGTACTCTAGTCAATCACAGTGACCATATTTTTATTTTTTTCCCGACATTATAACCCTACCTTTCCTTCTTTATAATTTTAATAATGTGAATTTATTGTACATATTTTCATTAGATCTTTATTATTCACTTTCATCTGACGAAGCTATAGTATTGCAAGACATGTTATGTTCCTTTTTGTAATATAGTTGAAATTTACAAGTTCCACTCTGTTTTACTTCTTCCCATAATATTATCTGTTGATTTATTAGACAAAACATAAATTTTCTTTAAATTTTGAATTATGACGAAGAAAGCCATTCTAATAAATATTTCCTAATGGCCCCTTGGGTAAAATCAATATTTTTTAAGAGTTTGACCTCCCTATATTCTGAAACTAAATTTTCTTAATAATAAATCTTAATTTTTTGACAATCAAAAATTTTTTTTATAAAAAATTACTTTTTGTCGAGAAATTAAAAATTATGTCCATTTGTGGTATGAGGAACCCCTTCCAGGGACACCCTGTCTATGATGAGGAGGGATTTTTTTACTGTATTTTTAGGGTCTTTAGGAGATTCAGTGTAGAAACATTATCATATCATTTCCTTAATAATACACTTTAATATTGGGGGATATATTATCTTCTTGACGTTTTCTATAATAGGTAACTGTCAAGTTTAGTTATTGAAAATATTCTTTTTTGAAACGACCTAAATTCAACAGTTTCAAAACACTGAATCTCGTATTTTCTCAAAAATTTCGAAGATTTTCCTAACGCATCTCCTTTCACCGTCTTCAACCTCTCTAACTTCGCAGGAAGTTATCCCTAAAAACAGCTGAAAATCGGTTTCAGTGGTGGGAGTAGGGGGTGGCTCGGTATCAGGGGAGGGACTAACCGCGTCGAGGCCTCAAAAACCGCGTCGGATTGGCTATATACCGTCTCTCTCTCTAATTTCGACCGAAATTATTCGGTTCTCTTTTTCTAACATGCTCGTTTTTATGCCACGGTTTCACATCTCGAACCTTCTCTGTCTGACTTGATGGAGTTGCATTTTTCTGTCGCTTTAAACCGTACTTCCGGATACCAGAGAGGTATTTGTCTATGTTTTCGACTGTTTGACTTGGATTTATTGACCCCTCGTTAGAATGGTCGAACAAGATAATAGAGTTGTTCCCTGAAGATAATATACGTAGAAAATAGAATAAATAAATTTAAAATATAATAAAAGTTAATTATAATTAATAATATATAGATCAATCAATTAAATTAAAAGAAGGTGTCTACAATCCAGAAATTTCTGGTTGAAAATTAAAGAACTGACAATCATTTTTCCCTGCTAACAACAACAAGGGTCAAATTTCAGAATTTTCAATAAACATATTTTCATTTTAAAATTGTTAAGACAACAAAACCTTTATTTGTGTAAAACTAATTTCATTACATAATGCGACATTATATTTTTTTTTATGATCATGCACAAGCACTATAGGAAAAATCCTTTAGGGCACTCTGGGAGTGGTGCGTGTGCCCAAAAAAGTGCTTCACGTTGGTTTTGAATCGTTGGAGGTTATATTCGTTGGGAAAAACGACCTCGGGAAGGCCGTTCCATAAGGATGAAGTCCTCCAGATGAAAGAGTTCTTAAATAATGAAGTTCGAGGAGTACTAAGTTTAACATATGGATGAGCGGCAGTGGTTCGTCGTGTATTTCTTCTATTCGCCGCTCTGGGCGGAATTAAGAGGACAAGGTCAGACGAGCACTTTCCATGAAAATATCTGTAAAAGAGAGTCAAATCCCCAACCTGTCTTCGATGTTCTAGGCTGTCGAGGTTCTTCGTCAGCTCGTGGTCTCCAATTATGCCTTTCCTTATATCGCATTTTTAAATCTTATAATTAAACCAATCGTTCGAGAACAATCACGAAAAACTATAACACCGTTAAAATGTCCAATTTTAATAACGTTTGTAGACAAAATTAATTTATTAGATGTAAGCCCTTTGGAAAAATGTCGTTTTTTATTCTTTGAGTGGATAACAGCGTTCTAAAAGTTATTATTATTATTTATAAAAGTAGCATTTGATGAATTATCCATTTCTGTCATTTAATCTCGAAAACTGAAAACTTTCTTAAAAAAAAGTAAACAACATGAACCAAGATTACTTTAGTTTAACTCCTAGTGAGTTAAGGGAAATTGCAAATATTTAAATAAGTTAATTTGACAGGTGCCAGGTTAGTTTAGTAATTGTTCCTGCAACCAAACATACATGGCCACATTACCAACCTTCAAAAAAAAAAAAAAACGGTTTCATAAGAAGCGCCATTTTATAGTTGATATTCCACCGATACCTATATCCGACATCAGTGTGCTTGTTATTTAAAGGAGAAGGTTTATTAAATAAAATTCTAATCCTGAGTTTTTATAATATTGGGTGCAATCCCCGTCGTGTGTGACCCGCCACTGATTGATGGTAATATATTTAAAAAAAATTGATCACGAAAGCCTATTCCATCCCTGCTTTTCACACATTTAACTCTACCAAAGAGTACATCTCACTTCAACAAACGATGCGCTTCGCTTTGATCTTCGTCAAATTTAAAACATCCACATGTCTCACTTTCATTCACTGCCGCCGTCTATTTTTTTCTCTTTTCGTTTCAAAAATTCCTAATTCCCTCTTCGTCTTTCATCGCACCGTCCGCCTCGATCCGTCTCTGTCACACCGGCATTATAAAAGTTCGTGATCCCAAAGACTGTTCCCGTCCCTTTCTATCGTCTATTGTAAGAGGACAAATCGCACTCTACTATTTAAAAACTACCCTCCTTTATAGACACGGAGCGGGGGTGAAAAGCGTTAATATTCCGTTCAGAAAAAGTGTGCCGTCAGTCTAAGTTTAGGATTCCAAAGTGACACTTGTAAAGAAGTTTGGTTTAAGTTTAGTTATCCCGCAACACGCGTCTCGAACACTTCGAAACATTCATCGCTTAAGTTTTTCGTTGTTTTTTTTTCTGTTTATCTTTTAAGAGGAACAGTTTAAAAGTATTTTTTATCGGTGACTGTTAATCTACAAATGCATTTGCCAGGCAACCACAACAATAATAACAACATCGTACCGAAAATGACGGATGTTTATAACCACTACTTGGATACTTTGCAGCAGTATCACGGCGAGTTAGTGCAAACGGGCAGTCCTGCAGTGCTATGCAGTGCATTGCCGACCCACTGGAGATCTAACAAGAGCTTACCGATAGCTTTTAAAGTTGTGGCACTGGACGACGTTCCGGACGGAACTATAGTGTGTTTGAATGCGGGAAACGATGAAAATTACTGTGCGGAATTGAGGAACTGCACGTCGGTAATGAAAAATCAAGTGGCCAAGTTTAACGATTTGAGGTTCGTCGGGAGGAGTGGAAGAGGAAAGTCCTTTACCCTTACGATTTCCATCAATTGTAATCCGTATTATCAAATTGCCACTTACAGTAAAGCTATTAAAGTTACTGTGGACGGACCTAGAGAACCTAGAACTAAATCAAGTAAGTACTTAATTTGTTATTGTCTGTAAAATGAAGTCGCGCGGTGAATTTGTGAATACAAATATTATTATTGTACCCCTTTGGCATGTATTCAATAAGAATAGTCCCTGCTTGATCACAATATAATGACCGATTTAACAAAATATATATTAAAAAACGGTTTCGGGCCGGTCTTCAATAGGGTTACTCGTCTTACCGCTTGTTAGTGTCATTTACAATCATTTTTAAATACTCGTACACGGTAGGTGTTGAAGGACCCCGCAAACCCGGCCCTCGGTTAAAACCTTTGTTATTCGGGGATATTATCCAATAATCGATGCTGATCAAAAGTTTCCATGGGCCCGAGGTCCGATCCCGAGGAGCTACCTTCATCGCAATCAAAATAGTAAAAATTAGCAAATGCACTGTTGTGATTATCCATTGTACATATATCTATATCATATACAATAGTAAGTAAGTAGTATATAGCAAGATAAAGGATTTGGGCGTTATTTCTGATTCTAAGCTGCTCTTTGACGAGCATGTCGAATCTGTCGTCAATGCCGCTTCTAAAATGTTGGGTTATCATACGTAAATGTAAACCTTTTTATAATACAAAGCCAATAATTTGCCTGTTCAATACCTTTGTTTTAAGTAAACTAAACTTTGCCAGTCTTGTTTGGACCTCTTGTCTTATATTCCATCCAATGCCTCGGTTAGAAAAGTTATTTTAGGTATTTTTTTTGAACTTTTTTCTAAGACTGCAAAAAAAATTTTTTTAGTTTTTTATTTATTACTCTTAAACTACATAACCACATGAAATAAAACTTTAGGGAATTATAAAGACACTGATGCGAACCTAAATATGCAATAAAATACTGTGTGGCCCATTAAAAAAATACAGAATTATGTTACCACACACCCTGTATGGAGACTTTTGATCAGCGTCGATTTTTGGATAATATCCCCGAGTATGAAAGTTTTTAACCGAGGGCCGATTCCCATATGTTCCGTGCGGGGTTCTTTCTAGTGGGAAAAAATCACATGGAATGAAACGTTGTTTTTCCACAAAGAATCCTAATTAATGGCCAAAATATTTTTATTTGTAAAATTTCGCACTAACAATCTTCGGCCAATCAGGAGCTTGCTTTTTGTTCGGGTTTGTTACCACGGCAACTAAGAAAATTTCCGGAAATTTTTCTCCTCCTCGAGGCAGCAGGAAGTGATTATAGTGGAAATTTTTTGACGTTTGTGTATACGAGTAGAATGACATTTTGCTTGACTGAACCTGACATTTTAATTATTTTAATTCCTGATTATTCTAAACCTTTTACTAGACATTATTATATAAAACAGCATATTATTGTTATTTATTATAGTTTACAAGTACCTAATTATTTTCGATTACAACGTCTAAATGTTCTTGAAATTCTTTGGCCCTTCTTTTTTTTAATGGGAAATAAGCAATATGCATCAAAATTTATAAATTTTATATGTTTGATGAAATAAATGTCGGTATCGGTATAAAATAACTTTATATAGTAAAAAAACTCTACCAACTTTAGTAAGTTAAATAAATATGGAAATAAAAATTTGAGCCATTTTTACTTTGTCAATTACAATTTCAGGCAAAGTTGGTAAATAGGATATTATTGCTCTTCGAACTAACAACTACCTACTATTGTATTTATAAGTCAACAGATCTTAAAATGAGAACACAATTTTCTTTAAATAATATGTTTTAAAAACTTTAGTAGATCAAATATAAATAAAAAGACAAATTTGAACTATTTTAATTAATGTTAATATCAATTGCATGCAACTAAAGTTGGTAAATAGGAAATTATTGCTCTTCGAACTAACAACTAGCATAAGTCATCAGCTATTAAATGATATGCCCTTCAAAGCACTATACATACATAAACATAAACAGCAAGCGACATGACAACATAACTGAAGTCAATCTTTTTCATTTACAAGCAAAACCTTCTTTTCGTATTTTAGAATCATTAACATAAAATATCACTCATTTTTTTTTACCTTCAAATTAATTATTTAGTGCGAAATTTTCTTACCGAATCTCCCTCGTTCTTGAATTAATATACGGAAATTTTTCTTCTACGCGATTTTTTTGAGAAAATCGTGTGGTCGAAAAATTTCAAGTACTAGGGAGATTATAAGTGAAAATTAGCCCAATTTTTTTTTTAAAACTGAAAATTGCGTTGAAATGTTCATATCTTTCTTAAGAACCTACATACTATAGTGATTTAAAGAGCGACTATGAGCAAAAATAGAACTATAATTATTGTTGTGATTTTAAATCACTTTTATTGTTTACGGTATTCTACAGGGTGTTACATAGGTTAATAATATGCAAATTAAAATGTGTTGATGCTGCTGGTAAAAAGCATTAATTACTTTTTGTATAATAGCGCATTCTGGTTATATAATCGTAACCCTGGAATAAGCTCGAACAAACCCTGGTTTCACGAAGTTAATCGTTAACAAACAAAGGAGTGAACTCAAAGTCACGGTCTCACAACTTATATTTGGTATATTAAAAAAGTTTACGTGTGGTTACATGTTTCGCCCATCTGGGCATCATCAGACCTAAAGTTTTTTATTTATTTAAAAAAATTTTGAACAGAAAAAAGATAAACCACGAAGAAACGTCACTAAATTACCGTAAACTAAGGTAAAAACGTCACTAAATTACCTTAAGTTAAGGTAAGGTAATTTAGTGACGCTTTTTCGTGGCTTTATCCTTTTCCTGTTCAAAATTTTTTTAAAATAAATAAAAAATTTTAGGTCTGATGATGCCCAGATGGGCAAAACATGTAACCACACGTAAACTTTTTTAATATACTAAAGATAAGTTGTGAGATAGTGACTTTGAGTTCACCCCTTTGTTAGTTGCCAAACAGGTCTCTTGGAGAAAATGGACTTTTTCTTTGATGTTAACCGTTAAACTGTGAATTTAGCTTATGGTGTCCAGTTAGGCCTATCCTTATATGACTTAGTTAAATTATATTATTTATGATTTATAATAGTTTTATAAAAACTGTCCAATTGTACATTTGTCATACCGGGTGTTCCGGATAAGAAGTTGCGAAACGTTAGATAGAAAATTCAATTAAATTATCCTGAATAAGGGTGTCTCGTGATAGAGTTTTGTTTTTAGGGTCTTTTTTTTCGGATTGCTTTAAAATTTTGCTGTAAGAATGTTCTTACAACCAAATTATAAAATTGTTATATAAAAGTTTTTTAAATAGCTGTAAGAATATGATTCGAACTTACATTATACAGTAAAATGGTTTTATAAGCTTTTTGCTATAGAATACTCTATAAAACTTGTAACAATATTCTTACAGCAACTATTTTCAGCTTCAAGCTGTATAAATTTTCCCTGAGAACGTTCTAACAAGCATTAAAAGAGATTCAAAAAAAATTTTTGTACATTAAAATTTCACCAAGAAATCGATTTCTCGTCGTAAAAAACCATAAATGCTAAATTTTGTAAAAAAACGTTAGTTTCTCTCAAAGTTATTAGAGAAAAACAAAAATGAAGTTTGAACTTTAACACCCTGTATCTCAGTTAATATCAACGTTCAGATATAGGTAAGTATAGTTAAATAATAATATTTTTACATAAGGAGTCAGGAAGAAAGTTGTACTCCGTCAGAAATACGAGAAATTTCAGAAAATAGTCTAGAAAAACTTTTAAAAATTATATGTAAAACTTTGAGTTATGGTGCGACCAGAACAAAGTTCAAAATATTGAACAAAATAATAAATAATACTATTGAACAAAATATTGTGTCGACACAGAATCTGACAGGAATAACAATTAATGCCCAGGAAGTGTCTACAGTAACTATAAATATGTACATATAAAGTAATATGTATAATACTATATTGAATAAAATAGAGCATAAATTGGAAGATATTTCTATTATTTTTTGGTTAAGTATGTTGTTTTATAGTTGTGACTTGAAATTAGTTGACGGACATCGTCAGCATGTTATATATTTCCGAGTATAGGTATTTCAGATAAATATCTAGTAAAAATGATATATTTGCAAGGTTAAAGTTTAGTATTTTAAAGTTTTATAAAAAAAAAATTGTCGCATCCATAATGCCAAGAAAACTAATTTCAATTAAAGTAAGCCTAAAATTCAAACCCTACTTGCTGCAAACATAAAAAAAATTAAATTTCACAAACAAACAAAGTAAGGAACTACATAATCAAGTGTTCAAAATGATTTTATTCTCTAAGCCCAAATAACATCTTCTAACTGCAACATATTAGTTTTTTTGAGATAAAATAAAACATGCGATAGAATATCAAACTTTTCAGCATTTGTAAATTTATGTTCCATATTTTTTGGAAAATAGAAATCCTGTTAAGTGAAACAAATCACGCGTCACCATCTTAATTTTTTGGTTTCAAGCTCCTACTTTTCTTTTAAATCTCGAATCCGCAGAAGTTTGAAATAATGTTTCTGTATTTTGTTCACTTATTTGTGGTTTATTATTAAATTATTTGTTATTTATTGAACTAGGTCAACATAAGTAAAAATTTAGAGCTAATTATATGAGATATTGTTTATAAAAATAGGAGAAATACAGAACCGTATCCCAAAATTTCCTGATGTTGTTCAGAAAACCCTCGAAACGTCATTAAACCACAATGTATCATGTGTCGTTGTATTCGGAAGAAAAAATCTATCAAATTCCAATATCAGAAAGTCAGGACCGTATTTAGAAATGAAAGTTGATAATGGCCCTTCGAAGGCGACACGTCGGATAGATAGAGCGGAAAAAGTCGCAATGCAAAAATGCAATTTACTTTAGAATTCGATCTCAAAAAAAACCAGGAAAACAATAAAACGATTTTTCAGAATTTCGTTTTTTTCGGATATCTCCGGAACTACTCGGAATTTTTTTCTAAACGGCATATTATTAGGCACTTAAATGCGCGACTTTACCTCCATTTAACCGACTTCGTATCTCTTACGGTTTCCGAGATCCCTGTACTGGCCCTCCTTATCTTGGACACGTTGTATAATTTACTTACTATCTTCATTTGAACATGTAGAATCACCTCTCCGCAGTGTCCCGAAGCATTATCCAAACACCCTGTATAGCGGTGTTATGCTCGAAATTTGTACCCAACGCACAAATGCAATTTAATGGACAAAGATAGACACACACATACATACATAAATTCTAACTGTGGGAGGGTGTAAACCATTTTAATGTGTGTTATGTTTAATAAACAACCAGAACAATACTATTAAACCGTACATAAACATGCGCGTTCGGTATAAACAAATAAAACTTTTAATAGTTTGGTGGGTTTTGTCGGCGTATAAAGTTCAGTCAACAAACGTAAAATATTTAATGTTTATTTTAATCGTAATCGGAATGAAACTGTTTAGCAGCATATGCTTGGCATTTGGTCGATTTCAGTAGCGGACCTATGGAACTGTTGAACTCCCCTCAACAAAACATATTATTGTATCTGCAGCTTCCAATTTATTTACCAAGGGCATAGTCTACAAAAGTACTACTCAAAGAATAATAAATAATTATGGTATTAATTGAAAAAGATTAATTATTTGATCTCTTATAATATTTACTCCTTCCAGAGGATTAAACCACGAAGGTTGCAAATATTCTTTTATAGCAAAGGTATTGTAAACTACAGATCCCATGAGTGATAGACGTGTTTTGGACTTCCATTGTCTTTATTTCGTTTAAATCACAACGTTTCAACTGGTAAATATCTCCAGTCGTCTTCAGGTGAATACTGGTACAGTATACTGGTACAGTATTCACCTGAAGACGACTGGAGATATTTACCAGTTGAAACGTTGTGATTTAAACGAAATAAAGACAATGGAAGTCCAAAACACGTCTATCACTCATGATACAGCATTGTCTCTAACCTTCAAAGAAACACAGATACCATATTCCATTCGTAAAACTCTTGGAAAGTGCAGCTGTGATTGCTTGAAATGTTATTGAAAATCAGTAATGTATGGAAGAAAGAACTACATGCATGTTTGTTGGCTGAATGGCAACAATGTTGAAGACTGGTTATATCAGATGGTTAAATATTAAAACATAACCATACTTACCGATGAAAAGATAAATCCTTATTTATATGATCCACTCTTTTACAAACTACAAATGAATGCACCATTATTTGTTTATAATAAAGACGATTTTTCACCAATAATCACAAAAAAAAACACAAATCAATTAAAGAAATATAACAATCCATTAAATCAAACGACAAACATCGCAATGTTTACGAGATTAGTATTCATTTATCTTTTGTTTAAGCAGTTGGATTAGTTCATTGGTATTTTTAAGTATAATAATATCTTTTTAAAGAATCTCTCGTCATCTTTTCACAGTTCCCACACAGCACAATCATGTTTCAGAAATATTTCATATAGTACGTTTCCCTGAAAGATTTTAAATATTTAAGAAATATTTCAAAATATTGATGATATATTGATGAAATGTTTCAGAAACCTAAAAATGTCCGAAAAAAGTAATATTTCATAATTACATTTCTCTTCTCTTTTCTTTCTTACTATAAATGCCAAGTATAATATATATAATGCTTATTTCCTATCAATCATAAGATACCTGATACCGGTTTGGGGAACTTGTAATCAAATCAACTTTAATAAAATTAAAACCCTGCAAAATAGAGTTCTAAAGATTTTATTTAATTTAAATTATTACACTCATACTGAAACTGTATACAAATTGCTTGGTCTCCAACCTGCTCACCATATTCTAATGCTTGAGCAGTCGAAACTAATATTTAAAATCTTAAATAACAAGTCCAAGTGCAATAGTCAGATTCAATTTGTGAATCAAATTCATGAATATAACATAAGAAACAGTGATGATATTCGTTTGGCCAGTGCAAGGACAAATAAAGCATTATGCAGCCCGATAAGTGCGGCTTGCAATATGTTTAATAGCTTACCTTTAGAAATAAAGAATGAAGAACGGCAGGGTGTATTTGTGAACAAACTAAAGAGATATATTCTTGTTACATAAGTTACTTATTATCTATGAATATTTATTTATTTGTTTTTGAATATTTTTACATATATAAATGGTGGTATGTTGCTATATACTATAAGCAGTACCTTCGGTTCCAATGCTACTTGCATTGTTTTGAAGGTTACCTTAATTTAGATGATGTAGTGTTATTAGTACTATTGTTATTATGTAAACAAAATGTACAATTTTGTCTGAATAAAGGAATGTTAAAAAAAAAATATATTTTCTTGTAAGATTTCTGAAATATAAAATGGAATAATATAGCAATCTAGAAATATTTTTATTAAAAAATACATAAGTGAAAAAAATACGCACAAATTATATATATATACATACAATAAGGTCGTATTTTTGTCTACCCATCAGTAGCACTTTAAAATACTAATTCATATTGAATGGTACTTACTACCAAGAAAAGGAAGCCTTTTCCATTGATAGGAAGTCACCACCTGCAGACCGGTTTCGAACTCTTTAGTTGTATCTATACTTCACGTTGTATTATCAACGGCAGTCGAGAAAGAAGAAAGAAAAATAACAGGTAGTGCCATCTTTTAGCCGTCCCACACAATCTGAACAAACGTTATTTGAAAAAATCAATGCACTGAATCTGAAATATTTCATAAATATTCTGGATGAAACATTACAAGTTAGATTTCAGAAATATTTCAGCAATATTGATATGAAATGTTATGTTTTTGAGACATTTGAAATATTTCCGAGATATTTCTGAAATGAGATGTGCTGTGTGGGTTTATAATAAAATTATTAGGAAATAATTTTTTTTTAAGAGCAATTGCGAATTAATCTTAAACCAGTTGTAATTGACAAATTAACAAATCTTTAATTGTGATTTTGCAAGATACCTTTGCGATAAATATGTCAATGTGCTATGCTGCAATAATAACCGAAAGAGGTGGGAAAGACTATTTGCAGTCATTGCGTAGGCTAGAAATGTACATTTTTCCATCTGTAGTTTGTAATATCTTTGTTTAATATTGACATGTCTTTCTATTTTCAATATTACTTACTGTCCGGTTTACTTAAGGAGAATGACATCCACAGTTGGAGCTTTACTGTAAAATACAACAACCCAGAACAACCCGACTGGGACACCAAACACCTCTGGCTGCGTGAAATTAAAGTTTTAGAGTAAGAACAAATGATAAAATGCATGTAGATTGTAATAAATCCCTTTGATTTTTTTATTTTAAGAAAATTATTATATCAGATTGGATTGAACCTCGAACAAACCCGAAAGACTGGAAATAAATCAAGCGAAAACTTCCAACATATCATTAAATAATTACGTATACTTAGTTAATTAACAAGTGTCATCGATAAAATAATTTGGGTTCAGCTATCATTCAAATAAATGCTATTGTTATAATTAAGAAGGTATTTTAAATCGGCCCAAATTTTAGGGGTGATTGTAAATTCGGTCCCAGCAGGTAACAGATTAAATAAAAAATTTTATACCCATTTGTTGGTAGGTAAATTCCCTCCCAACCAGAGTTTCACGATACTTAGGTACGTAATCTCTTTCGCAGAAAATAGTAATTAGAAAATAATATAAATACCTGGAATGGATTGAAATATTTATCATTTAGTTGCGTATTTTTTCCCAGTTTACATATTATTCGATTCAAGTATTCTCTGTAGTCTGCAACATGGATCTTAATATTATTTTGAGTCAAAAAGGAAAGCATCTAGTAGTTATAGATAACTATAAGTATAGGTTTAAAAACATTTTAAAAAGTGGTGAAAAGCGGTGGACGTGCAGTATAAATGACAAGTGTAGATGTTATTTGTATAGTATGGGTGAAGTGGACAATTTAACTGTTACAAAGCATGTAAAGAAGCATTGCCATAATGCAAGTGTAGAAAAGTTGAGCCGCCAAATTGTAAACATTTCTTGCAAAAGAAATGCTATTGATGATTTATCGGAGAAGCCTGCAAAAATCATTCGCCGGGTGCTTCAAGACAATCTGCCTTCAACGATCAATAAGTCAGATGTTGCGTTAATAAAGCGTAATATATACAATGCTCGTCAAAAACAGCTTCGACAATTGCCAACTGGTGTTCAACAAACTTTCGACATTCTGCCGAAGATCGACATTGAAACATCCATAGGTGAAAATTTTTTACTTTTTAATGATGCATCTTATCAAATCGCTGTATTTTCTTCTAAATCAAATATTGAATTTATGGGAAAATAGCTATACATATACTTAGTAAATGTTACAGTTAGATAAAATTAGTAAGCACCAAAGATTCTATAGCGAAAAGCATAATGTGAAAGAGAGTTTCTTAAATGATCTAGAAATATAACATACAATTGGTCTTCCATGTATCTCCGTCAAGTATATTCCAAAATAATTTATTGTTGTTTATGTCTGTATCAAACGCCTACAACTATGGCTACGTACAACTTAAGGGGCACCAGAATTTCCTCCGATTAGGCTCCTTCAGGGTTGAATCTAGGTATCTCTCTGGTTGACTAAGCCCCCCAAAGATCCTGCAATGCCCCGCGGAGATTCTAGTGATAATATGACATAAATATATGAAAATTGTACCCCCGGAAAAATATCTGGATTTAATACTGTGCTCATTCCGTTATCCGCGTTATTTTACCTGATTTATTCCTAGGAGGAGGAATTTATGCTCCAAATTTGTAATAGAATAATTGCAATATTTTAACCCTGAAATAACTGTTTAGCTGTATCTAGTGCAAAAAGTCATTCTTTGACTGTTAAATTTAATCATCGCAGTTTTTACTTTAATGTATTCTGTTTCCCCGCTATTAGCTTATTTTGTGGGTCTAAGGGGGAAGGACTTAACAAAATAAACCTCGCCAGGGGATCTGGATAAATATGAGGAAGAACATATGTATATCCAGCAGAGGCTAGAAAGAAAATGGTTGATTGATTGAAGGTTAAAACACTGAAGTAAACACGAAGAGGAATTTTAAAACATTAAAAAAAGGTGTCTTATATGACATGAGGTCTGGCAGCATTACCCCTTAATAATTTTTGGATCCCAATCCCGTGAACAAACATGATATAGTTACGCCACTGAATGATTTGCCGTCCGAATTAACTTTTATTTACAATTTTTGTTTCAAACCGTACCGTTTCATCTTTTTATAATCCGCGATAATGTTTTTAATCTCCTTGATCCATTTAATTCGGCTTCCAACAAATTGAGGGTTATGTTTAGATGGAATGTTATTAAAACACTTTACGAAAAAATGTTAAACACGACAGACTAATTATAGCTGTAAAATTTCTAATTTGGTTGTCGCTTTCTTCTCTTTAGTTCAAGGTATCTCCGTAATTGTTAGTGCTATCAAAAAAGTAATGTAGGTGTCATGTGCTTTTTAGGTTTGTTCGCTCGCTTAAGTGAAATTGACAATATCTAATTACCTTATATTTTCTTAGTTAAAAATATTTTATACAGAAGTTTCTTTATATTGATTGTTGAATAATCGGCCGTTTTCAGAATAAGTATACAGGGTCAGATAAAAAAGTTATCGAATTTAAACTTTTTTTTTAATGGAACACCCTGTATATTTTAATCTAAAAGGATATTATTTTAAATTCTCCTTTCAAATATATAACACACCATGGATGATATTGGTTTCCTAGGCGATAAAGTTTAAATAAATCGCCTAGGAAACCAATATCATTCATGGTGCGTTATATATGAAAGGAGAATTTAAAATAGTGTCTTTTTAGATTAAAATATACAGGGTGATCCATTTAAAAAAATAAGGTTAAGTCCGATAACTTTTTTACCTGACCCCGTATACTTATTCTGAAAACGGCAGATTATTCAACAATCATTATAAAGAATCTTTTGTATAAACCATTTTTCTGTGTCTCTTTTAACTAAGAAATATAGGGTAATTTTTAAATTGTCAATTTTTTTATTTTCCCCGTATCTCTTAAGCGAGCGAAAATTTTCAAATTTTGATTTTACCAATTTAAGTTTGACCCACCTACATTACTTTGTTGATAGCACTAACAATTACGGAGATGCCCTATAAAAGTGTCGAGAATGGGACACCCTGTACAGGGTATTTCAAAATTCAAATATTTTGAATGGAATAATGATAAAAAGTATATTTTTTAAATGATCTTATATGTGACCCTATTTTCAATCTGAGGCCGATATCGTAGGTATTGTTAGGAACTTTACAACAGGATTGATTTCAGAAATACGATGGTTACACCCATTGGTATTATAATCAAGATTATAAGAGAATAATATTCACGAAATTTACTTTGTAACTACTGGAGTTAATGATTTCAAAATTTGAGAAAATATGGGTTTTTTATGTCATAAAAATACTAAATATTTCTTATGCAGGGTATTTTAAAAATGATACCTTTTTCATATGATACTATAAATACTAATAAGTAAATTTTTAACTTAAAAACTACCTAAGACAGAAACATCTATGTATTGAGCAGTTAGATAAATATTTACTTTCTAAGTTGCTAATAAGTTCCATTTAAAAAAAAACGGACTTAACACTATTTATTATATTAGATCAAAGAGGTATAATTATTAAAATACCCTGTATAAAAAATGTCCAGTATTATTATGAAATTAAAAGACCCATACTTTTTCTAAATTTTCTTAAATTTTGAAATCTTTAACTGCATTAGTTACAAAATAAGGTCAAATTACCTTGTTTGTTAAATGTTTTTATAAAAACTAACTCTAATGAATTTTATCTCAAAAACAGTTAGAGGAAAATAGGAAATTATTAACAATTGGATTTTTAATAATTGGAAATGGAATTTAAAATAACAATGTTACGCCTAACTTCCGGTATAAACGGAAGTAATAGATACGTCTAGATGTGTTCATTAGAAAGATCAATATATTTTATAACGAGTACCTACCAATATTTTAAACAAATATCTTTCCTTAAAACTCCTAAGATAATTAATTTTTATTTTTACTAAAATAATTTCATAATTTAATTTTTTATTATAACAATTCTTTTTTCTTCCAGATTTTCAATTTGGTTATGGACTACCAGGTCTCCCGGGTGGTTTTAACCCTTTCTTATTCAATCCTGGTTGGCTCGACTCGGTATATTCTTCCTATGGTCTTCCAGATTACCTGAGACAGAGGACTAACCCCATCATGGCCCTAAACGACCTTCATCCGACTTTGGGAAAAGGTAAACTTTATTTGGATTATTTTTCGGTTTAAATTATAGGACCTAGCGAGTAGCTGAGATACCTACTACGCCGAATTTTCCTACAAAAAAATATATATCACATGTGGAGTTCCATAAGGTTCTACTTTAGGCCCACTTCTTCTAATTTACATCAATTCAATATCAAGTTAAAAGATATTGTCAACCTTTTTGCAGATGATATCACTATTGTATACTTTGATGACAATATCTCTAACAATTATTGTAAAATAAAATATGAGTTAAAAAGTGGTTAAAAAACAGTCTTTAATGAGAAATACCGGAACAATATCAGGCCCTGGAGTAAATGTACTAATAAATAAAAAAAATTTGTTTAGAATAGTATGCGACTGCCTTAATGATAACAACCCGAAATCTATTGAAATATTATTTTCGTCAGAGGTCAATTCATTGCAACCTATCCATTGAAATACCGCTTTTAAATCAACCCCACTTTGATTAAAGCCGAGGATCAAAAGAATATTTAATTCGGCTTCACATATGGCCGGCTACCATTTTAATTACAATATTTTAATTGTGGTTTTGTTCACAGGTCCGGACTTTTATATACCCCATCCGCCATCTGGTTATCATACGCCGAACTTTTTGCCCGCAGTGCCGTCGGCCGCATTAGCAAACGATATTGCTAAAATGTCACAGTTATCACCGTTGGAGGATATGCATCATAGAAACTTCGCACCACCGACGCCAATGGAGCAATTGTCGCTTAGAATGTCACCGATTTCTACGCAAAGTCAAAGTCCCCCGCAATCCCTACCCCAAGAAAGGAAGATTCATTCCACCGTAGATCAGTCATCTACAGATCAGTCCGAAGATGAGGACATCGACGTGGTTCGATCAGCGTTTGTGCCTATCAAACCAGCTAATGTATTACTGCAAGAAACTCAGCACCCTGACTCGACAGTTCAGGACAAGGAACCTGCCAAAGTTAAAAATCAGCTGAAAGCACCGAGTTCAAGGTCGGTGAAGAATTTGACACATAGTCCGAATAATACTAAGATCCACACACCACCATCGATAAACAATGCAAAATCGGTTTGGCGGCCATATTAGTTTCTAACCTTAAATTTGCCGTTAAGAATGCAATGCTTCTTGGTTAACATCAGACCAGTTGATACTGGTTAACATTACATAATAATGGCGGTCTTCGAAATGTTACTTGGCGCATTTAGTGAATTGAACGGCGCGTAATTAAAACGCCAAAAAGCTGAATAGCTGTCATTGCCTATGTCGATGTATACGGTGTGCCAAAAAAAGTGACCACATTATTATTTTCTGAATAGGTGTATAGTTTAAAGTTCTCGCAAAATTAATTTAAAACTGATAAGATCGAATTAGAATAGCATACGGGGCAGGTTGAAAAGTCGCAAAAATAAGTTCCTTTCTTTTCAAATAATTTTGATTATATGTTAAAGCCTCTGATAATCTCAACAACAAACAATTTTTAAACTTATTGATATTCCACTCTCTTTAACAATTATACAGGGTCCGCAAACGAAGCGTGGACGGAAGATTAAATCGTTATCAAAGAAATTATCAACAATACTAATACAGCTTGAGATATTGGATTAAAAGCGGCATGTTTTAAAGATATTTTACATTATACAGGGTGGCCCAAAAAAATGTGACAGCATAAAGTTATATTTTTTTAAATGGTACACCCAGTATTTTATTGCATATTTAAGTTCGTATTACTATCGTTTATCAGTGCCTCAAATTTTATTTAATTTGGTTCTGTAGTTTCGAAGAAATAAATTAAAAACTAAAAAAAAGTTTTGCAGTCCTGAATAAAATCAAAAAAAACAAATCCAGTTTTTATTGGGAAATTTTATTATAGGCGACTAGACTAATAATTGTAAACTAAAGTAAATGTTCAAAATAGCTTCCTTTTACTTAATTTAATGATTTTCCTCTACTGCCAACAGAACTCTACAAATCTTTGCAACAACTTCTCGATGGTTTCTGGTCTCGACTTTCTCTCAATATCTGGATATCTTTCAGCATACACTCGGCTCGCGAGTAGGCAATTTCTTGCACATTTACCCAGTATAAAAATCATATTTACCATTTCTAAAGTTGTAAAATTCGACATTTTGTGTAAGTTAGTACTTAATTTCGACGACTGAACGAATGTAAATAATTTTATTTGGCTGTCATAGTGACAATCTAAACAAAAAAAAATTATGGCAACTCGATTAAAAATAAAAAATAAAATTAAATAAATAAAAGAAGCAAAAATGTAGGCTTTTAAAATTTATATCGAAAAAAAACTAAAATACGGTAAACTCTAAGAGTAAAAGGAAGCTATTTTGAACATTTACTTTAGTTTACAATTATTAGTCTAGTCGCC
Organism: Barypeithes pellucidus; assembly: GCA_963991005.1. Classification (NCBI taxonomy): domain Eukaryota; kingdom Metazoa; phylum Arthropoda; class Insecta; order Coleoptera; family Curculionidae; genus Barypeithes; species Barypeithes pellucidus. The sequence continues at coordinate 27,567,663 of OZ022561.1, read as the reverse complement.
TATAACAAAATTTCCCAATAAAAACTCTATTTAAACAACATAATTTATGATATTTACAATTATTTCGAAAACGGCTGGATATAACTTATATGCTTGTATTACAAAAAAAAATTGTCTATGAATTCTACGTCAAATTGCCAAATAATATACAGGGTGTTCCATTTGAAAAACTTGAGAAAAATTATTTTAAAATATGGGGTTTTTGGAAGCTTATTATGAACACCCTGTATAAAATAAATAAACGCAATTACATTCATAGTATCTCTAGACCTCTTGTCATAAATTACACTCAATGCCGAGGTTAAAAAAATAGTTCTGGATTATTTTTTTTGATTTTTTTATTCAGGACTGCAAAACTTTTTTTTTAGTTTTTAATTTATTTCTCCGAAACTACAAAACCAAATTAAATAAAATTTGAGACACTTATACACGATAGTAATACGAACCTAAATATGCATTAAAATACTGGGTGTCCCATTTAAAAAAATATAACTTTATGCTGTCACACTTTTTTGGGCCACCCTGTATAATGTAAAATATTTTTAAAACATGCCGCTTTTAATCCAATATCTCATGCTGTTTTAGTATTATTGATAAGTTCTTCGATAACGATATAATCTTCCATCCACGCTTCGTTTGCGGACCCTGTATGAAAAAAAGAAAGAACTTATTTTTGCGACTTGTTCAAAGTAACTTCATATTTTAAACTGCCCTGTATGATATCCGAATTCGATTATTATTACTTTTAAATTCGTTTTACGAGAACTTATATATTTGTCAATATTTTCTGCAAATTTGGTTTAAAAATCAATTCAAACGATAAAATTATTCAAAAAAAGAATAATGTGGTTACTTTCTTTGCGTAAAAACGTTTCACCGAGAGTTTTGTATAAATTCCCTGAATGCGCACGGCAAGAAGAAATTGTACTAGTTCTATCCAATTCAATGTAGTCTTAAAGCTGCCATTTTCTGTTGTTATTGTTGTGAAATTTTATTTATTTGTACATTTCGTTCAATGTAAATTTATGTATATATAGTGTAGTGTACAAAATAATTATAATTATGTTAGTTATTTATAGTCTATAAAAACGTAACTGCACTGGCAATTGTGATAGCAGGCATAAACTGTAACTATATAGAATTTTAGATATTTTTGTACTATAATAATTATTGATGGTAACGCAATTAATTACCTAAATAGTCAAATTAAAAGGAATTTATTACTATATGTTTGGTTTCATTTTCCCTTTTTAGCAAGTGATATGAACAGTAATTCAAGGAGTTTTGGTAAATGTTTTATAGAAGAAGGTTGAATATCAAACTCAGTGACTTATTGCTGTTAGAATTATTACTCCTCTTAAAAATGTCCGATTTCCAAATTTTTAAATATTATTATTTGAAATTAATTCTACCTGTATGAGTTATAATACTACTCCAATTAATTATCGAGTATTCAAAAATTCACATCTTAATTAATACGCTGTTATTTCGTTAATAATGAACCAATTTTATAATAATTTTTTATATGTCATACCAGTACATTATTGTCTTTTTATACCTTAGATACCATGCATCTACATAATGGATTACTTTATGCCCGTGCGGGCATTAAGACGCAAGAAACAGTTTTCGATTAACTTATTCTTTATTAACAAAATAACAAAATATAAATTAACGTTCATATATTATTTGGTTGTATTCACATAGAACTGGCAATTCTGGAAGGTTCCGCTGATAGCTAAATTTCCTGCAGCAAAGGTTGACTCATGATTCATTGTCTGGGTCTCTAGTTTCTTTAAGGAAATGCGATATCCAGATGGTACGCCTGCCAATATCCTTGAAACCTCATTTTTTTGAGGATATACTATCCTCTAAATATCCTTCAGCAACTGTGGTAAAGATTGTTTCACTTTAAGTTGCCGTAGGATTCCATTTCCCAGACTTCGAAATTTACGTCGCAAAACTGAAAATTTAAAACCAAATTTAAAAATATGAATTTTTCCTGCAGTAGAGAAAAAATAATACGGAAAGTAATATTACAAAAGGAAATTAGTCGACGTATGAATTTAAACATATAAAATAGCAAAATCTCTTTGTCGACAAGCTGGATTTCTAGTTATTAGTAGTCGGTAGTTTGGAAACACGACCGAAATTCACAGATCGATTCACCCGACCGACAGAAGACAGAATACGGAATGTCAGCTGAAACAAATACTGTAAACAAATAAATCGTTGCTGAAATCTTTATTTATTTTGTTAAATTTAATATGTGGGTCGAAAATAAATGTGCCCACAAATTTTTACGGGTTTGTTCGTTGTGGTAAAAACGATGTCCATGTGTGATTTGTAAGTTTACGTGGTTACGTTGTTTAGTGTATAAATAATTTTTTTATACAAATTATGGAACTAGTTTTTAAATAACAAGGGGATAAATAGAGCATGTGTTTTAAAGAAAATTACCCTCATACATTAAGCTAGAGGTGTTGTTTTCGATTGATTACATCGAAAACAACCCCTCTAGCTATCGAAAACAACCCGCCAAGTTTTTATTGTTTATTGACAAAGATAATGACACTTTTTGACGTTTAAAAAAAAATATTATTACAATTGCGTTATTAATAATTACTAATTTTTTTAGTTCTTTATTTAAAAGTTGTAATATAAAGTTGTTTTAACCATTATTCGAGTAATTTTCTCCCTAAATTACACTCGTGCCTAAAAATTCTCAGATAATTTTTAGGCACTAGTGTAATTACCTCCGAAAATTCCATTTTTTTTCTAATTGAAGCCGAATCAATCAGAAGGTTGACTGAACATTGACTTTTGATATGTGTTTTCTGTGTGATGTGACAAAAGTGCATAGAAAAATCTACGCTAGAATTATAAATTTTGTTAAAGGTAAGAGGCCTAAATAAAATCCCTTTTTTTTATAAAGAAGTTCCTTTCAATCATAAGGCCATTGGTATTCTAAAGAGTTTACCGTGAAGATATGACAACACTGCTCAAAATTAACTGACGTTTTAGAAGATCTGTAGTTTGTTTATTTCTTGGGACAGTGCCACATGTGCTTATTCTTGGTTTGAGACCAGGTCATATACAGGGCATATTAAATTAAAGCGCCATTTTTGAATATTTTTCTTCAATTTGTTTTCATCTCAGGAATTGCCGGATTAAATATAATACGTCATTTCCATAACACCCTGTATATAATACTGTTACATAAATATTGCGGAGGTCTCTATAGGACTCGCCATTGAAACTATAAGCTTCGGCCTATAAATTAATATTTTTCGGCCTTGTAAAGTAAAGAACTACAACGCTAACACGTTGATTTGACACACTGTATGTATCCCGTGAAACAAACCACGGTCTGGCCAAACTTTCACCCCAAACTTTCCGTTGATCAAACTCTCGCTTCGGGAACTGTCGAAAAGGCTCCCGCCAGGAAAGTTTTGATACGAACGCAATGATGCGTGCTCGTATAAAGGGCTGGATGGTATAAACACACACTGGGCGACGGCCCTACATTAATCATAACACGAACTACTCGAGAGGGCCCCTAAATAGAGTCATTTCTGAAGTTCGTGGGGCCGAATCACAGCGGATTCGGTTGCACAGCTGTTACGTGCATGGTGCAGGAGATTTCGGGCCTTTGTTCGGTGCGATAAGAGCGCGGAGGACCATGCGATTTAAAAATATTTTTTCCGTCGTCTAGTACAAAAAATCATTCAATAATTTACGGCTACGTGTTTTCCATATGAGGAACGTCGATTCCAAACCAACATTTATTTCTTTATAGAGGTTGTAAGAATGATTTTATGTTCCCTGAGAGTTCTTACAGCCAGTATAAGAAGTAACGGCATGTACATATAGTTTTTATTACCACCTATTGTTATATTCGAGGATTTACCATTGTTATTGCGAAAATCCTTTAATGAGGGGCATGAATTTTTTTAATTAAAAATCGAAAATATCTTCTGAAATTTTATTTATTATATTTTTCAGATACAAATAAACAGATAAAAAAAGTTATTGTAAAAATAAATATCAAACTAGACCGATTGATTAAGTCATATAAGTTTTACAGGGTGTTCCTTAATGACGTGCTAATATTTCAGGGTGTGATTCCTCAGGTCATTTTATAAAGAAAAGTTCTTATGAACATATGTCCGCAACGGCTTAAATTTTTTGCTACAAGGTGTTGAATTTTTATTTTTTAAATGGTTATTTTTAATATCTCCGAAAATACCTACTTTAGATATTATTTTCAATTTCGGTATGTGTTAATAGGATATAGAACCACACATTTTAGTTAGAAAATTTATTCAATTGTTCCACCAGTGGCGTCCCTGCAAACATGTCATCTGATATTTTTTACAAAACAGATGGTACGCCACTGACATTCTTCCATGTGGATACTTTTCCTAATTAGACTGGTCAATTGTACATGAAAACGGTCTCATGAGTTTTTCTCGTCAGATGCACCGTTCTTGATTAAAACCAATAAATTCATATTGAAACATATTAATAATAACATTTATAAAATAATTAATGATAAATTTTGTTTTAAAAAAATTATTGGAAATGGTCACCTTCACTTAAAAGGCACTTCCACCCGTCTTCGCATCGAATTGCCAACTCCAACAATTTTTATCATTAATTATTTAATCAATGTTAATAATATAATTAGTTTCAATATGAATTTATTGGTTTTAATCAAGAACGGTGCGTCTGACGAGAAAAACTCAAGAGACCGTTTTTATGTAGAATTTACCAGGCTAATTGGAAAAATATCCACATGGAAAAATGTCAGTGGCGTACCATCTTTTTTGTAAAAAATATCAGAGGACATGTTTGCAGGGACGCCACTGGTAGAACAACTGTATAACTTTTCTAACTAAAGTTTGTGGTTTTATATCCTATTAATACATACCAAAATTAAATATAATATCTAAAGTACTTTCGGAGATATTAAAAAATTACTTTTTAAAAAATAATAATTCAACACCCTGTAGCAAGAAATGTAAGCCGTTGCGGACATATGTTCATATGAACTTTTCTTTATAAAATGACCTAAGGAATCACACTCTGAAATATTAGCACGCCATTAAGAAACACCCTGTATATATTACATAACAGCTTCACAAATCACATTCCCCTTGATATGCCGAAACCGTCAATATTCCCAATACATTTTACCAAAGTCGGCTGTGAATTCCATCGGGTGGTCTTGAAAATGTAAATATTCGACGAAATTTTAAACGTCAACATTTTTAATTTGTATATTTTTGGGTAAAGTATGAGTGACTACGATAGTCAGATTGAGGGAACGCCACGGAAAATTACATTATAAGCTGCTTCCGCAGCAAATAATTTCTTTCTAGAAAAATCCAGGAAGTTGCACGAAAAAGTGTATCAAAAATATATTGACTGGTGTACTGATAACCATGTGAGTACCGACTCAAAATGTTTTATTAGTATATTTCGATAATTTGACATAAAAGCAAATATAAAGTATTAGAAAAAGTATAGTGCACAACTCCAGTGGTAAGCCTATTACACACTCTTTCGAAGTCATGTGTGATAGACGTCTTACCACTCTTGGCATGTAATGTACTATTGTACTCCAGTTGATTATAATTTTAGTGCATGCGAGCCTTGTATTATACTGCATATATCTCTGGACTATCTACGCGTACAATACGCGTAAGAGAGTAATATATGGGGTTTGATTTGAGATTTTACAGAGTATTGATTTATTCTCGTGCATTTTCTGCTTGCCGAAAAGACTTATGACTATGTTATCAACGTCTGACATGATCTGATCGAAATTACGATCTGTACTACGTGGAGAGTGAGTGCACGAAGAGCGAAAAAAGCTTGATGCATTGCTGAAAGTTTGAATGATGGCTAACCGAAATGAGTTATTGCCGTTTTAGCTATGCTAAATGTTGACATACAGAAACAAGATATAAAAAACCGTTGAATAATCCGGTGAATGTACAGAATGTACAGAAAATCGGCAGATATACATGACAATGTTTAATTATTTATCTGACATTATTATAGTGTGCGCACGGAAAAAATAATGTTAATGTTTCAGGCACATACAGAGGGTTTCCTTAATGACGTGCTAATATTTCAGAATGTGATTCCTTAGGTCATTTTATTAAAAAAAAGTTCCTATGAAGATATGTTTTTTTTAATGGTTATTTTTTAATATCTCCGAAAGTACGTTAGATATTATTTTCAATTTTGGTATGTGTTAATAGGATATAGAATCACAAATTTTAGTTAGAAAACGTTATTAAATTGCTCCACCAATGGCGTCCCTGCAAACAGGTCTTCTGAAGTTTTTTTACAAAAAGGTGGTACGCCATTGACATTTTTCCATATGAATAGTTTTTCAGATTAGCCTGGTAAATTCTACATGAAAACGGTCTCTTGAGTTTTTCTCGTCAGACGCACCGTTCTTGATTAAATCCACTAAATTCATATTGAAACTCATTATTAACAGTGATAAAATAATTAATAATAAATTTTGTTTTATAAAAATTGTTGGAAATGGCTACCTTAAAAGGCATGCTTCCGCCCGTCTTCGCATCAAATTGCCCACTCCAACAATTTTTATAAAACAAAATTTATCATTAATTATTTTATAAATTTTAGTAATAATGAGTTTCAATATGAATTTAGTAGTTTTAATCAAGAACGGTGCATCTGACGAGAAAAACTCAAGAGATAGTTTTTATGTAGAATTGACCAGGCTAATCAGAAAAAATATTCACATGGAAAAATGTCAGTGGCTTACCATCTTTCTTGAAAAAAATATCAGAGGACATGTTTGCAGGGACGCCACTAGTGGAACAATTGAATAACTTTTCTAACTAAAATTTATGGTTCTATATCCTATTAACACATACCAAAATTGAAAATAATATCTAAAGTACTTTCGGAGATATTAAAAAAAAACATTTAAAAAATAAAAATTCAACACCCTGTAGCAAAAAAGTTAAGCCGTTACGGACATATGTTCATATAAACTTTCCTTTATAAAATGACCTAAGAAATCACACCCTGAAATATTAGCACGTCATTAAGGAACACCCTCTATATGTACTTTCTTTTTCAATTTAAGTATAACATAATAATTTTAACAGAATTCGACATTTTCTCCACAAAATATCGATAAATAGCATTTACTGGTCGAATTTAAAAAAAATTATTTGGAAAAGTTGTTAGTATTGTCATTTTATGCCAACATACCAAATTTGTATCACTTATAATAATAATATTAATTTGTTTCATATCTATTTTTAGTAAATATCTATTTTCATTCTTTTCTAATATGTACATTTTTTGCAAGGTATTTATTATTTAAAAACCACTTTCTTGTTCATTGGTTAAACCTTTAAAGTTATGAGGAGTTTAATTACACAAGGTAACATTTTTAAACCGTAATTTCATTTTTTGAAAAAAATGAATATTGTGATAGAATTTTTGGCATGAAGGATGAATTTATGTGTGCATGTGCATGTGCATGGTTGTCTAGATTTCTTAAGGATCGCTCTCTGTAAGTGGCTATTAACGGATTTCTGTCACCTTCACCATAAATGCCGGTGTTCCTCAAGGGTTCATATTATCTCCCACTCTCTTCTTACTCTACATTAACGACCTTCTAGTGAAAACAAAAAATCCGATATTTAGTTTCGCTGACGATACCACACCTATCTTATCTTTCTTTTTGAATGCACAAACATCGGCTACCGACGCACATCTTCGCAGACAGCATGAAGTATCACGCCTCAACAAAGACCTGGAAGAAATTTTGGCTTGGGGTGACAGTAACCAAGTCGAATTTAACGCTAGAAAAACCAGGCAGCAGTTTTCTCTAAAAAGGTTAACATTACAGAACCGGATATAGTCATGACCGGACACGCAATCCCACTGGCTTCATCTATTAATTTGCTGGGCGTCAATTTGGAGGAAATATCTCTTGGCATAACCACGTTGTGGCAATCGCCACGATAGTTTCTCAGAAACTTGGTGTACTCTTCCGAATCAAAAAGTTGTACCCACCTCAACAACTTTTGACACTAAACAAAGCCCAGATTCGACCATCACTAGAGTACTGCTCTCATGTCTGGAGCTCTGCACCCAAACATACCCTTCGGCTACTGGATTCCATGGAAAGGAGGGCTATTCTTCTGATTGGAGACCACGAGCTGACGAAGAACCTCGACAGCCTAGAACATCGAAGACAGGTTGGGGAGTTGACTCTCTTTTACAGATATTTTCATGGAAAGTGCTCGGCTGACCTAGCCCTCTTAATTCCGCCCAGAGCGGCGAATAGTTGAAATACACGACGAACCACTGCCACCCATCCATATGTCCATATGTGGTTAAGCTTAGTACTCCTTGAACTTCATTATTTAAGAATTCTTTCATGTGGAGGACTTCATCCTTATGGAACGACGTTCCCAAGGTCGTTTTTCCCAACGAATATGACTGCCAGAGTGGCCCTAAAAGATTTTTCCTATAGTGCTTGTATTTGATCATAAAAAGAAAGAATTTATACGTTTAATATTGTATAAATAAAAAGATTTACGGTCGAGTTCCGTTTTCAATGAAATTAGATATTGGCCAAAAATAAATAGGAAACAAAAATTATCATAAGTGATTCCAATTTGGTATTTGGGCATAGAATTACTAAACAAACAACTTTTTCAAATATATTTTTTTTTAAATACTACTATTAATACATTTTTTTATGGAAAAAATGTCAAATTTGACAGTTAACAAAAACCGCAAGATCCCAATTAATTATGTAATTTTTGGTATTTATTGAAGCAAAAACTTGGTGAAGTCAAATTTTATCTAAATCGAAGTACCTATAGGTTTCCCATATGATCCCTTCAATGTACACTGTATAAAATTCAAATTTTTACTATATTTAAGCATTTTTGTCGTGCCTGTATTATTATTTTTTTCTCGTGTGCAGTGTTACAAAAAGCCTCACTATCTGGAATATGTGTTTTAATATGGTTATTTATTTATTTAGTATAAATATGAAAACATAATAAAAATAAATTAAACCAATAAATATGTAATCTGATCAATTACCACATGGCCTCATTTAACCCGGTTCCCCCTATTATTAGCCTCGGTGGCCGTGCTTTGTACAGTTAAAAAACCAAAATGTGTTGAATACCCATCGGATTAATGCAATAAATTCATCTTTCTATATAAAAATTTTTGGTTGTCACTTGAGTCTATACAATTGTGACTTTTATATGCGTGGACATGATTTGGCCGCAATACAAAAATCGTTGTCAAGTTTTTTTTTATTTCTAGAGAGAATTTAACTCTGATTTATGTTTGTTTTTTATAAAGCGGTGTTATATACGATTTTTTATTTCACGTTTAAAAACATAAGCTATTTTAAACTGAATTTATTTTTGTATCGCCATTGATTTTATATTTAAACAGAGTTTAACAAATATTGAAGTCAACGGTAACAATTATACAGGGTGTCTGTGAAAATGTGGGAAATCTCACGAATATAAAGAAAATAAGTGAAAAGGGTACTACAAGCTTATATAAACTTTTTTCATATAAGCCTCCTCTTGGGAGATATGGGCTCCCAAAGAGCTCCAATGGAATCAAGTTTTTTACACATAATTATTGAACCATCAGGTACATTTAATATCTTTTTAATATGCATACAGGGTACACCAAGTAAAGTGGCCTATTAGAAGTATCTCGAGAACTAAATGAGATTTTTTTAAAATTTGCCTGTGGCTATAAGAGACGGTTTTCTACGTTTCTTAAATATTTTGGGTGGTGTGGTGTTGCCGGATCATACTGAAAGTGGTAGCATCTTCGGAATTTTAAATGAATTACCCTATAGTATATTATATATTTTTGGGAATCTAGGTAAAAAGCTAATACAGTTTTCTGTTTAATATCATATACTTATCGTTAAGAGTTTTTGAATTGTAAGTAATATTGTGATTTTTTAACGCCGTATCGGGTCCTGAAAGGAAAATCATATCTTTTTATCGGCTACAGCTAGGAAGCTGAAATTTTGACAATAGTTTCGCAAGACCATCGAAATCTTATTATTTTGATCAGTATTTAATTAGTTTTATACAGGGCGTCTCGATAACAATATTTCTGAGGGAGATGAATTATTTCAAAAATCTTTTTTTTTAATGGGATGCATGGGATTTGATATGTTTGAGTTTAAGTTTTATCTAGAACTTGCAAAACATTTAATGAACTTCATCCTGATGCAGCTCCAATGACTCCCAAAAAGTTGATTGGCCGAGGAGGTCCATGGAAATGGCCCTAAGGTTTACGGATCTTACCCCTTTAGTCTTTTATCTATGGGGTAGGATTAAAGAAATAGTATACAAGACACTCGTCACAACAAGAGAAGATTTAGAAAATCGGGTAAGAACAGCTCTGGGGTCTCTAAAAGGGGAAAAAATGAAAAAGGTGACAAATGAACATGTTATCACCACAATTCATGAATGTTTAAGAGCCAACAATTTAGTTATTAGTTATTTTATTGGTGTTTATAATTTGCTTATTTGTAAACTATTTTTTTACAACAACACAGACAAAACGTCAAATGGAGTTTTCATGAGTTTGTTTCTATGAATCCATTCCACAGCCAACTACCGAAAAATATATTTTTATAAGATACTTTTTAAATTTCGCTATAAGTCCGAAAATATTGAAGATAGGTATAGGAATACTTAATATCATAGATAGAAAATTAGCAAAACATATCAAATACAGGGTGTCCCATTTAAAAAAGAAGATTATTGCAATAATTCATCTCCCTCAGAAATATTGTTATGGAGACGCCATGTATAAAACTAATTAAATACTGTTCAAAATAATAAAATTTCGATGGTCTTGTGAAACTATTGTCAAAATTTCAGATTTCTAGCGGTAACCGCTAAAAAGATATGATTTTCTTTTCAGATCCCGATATGGCGTTAAAAAAAACAAGATTATTTATAATTCAAAATCTCTTAAAAATAGGTATATGATATTACACAGAAAACTGTTCCAGATTTTTGCTAGATTCCAAAAAAATATATAATATATAGGGTAATTCATTTAAAATTCCTAACGTTTTTTACAAACCTTTAACTATGGACTAAAAATTAAATACTCTTCATTCATGTTGCTAATCCTAACCGTTTTCGAGAAAACGACATTTTAATTACATCATGTATTTGGCGTATTTCGGAGATACAACTTTGTTCCTATCAAATGTTGAATCTCAAAATTCCACTTTTTCATATTTAACACGTGAGAAGTTAAGGGACACAGTGTAAATAAAATGACGTTTTCTCGAAAACGGTTAGGATTAGCGACATGAATGAAGGGTACTTAATTTTTAGTCAATAGTTAAAGGTATGTAAAAACCGTTGTCCAAAGCTTGTAGGAGGCACTGCCAAAGCTCTTATCATACAAGGCTATAAAAAAAGGGCCATTAGTGTCACAACTGTGAGTAATTCAAAACACTTTCATGGATAGTAATTTTCAAATATCTAAATTTTATGCGCTACCCCGTACAATTAGATGTATCAGGACGTAAACTGCTCGGCCCTAAAACTCTAGAATCTATTTTCTATCAGTGAAAAAAAAAGAAAGCTTATTACTTAGGACGTATGTACATTTTTGAATATGCGATAATTAATTGGCCTAGTATATTATGTGGAACATTCAAAATGCTATGAAAATTTAGGATTCAAAAGCTTGTCACTCTTTCTGAAAATATTAACTTTCGTTGTTGTATAAAACTAAAAACAAAAATGAAAATTATTTCATGACAATTTTTAGGCGACATTTTTTCCATTCCATCATTAGAAATACATGTAACATACCACTACAGACCATTTTTTAAACGTGTAAGAATTAACATCGAAACTAAGATAATGTTGTATTCTTTTTACATTGAACTTTGATCTATATTTTCTCAATCGTCCATAGACCTGCTTCGTTTTTCCCCACTTTACCCTACTTTATTTCTTTGAATCTTTGAATGACCAGAGAAAGACTCTCACGTTCTTCCTGAATGGAATAAAAACCCCGACAGGTCAGAATACACACCGCATAAGCCCACTATGTATATACAACAGAATCCCATAAATAAATCAAAATGTTTTTGGCAAATGTTGGCCGTGTAATGGATCCGGTAATTACGCAACAACGACGAGCTTTTCAAAATAAAAAGAAAAAGAAAGACTTGGCCGAGAGCTGTTGCATTTTTCATTGGTTGCACTGTATGCTGGTGTGGGCGAAAGAAAAAAGGTATATTTTTTATCTTATTTTAGATTGGGAATGACGTATTCAGGGTTTATGAAAATAATTAGTACACACTTAAAATTGTATCACAAAAGGAACCATACCATTTTATGATTACAACTTCCCCAGTTTGTTCAATAGATCTAATATAGGTTTAATGTTACATAGGAATGACCTGTGTTTTAATATTAACTATAGAAACTCATTAAAAATCTGAATATCGAATTCATAAAATAGTATGGTGCCTTTTGTGACACATTCCCCGGTCTTAAAAAAGCTGGCCCCCAGCTTTAAAAAATACATGTACGAAAAAACCCGAACACACAGTCTAAGTGACATGTTATCCTAAAGAATATAGTATTAGTCTGACTTATAGGTATGTTTAGGCTGAGTTAGATGAACATTTTTATGGTCACGCCTGGACATATAGTCATATACAGTGACTGGCAAAAAGTTGGAAAATAAAATAGAAAACTTTTACGTCGATTGCCTCTGAATGATTAGTAACCTAAAAATTATTTTGACATTTGTCACGTGACTACCCGTTTGGCTTGAAAAATTACAACAATATATTTTATTATGGGAAACTGGTATTAGGTGACGAGATATCGAAAAAAGTTATTTGAAAAAGTGTTTAGATTTAAATTTTATGCACCTCTTGCATAGTTTGGGGCAAAATTCCGAAACGTACATATTTCAGAAAAATATCTAGTAATTAGTTTCATATTCCCAGATTATGATTAAATTGTGTTAAATGATCGAAAATCTATTATTTAAACATCTTTATTGTTTTTAAAAAAATATTTGCTAAAGTTTTAAATTATAGGTAGTTCGTTTTCGGGTTTCGGTCACTTTGAAATCAAATTCCAATGTTTGGTTAACGTTTCGGTTTATTATACTAAACCATCGTAAGAACTATTTGTAATAAAGAAAAAATGCGCATTATAAATAAAATAGAAAAAAGCAATATTTTTGACGGTGTTAGTGACAAAATTCTTATTTTATGTTAATATTTGTTTGTATAGAATGAAATGAAAAAATATATAAACGAACATACCTTGTACAATTAATTCTCACTTATTTACAATAAATTTGTTAACATTTTGTCTTGTTGTTGAGTGAAAATGATCTAACTTGGTTATACAAATTTAGTAGTAAGGTTATTATTATTATTTAAATACCATAAAATAAAAGGAATGCATATTTAACATTATTTACATTTTGGGTATTTGGTTTGTTTACATTTTTGTACGTGTTACTAAAGTTATCTGTATCAGTTCTAAAATTAATGGTATTTTTGTTTTTTTCTGATATGAAGCATTTCTTTAATGTTGCGTTTTTTGTAATTTGTTTCGTAGTCTAAGACGTGGACTTCGTCAAAATTAAAGTTATGAAGGTAATTTAATAAGTGTTTCGATAGAGCAGTTTGGGATTGATGCGCATGGCGTAATGTAAAATATAATTTGAAAAAACGGTCAAGAAAATAGAACTATAAATTTTTAAATTTAGCTTCTTACTATGTAACTGGGTATGGCCATGCCTTCGTATCTGACAACCATATTTACTATTTAGAGTTATATTTTACGAAAGACTTTTTATGTATGGCCATGCCTTCGTATCTGACAACCATATTTACCATTTAGAGTTATATTTTACGAAAGGCTTTTTATCTAATTTTGAACAAGTTTTAACAAATTTTCATTATAAATATTTTCAACAATGTGCTTAATTGAATTGAAGATAAGTTTTTCTTGCCCGAAACGCCTAATAAATAATATTTATGATATATCGTTAGATTCAGAATATGCAGTGAAGTGCATAAAGCATAAAATAAAATGTTATTACTATTTAAAATAATAAGTTGATGATGGTTGCGAAAAAACGAAACTTCGAGAGGTACTGGTATAGCCACCTTCGTCTAATTTCATTTTACGGTGGTTCCAATAAGCTTTCCTTGGTGAGGTACTGGTATGATAACCTTCACTATGGTTCCCATTTCTAGGCAAATTCCCGCTTCTGGTTCCCGTTATCTAAGGCGGTTGTAGAGTGCATTTTTATCCGTAAGGACACCCTGTAAATTGGTACTAAATATAAGAAAAATCAAATTTTAATAAAGGTTACCTACAGATATGTTCCGCGACAAATTAGTGGGCCGACCAAAAACTAAAATCCCTATTGTAATTTGTAAAATATTTATAAATATAATTTTCATAATCTACCCTTCTCTAGGTAGACTTAGTGTAGACTTAACATTATACCTGACACAAACAACTAACCCATTTTGGTAAAGTATTGAAACTTATACATATTCAAGCAGTTTTAGCCCCGAAAGTAAACGGCAATGTTATAAAATTGTAATAGATGGCAATAAAAGAAATGTCGTCGGTGTTTTACAAAGGTTATAAGATAGTAGCTAGAAATTGTGGTAAAAATTTTATAAGGGTTATAAACTTTTTAAAAATTTCACTTAAATTTTGGGTAATGTATATTCAATAAAATTCTTACAATTTACATTAGTTCGATTATTCACCCGTAATAAAACTGTAATAATAGTGTTATTTACTTTTAGAATATAGTTAAGAGTGCTATGCATTATTTAACATTATAAACGACGTGTATAAAACCATGTGTCATCATTCGTGTGGTGATTCCTTATACCGTATTACCTTTAAAAGTAAGACAACTAGTTCACATGGATTCGATATTTTTGCTTTGTACGCGAACACGTACAGGGTGTCCCATTTTCGACACTTTTATAAGGTATCTCCGTAATTGTTAGTGCTATCAAAAAAGTAATGTAGGTGTCATGTGCTTTTTTGGGCTAAACTTAAAATGGTAAAATCAAAATTTGAAAATTTTCGTTTGCTTAAGAGCTGCGGGGGAAAATCAAAACATAGACAATTTCAAAATATCCTATATTTTCTTAGTTAAAAGAGATATGGAAAAATGTTTTATGCAGTAGTTTCTTTATAATGATTGTTGAATAATTTGCCGTGCAGAATAAGTATACGGGGTCAGGTAAAAAAGATATCGGACCTAACCTAATTTTTTAAAAGGGAACATTCTGTATATTATAATCTAAAAAGATAGCATTTTAAATTCTCCTTTCAAATATATAACACACCATGGATGATATTGGTTTCCTAGGCGATATATTAAACTTTATTACTTTAAACCAAACCACAATAGACCATGAAACAAAAGCTAATATCCTAGAAACAACTATATTGACATTCTAGTTGTTATTAACATTTAACGTCACTTTCATTTTTACATATTCATTTGAAAATTACATATCAAAATTTTGAAAAATTTTATATGATATCAGTTTATATTGAAAGTGAAAAAAACGAAAAAATGGTGCAAAATTTATATTTTGTTCAATATCCAGTAATACGGCAACCATTTAAGGACATATCCCGAACATTTGCCATGATTCCCGTTATTTTTTACCTTGATCCGAATCTTTTATTTCGTTTCAAAGTAATACAGTTTAAATAAATCGCCTAGAATACCAATATCATTCTTGGTGTATTATATATTTGAAAAGAGAATGTAAAATGCTATCTTTTTAGATTAAAATATACAGGGTGTTCAATTTAAAATAATGAGGTTAGGTCCGATAACTTTTTTACCTGACCCCGTATACTTATTCTGAAAACGACAGATTATTCAACAATCATTATAAAGAAACTACTGTATAGAATATTTTTCTGTATCTCTTTTAACTAAAAAAATATAGGGTAATTTTGAAATTGTCAATTTTTTGATTTTCCCCCGTATCTCTAAAGCAAGCGAAAATTTTCGAATTCTGATTTTACCATTTTAAGTTTGACCCAAAAAGAGCACATGACACCTACTTACTTTTTTGATAGCACTAACAATTACGGAAATACTCTATAAAAGTGTCGAAAATGCGACACCCCGTACACGAAAGTTGCTTACAACCTACCTCAGAATGTGAATTGTTTATTCCGCAAAGACTGCGAACTAAAGCCGTATCCTCCTTGATGTAAGATCCTAGGTTCCAGTCGCCTGTAAGTCTACCAACTCCAAAACCCAAATCGCTTTTTTTTCCAGAAACATCTTAATCACCGACATAAACACCGTTGAAAACTGTCAAGAAACACATAAATTTTCTACACTAGGTTTGATTTTCATTCATCGAAAGCATTACACACGTAAAGGAGCGGCAACGCCTTTTAGCCGAAATCGACAAACAGAAATTTCACGTCTTTATTGAAAAAGAGGCCAGTGTTCCCACCTGAATTGTTGACATGTCACTTTCGGAATAAATATTTGGGGATTCCTGATAATAAATCTCATTACGACTGCGGTCGAATTGATTCTCGGCTTCTCGGCTTTTATTCGTTTCATTCATTCATTTTCAAAAGATTTTTGAACAAAAGTTAAGGCCATTTCTTTAAATCGAGTTATATTTTTAATGTTTCTTGATACTGTTCAGTTATATTTCCTCAGGTGGGGCCCGATATACTGGGTTGCCCAGAAGTCCGGAATAAAATTAATATAGCATTAGCCTGTAACTTTTAGGGAAAACGCTCGGACACGTCAATTTAGTTTTATATATGCCCACATTTTGACGTTATTCGTTTGTTATTTTATAGACATTTGTCAAAGATATGACGACATCGATCTTTTTTTAATAGAAACATACAGCTTGTGATACATCAGTTGAAAGCTAATATCTCGTACAGTATACTCATAAGTTTTAGCGCGCTTCTGTCGAGCTATTTCAAAATGGCGACTGTTAAAAGTTTTTTAAAAATCTCTATTTAAATAAGCGGAAATGATAAATCATTGATGGTTTTTTTTACCTTTCACGGTAAGAAATCTTCATTGTTTCACGTTCTGATATTTTGTGATATTGTGAACTTGTAAAATTAATTTAGGTATCAATGATTTATCATTTCCGCTTATTTAAATAGAGATTTTTGAAAACTTTTAACAGTCGCCATTTTGAAATAGCTTGACAGAATCGCGCTAAAACTTATGAGCATACTGTACGTGATATTAGCTTTCAAATGATGTATCACAAGCTGTATGTTTCTATTTAAAAAAAAGATCGATGTCGTCATATCTTTGACAAATGTCTATAAAGAAACAAACGAACAACGTCAAAATGTGAGCATATATAAAACTAAATTGACGTGTCCGAGCGTTTCCCCAAAAGTTATAGGTTAAGGCTATATTAATTTTATTCCGGACTTCTGGTCAACCCTGTATAATTTTAAATTATGATGATACACTGTTGCGATTATGAGCTGATCATAATATAATATATATACTACAGACATCTTAATTATTTGGAATAAGGTATAAAGTGATGAAAAATTCTCAATAATATATTAAAATTATATTTTCCAATAAAATTTTCTATGGCAAAATATTCTATATACTTTAATGTCCCCCCATGCTAACTTTTGACCCTCCAATTTTTTTTTACAAGATTTGAGTGTGGCCAATAGGGGACGGTACACTACCAAGATGGGCGCCATCTTATACATTATGAAATGCAAAAAAATTGAATAACCTGCCACTTTATTAACTGAAATTTTATTTTTTTTATGTTGGCAGCAAGTAGGGATCGGATTTTAGGCCTACTTCGATTTCGTTGGAATTAGATTTCTAGGCATTATGGATTCGACAGAATTTTTTTATAGAAAACTTTAAAATAACCTAGCAAACAGATCAATTTTACTAGATATTTATCCGAAATATCTATACTCGGAAATATATAACATGCTGATGGTGTCCCTAAACTAATTTCTAGTCACAACTATAAAGCAATATATCCTAAAAAGAATAGAAATATCTTCCAGTTTATGCTCTATTTCTAAAGTTTTATTCAATAAAGTACTATTTTTATTTTTAATTCAATATAGTATTATACATTACATATTTATAGTTACTGTAGACTTTTCCTGGACATTATTGTTATTGCTGTCAGGCATTCTGTGTCGACACAATATTTTGTTCAATATTATTATTTATTATTTTGTTCAATATTTTGAACTTTGTTCTGCTCGCACCATGACTCAAAGTTTTGTATATTCTTTTTAAAAGTTTTTCTAGATTATTTTCTGGAATTTCTCGTATTTCTGACGTAGTACAACTTTCTTCCTGACTCATTTTTATTAACTTTAATAATATATTTATTTTTAATTATGACGGATGGGACGAAGCTTTGTTGTGTTCAATTGTTTCTATCATGGCATATTTGATATACTTTTAACATTTTATTAAATTGTAAAAGTATTGCCAATCCAAAAAGAAAATATTAATTCAAATGTAAAAAATCTACTACATTTTTGAAAGCTTTTCAGACCCAAATAGAAAAAGTATTATAAAATACACGGTTCATAAGACAATTAGAGCACTTGTACTTTAGAAAACTCCCCGCTTCGCGGGTCGTTTTCTAAATTGAATGCTTGCTCTAAGATAATGTCTTATGAAACTTGTATCTTAATGTACTATTAAAGGTCCTATCGAGTACTTTACGATACCAGAATATTGTGGCCCTATTCGTACCCAAAACAAAATGGCGGCTTTTTAACAATAATACTATTTTCTTTCCTTATTATAGTTCAGATTTTATAACTTTGTATAAAGCTATGAGCAGCCAGCTGCTTTAAACCAAGTTATAAAATCTAAAGTTAACTAACAAGAGAAAAAAATAATACCTAAATATTATTTTTTAAAAAGTCGACATTCTGTTCTGTGTGCGAATAGGGACACAGTATTCGGGGATCATAAGATACTCGATAATGATGTATCGCAAGGCTTCATTTCCTATTCAATTTTTTAAACAAAAGGGCGTCCTTCCGCCTTTTATTTAGAATTAGAATCACACTGTATCTTTTACTACTCTTTCCAAGTGGTTACAGTAGCTCGAATGCCATTTCATCCTCCACGGAGGTCATTTTCAGGCTCGGATTAAATCTCATTACCTTAGCTGCAACCAGTAGGTATAACTTATCGACAACATAAAAATTCTTGTTTGTTAAGGGAATCTCCGAGAAAATTGTATATGATAACAATATAACATTCGAATAGTATTTAGCTCCAAAGACTCCTTAATAAGTCACCTAACGAAGACAAAACCAACCAGTCAAAAGGACATGAGAAATACTCTGCGAATGCGAGCAATCCTATATTGGTGAAACCGTACGACATACGACCTCTTCAAACAAGGATTAAAGAATCGTGGATGCATGGAAGGAACCATGCACGTGAGGAACAAGAAACCCGAACATATCCAGTGCAGCAGACCATGTTTGGACCCACTGCCATCACTTGCATAGTTAGAACATTGGCAAAAGTTATCCTTATTTCCAAAAGAGTTATGGGCGCCCCACCACGATTGTACCGTTTTTAAGTCAGTCAGATCGATTTCTTGCTGTATTCTGTCGAAAATATAGTCCCCGCTAGTTATTTCGGACCAAGATCTACAGCGGTTCATTTTGATAAGCTTAGATTTAACTTTTTGGAATTCATCGTCTTATAAATAAAATGTGTGTATTTAAAAAAGGCTTCTAGTCGTTCATCGACATACGTGGATGTATAAGTCGTTTGAGTGTTAACGGTATAACCTAAAACACCAAATGTATCTCTGATTGTACTGTAAACGTGGTACCCTAATTTATTGTTCTTTGGTTCTTAAAATGTCAAAAGGCTCCTCGATAACCGTCATTATCAAGTCTATGATCACACTGTTCTGAATAGTGGCAACAACAAAAAAGCAAGACCAAAAGATGCAAAGAGGAAAAATTCAAAGAAGGGGCGATCATAACCCAACATCCTGATTATTTTAGTAAACTTCCTTTAGATATAATAAATATTTTGGTTGAACGACGACGAAGAACTCGTCCCCCCCCCCCCCCCCCCCCCTACCGAAGTATTGTATCTCTTTAACTTGTTCAGCAAAAAAATATTAATTTTTAATTGTTGGTATTAGGCGCGAAAATAATCCTAAAATTCTAAAATTATCGGAACGTCTATTTTTGTCCAGTCGCAAAAAAATTCCCCCATCGGACGAGAATAGCAGCGTTCTCAATTAGCTTTTTCCTCGACTTTTCACATTGCCGAACAAAGTAACAATATGACGATATACGAGGGTTATGGATGATTTATACTTAAACGGGTGCCTCCTTGGGTATCCTCGAGAAACACTACATATTTTTCTTCCCGAATGTCTAACCTTACCCCACGTGCTGCTACGCGATACATATCGATTTTAACTTAACAAGTGTATGTAGGTCAGTAGGCTAGCGATGCTGCCAAACCCTAACGCGTGTCTCGACCTATGACGACCACGTTGATTATTTACCGCTTTGGCCCAGGAGCGTTATCTCGCTTATTTATGGTTATTTTTCTTCAATTTATTTTCATCTAATTTCTACAGGGTGTAACAAATTCGGCTCTCACCATCGAGATTTCGGAAATGGTAAGAGATACGATGGGACCAATAAAATGCCGCAAAAAAATAATGAAACAAAATATTTGGAAAAATTTAAAATTTTGCGTTTCGGTTTTTATTTTTTTCTGGCTTTGTTCGAAGAGATGCCCAAAAATAAATTTCACTTTCTCATTGCTATTTTATATTCTCCACAAGATGGAATCATCAGATCTTTCATGCGACTTCTCCCCTTTGGGTCACCATCATCAATTTAATTTTTTTAAATACGGGTCTGAATTTTCTTGTTTATATTATGAAAGAGGACCGAAGTTTCCGTTCAGTGGTATACAATATTTACTGGTTTTCCGACGTTTTGTTCCTTCAATTGACCATCTTCAGTAAAATTCCCCTAGTACGTTCCTGTAATTTACTTTTGTTTCGAAGAAATTGAAGATTTTAAAATTATTACTATTTTTTAAATTATTATTATTTCTGTCTCTGTATCGTATTTTTACTTAGCGTAAATGGAAGTAATTTATATTATTAATATAAATAAAATTTGACTTTTAAAGCAAGTACTTTCTTAAGACTTTTTAAAGAGGTATTTAGTCATTTTCGAATTATACCGAATTTTAAAAAAAAGTAAATTACAAGGACGTACTAGGGGTATTTTAATGAAGATAGTCAATTTAAGGAACGAAACGTCGGAAAACCAGTTATATACCACTAAACGTAGATTTCCGTAATCTTTCATAATTTAAACAAAAAGATCCAGGCACATATTAAAAAATTGAGTTGATGATGGTTACCGATAGATGAAACGTCGCATGACCCTGTGTATAGGCCACAGATGCATTGAAGATAAGGGGGAGAGGGTTTTCGGCCAACCCAATCCAATATACCTTTTAAACCAAAACTAGCCCGCCCCTACTACACTATTGAACTAGATCATTGTAGTATGTATTTAAATTAAAAATAATAACAGGAAAGTTATGTATACAGGGTCTCCCGAAATTAAGGGGCAATACTTTACCACCATATTCACCGGCTAAAAATAATAGAATTTTGTCATATAGGTCCTTAAAATGGGGAACCCTGAAGACGTTTTTTTCTAAATATTTTCGAAACCGTTCATAATAAAATTTTAAAATTAAGTATGGCGTATAAACTTTTGACGCCAAATCAGTGAATGTATTCAGAATTTCTAAATTTTAATCATAGACGTCACATACTGGGGTGGTTAAGGGTTAAAATAATCCCACTTTTTAATTAGTCATTAATTTTTTAATTTTCTTAAAAATTATGAAATATCACAGTATTTTACTTAAAAATGGCACTCGAACAAACCCGAACAAATCCGAACAAACCCTACAGTTTTTGGTTAAAATAGTTTTTAAAAAAAATTACGTTCATAAAAGAGTTCATTAATAAAATTAAAAAATTGTAACGAAATTACTAATTTTATTTTTATTAAATAATTACCTAGTCACCACTCTGATACAAAGTCTAGCTCTACGGCAAATGTTGTGAGATGCCCGAAGAATTTGAAAACGATTTCTTCTTATTTCATTTCCAGCTTGAAAAATTCGCTGAAACAGATCCTCATCCACTTGCGTTGCATAAACTATGTTACACATATGGCGCCAAAAATAATAATCGAGTGGATTTAAGTCCGGCGATCTCGCTGGCTCCTGTACCGCAGCGAGTGAACGTCCATTACAATATCCGTATACAAAATGTATATCAGCAAGCTCATGGATTGAAAAGTTTTGCATTTCCTTATCTATTAAGTCTAATTTTATAACAATAATAGCAGCAAACAATATCTGATACAGAAGTGTCAAAAGTAACAAATATCAATTTTAATCCATGGCCGTCTATTTACAAATTTTCCTGTGATTGTTATTTTTTAATGAACTCTTTTATGAACGTAATTTTTTTTTAAAACGATTTTACTCAAAAAGTCCTATCAATTTGAACTAAGAGGGCCATTTTTACGTAAAATATTTTGATATTTTATAATTTTCAAGAAAATTAAAAAAGAATAGCTAATTAAAAAAAGTGGGAATATTTTAACCCTTAACCACCCCAGTATGTGACGCCTATGATTAAAATTTTGAAATTCTGACTACATGAACTGATTTAGCGTCAAAAGTTTATACACCATATCTAATTTCAAAATTTTATTATGAACAGTTTCGAAAATATTTAGAAAAAAACGTCTTCAGGCTCCCCATTCTAAGGGTCGTAGACCCCTTAGCATGCAT
The DNA here is from genome assembly GCA_963991005.1 of Barypeithes pellucidus. Classification (NCBI taxonomy): domain Eukaryota; kingdom Metazoa; phylum Arthropoda; class Insecta; order Coleoptera; family Curculionidae; genus Barypeithes; species Barypeithes pellucidus. The sequence goes on along the minus strand of OZ022561.1, from coordinate 27,544,653 downwards.
TTCTGCACTTATGCCCATATGACAAAATTCTATTATTCTTAGCCGGAGAATATGGTGGTAATTTCGGGACGCCCTGTATAAGAACTTGAGCACTCGATGACTTGCAGATCGTGTTGCTTGTATATTATGTTATCGTAAAAACCCGATCTTCCTAGGAAAAACTAGTATTAACTATCCTCTTTGGTCAATTCTAGATTTAACTAGTTAAAACTGCAATTCGTTCAAATTTTAGTTCTTTAGTAACTAGTATACCTACTCGCCTAATTGAAAACGGATTTTACTAATTAAAACTAGTTTTTACTAAGGTAAATCAGTTAAAACTGTTCTAGACTGAGAAAAGAAAAAAATGGGTTAATATGTGGTATTATGAATTGATAGAACTATAACCAACCTATGATTTATATTGATCTGTACCATAGACAGTGCATAATACCGTGAGACAAGACCCTTATGATAGAAGATCGGTAAATATGTTACAAGTTAAATCATATAACCGTTGAACTTTCACTGTAACCATGTAACTGTATGTCCAAAATATATTTGTTATTAATTTATCCCAGTCTAATTCGCGGAAATTCCAAATATTCAAACACGATAGCGAACTAAAATGGAAGCAAAAGCAAATACGAGCAAAACGTATAAAAATCGATTCATTACACAAGAGCAAGCCGCCAATATTTGCAAGGATTTGATTGACCAGGTAGCCTAACTTGATTAGCGATTAGGGCGATTGTGACGCGCACTCAAAGGCCTAATTAGCAGAGTTGTTGGGAGTGGATTGAGGCCTACAACGATTTCTTCCAGGCCGCAATCTTGTTGCTGAATCTGTTTAAAATACTTTACTGTTATACTACCTATTGTTTCATGTCAACCGAGCAATAAAAACATCGAGAACCAAAGATATTACAAACTACAGATAGAAGAATGTAGGTACATTTCTAGCCTACGCAACGAATACAAACCTGCTTTCCCAGCCCTTTCGGTCATTATTGCAGCATAGCCAGATTGTCATATTCATCGCAAAGATATTTTGCAAAATCCCAATTAAAAATTTGTTAATTTGACAATTACAACTGGTTTAAGGTTAATCCGCAATTGCTCTTAAAATAAATTTATTTCTCAATAATTTTACTATAAACTGTGAAAAGGCGATGAGAGATCCTTTAAAAATTATACTTAAAAGTATCAAAATAATCTTGAACTAGTCTGCACTATGGTAACATCTATTTCTATTTTACTACTGCACAACGATCCAGGAGCCAAAATATGAATGAATACGAATCTCGTTACAACGTTGGCGTTGTGATCTAACGGATTGTTTATATATTTTGTTTGATTTGTGTTTTTTGTGATTATTGGTGAAAAATCGTCTTTATTATAAACAATCATGGTGCATTCATGTGTAGTTTGTAAAAGAGTGTAATTTAAATAAGGATTTATCTTTTCATCGGTAAGTATGGATATGTTTTAACATTTAACTATTTGATATATCCAGACTTCAGCATTATTGCCATTCAGCCAACAAACATGTAGTTCTCTCTTGCACCCATTACTGATTTTCAATAACATTTCAAACAATCACAGCTTCACTTTCCAAGAGAACTAATGTTCCTCTCTATGGGGGAATGGCATAAACAAAGTGACAACAATATGGCGGTCTGGCATCGACTTTGACATAGATTGGACAAGATATTATTAAGGTTACTATCACAGGAAAGGTATACAGGGTGGTCGTTTAGTGCGACAGGATATAATTAAATCTGTACGCCTATATATCTTTACCCATGCATCACAAGCCAATGGATTAATAGAGTTCCGCAATACGTTTCGAATTCAATAAGGTGTTAGACAAAGACAAAACTTACAATCGTTCTTGAATATTGATATGTAGCCATTTAAATATTTGTCAGCAGTTGACTTACAGTTGCTGTTTTGATCTTTCCGATGTATCAATCAATGGTTTTTTATAAGTTTTTGTGCCTTTAACTTGAATTTAATCCCAAAAACAGTTTCAGTTCAAAATATTTTCTACTTCATCTATGAAGAGTGCCTGCGTCATGTCTTTCTTTAATATCGGTTGCAGTATTTCTAATAAGTGGAATTAGTGCAACCCTAGTATCGACTTTTACTGTGTAAACTATATTATTGAACCAGCCCCCATGAAATAAGGTCTAGTGGTGTGAGAGCTGGAGATCCTAACTAGAGAACTAATAGAACCATTGCGACAATCCATAGTCCTGGAAACCTTTCGTCAAAATGTTGCTTGACCTGATGACCGAAATATGCAGGAGCTGCATCGTGCTGATAATACGGTTGTTGTTAGTTCTTGTAATTCATTTTGTAAACCAATTAAGTAGTGTTTTCCAGTGAGGCGATTCTCCCACATGAAAGAGACAATTAAATATCTAGGGACTACATCACACCACACTCTTACTATAGTAGGTCTGAAATAGTGCCTGGTTTTACCAGTAACTGACTTCTGGCAAACCTCGTTATCCAGAAAGAGACAAAGCTGTTTCACGCGAGGCCAACATTTTTTGATTGCAATATATAATCACGTGTCAAAGTTCAGAGAGTTAATTTAACCAACGACTGTGATTTTAAAAGCTAAAGAGCAGTTTTTTTTTATAAAAGTCGTCATGTAAAACGGGATTTATTAAATAATTTTGATATGAGGAGCACTAGGAAATTTCTCTCCGTAACAATTAAACCAAAAAGTTTCGATTTTTAATAATGTGACTTTGTCAATGTTCCAATCTCTATGAGGAGAGTAATGGACTAAATCTCTCTTGTAGACCCCTTAAAAGATTAATAATGACACATTGTGTTGGTTTGGATATGTATATTGGAATATATTAATATTTTTACACGGAATATCTAGTTGTGTATTATCCTGAGGAGGACCTCATAGAGGTTGATAATCTTCTAAGTTATGTGCACTTATTTATAAATTTTTTAAAGTTGTTGCTGACCATATTAAAACATCATGGAGATCGACTGAAAAGTATATATATAACGTTATGGAAAACTATAATTTGGAACGATTAAGTAAAGTGCGTCTTCTTCACCAACGTATCATAATCTGAGGCATATACTATCTTCATGCAATTTGGTAATCCTGCTTCAGGTCTAGAACCAGTCAAAGTTACTACAGCGTCCCCCATCTTGACGTATCCCATATGTTTTCCATACGTAACTCCAAGTTGGATCCTCTCCTCTACATCTTTGTCCCAATTGCCGTCAAAACTTTTCAGGTATATAAGTGGATCAATACTTTTATACAATCTAAGTAACCTAGCAACTTTGGGATACCTCGTGATTGTTATCACAGGGCATTTTGGTTTGAATCTTGATAATATTTTTGCTGTTCTTCCTGACGTGGTCAAGCATATAATTGCTGCTGCACTGGATTTTAGAGATGCTTCTACTGCTGATATGCACAACGAATATATGGTTTCGTTTGGAGTTATAATACTATATATGAGCTCATTGAAAATCTGTCGCTGATATACAGCAGGCTCTGCTTCCTTGCACACTGCGGCCACATCTTTAACAATTTCTTTGGTACAAACCTCTTGGTTTATGAGAAGACCATCTGCACCATCTATAATAGCATTGGCAATATCGCACACTTCTGATTTTGATAAGGTAATGACGTCGTAGATATTGGTGGAACAGATAACTGGTTTTCCTGTAAGACTACACTTAGCTAAGATTGATTTTTGTGCCAGAAATACTTTTTCTTTCGGAATTTCGATCAAAAGTCGTTCACAATCTATACAAATTGCATCAGAGTTTTCAATGATTTCGTCTATGTGTTCGACCGCTAGCGAATTCTCAATGTTGGAAATTAGATGAATATTATTGCTGTGTGGCCCGAAAAGTTTTCTTATGTCAGTAATATTTTCTCTGGTATAGATTCCAGAAACCATGATGTAATCGATATTTTGATCTAAAGCTATTTTAATAATACTTTTATCGTCCTCGGAGATCACAGGGAGGTCAATAGGAGCATTGGGAATTATTACAGAGGAATGGCTAATGAGCTTTCCCGCTTTATCGACTATACACCTGACGATACTTTCAGCTACTTCGATAGCTGATAAATGAAGATTTCCATAGTCCAGTAGCACTTTATCTCCCGGTTGAATAATCTCCGGTAGTTTCAGGTAATCGATGAATATCATATCCTCGTTAACAAACTCCTCATAAGCTTCGTCCGTTGTCAACGTTGTTATTTTACCTTTGTGAAGAAAGATGGATTCTTTTTGTTTCTCTAATAGCCCCGTTCTTATCTCCGGACCTTTGACGTCGAGTGCGAACGCCAGAGGATAAATTCTACCAATTTTTTTACTAAAGCTCTCCACTATAACTCTTACTTTGACAATTAAATCTAAAAGTTTCTGTTTCTGGCTTCCCGGTACGGAAATTCGGGCTACCGACATCCCTAAATTCATAAGCTCTTCGATTGTGTTACATGTAGCGTTTATTGGAATAGTGCATATCAACTGGGTCGCTTTAAACTTCGGAGTTTTTGATTTGATGTTTAAATTGCTCAGGTGTTCCAAGGCGGTTTGGGCAAATGCCGCTGATATTTGGTTGTTCATTACATGTCCATCTTCAGTGCTAAAGAAATCTATCATCCATGGTAACTTCGGACACTCCGGATTATAAGTTTCCATGATGGCGAAATGATAATACGTACAATTTTGCGGAATAAAATGATTGTGACACACACGATACAAATGATTTATTTTATGACATATTGTCGATAAATTACTAAATGTCAAATTTGGTTAATTGGGTGACAAAAGTGCGTATCATACACGAAGTGATAACACCAGCCCGGTGAGACTGCTTAGGGGGGGACGAAACATGTTAGAAGGACATGCAAGTGACGGCCCATGCCCAGGTCGCCAGGCTGGTTACTCCATACGTTTATCCTTTTGTGTCGATCGTTCTATGTCAATATCAGACTTACGTAGCTACATCTGAAAGTCAAAGACGTGAATGTATTTGTTCGGGTTTGATCGATTTGATCTAGGCCATATTTGCCTCCCTTTAATGAATCGGAGAAGTTTGATGCAGACAGAGACAGACATAGGATGCGAGCAGCACAAGATCTTAAATTATTTCACAACCGAACATCCTTCGGCTAGAATGGAATAAAATCAAGTAACATATGATTTGTAATGTGACTGAAAATGGTGGAGGAAGCGTCATTAAATTCTAAAATAATTTTTAATTGTCTATTCTTTTCACGAAAACGGACCTTTTCGTTTTGTTGCAGGTAAGTAATTTATGATTGAAATATTTTTTTATTCGTTATTGTTATTTTGCTTTATAAAATTGTCCCATTATGTCCCAAACTTGTCACACAAACTAGTAACAAACACATTTTTAAAGAATTTTACTTAAATTCTGTCTACAAGTCAAATCTACAAGTCAAAAGCTACAACATAATATTTACAGCTTACTTATATTAACCCGTAGTCAGAATTCCGTCCGGTTATATATTATTATAATAATTCTTTCTTTTCATAGTTCAATTGAGAATCCCATAATGACTGAACATTAAAGAGGACTTCGATCACTAATATTGCCAGGAGTATGTTACGAAACAAACAAATTGGAAGCTCATAATCATAATGATGGTGCATATATTTACTTGGTTAGTAGCTGTACATATAGTATTGTATTTACCTTGATTTGTTTGAAGTTGAAGATGGTAAAATATTTTATGTAAATTATGATTTATTTAATATTTTTTAATAAAACTAATTATAACCTTCATTCTCTGAAATCTTTATTTCAAGTTTCGTTACTAGTTCAATAATAATATGAAAGTATGTAAGGACAATTTTAAAGCGATATTTACAGTTGAAAACCTATGTCAAAATCCTAATATTTGATTTTCTCTACTTAGTAAATGAAATGGTTTTGATGTTTTATTTGCTTAAATGCCACTTTAAAATATTGAGAGTAATAAAAATTTGGATAAAAGTGCCATTTGATTCTTTAACACGGCAGTTTGTCTTCTTCCTGGTTATAAGTATTCGTTGGATAACACTCCACTGATAATTGTGTATTTGTAACGTTATACTGCTGACAAGAGCTTTGATCTATCGCGACATCAAAAATTATGATTTTTTGGAAAATATGTATTTTGGGGTGTAGGTTAAGAATGTGAAATCAATTCATGATAAAAACGCTTAGTTCTTGAAATATTCCCTCTTCCAGTGTCCTATCGTAACTATTTGGTCTCAGGCGATATTTTCCCCTATTCTGATGCAAATGTGAAGAAAAAATAAGTCAATAGAGGATCGATTCATCCGGTTGTTCCTATTTTAGGGTCAAATTATGGACTTTCTGGTAAAGTTGCTGGTTGTCACCAAGTACATAAATTTTATTCTCTAGACTACAGATAACTGTGAATGTGAATTATAAATCAGTTTTTAACCTTTTGGTACCTAAGAAACAGTTCGCAATGACTCTGACAATAATCACTAGCAGGAGATACATGACAGCAGATAAATCTTCACTAACTGCTTTTTCTGTTTGTCTATTTAACTCATTGGGAAGGATTTCTTACCCCTACAGTAAGCCTAACGTTCATAATTTAGTTTCTAGCGTTATCAGGATACCAGCAGGATAAATTTGTGAGAGACTTTACCAGAAGATCCATAATTTGGCCCTAAGCAATGACAGCAGTTACAATAAATGATAGACATATTTTGGACTTCCACTGTCTTTATTTATTTTGTAGTACAACGTTTCAACTGGTAAACATCTCCAGTCGTCTTCAGATGAATAATGTATTAAAAGTCCAAAACACAGCATTATATCTAACCTTCAAGCAATTACAATAATGCTTCATGACAATGATCATTTACATAGCAACCAACGTCCAACTTCTCCTACGAGGACCTAATTCCCTTGAGCATTAGCGTTCTTCAGTTGGCTTTTTAGACAATTTGGTTAGATTTTAGATTAATAAATGACCTTAAGGGCCAGACTATAGACCTTCTGGTAAAGTATCTGGCAAACTTATCCTGCTGGTAACTTTAAAAACGAGATTATGTACGTCCTGTTCAGCTTGCTGGAGGGATAAATAATCCTTGCTAATGGATAAAATTTACAGACAGAAAAAGAAGTTGGTTACCAGTCATTGTCTAACCTCAACTTATTACCTCATCTGCTGCCATATACCTGCTGCCAGTGGTTATTGTGAGTGTGAACTGTTTGTTAGGATAATGATTGCTTCAAAAAGGGACCTTCGTATAAAAAAATTTGTTATTTATTCTTAGAGTTCACGAAAAGTTCCTCTAACTTTTCTCTAACTTTAATATTAACGTCGAAAAGAAATTAAATTGAAAATTCAAAATTTCAGTTTTTCTTAAATAACTCAAAACTTAAAAATCTTACCAAAACTTTTTGTAGGGTATATTGTTGGTGCTTTGATTGCGATACTTTTTCCCCATTTCCCCAAACAAACCCGAAGTTGTATCTATTAACATTAACGAGATCCCCGTTATCTTATAACAAATTAAAAGCCAAAAATGGAAAACAGAAATCACTTCCTTTCCGATGGAATAAAGTCAATGCAGCATAGATGACGCAAATGCGTTAGAGTTAAGGGGGATATTTTGCTTCATTGTGAGAAGAGAACTTTTATATTTTTATTATAGCTCCTGTAATTCAATTAAAACAAAGTGAACCCTTGGACCACCCTGTAAAAAAAGGTAAAAAAATATATTTTTGTGAATAGTACTAGTAAATCCACCCAAAACGTTTTTAACAATCACAGACAAACCAAAAAAGACCACAAAGTCCGACGAAACTCCCGAATCAAAGCTGCAATCATCGAAAATCGACCTAGTTGATTGGCTGTCACATAGACGCGGTCACATGTGTGCAGGCCGTCACATTTCATCGAATTTCACGGCTGGCTGGACCTTTTGTGTTGTTTCGAGCGAGCTTGAATCGAAATAGGGGTGTTGCTGTCACACACATACAGGCTCGCACATGTGCTTGATAAAGAATATTGCGAATAAGAAGAGATTATTAGCTATTATCAATCATCAAAGGTAATGGCTATTATACTATCCTCAAATCGAATCATTATTTGAATTGAAGATTTGGCAAATAACACAAGAACAAAATGATGTATACACAAAATACTTTATACAAAGTTAGAAATAAAAAATAGCTTATAGAACCAACGAGTCCACATCCTTCCTCTAGATGGTGCACAGTAAGAATTTTTTCTAGGTGACATCTTTAAGAATTATATTTTTAAGTTTGTTTAAATTCACATCATTACTTTTCTTATATATAAATAAATCTAGGGGAATAAACTTCACATTTGACAGTCTTGACATGACATATTATGGTAACTTTAAAATGGCTTCCACTAATAATTATCAGCTAACTTCTCAATGATGACAATTGACATATTATGTCATTTCTAGTACAGGTCGACAACTTTAACTGTAGCTACAGAGGATAACGTCACGCGCCTGGTGACACGCCTATAATGCCAGCGTGCTTGTTCGGCGATGTCCAATATGCTTCATCCAGTTGCGTAGTGATAGGGTTTGTTTTAAAACTGTGATAATGAATGAATATACCCTGGTAAAACCCTTCATAGTCAAACCCGCGAAGTGATTGACAATGTGTACAGGGTGTGTAAAGAGGAATCACAAATTAATACATTTAAATTGCCACTTAAGAGAAAGCTAGAAAGGCTCGCAATGTATACGGGAGTAAGGGTGGGTGCAGTAAAAAACATGTACAAAGAAGATACTGAAAGGAAGAAAATAACCCGAATCAATTGTTGTAATCTCCTGTCAAAAAAGGGACCGTCTCTCTGCTGTCGAAAAAATCGAAGGCATCGACTTTGACATTGTTAGGAGAACAATACAAAAGTTTTATTTTCAACTAAAAGTATTTCCAACCTTAAAAAAGTTGCTACAACAGCTGAGAAGTGACATAAACTTTCCATTTTCCCGTGAAACTTTGAGGTGCATGTTGAAATCAAATGGATTTTATTGGCGAAAATGCCAAAATAAGCGAGGAATATTAATGAAAAGGCCTAATATATTGCACTGGTGTTACAAATATATTCATGCCATGAAAAAATATATATTATTACATTATTAAGATAATAATAGCACGCCCATAACTCTTCCATGTTTTAAAAGATATTGCTTCCCCCTTACCGATACCGCGTAGCTATAGACTTGCTTGTCGAAATGTAATATACTGTTTACATAACTTCCATATTTTTTGGCGACTGGCGCCTACAGTAGCCGACGTCATAAAGAAGTAGAAAGAACCATCACATTTAAAACTTTGGTCAGTGCCGGTATACGTTATAGGCTTTTAAACTGAAAAAATTGTTAAGATTCGTAATATACAACTCAAAACATATCAGTCCATTCCACGAAATGTTTGGGGTTACATGTTTCTGTAATTGAAACTGTTGAGCGAATAAAATATGATTATACTTACTTTTAATCAAAAAAAACACATTACAGGTACACAATATACTACCAAAATGTCTAATAAATAGAAAATAATGAAAAAATCCTTCCTGAAAAGACTAAAACACACTAAAAAACAAACTTTGATATCAAAGTTATAGAGACTGTCACTTACTGACACTGCTACTATGATTTGGCAAAAACGTAAATGTCACCAAATTAATTACTAAAGAGTTTAACTACCACAAAGTTTAAATTATTAGTAGAATTTACGTAACAGTTACTTGGTATAGTGACTTTAGGCTCTCATTACTATACAGGGTGATTCACGACGAGCGTGCATTAGAACTTTATGGAGAACTACTGAATATATGTTCCTGAAACTTTGGGGATTTGGGTTTATCGATATGCTCTCTTTAACTAAAATATTGACATGTTCCTGTCATTTCCGGTTATACCGGAAGTAGCTGCCAACTTTCGTTTTTTAAATACAACATGGTAATTTTTATTACATTTTTCGATTAAGCATTAAATACTAAGCACATTTTATAGAAAATGTTTTTGTCAGACTCTATTAGTTTTTGAGATATCTGGACTTTTTGTAAATATTTGGCAAATGCATGACGATGAAATAATCCATATAATTTTTTTACCTTAGCGCTTGGACTAAAAATTTTTTCTCACCGAATAGCTAGAAGATCATCAAGTCTCAAAAACATTTCAAATTCGGCATAAAATGTACAGGGTGGTCACAATTCAAGCCTCATTGTGAAAGAATTCAACCATTAAAAACTTTCTTATTTTAAATGGAACACCCTGTATATTTTTATTTAATTTGATGGCAAATTAGTTGTTCTTTATAAATAGTATTTACTGTCCTATACCTATATCAAAGCGTTTTCTCAAAAAATCCAATTTTATTCCGAAAATACTATTTGTTCAAGTGTGCTATGAAAACAATTATTGTACTTAGGGGCTGTATACTGATGTCTATACGGAGGAAAAGTGATTGGTATCAAAACGATGGGGCTCCAGCACACAACGTCCAAGTTGTTAAGACTGCCCTAAACAGACTTTTTCATGATCAGTGGATCGCAAACCAAGGTCCCTTCCACTGGCCAGCTCGTTCGCCAGACTTAACTCCACTGGACTTTTTCATCTGGGGAACCATTAAAGATAAAGTTTACGCGCGTCCCATCACCACGAAGGAAAATCAAATTGAAAGGGCGAAGGCAGCATTTCAATCTCTCACAAGAAATTAGGAATGCTACAAGAAATAACATAATGAAAAGAATACATAAATGCTTGGAAGTAAATGGCAATCATTTCGAACATATTTTAAAAATATGATTAAAAGATATTAGGTATAATTTTCAAACACATTTTTAATTAAAGAATTTAAAGTTTATAAACTTGTTTCCTTGCTATTTTTAAAAAAATAATATTTAAACCATTAAATTTAAAACAATTTAAAACAATCAACTGCATTTTATTTATAAATTATTAAGAAACACTTTAGAATATTGTATTTTCAAGCAATCAATCACTTTTCCTCCGTATGGACATCAGTATACAGCCTCTAAGTACAATTGTTTTCATAGCACACTTGAACAAATAGTATTTTCGGAATAAAATTGGATTTTTTGAGAAAACGCTTTGATATAGGTATAGGACAGTAAATAATATTTATAAAGAACAACTAATTTGCCATCAAATTAAATAAAAATATACAGGGTGTTCCATTTAAAATAAGAAAGTTTTTAATGGTTGAATTCTTTCACAATGAGGCTTGAATTGTGACCACCCTGTACATTTTATGCCGAATTTGAAATGTTTTTGAGACTTGATGATCTTCTAGCTATTCGGTGAGAAAAAATTTTTAGTCCAAGCGCTAAGGTAAAAAAATTATATGGATTATTTCATCGTCATGCATTTGCCAAATAATTACAAAAAGTCCAGATATCTCAAAAACTAATAGAGTCTGACAAAAACATTTTCTATAAAATGTGCTTAGTATTTAATGCTTAATCGAAAAATGTAATAAAAATTACCATGTTGTATTTAAAAAATGAAAGTTGGCAGCTACTTCCGGTATAACCGGAAATGACAGAAACATGTCAATATTTTAGTTAAAGAGAGCATATCGATAAACCCAAATCCCCAAAGTTTCAGGAACATATATTCAGTAGTTCTCCATAAAGTTCTAATGCACGTTCGTCGTGAATCACCCTGTATGGTCAGTATAACGGTCAGCTCGTCAACATTTAGTTACTTATATAAGACCAAAACTTTAAAGTAAGAAGAAATCGTTGCCGTTACGACAGAAATATAACTTGTAAGTAGGCGCGACTACAGAGTATTGTAGAAGGTATCCACTACTACAGAGTGACTGTAAATATTACTATACAGTAACCATCTATGCTTCTATGTTAGCTTAGGGACGGACGAGTAACTAAACGTTTCGTTTTCGACGCTATCCTTGGCCAGATACGCCATGTTTTATAGAGATCAATCGCGACGCCATTGTAAAATACGAAATATTCGCTTTATTATTAATTGTTTAATAATAAAAAACGTGTTTTTTTGTTATTTTGAATCATTAGGGTATTTACAAAATTGCTTACCTCCTCAAATACATATGGTTATATTTTATTATTTTTCAAATCTCTAATATTTTATTCTTAAAATGCTTTGCACAAAATGAATCCCCATTTTGGTAACAACATGTTGAAAAAACGGTGCCTGAACGGTTGCCGATATTAGAAAAGCCGTATTAGAGTCGACAATTCTTCTATTGCGCCTGCAATGGCAATTATAATTGCACGTATTCATGCGCAGTAAACCGTTGTCGATCAGCTGGCGCACTACCAACAGTCAGAATAGCAGTTGGTACTGTCGAAATCCCTAAAATACCCCCAGAATTAGAGATGGGCAAACCTATTCGTTTTGATTGCCAGTTAAAGCAGCTACTGCTACTTACAAATAGGAGTTCAAAAAAATGGCGACGAATTAGCAGTACATATTATGCTTAATAAAGAATGTGAACTGCTAATTTAAGTACCAGTTAGTTTAAATAGCCATTAGCTGTTTATATGTGCCTCGACCAAATAATAAACAGTTAAAAATAACATAATAATCCATCTCTACCCTCTTGCAGCGGCAATGGCAACAGTGACCGCTCATGACCTTTGATGGAGGGGGTTCACAAGTATGGTGAAATTTTTCTAGGCGTTTTAAATGTAGAAAGAAAAAAAGTAATAAGAAAATGCGTTAGGTAAAACATATTTTTATTTATTTTTTAATTTTACACAATGAAATACAACTTTTGGAAAATAAGAAAGGTTTTGGAAAACCGAATGATGTCTAATACCACTGCGCCATCTACGGGCTACGTCATTATGCGCACCCAAGACGAGAACAATAGTTAACTGTTTTATGACGAGAACGAATCGAGCCACGAGACTGAGAAGTTGGCATTCTTCATATTTCATTGTTTTTTAGTTTAAATCCTTAAACAAAATGGTTTAAAATCATATCGAGTATCATTCATCGAAATACACAACATTTATCGACCCTACACAATAGGGCTTAAACGTAAAGTTCATTCTTCGGTTCTTAATTGTAGAAAATTCTTCAATAACAGCCTCATTAAGTTTGGAATACCCTCTATAAATTTTTTCTCATATATTTCATTTTTAAACTTTCAAATAAAGTCCTTAGATTGACCCTTTGTGATCTGCGTTGAATTAATTGCGGGTTTAGGTGTTCCCGTATTCTTCACTTCAATTTTTTGCTCCAAACTCAAAGAGCTAAAGTTATTTCTTAAATAGTCCACCCTCAACTATTCATTTCAACTTAATAAAATATTAAAACATACACGCTCGAATTTCTAACTAGATGCACGAACAGAAAACACAGTCCACACAAAAACTGTGCGCCTTTTCCATGTTAAATCGCCATAGCCCCGCTATCCCCCGCTGCCACCCGCCAACTGTAACTACCGAGAAACTGCACTACTTAATCGCACGTGCGAGCAAGTCTCGCCATAATCGTCATTTCCCTCCACCGAGGCACGGTTACCGGATCTATACAGTTTGGTTTGATAAAATATTAGGGAGGGACGGACTTTTCTAGTTTGGCGGTACGATAAAATATTAGGGAGGGTCGGACTTTATGCGATAAATAATATTCAATGAATATAAATTAATATTTTTTATTCGTTTTGTTTTGGTTTGTTCGGGTTTCTTTTCCCAGCTCAACTGTATATAGAATTATTAAAAATTTGAGTCACGGAAATTCAATGCAAATTCTGAAAATTTAAAATTGTATTTATCTGTCCGCAGTTCGGAGAGTGCCTTTATTAGAAACTCAAAGAAAAGTGCCAATTTATTGAAGTGGTGAAAAGTTTATTCAATTCGGGTTTTCCATTTTCATATCGGAAGAGGTTGTGTGTATAATAAGGCAGCATAGAATTTCTTATTGAGAAATATTTGGTTTGTACATACAGGAGGTATTATAGTACAGGATGTTATACATGGTGTTGAAAAAAGGTCGGTACCCCGGAATAATTCCGGTGCATCGCATTGCAGCGGAAAATGTCTAGGGAAAAAGTTGTTTGGTTTTGATGGAGGAATAGATTGCAATTTAAACCACCCCCCACCCTCTCAACCCCCGGGTGAGGGTGAGGGTAAGTTAATATAATAATCAAATGGAACCCCATATTTTGTATTAGCGTACCGTGTTCCGTGTACCGTTATTCGGGCCCATCCTTCACCAATAATCACCATGAGAAAGTCAAAATCAGAACCTTGATTTTCGCTTGAATTTATAACGCGAGCAGTTTTTTAAATAATCGAGCGATATCGGTTATTTCAATAATCGAGTACTCAAGCGGTTTCTCGCTCGAGCGATCACAACACTAGCTGTATGCTTACAACCAAATTATACAACTGTTTTGTAGAAAATTTGTACATCAATAAAACTATCTTATAGGTACAGCAAAATGTTTCTGTAAGCTGTTTTACGAAAATAATCAAAAAATCACCCACGTTGACAAATTCGTACGTAAACGATAGATTATAGTTTAACTAGTACCTCATCTAGAGTTAGGGTTAAGTTAAGGTTTAGGCAGGTTGAAAGTAACCATAGATTGTAAAATAAATATCTACATTTTAAAATAAATCATGGTTTATAAATAACTTTACGTTATAGAAGTTGCCCTAAAAAGAACAAACTTTAGCAGGGTGCCAAATTTAGGTCTAAAATGTCAATTATTAAAGAATTTTATATAATGACGCTGGCGAAGCTGCGGGTACTTGCTAATACTAAAAATCGTTACTTGGGACCTATCTCCCATTTATTTCGGTATCCGCGCCGTTTTGAGAATCCAATAAATATATAGTCATCAAACTGGAAACATTAATCTTCGACGCCTATTGAAAGAAGAATATCTGTCCACACATTCTAAATATTTGCAAGAAAGCCCATCCTGTCGTTCTCCCTTTTGCCACATTCAATTGTTACCTTCGATAGCCGTCTTGATAAATGTGCTAGCGTGGCAGTCCCGATTTCTTGACCTTTATATTATTTCATTCATTATTTCACCCATATTTCTCCCTGCTTTTATATCATAGTTGGCCACATTGGCATGTATTTTTCGAGTTTGTCCGGCTTTTTTGGAAAGAGTCAACCAAATAAATAATAATGACACTGAAAGCGTGGAGCATACTTCGGTTTTTTGTGTCGCGTTAATGGATTCAGGCAAACAGATGTTTAAAAACGAAAAATACGCTGGAACTAAAGCAGAAAAGGCATAATATATTTTATAATCAATTGTGTGCAGTTTTTAAGGGCACGGTTGCGTTAAAATTATTCAACTAGAAATAATTTGATGACCATTCCAATACAGAGAATCGAATGGATGCGGATTGAAATTTATATAAAGTTATTTATGAATGTTGGAAATATGTTAAAATTAGTTTTTTTTTTCTGAAAAGGTCATATACAGGGTGTTTCTTATTCTTAATAATATGCTAATATTTAAGAAGGTTATTCTTAGGTCCATTTTCATTAAAAAACTTCATATGTCCTAAACGTATTAACTATTCAGACACAGGGTGTTAAAGATTTTCATGGTTTCTTATAATTTGTTAAGGTTAATGAGGTAAATATGTGACAACTAGACTAGGTAGACAACTGTCAAGACTGTTTATGTTTACAAAAAAAAATCTGCTTCTTACCTACTAGATCGTTTTTAATCTTTGAGTCCATGTAAGATTTTATATCGTTCAGTTTAGGTGTTGGTATTGCTGTACTTTGAGGCACTCTTCTAAGCTATTACAAAATACTACGCCTAAAGTTGGTATCCTTTTCCTTTATTAATGTTTACCCAGCAGTTTATGTCGCTCTCGTAATCTATTTTTATAAAATGCTGTAAGGTTTTTTTTTGACAATTTTAATTTTTTTTATATGTAACCAGTTAATCTTTTCATCTAAAACGTCTTTTTTCTATTTGTAATTTTTTTAATACTCTAAAATAAACAAAATTGACTAAATACCTAAATCAACAACATTTAAAAACACATTTAGCAAAAAGGATCCAAATTACATTTTAGCAAAAAAGATCCAAATGGTTTGCCGTTATTAACAGTCAAGCTGCGAAATGATTACTTGATCAGCAAGAGTTTATAATTGGTCAGTAGAAACAAACATGTCTATAAGCAGTTTACTTCAGAGGTCCCAGGGCACTGTCAATTTATGTAACTTTCTTGTGTTTTCTTCTGCCGAATACAGAAGGAAATCGG
Source organism: Barypeithes pellucidus (assembly GCA_963991005.1). Taxonomy (NCBI): domain Eukaryota; kingdom Metazoa; phylum Arthropoda; class Insecta; order Coleoptera; family Curculionidae; genus Barypeithes; species Barypeithes pellucidus. The sequence goes on along the minus strand of OZ022561.1, from coordinate 27,528,365 downwards.
CTACAAAAGGCGTAGCGGGGGCGGGTTTTCACTTGTTTTCCCAGAGCACTGTCACAATTCAGAAATGTTTGCGGTCCATAAGTTGCTGACAAACTAGCCAATTTGGCTGACCGATTACATTTTTCGGTTCGCAAAAATAAGACTATTTTGCTAACCAGTTAAATGATACCCTTATAAAATTAGTCTGGGTTTGCCACATTGTTTAATAAATCAATATTTAACAAATTAACTTTATTGTTAACATCTTGACAGGTCTAAAATTTTAAAAATAGGTTAACCTTAATTTTATTTTTAACTGAATAAAAGCCACAAATGTTAAAAACTTTCTGAAAACCGACACAACACGTTATGTATGGGCCATTCGTCTGATTGGATACCGCGAGCTGAAGAAGAACCTCGACAGCCTAGAACATCGAAGACAGGTTGGGGATTTGACTCTCTTTTACAGATATCTTCATGGAAAGTGCTCGGCTGACCTTGCCCTCTTAATTCCGCGCAGAGCTGTGAATATCAGAAATACATGACGAACCACTGCCGCCCATCCATAGTGATTAAGCTTAGTACTCGTCGAACTTCATTATTTAAGAATTCTTTCATCTGGAGGACTTTATCCTTATGGAACGACTTTCCCGAGGTCGTTTCTCCAAACGAATATAACCTCCAACGATTCAAAACCAACGTGAAACGCTTTTTTCGCACACGCACCACTCTCAGAGTGCCCTAAAGGACTTTTCCTATAGTGCTTGTGTTTGATCATAAAAAAAAATGTAAGAAGAAACCGACTGCTTGTTGGTTCCGTCTTGCATAACGCGCACTTCTAGTATGGATAAAACACCTTTTTGTGATTCTAAAGAACCAGCTAACTAATTTTAGCAAAAGTGTTAGTTGGTTCCTTATTGCAGAAGGTGGTCCAATTTGTGTGCTGATTTGATAAGGAAGAAACGTGGTATACATTTAATGTAATACCAATAATTTAAAATCTTTCTTTCCCCTACATGATCCGAGCTCAATATCCTCGTCAAAATTACACAAGATAACCCGCACCCCACATATGAATAAAGTAAAATACACAATACCTTTTTTCGCACATTATCCATAACAAAAAGACACATGTCATGTTAACGTCTTTATTGGGATCCGTTGAAACTCAAAGTTGCGTTATTTTATTTATGAATACCGTCATCGTTGATTTTCTCTCCCTGTTCAACACAGACCTTATAATAGAGACCGGGCGAAACGGCGGTGTCATCGCTAAATAAAAGAACTCAACAGAAACGATGAAAAGCGACTTGGCCGCATTATTGAAATTTTCAAACCGTGGTAAATCGGGTTATGCTTTTTTTAATCTCATTTAAATTTTTAATGTTGTTTGATGAGCGTGTGACATGAGAATTTGTCAAGTTGATGGGGTAATTGAAATGAAAAGCAATAAGGATGGATGGCTTTTGGGAATCTTTTGCTGTTTTATTTGAGATATAAAATGTGAAATATTAATATTTTTCAAGGAGAATATGACTTTGGTTCACAATCATTGATGAATAAAAAATTCACATTCTTAGGTAGGTTTGTTCGGGTTTGTTCTGGTAAAAAACTTGCCAGAAAACAATCGGGAAGCTCTGAAAATTAATATAATTTTTCTTTGTCGTTTCCTGTTAATTAAAAAAAGACATTGTCGCCTTCGAGCGTTCGGAATATACTTTTTATTGGAACGACCGTCTTTCATACCTGCTTTCTCGTTTGACACTACCGGATTAACAACTGTCATATTTGTCGTTATTGTTAAATAAAATTGATCGACGTGACAGCATTATTTTAATTTCAAAGCTTAGCGGATTTGGATTTTCACAGCCTTTAATAGCGCTGATCAGCTCATACCTTCCTGACCGCCGTCAATATGTAGCTTTTCACGGCTTTAACTCTGGTAACTGTACAGCCAGTTCAGGTATCCCACAGGGATCTGTGCTAGGGCCGTTACTTTTTATTCTCTTTATTAATGATATTGGTATGCGGATGATGTTAAAATATTCAAAAAATTAGAAATATATATATATTCTTCAAGACAGATCTAATAAATAATTGGTGCTTGAAAAATAATCTTCAACTAAACATTGTATCATTCACAAACAAACTTTCTGTCATTAAACATGACTATTTGCTTAAAAACACAGTTATCTACCGCTGCGACTCATTCTGCGACCTGGGGTTGGTCTTTGACTCAAAACTTTCTTTCGTGCCTCAAATAAATAAGGTAGTGGGTGAATCTTTGAGGGGTTATTGGTTTATTGTACGCTGCACAAAGGATTTCAATAACAGTGATGTGTTGAAGACATTGTACAGTTCATACGTACGGTCCAAGTTAGAATATGCTGCAGTAATCTGGGCTCCTGAGTATAATGTTCATATTAATATCATTGAAGGCGTTCAAAGAAAATTCTTGAAATATCTCAGCACATATCCCATGCAGGGGTTTCCTCAATCCAGGCTACTTGAAGATTTTAATTATGTGTCTCTCAATGATCGCCGTGATTACCATATTTTAATTACTTTGTTTAAATTATTAATCAATTGGATTGTATGGATATTTTGAGAAAGCTTAACTTTAATGTACCGCGTTTAGGTTCACGGCAAAACATAACATTATATTTACCATGTCCAAGAATAAATATTTTAAAGTTTACTCCTATTTTTCAAATGTGTGCCAAATACACATTGACTTAGATTTTTTAATTGCGCGATAAATATAGTTAAAAAGCTAGTGCCTCATTAAACTGCATTTCAAATATATCTTACGGTTTGCATATTTTTTGTCCTTAAGTTTTTATTGTAAAACTAAATAAGGTTTGGAAATTTATGATGTAAATTTATTCTTGTTTCATTTCTTTAGTTTATGTTTCTTTTTTATACAGGGTGCATCAAGTAAAGTGGCCTATTAAAAGTATCTCGAAAACTGAATGAGATCTTATTTTAAATATTCGGTTGTAGCTATAAGAGATGGTTTTCTACGTTTTTAAAATATTTTGGATGACGCGGTGTTGCCGGATAATACCGAAAGTGGTAGCAACTTCGGAATTTTAAATGAATTACCCTATATATTTTTTTTGGAATCTACGATATCTAAGATATACCTATCTTTAAGACTTTGTGAATTATAAATAATCTTGTTTTTTTTAGCGCCGCATCGGGACCTGAAAAGAAAATCAAATCTTTTTAGAGGTTATAGCTAGAAAGCTGAAATTTTGACTATAGTTTCACAAGACCATCAAAATTTTATTATTTTGAACAGTATTTAATTAGCTTTATACAGGGCGTCTCCATAAAAATATTTCTGAGGGAGATGAATTATTGCGAAAAATTTTTTTTTTTAAATGGGACACCCTTTTTTTGATATGTTTTGCTAATGGAGGATCGAATTTTCTGTATAATCATATTAAGTGTTCCTATACCTATCTTCAATATTTTCGGACTTATAGCGAAACTTAAAAATTATCTTATAAAAATATATTTTTTGGTAGTTGTCTGTGGAATAGATACAGAAACAAAATAATGAAAAATTCATTTGACGTTATGTCTGTATTGTTGTAACAAAAATAATTAACAAATGAGCCATTTATTAATAAATAAATAAACAAAATTAAAATTATGCATCAACACCAATAAAATTAGTAATAACTAAATTGTTGGCTCTTAAACATTCATGAATTGTGGTGATAACATGTTCATTTGTCACCTATTTCATTTCTTCCCCTTCTAGAGACCCCAGAGCTGTTCTTAGTTGATTTTCTAAATCTTTCCTTGTTGTGACTGGTGTCTTGTATACTAATTCTTTAATCCTACCCCATAGATAGAGGGGTTGGGGGTAAGATCCGGAGACCTTAGGGCTATTTCCAGTGACCTCCTCGACCAATCAACTTTTTCTGAGTCAAAGGAGCTGCATCAGGATGAATGAAGTTCATTAGATTTTCTGCAAGTTCTAGATAAAACTCTACCACACTCCCCATGAATATAAAGTAAACTCTAAGCTCGAATAATGTGAATTAGTTAATTTTTATTACAATAACACAGACATAACGTCACATGGATTTTTCATTATTTTCTTTCTATGAATCCATTTCACAGCCTACTACCAAAAAATATATTTTTTTAAGATTGGTTTTAAATTTCGTTATAAGTCCGAAAATATTGAAGATAGATATAGGAACACTTAATATCATTAGATAGAAAATTCGATCCTCCATTAGCAAAACGTTTTTTTAGGTCCTAGATGTAATTTAATAATTTTTTAGTATAAAGTTTACTAGATGAGTCTCTTTAGAATTTGCTTTTTTCATCACATTTGGCTTATTTAGTTTGCCAGGGACGGACTAGACGTAACACAAAAATGCTTTTTTTGTACACCTTGTATGATGAAGGAAGGAACGACAATATTATTTTTGGATACTCTAAACCTTTAACTGAAAAAAGATACCCTTGATCAATGTCGATAAAGTGAACTGTTTTCGAAAAAAAAATATTTTTGTTCAATATGGTTTTTTGCATTAGTTGTTGTTTTATGTTCATAAAATGCCCTCATTGTTGCTATGGTTTTTTTCACATGTACCGATGTAAATAAGAATATTTATGCCAGTGTCAATTTATGGTAGTGTCTTGAAATTTCCGGTTTTCCTCCTTTGTCTTATTAGTTACTAACTTAGTAATGGAATTTACGTATATTGAATATAAATCATATTGAACAAAAATATTATTTTTTTTCGAAAAAAGTTCATTTTATCGACTTAGAGTATCCAAATATATTATTGCCCTTCCTTCATCATATAAGGTGTACAAAGAAAAAGCATTTTTGTGTTACGTCTAGTCCATCCCTGGCAAACTAAATAAGCCAAATGTGTTTAAAAGGGTGAATTTTAAGGAGACTCATCTAGTAACCATTATACTAAAAAAATATTAAATTACATCTAGTACTTAAAAAATTATTTAAAAAAACGACGATTTCCAGGGACGTCCGTTATGGGCCCGTATCTCCGTAGGTGAGGCCGTAGAAAGAAAGATTTATAGGTACTTCTCCTGTTTTTAAGTGTTCTATCTGAACCCTGTATAGTCTGAAACAGTAAAAAGAATTAGTGTAAAAAATAAAAAGCGCAGGTCTTATTAGGTTTATTTAAAATTTTTCATTCGTATTTATTAGTAAAAACCGAATATAAATTTTTTTTTTTTTTTTTTTTATGATCAAACACAAGCACTATAGGAAAAATCCTTTAGGGCACTCTGGGAGTGGTGCGTGTGCGCAGAAAGCGATTCACGTTGGATTTGAATCGTTGGAGGTTACATTCGTTGGGAAAAACGACCTCGGGAAGGTCGTTCCACAAGGATGAAGTCCTCCAGATGAAAGAATTTTTAAATAATGAAGTTCGAGGAGTACTAAGCTTAACCACATACGGATGGGCGGCAGTGGTTCGTCGTGTATTTCTGCTATTCGTCGCTCTGGGCGGAATTAAGAGGGCAAGGTCAGCCGAGCACCTTCCATGAAAATATCTGTAAAAGAGAGTCAAATCCCCAACCTGTCTTCGATGTTCTAGGCTATCGAGGTTCTTCGTCAGCTCGTGGTCTCCGATCAGACGAATAGCCCTCCTTTCGATGGAATCCAGTAGCCGAAGAGTATGTTTGGGTGCAGAGCTCCAGACATGAGAGCAGTATTCCAGTGATGGTCGAATCTGGGCTTTGTATAGTGTCAAAAGTTGTTGAGGTGTATACAACTTTCTGGTTCGGAAGAGTACGCCAAGCTTCTGAGAAGCCATCTTGGCGACTGCCACAACGTGGTTATGCCAAGACATATTTCCTCCCAGATTGACACCCAGCAAATTAATAGATGAAGCCAGTGGGATTGCGTGTCCGGCCATGACTATTTCCGGTTCTGTAATGTTAACCTTTTTAGAGAAAACTGCTGCCTGGGTTTTTTTAGCGTTAAATTCGACTTGGTTACTGTCACCCCAAGCCAAAATTTCTTCCAGGTCTTTGTTGAGGCGTGATACTTCATGCTGTCTGCGAAGATGTGCGTCGGCAGCCGATGTTTGCGCATTCAAAGAGAAAGATGAGAAAAGTGTGCTATCGTCAGCAAAACTAAATATCGGATTTTTAGTTTTCACTAGAAGGTCGTTAATGTAGAGTAAGAAGAGAGTGGGAGACAATATGGACCCTTGAGGAACACCGGCATTGATGGTGAAGGTGTCTGAGAGAAATCCGTCAATCCCCACTTGCAGAGAGCGGTCCTTAAGAAAGCTAGATAACCATGCACAGAATCGACTGGGCATACCATAGGATCGCAGTTTACTTAGAAGCCCCTCATGCCAAACACGATCAAAAGCTTTAGAAATATCCAGCGCAACAACCCGAGACTCCCCATGATGTTCGATTGCGTTGTTCCAAATATGGGTGACATAGGCTAGAAGATCTCCAGTTGATCTGGACTTCCGAAAACCATATTGATGATCGCTGATGATGCTGAAGCCTTCCAGGTATTTTAGAAGATGTTGGTTAATAGCTTTCTCCATTACTTTTGATATAACTGAAAGCAATGCGACTGGTCGATAGTTGTTAGGCAGGGTTCTCTTACCTTTCTTTGGAATAGGCTGGACTCGCGCCGTCTTCCAGCAAGATGGAAATATTCCTTTTTTGTAGGATAAGTTGAAAAGTCTACAAAATACTGGTGTTAGTTCATCGGCGCATGTCTTGAGAACTATAATAGGAATTTCGTCTGGACCAGTAGCTTTTTTGACGTCGAGTCCTTTCAGGATTCGTTTGACGGGACGCTGACGGAACACGATTTCGGTCATTTCGGATTCAACTGCAGGAATGTCGGGTGGTGTTCTTCCCTGGAAATCTACAGTGGAATGCGAAGAAAATAGTTCAGCAAGTAAGTTTGCTTTGTCTCCGGCTGTGGATGCTATTGTACCATCGGGACGTATTAGAGGTGGAATAGTTGATTTGGTAAAATTTTGGCTGACGGCCTTAGCGACTGACCAAAAGGACCTTGATCCGTTTGGACAGTCAAGAAGTTTGTTTTTGATCCTCACGTTATGGGCTTGCCTTATGAAGACTGGGATAACAATGTATATTCTATATTCATATTAAGTTTTTTATTACAAAATTATTATAGATACTGAATATTTGGTAACATTAAATTCATGATATACAGGGTGAGTCGGGATGAACGGACCAAATTTCAGGAGTGTATTATACACGCGAAAAAAATGTAAAAAAACCCATATTATGTTCTTATCGGATATTCATTTGTTTTCAAGTTATAGCGCAATATCCAATATTTTTTCTACGTTCCACTTTTATCAAAATTTTCACATAATTAGAGTATGCCATGCTCAGGATTCTAAACTATGTTGTCTTGACAATGTATCAGTCTATTGTGGCAGTAATTAAACGTTTATTTTCAAGTTTGAGTGATTAAAGTGATACAAAATGCCAAATATTTATTCAAATTTAGAATATGCAAATATGGTGTTTATTTATGGTTTCTGTAATGGCAGTGCTACAGCTGCTGTTGAAGAATATCGTCAACGGTATCCACACACTTCCCAGTGCCAACATTACATCTGAACGAGCTACTCGACAAGGTTTAGGAGAAGTAGAAAATATTCTGGATTTAGTAGAAGAAGATGCAACGACCAGCTCAAGAAGAATTGGTACTCAATTGGGCATTTCACAAAAAAGAGAAAGGCTTATATCCATACCATGTACAGAGAGTACAGCACCTAGAACCGGAAGATTATGCTAATCGTATTGAATTTTGTCGATGGATAAATAATAATCATCGTGTTGTATCGCATATACTTTTTACAGATGAAGCCACATTCACCCGTGACGGTATTAATAATACTCGTAACTCTCATGTATGGTCAATCGAAAATCCCCAAGCAACAGTTGAAAGTAATTTTCAACATAAGTTTTCGGTTAATGTGTGGTGTGGTATGCTCGATAGCTATTTAATTGGCCCTTTCATTTTGTCGAATCGTCTCACAGGAGACAACTACCTACATTTTTTACAACATGAGTTACAAGGACTACTAGAGGATGTTCCTGTAAATATCAGAAGGCGAATGTATTACCAGCACGATGGAGCTCCTGCACATTTTGCTCGTCAGGTCAAGCAATATTTAGACGAAACATTTCAAGGGCGTTGGATTGGTCGCGGTGGTCCTATTAATTGGCCTCCAAGATCTCCAGACTTCACAGCACTAGACTATTGTTTATGGGGTTGGTTTTAAAATGAAGTGTACAAAGTAAAAGTGGACACTCGGGATGCACTAATTCGACGTATTAGAAATACTGCAGCCAATTTTAAAGAAGAAAGAAATGAATCAATTAGACGAAGCAGAAAATGTTTAGAAGTCAATGGCGGTATTTTTGAACATTTATTAAAAGAACGATTAGGAAACCGTTAATATATGAACTTTTCTTTATTTGGTATTGCGCTATAACTTGAAAACAAATGAATATCCGATAAGAACATATAGGTTTTTTTACATTGTTTTCGCGTGTATAATACACTCCTGAAATTTGGTCCGTTCCTCCCGACTCACCCTGTATATTTGAAACATTTTCTTAAATTGTAAATCTGGCACCACAGCGACAGTTCGCCGTCGAGAGTGACGATACCGGTGCCTGATTGGTCAACGCCAGAGGAAAATATATTAAGTGCACATTGTAATTAGGCATGCGCTTTCACCGGGCACCACTTCTGTCAACCACCAATGGCGGAGCGCAAACTTTTTGGTGTCAAATTGTTGAGGAACGGTGATTCGAAATGAATTAAGCACGCCTATGAAAAAAAATTTGATTATTTTTTACGTAGCTTCCCTTTCGTCCCTTTTATCTACTAAATGAAGCTCACTTCAAATAAATATTACGAAATGGTTCTTTTCAGACATTTAAATTCGTAAATCAAAACGTAAAAAAGTCATTGTTGTAGCTATTTTTTGTTAAACACTTATAAAACGCCTGATCGCATGCACGCCTCTGTTAAATATGTTCATACAGTTTTGTTACTATATGGTGCTATTTTAGATACTTTTCATAATATAAATTTCAGAAAAGTTACAAAAGTTGTTTCAGAAATATCTTGAAAGCACCGAATAAATTTAAATATGTTAACACCCTGTATGTGTCAAACAATGTATCTGTGGACTCATCGTCGCCCTATTGGTGAAAGGTTCTAATCCACAAAAAAGTTTTTTCTGAGTTATCGCTATAGGCAACTAATAATATGTCTAAATATGTCAACAGTGAATAAATTTAACCCTCTTTACCATTTTTGAGCATATTATAGAAAATTTGCTAAAAGCTCTAAGCCACAATGTTCATTTGTGAATAGTTTTAAGTGACATAGAACTTTTCACCTCAGAAATATTTTTTTTTAACTAAAATAAAATTAGAGGTGAATGGTCCTAACCCTCATATTTCATGTGTGAACAGGAATTTTATATGGTTAGAATAAGAATATCGGTCAGTATTAAGGGAATAGTGGTACTGTTTAGTGCTAAAATGTCTTCGAGAAGCAAGTATATGGTTAAACTTGCACTAGAGAACAAAGAAAATAAGAAAACTCAGCCATGTTATACAGTTTTAAATCCTGTAGCATTAGGTAAGTTCTGTTTTGTCTTTGTAATTTAAATAATTAGATATTATGTAACATGTTTGCATAAATTTTAGGTTATGTGTCTCCTGAGTAATTCCAGTGGTGTTATCTTTTGTAAATTTTAGATTGTACTGAGACAAGTAAGAATAGGGATGGTATTGCCGTTACTGTTGCTAGTGATAATAAAAGCTTTGATGACAGCACCGACCACGGAATTCCGATTCTTACATTGCAACGTACTTTAGTAGGTGAGTGCTTAAAATAATTTTATTTTTAAAAATCGCACTGCTAAAATAGTAGGGACTGTTTCAAACTTAGTAATATAGAAGAAAATTGGGCCGTTTGTGTACTAGGTAAAAAGTGATTGCAAAAAGCCTTCAATTGTTTTTTTTACAGGGGAATACATAAAATTTGAAGTGTCAAGTAAATTTTCTAAAGAAATTATTTGAATTGCATTAAACAAAATTTTATAATGCGTTGCTAAGTTCAGACTTGTAATATGAATACGTATTTTTTTTGTTTACAGATTATACAAATGAGAGGGCCTCAAGCAAGTCTGATTTAAAATCAATACCGCATATAAGTAAATTGGACTTAAATCCATTAACAAGTGCAGACAGGCCAGATTTAAGGCCCTCAACAAGTGCAGATAGGCCAGATTTAAGGCCCTCGACAAGTGCAGAGAGGCCAGATTTAAGGCCCTCAACAAGTGCAGATAGGCCAGATTTAAGGCCCTCGACAAGTGCAGAGAGGCCAGATTTAAGGCCCTCAACAAGTTTAAACTTATCTGAGAGTGAAAGTGACAATATAGCTGACAATACAGATTTTAATTATAGTCCTTCTAACAGCAGCAGTGACGATATATCTAGCGGCAATGAACAAGAAAATAACGAACCTATGAATACAACTACAAATCAAAAACTTACTAGGAAAAGAAAAAAGGATCCATCAACCTGGAAGCGTAATTTCCAAAAAAACTTAAGATTGGACGGAAAAGAGTATTACACTCAAACTGGTAAACTTAAGCCAGCCAAAGAGGTAAAGGATAATATTACATGTCACTGCCACTATAACTGTTCAAGACATTTTTCGAGGGAAGAGCGAAGTAAGATTTTTGAAAGCTTCACTAACCTTAGGTCTCAGCAGTTGAGATGGAATTTTATTGCAAAGCAAGTCTCCTGTATTCCAAAAAAGCGTTGTTATAGTGCAAACACTGACAGACGAGCTAACACCTACGTTTACAGGTTAACTTCAGATCAGACGTACCAAGTTTGTCAGAAATTTTTTCTAGCCACTATTAACGTATCTAGTAAAACAGTAAAAACTGCACTTAGTAAACAGTGTGATTCTGGAATAGTTCAACCTGATATGCGTGGAAAAAAAAATCCACCTCAAAAAAAATCTGAGCAGGTTAAAAATATAATAAGAGATCATATCAAATCCATTCCTGTAGTTTCTTCACATTACTGCAGAAGCACGACAAAAAGAAAATATCTTCCACAAGGTTTATCCGAAAGAAGACTTTACGAAGACTACAAAAGTTACTGTGAAGAGCTCAATGTAGTGCCAGAAAAATTTAGTTACTACAGGCAAATTTTTGTAACGGAATTCAATCTCGGATTTTTTCACCCTAAAAAAGATCAGTGCGATTTCTGTACAAAGTTTGAAGGTTTAGATAACGAGGGCAAACTTAGCTTACAGGAACAATATAATGACCATATTAAAAGAAAACAAGAATCCAGAGATCATAAAAAATCAGACAAAGAAAGATCCAAAACAGATAGTACTTTTGTATGTTACACCATGGATATGGAAAAAATACTTATCACACCATCACTTAATGTAGGGAAATTGTACTATACTCAAAAATTGAAAACCTATAACTTCACGGTGTACGATTTATCAAACTCTGAGGCTACCAATTATATGTGGCATGAAGGAATAGGGGCAAAGGGATCCTCAGAAATTGCTACTTGCTTGTGGAAACACATATCAACCTTAAAACCCTCTGTAAAAGAGGTAACATTTTATTCGGATACTGCTGCTGGGCAGAATCGCAATATCATTAATGCAGCTATGTTCCTAAAAGCAGTTTCGATGTTACCAATTGATATTGTTAATCAGAAATATATGGAATCTGGCCATTCCGAAATGGAGTGTGACAGTGTTCATTCTGCCATCGAAACCAGAGGCACAAAAGTTGATATTTACACACCCGAAGGTTGGTATACTGTTGTGCGTTCAGCCAAAACTAAAAAGCCTTTCTATAAAGTGACTGAACTTAATTTTACTGATTTTCTAAACTATAAATATTTTTCTACCTTAGTTATAAAAAATCGCAATAAAAATGAAGCAGGTGAAACAGTCAGCTGGCTAAAAATAAAGTGGTTGCAGTATAGAAAAGAGGACCCCACTAGGATTTTTTATAAAGAAAGACTTTTAGAGCTAGATTTTAAATCCATTTTGGTTAAAAAGGTTGCTACTAGAATGAAGAGCTCCCTAACTGATGATATACCAGCACTTTATACAGGCCCATTGCCGATAGAAAAAAGAAAACTAGATGGCTTATTAAAACTCTGCGATTCAAAGTGCATTCTTGAAACATATCACACGTTTTATAAAAGCTTAAGATCTGCTAACGAAATTCCTTCGGACTCCTCAGATGAAGAGGTTGATTCCTAATTTAATATGTTATTTGATGATTCTATTTTTTCGTCTTATTTTATCCTAATTACTAAGTACTACACTGTGTTTATTATTTACAAACATAAACACTATTTTGATTTTGTTTAAACTTACATGGTATGTAGTTACCTGACCGAAAAAAAAGTATTTTTTTGTAGTAAATAGTGCTAAGTCTAATAAAATGTGTATTTTATTTGTGGTGAATAGTTCTAAGCAACAATTTTTTGTTAGTAAAATGGATATTTCATTTTGTTTTTTCGTAAATAGTTCTATAGTTTGTTTTTAAATAATAAAATAACATTTAACATTATAAAAGTTTTTTTTAATGTTTATTATATGCAAAATACTGTATTTAGACAAAACAAAAATATTAAAAGTGCAGTTTTCTCAGATTCTGCTTTCTGTGGATTAGAACCTTTCACAAATAGGGCGACGTCATGTTAATAGGGAATATACAGGGTGTTTCAGAATAAGATGCTGATCCTTAACGTTGTGAATCCTTAGATGATTTTAAGAAGAGAAGTTCAAATTAACATATATCCATAACCTATCAACTTTCGAACTACAGGGTTTGTTGTTTTTCTATCATAACTTTAACAACATTCTAGCTATTTTTATGAATTTTTCACACATGTCCTCTAAGCATCAATAGTCTTTTTTTGGTGTAGAAAATTTCAAAAAAATTTTAACCAGTGGCGTCCTGAAAGGGTTTGGACTAGACATTTTGGAAAAATATTATGTACGCCACTGCTTTAATTATTTTTAAAATACTCATTCATTTTAGGCCACATTTAATATCTTGCCTTTTTATCGTCCAACAAACAGTTTCCGACAAAAAAAATAAAAAGCGTTAAATGCACATTCGCTATGTGCCTATGATTTCTGACTAGTAGGCTATGAACTTTGTTAAGGAAACAATGACAATAACGAAATATTTAATAATAGTTTGACAGCTATTTATTTATGTACACGGCTTTCCACTTAACTTAAATTTTAAAAACGCAATACTTTTTAAACTTATAAGTATCATGGTAAATTTTACAAATGTCGAGTTTGCGGATATGCATTACCTGTACGGGTTTGCTGACGGCAATGCATTCGAAGCCAGACGATTATACCAAGAGCGTTATCCAAATAGAATAGTTCCGGATGCACGAACGATTTCAGGAACTCACAGGAAGTTATGTGAAACAGGATCTTTTGAAACAAAAAACTACTTAGAAGGGGCACACCAAACTACACGAACACCGGAAACCGAAGAAGCTGTTTTAAATTGAAACCCTAATATAAGTACCAGAAAAATTGGGAATATTTTAAATATTACTCATGTCCTAGTCTGGAGAATTCTTCAAAGTTATTTTTTATATCCGTACCATATTCAACGGGTCCAGGCCCTACTTCCTAGGGATTTTCCATTACGCATCAATTTCTGCCAATGGTTTATTCAAATGGTTACCGAAAATCAATAATTTGATGCCAAAAGTTTGTTCACAGACGAAGCTAATTTTTCCAGGAATGCCATACAAAATTTTCATAACAATCACTTCTGGGCAGAAGAAAACCCACATGCCATTACGGAATCCCACCACCAATAGCAAACATCTGAAAACGTTGGTTTACATCATCCCAATAAATACTGAAGAGGAGTTGAGAAACCGCATAATAGTTTGTTTCGACACTATCACGAATACTCCAGGAATTTTTCAAAGGGTACGAGACTCAATGAGGAGAATAGCTGAAGCATGCATTCTTCCAGGTGGTGGCCACTTTCAACAGCTAATCTAAATTATTTTCGTTTTTGTTCACACGTTATTTAATGTTAGTTGTTTTAATTTAATTAAAAAAAAACCATAGGCACCTAGCGAGTGTGCATTTAATGCTTTTTATTTTTTTTGTCGGAAACTGTTTGTCGGACGATAAAAAGGCAAGATATTAAATGTGGCCTAAAATGAATGAGTATTTTAAAAATAATTTTTATCTTGAGAAAAAGCAGTGGCGTACATAATATTTTTCCAAAATGTCTAGTCCAAACCCTTTCAGGACGCAACTGGTTAAAAAATTTTTTAAATTTTCTACACCAAAAAAAGGCTATTGATGCTTAGAGGGCATTTGTGAAAAATTCATAAAAATAGCTAGAAAGTTGTTCAAGTTATGATAGAAAAACGATTTTTTTCTTAAAACTTTAACGCCCTGTAGTTCGAAAGTTGATAGATTAAGGATATATGTTAATTTCAACTTTTATTCTTAAAATCACCTAAAGATTCACAGCGTTAAGAATCAGCATCTTATTCTGAAACACCCTGTATTTTGTCTTATTTGGATAGGAATCATCACACGAGCTATTCCACATGTTTTTTTGGAACACCCTGTGTATGAGACCAAATTTTTGAAACGATGTAACTCTAACTCGTTTCCCATATACGTCTAACCTACCATAGACCATGAACCACCCTTTATAATACCGTAGGATAAAATGGATATTTAAAACAGGAAAGAAAAAAATTAAGTGCCTAGAAAATACTATAATATTTAGGTCATACCAATGTCAATATTATTTACAACATTAATAACTCTGTCAACGAAAAGAAAGTTTTCATTTCCATGAACAAGCCCCTAAAGATAATTTTACAACGTTTTATCTTTTATGGGCTTCACGGAAGCCACGCGGACGGGATGACTTACAATTGTTCGAGATTTACAGCCGTCATCAGACTGTAAAATCGGTTTTCATTTCAATATTATTGCCATCTTACAAGGGAATTAGGGCATGCCTAAAGTGTTTTCAAATATCGTATTGTTCCTCCATGGGAGATTTCTGTCTTTTTGAAATATTTTGTAAACATCTTTGAACGTATTAGGCGTGACGTCGTTTCCAAACAATTTAATTTTTATTTTTGGGTATAAGACATTAGATAAAAATGCTTCGATCTCGTTTTCGGTATTATTAATATTGGCGACTTTATATCAATTGGAACTCTAAAAAAAATAGACCATTCAGGCTTCACCATTTTCAAATACACAATGCCATTTAATTATCGAATAATCGAAAATTCATGTCCTACCTAATTAATAAGCTGTTGTTTATTGTTGTTAATAATTTCTTTTTGCCTGGTAGAAAATAGATTCTAAGATTTAATACAGAGCAGTTTGCGTTCTGATACGTCTAATCGCACGCATGATAATTTCCTCGAATTAAAATTTGACGTATGTTACATAAAAATTGAATTTTATTAATTTTTATTTTTTGATTTAGTTCAAATAACAAATTCAATTTTTCTGTAAGATATGTCAAACTTTAATTTTAGGAAGTTTACATGCATCTAGGTTTAATGCGCTAGCCCGTATTGGACTTATCAAGACGTAAACTGCTCTGCTCCAGACTCTAAAATTGGTTCATTATTAACGAAATAACAACTTATTAATTAGGTCGTGAATTTTTGAATGTAATCGTCATTAATTAATTCATTATGTAGTTGCCAGCACTGCCGATCCTGTCACCACTGCAAACGACAACTGGCGGAAGCTAAAAGGATTCTAGCAATAGCTGCTTACGAACAACCACTTGTCTTACCTAAGTTCAAGTTGGTTTCTGACCTGATCTAAGTTGTTTGTTCGTACGCGTATACGTCATTTATTTTGAAATTAAGTTTTAATCACCCATTTTATATAATTACTATCTATGAATCGAAGATCAATAGTAAACGACGCAATTTAAATCAGTCGAAAATCCGGGTGTCTTAGCAGGGGCAATCGGGGAACTCAGATTCTGACTTAGCTGTGACAAATCGTAAGAGCAACTAAGTTACTTTTCTTGAAGTTATGTCAACATTTATGCTGTTCGTAAGCAGCTATTATTACCCTACCCTCATACATTAAGCTAGAGGTGTTGTTTTCGATTGCTTTTTGATTTGATTAGCTATTGAACGCAAAACCATAGTAACCTTCTTACAACGCCATTATTGGAATAATATGTCAGTCTGACATTCTCATTGTTCCGAGTTTAGTTTCAAAAATGTAACGTTTTGGAAAGGAATCAATCGAAGTAATTCAAGAAAAGATCGCAAAGAATGTCCCCAAAAAACAATAAAAATAGCAAGCAATATGCCTGGAGTGAATTTATGATATTTTGTGAACAGAGAAGGTATGTTGTGTTTAGCAAGGAGACTCAGATTTTGAAAAACTTGCGGACATACTTCAAGACTGGGCTTACAACATGAAAAAACAAAACGGTGAGGAATACAAAGATTTTACAATAAAAACAATATTGGATTTAACAGCGAAGATGCTTCAGCAAATTGACTTTAAAATGGCTCGTGAGGCAAAGAGCGCAAAACGCAAGCAAGTGCAGTATCTACCAGAAAAGAGAAAAGTAAGTGAACTTACTTAGCCCTTTTTAAAATGTGATGAGAATTATTGATAGTTGCGATGAAAGTACTCCCGATGGCCTAGAAAAAAAAATATTTTCAATACTATCTTATGACCTGGCTTGGAGAGGAGGTGACGGAGCTCGCTATCAATGAAGATATTTTAAAAGGGAAACTAACAGTAGTGGGGACAACACAGGGCGTATACAGTACAAGCCTATTTTTTCGAAAACCGCACATGGAGAAGATGAACCCTGTACAAGCTCTAAATGGTTAATTTCAAACACCAGGAATTCTAATATTTGTCCGATACATCTTTTTGACAAATTTATACAAAAAAGAAGCCAGATTAATCATGAACGATTATTTTTAACAGAAACCCCATTCTGGAAAACATCAGGAAACTGGTATAAGAACACTCCAGTTGGCAAATATACCATAGGTCAATGGACCACCAGCCAGGCCAAGAAAATGGGTGTAAATACCAAAAACGTAAAAATAACTAACCATTCTTTATGCACAACAGCTGTTTCAAAACTAGCCAAGCCGGGAGTTCGAACACAAAATCAATTTCGTCATATCTACAAATGGATGAGGAACACCATAAGCTTGTTATTCAACAAATGAGAACGAATGAAATAGATGCCCAACCTAGTTGCTCGAAAATGTCGAAACCAACCGTAAGAGATTCGTCAAATTCCGAGTGAAATTCTAATATTAATTATTACAACGATGTTATTAATAATTATTAAAGGAAAAAATATAAAACATTATTGCATTTAACTTTCGTTAACAGGATTCCGGAGTACCTGTAAACGGGTTTTTTTCCCAAGCGTTTATTCCTGTTTTAGGAAAAAACTGTCAAAGTAAGAAAACTTTGTAATAGAACTAGAACTCGCGGAAAGTCTATATTGTTTTGTTTCAGAGGATTTTTAGATTTAATTTTTTTACTGCTCCATATAGCAAAAAATGATGGACTTTCATCGAGTTGTTAAAAAAATTTAGACATTTTTCCTAAATTTTTTTTTTAAATGTACCCTTTTCATATGAAGCGGAAACTCCGTTTTTCAGCGTAGAAAATTGAACTATAGACCCCGATCACGTGCAGTCTCTTTCTTCCGATTATCGTTGTTTCTGTCGGCGTGCCGATTATGGGCGGACGCTCGACGCATACTTCTAACTGCAAGGGAAGATCCAATTCTATTCGCCTCGCTCCTTCAAAGCGTGACACGAACAGGGGTCAAACCGGAGATTTCGACTGACACCGGCATCCTCTTAATTCGAGTAGTTTTCTCCATAAACTACACCCCTGCATAGTAATTTTCAGAAAATTTTTAAGCACTGGTATAATAACCCCCAATAAGCACAGTCCATGTCATAGTTAATCAAAGTATATTATAGATATTTTTATCATATAACCACAAAAATAAAATATCAAGTAATTTGACAATATTGACTGCTACCACCCTGGGAAAATTTTTTGCATAGGTCATGATATTAATCTGCAAAATCACCCCAACGAGTGGCGGCCTTCCGAAACACATACAAATCAGTTTTTTAACAAAGCCACCCTCTCGCTGGCCTAATATTCCTGATGATATCACGATCTGCGACCCCTTTTTACCGAAATTTACTGCATTTAGTCAAGTCTGGCCATGGTTACATTAAAAGCATCGATTTTCCATTTGGTTTTGTTTCTGTTTTCGATTTTCTAGTGTAACGGTTGACTCGTAAATGTTTACGATATATCGATTTACCAGAGTATCGTCAGATATTCAATTTTTTTTGTATGTGGCGCTGACAACTTTAAATTATATGATTTGCCGAGCTGTAATGAGTAGTGATCTCACCGTAACCGGATCTAGATCCGCCGTTTATTTCGGTTTTCCGGTTTCTGGTTCGGCCGGATTTTGTACCGGAAACAGTTGAATTGTCTTATTTAAAGGAACGAAATTAAAAACAAAACACAAACTTTGGAACAAATGAAAGTTTCGTATTTTTTCAGTCACCAACGAGTATTTCACATTTCATGTACGACTCTTAGTGTGGGAGCAAATGTCATTTTCCAAAATCTCGTCAATAGTAAAGTACCTTCCCTTTAAAGATATAGCAAATCTTATGAGGAAAATTTCGTCCGAATCAAAAAAAATAACTAAATATGAAATTTGAGTTAAGTGCATTTATTCTTAATTTTCATAAATTTTTAAAAATGTTCAGATAAGAACCAACATTTAAACACTTTTCGCCCAAAATATGTAAAATATTCCTAGACCTTCAATACATTTTCAAATTGTTTGGCAAGTATACTAAAAACACAAGAACAAAGCAGTCACCAGTGGCGTCCCCTCGAAAAAAAGTCGAGAGAGAAAAATTTAAATGGTAAATATTTAACCTAATTTTCATATATAGATTTTTTTTAATTTGGAAGAATGTTTCCTCTTTCTTGTATCTTGATAAGTGAAGGTACTTACTCTTGACGAGATTTTGAAAAATGATATTTGCTCCCGCACTAAAACCCGTACACGGTGTCCCATTTTCCACACTTTCATAGGGTATCTCCGTAATTGTTAGTGCTATCAAAAAAGTAATGTAGGTGTCATGTGCTCTTTTTGGGTCAAACTTAAAATGGTAAAATCAAAATTAGAAAATTTTCGCTCGCTTAAGAGATATGGGGGAAAATCAAAAAATTGACAATTTCAAAATTACCCTATATTTTCTTAGTTAAAAGAGATACAGAAAAATGTTTGATACATAAGTTTATATATAATGATTGTTGGATAATCTGCCGATTTCAGAATAAGTATACGGGGTCAAGTAAAACAGTTATCGGACCTAACCTCATTTTTTTAAATGGAACACCCCGTATATTTTAATCTAAAAAGATAGCATTTCAAATTCTCTTTTCAAATATATAACACACCATAGATGATATTGGTTTCCTAGGCGATTTATTAAAATGTATTACTTTAAACCACAGTAGACCATGAAACAAAAGCTAATATCATAATTATTTAATAATATCAATATTTTGAAAAATTTGATATGATGTGACGGTAACTATTTAAGGACATATTCCGAACATTTGCGATGATTCCCGTTATTTTTTACCTTAATCTGAATCTATTATTTCGTTTAAAAATAATAAAGTTTAGATAAATCACCTGGAAAACCAATATCGTCCATGGTGTGTTATATATTTGAAAGGAGAATTTAAAATAGTATCTTTTTAGATTAGTTCCATTTAAAAAAATGAGGTTAGGTCCGATAACTTTTTTACCCGGCCCCGTATACTTATTCTGAAAACGGCAGATTATTCAACAATCAATATAAAGAAGCTTTTTCTGTATCTCTTTTAACTAAGAAAATAGGGAAATCTTGAAATTTTTTGATTTTCCCCCGTATCTCTTAAGCGAGCGAAAATTTTCAAATTTTGATTTTACCATTTAAAGTTTGATCCAAAAAGAGCACATAACACCTACATTACTTTTTTCATAGCATTAACAATTACGGAGATATAGAACCCTATAAGAGTGTCAAAAATGGGACACCCTGTACGACTTTTAGTGCGGGAGCAAATGTCTTTTTCCGAAATCTCGTCAAGAGTAAAGTACCTTAACGTATAAACATACAGCAAAATCTTATCCGGAAAATTTCTTCCAAATTGAAAAAAATAATCTAAATATGAAATTTGAGTTAAGTGCATTTTATACTCTTAATTTTTAAAATTTTTAAAAATGTCCTACTTAAAGAGCCAACTCATTTAAACACTTTTCGCCAAAAATTTATTCTAATGGAAATTATGAAGGAACTATTTTCATTTCATTTAAAACAAATTTATTTGCCCTTTGCACCCGATAAGCAAAAAAGGCTGGAAAAACTGAAACATTTTGGTAACATAAAGGTACTTTACCATTGATGCGATTTTAAAAAATTATATTTGCTCATACACTAAAACATGAACTCTAAAATACTCATTTATTGTTTAAGTCAAACAACTTTTATTAAGAATACAAATTTCTGAGAAATTAATAATAAAGAGATGGTTTTTTACGTTCATAAAATATTTTGGATGGTGCGGTGTTGTCGGATCATACCGAAAGTGGCGGCAACTTCGGAATTTTAAATGAATTATATTATATATTTTTTGGAATCTAGGTAAAAATCTAGATCAGTTTTCTATACAGGGTGTCCGGGAACATGTGGGAAATCTCCCGGATATGAAGAAAACACGTGAAAATAATACTATAGATTCATATATACTTCTTTCATATCGGCCTCCTCTTCGGAGATATGGGCTCCCAAAGAGCACCAATGGAATCAAGTTTTTTACACATAATTATTGAACCACCTGGTATATTTCAATTATTTTTTAATATGATGTATACCAGGTAAGACCCGTCAAATTACTACCCAAGAAACTGTTGTGAATTACTCACAGCTGCAGAGACGGACTAGCTGTAACACTCATGGGCCCATTTTTTTTACGCCCTGTATGATGAGAACTTTGGACTAAACATACCTTTAACTATTGACTAAAAATTAAGTACTCTTCATTCATGTCGCTAATCCTAACCGTTTTCGGAAAAAACGTCATTTTATTTACACCAGTCCCCTAAATTCTCACGGGTTAAATATGAAAAAGCAAAATTTTGAAGGTTGAACATTTGATCGGAACAAAGATGTATCTTTTACTGAAATACGCCAAATACATGATGTATATGAAATGCCGTTTTTTCGAAAACGGTTAGGATTAGCGACATGAATGAAGAGTACTTAATTTTTAGCCAATAGTTAAAGGTATGTAAAAAACATTGTCCAAAGTTCTCATCATACAGGGCGTAAAATAAAATGGGCCCATGAGTGTTACAGCTAGTCTGTCCCTGCAGCTGTGAGTAATTCACAACAGTTTCTTGGATATAAATTTGACGGGTCTTACCTGGTATACATCATATTAAAAAATAATTGAAATATACCAGGTGGTTCAATAATTATGGGTAAAAAACTTGATTCCATTGGTGCTCTTTGGGAGCCCATATCTCCGAAGAGGAGGCCGATACGAAAGAAGTTTATATGAACCTATAGTATTCTTTTCACGTGTTTCTTCATATCCGGGAGATTTCCCACATGTTCCCGGACACCCTGTATAATATCATATTCTAATTTGAAGAATTTGAGGTATAGGAATACTTAATATCATTAGGTAGAAAATTCGATCCCCCATTAGCAAAACATATCAAGTACATATAAAATATAAAAAAGAGAAGATTTTTGCAATAATTCATCTCCCTCAGAAATATTGATATGGAGACGCCCTGTATGAAACTAATTAAATATTGTTCAAAATAATAAAATTTCGATGGTGTTGTTAAGATATTGTTAAAATTTCAGCTTTCTTGCGGTAACCGCTAAAAAGATATGATTTTCTTTTCAGGTTCCCATACGGCGTTAAAAAAATCACAAGATTATTTATAAGGAAAAACTCTTAAAGATAAGTATATTATATTATGCGGAAAACTGTTCTAGATTTTTACCTAGATTCCAAAAAAATATAATATATAGGGTAATTCAGTTAAAATTCCGAAGTTGCTACCACTTTCGGTATGATCCGGCAACACCGCACCATCCAAATAAACGTAGAAAACTATCTCTTATAGCCACAGCAAAATTTTCAAAATGAAATCTCATTTAGTTCTCGATATTTGTTTGCCACTTTACTTGGTGTACCCTGTATACTTTCTTGAACCCACTGTATATGGTAATGAAATTTACTAGCCATCAAAAGTAATCAAAATATTAAGTAAGAGCGATGCCTTCATGCGCTTGTTTCACCTGTAAAAAATTTGTCTGTAATAAGATATCGAACAAACTTCGTTTCATTTACGACCTTATTCATTGACTAAACATCTAACATTTACTCTCGTAATTACAATCATTCAGTTGTTAGAGAGCAAAACATTAAGTTTCATAATCTACTTTACATAATAATGTTATCTTGTCTACACGAATCAGTTTCAGGCACTTTGGATATACTGTAACACACATTGTTAATCAAATCATTTTACCGGTGTAAAGGGTCATGTCGGGGGAAACACTAACATTAGGGGGTAGATTCGTACAGGGAAGCTGTGAGATTTGGGGAGAAGCGGCGATTCTATTGTTATATATTTAAGTTGAAATTTCTCATGGAAAGTAAACGCGTGGATAAAAAGTATGATTCGATATAATGTCAAATGGTTTTTTAAATCAGCCTGTCAGTCAGATGTTTCCATTCATGTTAAGTAAACATCCCCTTTAACGGCTCGATTTGGTACGATACGTTCATACTTTACCATCTCTGTTAAGAATTTTAGGTGTTAACTGTATTTTTTTTTATGATCAAACACAAGCACTATAGGAAAAATCCTTCAGGGCACTCTGGGAGTGGTGCGTGTGCGCAAAAAGTGATTCACGTTGGTTTTGAATCGTTGGAGGTTATATTCGTTGGAAAAAACGACCTCGGGAAGGTCGTTCCACAAGGATGAAGTCCTCCAGATGAAAGATTTCTTAAATAATGAACTTCGAGGAGTACTAAGCTTAACCAATGGATTATGGATGGGCGGCAGTGGTTCGTCGTGTATTTCTGCTATTCGTTGCTCTGGGCGGAATTAAGAGGGCAAGGTCAGCCGAGCACCTTCCATGAAAATATCTGTAAAAGAGAGTCAAATCCCCAACCTGTCTCCGATGTTCTAGGCTGTCGAGGTTCTTCGTCAGCTCGTGGTCTCCAATCAGACGAATGGCCCTCCTTTCGATGGAATCCAGTAGCCGAAGAGTATGTTTGGGTGCAGAGCCCCAGACATGAAAGCAGTACTCTAGGATGGCAGAATCTGGACTTTGTATAGTATCAAAAGTTGTTGAGGTGTATACAACTTTCTGGTTCGGAAAAGTACACCACGTTTCTGAGAAGCTGTCTTGGCGATTGCCACAACGTGGTTATGCCAAGAAATATTTCCTCCCAGATTGACGCCCATCAAATTAGTAGATGAAGCCAGTGGGATTGCGTGTCCGTCCATAACTATATCCGGTTCCGTAATGTTAACCTGTTTAGAGAAAACTGCTGCCTGGGTTGTTTTAACGTTAAATTCGACTTGGTTACTGTCACCCCAAGCCAAAATTTCTTCCAGGTCTTTGTTGAGGCATGATACTGTCTGCGAAGATGTGCGTCGGCAGCCAATGTTTGTGCATTCAAAGAGAAAGATGAGATAAGCGTGCTATCATCAGCAAAACTAAATATCGGATTTTTCGTTTCCACTGGAAGGTCGTTAATGTAGAGTAAGAAGAGAGTGGGAGACAATATGGACCCTTGAGGAACACCGGCATTGATGGTGAATGTGTCTGAGAGAAATCCGTAAATCGCCACTTGCAGGGAGCGGTCCTTAAGAAAGCTAGACAACCATGCACAGAATCGACTGGGCATGCTATAGGATCGCAGTTTACTTAGAAGTCCCTCATGCCAAACACGATCAAAGGCTTTAGAAATATCCAGTGCAACAGCCCGAGACTCCCCATGATGTTCGAACAAACCCGACTATTAAGAATTTTAGATGTTAACTTTCTACTGTCAAAAGAAATCTATTTTGCTGTTGCAGGAGGAAACATACAATTACAGCAAAGATTTTTTGGCTAGAGCCTTTTTTAGTGCAATGATTATAACGTCCAACGATCCAAAACCAACCTGAATTCGTACAGGCACCAATCCCAGAGTGGCTTAGAGGATTCTTCCTATATTGCTGATGTTTGGTCATAAAAAACCCTGAGGATGATGTGGGCTTCACCGAAACGTTAACGATTTAGTCGAGAAAAAATTGTCCAAACAGCTGATAATGGTTATATTAGTGGACGAAACCTTTACAAATTTTATAAAATGGGTCTTCTGCCCGAAGGCTTTTGCGTTATTTTAAATTTTCAGTTGACCCACCCTCTCGGTGAGCTCGAAAGGGTTAATCCAATTTGGTGCTTTTGTGACTTTAATAAATAAGTAAAATATTTTCCTATGAGCTTACTTTTAATCCTTTTAGGGCCGGCAGCGACAAAGATCACGGATCTGGTATTATGGGTATTTACGTGGATTTACCTAAATAGAACGATGATAAAAGTGAACGAAAATAGTAAACTCGTAACCATTATTCACGAAGTAAGGGTTGAGTGGGCTTTTATTCTTTGCTGCCTAATGCATGTGTGTTCTTAGTGTTTATTTTAGTGTACAAAGCCTTTTTTTCTTCCTAAAGTCTATAAATAAATACAAATAGGTTGATAAAAATAATTATGTTTGGGTATCTCCAATGTTACCTATATTTAAGAGGAACTTAAAATAAAGCATACCTACTTACAGGTATAAAGAAATAAAAGAGGGTAGGTATGTTATACCGGGCGTGTCCTAAGTATGGTCCGTAAAGAAGAAAGATTCTATTGATAAACCCCTGCACAAAATTCCGTCATTTCAATGTTTAATGTTTTATAAATATTTTATGGTTAGTCCATTTTCATGATTCATCATTTATTGAGATTATTCAGCCGTCTTTATTAACAATTTTCACATATATGGGGTAAATTAAAATGATGTTTTATTGTCACTGTCACTGTCAATTTCAAAACATCCTATGGAAAAATTGAGACGACTAAGTTTGTTTATAATCTTTTTGCTATAATCTTAGATGTATTTCTGTATGTTGTTTTCTTGTTTCATTATTTCATTTCTTCTATTATATTTATATTTTTATACTTGTTTGATTATTCCGTTTAAACTTTAGTTTGCAGCGCTAAATAATATAAACAGCTCATTATATTTTTTCGACAGTTGACACCACCATATGTCATTGACAGTGGCGGCTCGTGACCTATGATAGAGGGGGTTCACAAATATGGTGAAATTATTTTTAAAATTTTATTTTTAACGACCAAACAATTACTTTCTGGGCGTTTTAAATGTAGAAAAAAGAAAAAGTAATAAGAAAATGCGTTAGGTAAAACATATTTTTATTTATTTTTAATTTTACACAAGGAAATACAATTTTTGGAAAATAAGGAAGGTTTTCTTAGTGTGTATAGCTATCGGATCTTAACTTCGTCGCATGCAACCCTCGTAACAATATTTATACAGTCCACTACTAATACTACTAAAGCCATCTACGAGCTATCAAGAAAACCGAATGATATCCAATACTACTACCGCCATCTTCTAGTTATCAAGAAAACCGAATGATGTCTAATACCACTACACCATCTACGGCTACGTCATTAGGCGCAACCAAGACGAGAACAATAGTTAACTGTTTTATGGCGAGAACGAATCGAGCCACGAGACTGACAAGTTGGCATTCTTCATATTTTCAGTTGTTGTTTAGTTTAAATCCTTAAATAAAATGGTTTAAAATCATATCGAGTATCATTTATCGAAATACACAACATTTATCGACCCTACACAATAGTGTCCATTCTTCGGTTCTTAATTGTTGAAAATTTATCAATAACAGCCTCATTAAGTTTTGAATACCCTCTATAATTTTTTTTTCATATATTTCATTTTTAAACTTTCTAATAAAGTCCCTAGATTTACCCTTTGTGGTCTGCGTTAAATTAATTTCGGGTTTAGGTGTTCCCGCATTTTTCACTTCAATTTTTTGCTCCAAACTCAAGGAGCTAAAGTTATTTCTTAAATAATCCACCGTCAACTATTCATTTTAACTTAATAAATATATAATATTAAAATATTAAAACATACACGCTCGAATTTCTCACTAGATGCACGAACAGACAACAGCGCAGCGCGGTGCACACAAAAACTCTGCGCCTTTTCCATGTTAAATCGCCATAGCCCCGCTATCCCCCGCTGCCACCCGCCACCTGTTACTACAGAGAAACTGCACTACTTAATCGCACGTGCGAGCAAGTCTCATCATAATCGTCATTTACCTCGACCGAGGCACGGTTGCCGGATCTATACAGTTTAGTTTGACGGGATGATAAAATATTAGGGAGGGTCGGACCTTTTTAGTTTGACGGTACAATAAAATATTAGGGGGGGTCGGACTACCTTGTTTAGGTAATAAATGTGAGAAAAGTATTATTTTCATTAAAAACTTAAATACACTGAGGCACAAAAAGTTATGACCTAATAAATGTGCAAATAATGGCACAGACAGCTCCCCCTACATTGTACATTAAAATTTCATAAAGAAATCAATTTCTCGTCCTAAAAAAACCATAATTGCCAAATTTTGTAAGAAAACATTAATTTCTCACAAAGTTATTAGAGAGAAACAAAAATGAATTTTAAACTTTAACACCCTGTATCTCAGTTAATATCAACTTTCGGATATAGGTAAGTATAATTGACTCCTAATATTTTTAGGTAAGGAGTCTGTGGTTGTTCCATGTACCATTAATTAGCGGACACCCTGTATAAAGAAGAGGGGCCTAAGAATTAAATAATAATACCGGTCAGAAGGTCATAAGGACATATTGTATTTATTTGTGACTGAATAAAATATTGTTTTAGCACGCCTATGGTATAACGCTTCAAGCATGATTTTTATACATTACATGTGGAAACGTTCAGATAACGTTGGGCGGACAATACCTCATGAGACGAATTTAGGCGATGAAACATGCACGACTGTACAAAATCGATTTGCAGTTTTATCAACAGCTTCTTACAAAACAGGTAATCTTTTAGGTTTAGGTACTATTTAACCTAATTTTAAACCAAGCGTACTAGGACTTTAGCCAATGTGTTCTAAATGTTGGTTTATGGTTGACCCAGAAAGGCACAATAAACTTTATGGTCCCTGTCCTGCTCATTGTCAAACTATCGGCTAGAGTAGCTTCATCCCTTGATTACAGCAATGGAACAGAAAAAGATGGGATAATATCCAACTGCCTCAAAATCACAACGTTAAACGAACGTACTTATTTTAGAAACTGTCACAGAAGCGTGTTGGGCGATAAATCTGGCCTGCCATTTAAATGGACGGGTATGCCATAAAGATTATTGTCGGCGGGGTATACGGCAAATAAAATTTGTAAAAGTAATTTTATAGTATTTTACAGTGTGCTATACAGCTCTATGGGTTCTTGGAGCTTAGGAAGAAATTGGGCCATTTGAATTCAGTGGCGTAATCACCTTTATCTAAAAAAAATAAAATGATTAAAAAGTGTTGTTGAGTGCAGCTAGAAATTTAAAATTCTTTGGTATACAGGGTGTTCGTTCCTTCAGGACGTGCCAATATTTCAAAGTGTGGTTATTTTATGTAGAAAAGTTCAAAATATGAACATACATAAAGTCTGTACGTCATATCTTTACCACTGCCTCACAACCCCGTTGATCAAGAGTCATTGTGACTTAAACTCCCCATCTTTATTTATTACAGCCTTAAAAGTGAATAAAACCGTAATGGATCGTCTGCGGAGTTCCGCAATATGTTTTGAATTCAATAATATATTAGACAGCGACAAAAGTTGCCATTGTTGGTAAATATTGATTTGTAGGCATTAAATACTTGCCAGTTGTTAACTCAAAGTTGCTGTTTTGATCATTTCGATGTGTCAGTCAAGTGTCAATCGTAAGTGGTTTTTCTAAGGTTTTGTGCCATCAAGTTGAATTTAATCCTAAAATCAGTTCTTTTCTGAGCTATTTCATCGTACTTTTTGTGTTATCGGTGAGTATTTATGGATTTTTATTACTAATATAACTGAATATAACCTTCTTTTGTAGTCATGTCATAACGTATAAGTTTTGTTGTCTCTATGTGCACTCCTCAAGAACAGTAAAACAACTTTATATTTAAGTGCAAGATTTAAAATATATCAGCAGAGGACTTTCAACCTATCTGTCATCCTTAATCCTCCCACTGTCAAGCCCCTCCTCCCCGCTTCTCCACCATAATACAGTGAAACCTCTCATAACGGACACCTTCGATAAGCGGATATCTCTATTAAGCGGAAATTTTTTCATAGTCCGGAACTAGGTATATGAAATTCCATGAAAATCAACCTCTCTTGGGCGAACGCTCCTTTGGGCGGACGCGGACAGGCTGTGTTCATACAAAGAGTGCGAAGACCCTCCTTTAAACGGACAAAAAAATTTTTAAAGTATTTGGGAGACGAATAAGTACGGTGCAAAAACTCTCTGAAGACGGACTTCGCCGAATGAAAGTATGTGTGATTCCCCGACAGTAGTCCGCCGTTTATTTGTGAGTTGTAAGGGTAGAATCGTAAACAATGGCAGAAAAATGTCGCGTCTTGAGTCTGAAAGAGAATATTGATGTTGTGGAAGTTTGTAATTTGATAACAATGATTTGGGCTAGTTCATTAACATTAATAGCAATGTGCTACTAGAAGATGATAGTGGCCCCATTCCTACCAATTTTGTAGCCCAATCACTATCTGACGACTCTGATGAAGAAGTTGAATGCAGTAATCAAACAAATGTCACCAATTATCACAAGCCATTAGTATGGTAAAGGAATTATAAGAGTATGCAAAGAATAGAGGTGACTCTACAGCAATGGAATTGTTATCAGACTTGGAATTACATTTTCTAGATTGCAAGTATAAAACGCAAACACGTCAAACTACGTAATTGGATTTTTTAGTACTACATCCTAACTAAAACTAGTGTATTTTTTTGTTATGCTATGTTTATTTGTACATACATATACATAGTAATATTATTGCATTTACATATTACCTAATAACAAATTTCCCATGGGCGGACACATTTAGACGGTCCCGTAGGTGTCCGCCCAAGAGATGTTTCACTGTATTTTTGAAAAAACTAAGATATTTTTTGATGTAATAAAAAAACCATTGTTAAAGCAACTTTTCCCAACGAACTCATAGAGTTGAAGAACCTAAAATTTAATTTAAATGGAAAACATATTTCCCTATAAATTTTTATAACCTATTTATTTAGTATTCCCATGCAATTCGTGACAAGTACGCAAAATAGAAACCGGCCGCGTATTAATGTTAATTCCCCATTGCTGGTCGTTCGTGATTGAAAAGGGCCCGCAGACTCAAACAAAAACAAATCCAAATCAGTTTTTTAACAAAGCCGCCCCCCTTACCCTAATGTTCCCGATGATCATCCCCGTTTTTCCCTCCGGGACACAATGGCACATGAGTCACCCTGACGCGGCCGTGAGAGTCGGGGCGCGTGGACTCGCCTCGGGGCAGGCCGCAACGTTCCCACTGAGCAACCACCCTGGCCAAAGTTTCGCCAGTGCTGAGAGGTCGCGGGATCCATCGAAGGGATAACAGAAGGATGTACCTCAGATTAAATACGATGGAAGAGATCGAATTAATTAAAATTAAATGTTTGATCTTGTGGTATAGTAAAGTTTAAATTATACCATTGACTGCAATAAATCAACTCTATTGTGTAGGTCCTAACATCTTCAAACAGCAATAAATGGGTACAGTATCGGCTTGATAAAATCCGCAACAAAATCGAGATATAACAATATTAAATTGATAATATTTCGAAAACCAACCTTACACAAACTTACCTACCCTTATTTTTAAGACTAGATAAGAAATAATTATAAAATTTTGGGGATGTCCATTTCAAAATGTAGATTTTTTACAGCTTTCTCAATTTCATATTTTATCTTGTTTTTTGAACATTCTGTATTAATAGTTTAAGAATATTATAAAAAATCTATTAAACCAGGTCCTTTTCAACAAGGAATCCAACCCAAATTAAATAATAAAGCCTTCGCTATAGGAACAATTAATAATTATTTTAGGGTCTGCAAGCGTCATTTTAGACATAAAATCATAAATATGTCAATCACGCTTATGCTTAGGTATAGGACATGATATACAAAATCTGCATAGAATCTCGTGTAGAATCCAAAATTCTAATAATATATAGGGTGTTCTATTTAAAATAAGGAAGTTGACACCGACTTCGGGTATAACCGGAAGTGCCACAATGTTGAAAATATTTTAGCCGAGTAGCATACCTTCGGATTTTCAAAATTTTTCTATGTATAGTTTTCCATATATAGTTCGAGGAGTTTCCCGATGGGACATCCTGTATACGTTGAATATGTCGCACGATAAGCAAATTATTTTGATAATTGCTTCTGGAGTAAATTTGTTTCTCTACATATAAAAAAAGGAAAGAAAGGGAAATTCTGCAACCGGCTTCATCCCTGGTTGGCTCAGCTATACCCATAGATGCAATGTTGCCAGAGCAAAAATTACATATAGAAAAAGGAAAGAAAGGGAATCCTGTAACCGGCTTCATCCCTGGTTGGCTCAGTTATGCCTATCGATGCAATGTTGCAAGGTCAAAAATTATTAGCACACAATAATTCACTAAAATTTCATTAGATTTAATTTTCTATATACCTAATTAAGGTCATTTCCTGGTTATTCCATTTGTTTAAGTATTGTATATTGATGATTTAGAAAACCCGAACAAGGGTATTTAAGAAAATAAAATGGTAAAGCAATAGATTCAAATTTTAAAAGGTCAATAGGAAGTTGTATTTTTTTTTTAAGATTTCACTAACCCAGTAGATTGAAAAAAGAAATACTAGAGCTAGTGAAGTTGTACTGACATCACTGTATCGACAGCTCGCCTTTTAAAGTCTGCGAGAGGAGAGTACGAAAATCCCCCTACCACGGTATACGGGGGAAAGCAAGCAAATCAGGATACGACAAGGAAATCTGTTTTCTATTAATTTCATTTATAGCTGCTATATTATGTTATCTGTCCTGTCCGTTAGGCGTCCGATTATAATAGTTGATTGCCATACCTGTATAAGGTTTATTTGAAATAATTATTAAACTTTAACAAAAAGTTGTTCAAATTGTTGAATTTAATTTTCCTACATTATGAAAAACAACAATAGCAAAGCAAAGAAACAATTACTTACAATTTTCAACGTTTAAACATTTTTCACATATTGCCAGATAAAAAACAAATTGGTAAGTAATTGCCACATGTATATAAACCGTATATTGTCAATACGAACGTTCCAAAATACAAAAAGTGTCCCCGCTATGGCAGATGGCGCGGGCCTATTGAGTTTGCGGAGTAGGGTGGAAATTTTATCTATCGCGTCAGAGCCGGCCCGACACTATTTGTTTGTTGTTATTCGTCGCCATCTTTGGTGCTGGATGCTTTTTCAAATTACAGAATAAAAAGTGGTTCAGCCACATTGTTGTCGGTATCTTAGTGCTTATAAACTTTCATTACCTAACAACAATTTTTGTAAAGGAGTTTTTAATTTGTGGTGATTCGATTCACTGTTTGGTAGGTTAGTGACTTGTTTTGTTTAAGATGAAAGAACACAAGTGCATGGTGCTTTTTGCAAAAGTCGTGGATCAATACCAGGTATAAAGTATTTCAGGTATGTACATATATACGAGAATATTTTGCTTATCACATTATCCGATCTTCGGAACCGAATTTCACTAAAAAGCTTGTAAAAATAGAAGAGAGTGTCACTCGTATACAATATAATATATATATGGTCACTACCTAACCTAAAATTAATGTATTTTTAATTTGGTGCATTAGTAGCTGATAATAATTCCCAAAATAGTCAATATAGTCATTCATTCTTAATTTTTGGCTTAGAAAAAAGTGAGGTTAAGAAACATACGATGTCGGATGAAAGTTAATATAAAGCTCATCGTATCTATTGTTACAAATATTCGGACGGAATTTGACACCAAAAGTTTACACCAAACAGGGCACCGTCGTATCATCATATCGTGAGAAATCGTATGGCACGAAACGCTGTCTTAAATCGAACTAATCGAAATTTTGATTGCAATATTGTTCCTAACTAACCAGTAAAATTTAAATTAAAAAAGTTGAAATCCGGTCCTGTCGAATGTTTACTTTCACAAGGAAATTTCCGAACTGCGCAAACTCACAACGCCCCCTTCGATGCCCATAGCGGGGACATAATTGCAGATGGTATTAGCAATATACTGTCCATTCTAAGTTCTAAGCGAACTTCGTGTTGAAAATAATCCCTCTATTTCAATTCGATGGTTCGCTTTTAGAATCCGGCTTTGATAATTTTGCCTGGCTTAGAATATTTGGGGTCATACCCTCATTCAAGCTTTGATTTATCTGGCCATACAACTATAGAACTGGACCTTCCTGCTTGAATATAAATTAGTTGCATGGAATAAGATTAATCCGGATAAGATTCGCAAGAAGCTACCCTCTTAAATATGCCATGAGACCATTTACAGCTTTAATTGGCTTGAATAGTTAATATTAAATGTAAAAAACATTGTCTATGTTACAAAAATATATGTAATTATAAAATAAAGAAAGAGATTTGAGCGAGATCATCAGGTTTTTTGTGTTATGGAAATTGCTTATATTTAAACCCTTAAATCCTTAGATGAAAAGAAATTGAAGGAAAACAACCATAAATAGAGCTTTGAATTATTAAGCGAGATAAAACACCTTATATTAAACCTAAAAAACACGTGAAAGGCACTGCGGAAGATTTAAACAATCAATTAGCGCAAGTCAAATCTCAAATGTCGTCAGTGAATATTATGGCTTGGGGTGACAGTAACCAAGTCGAATGTAACGCTTTTTTTAAAAAGGTTAACATTACAGAACCGCATATAGTCATGGCCGGATACAACAAACCCGGAAACGCAATACCACTGGCTTCATCTTTTAATTTGCTGGGCGTTAATCTGGGATGAAATATGTCTTGGCATAACCACGTTGTGGCAATCGCCAAGGTAGCTTCGCAGAAACTTGATGTACTGTTCCGAACCCAAAAGTTGTACACACCTCAACAACTTTTGACACTATACAAAGCCCAGATTCGACCATCACTAGAGTACTGCTCTCATGTCTGGAGCTCTGCACCCAAACATACTCTTCGTCTACTGGATTCCATCGAAAGGAGGTCTATTCGTCTGATCGGAGACTACGAGCTGACGAAGAACCTCGACAACCTAGAACATCGAAGACAGGTTGGGGAATTTACTGTCTTTTACAGATATTTTCATGGAAAATGCTCGGCTGACCTTGCCCTCTTAATTCCACCCAGAGTGGCGAATAGCAGAAATACACGACGAACCACTGGCGCCCATCCATATGTGATTAAGCTTAGTACTCCTCGAACTTCATTATTTAAGAATTTCTTCATCTGGAGGACTTCATCCTTATGGAACGACCTTCTCGAGGTCGTTTTTTCCCAACGAATATATCCTCGTAAATCGCTGTATTACACACGCACCACTACCAGAATGTCCTAAAGGATTTTTCCTATAGTGCTTGTGTTTGATCATAAAAAAAAGGAATGTTGGATGGACCTATCATACCAAATCGAGCCGTTAAAGGGGATGTTTACTTAACATGAGTGGAAGCATCATAGGGCTGATTGAAAAACCATTTGACATTATATCGAATCATACTTTTTTAAAATTTGGCCGGTGTTGTCATATTTACACACCCGGAATCATACCTTTTTGAATAATTCTTTTCATAACAATGACTGCGAAAAATGTTTTGAGTAATTTGTCCTTGTCGTTTTCCCTTAATTAGACAAAGACATTATGTCGCCTTCGAGCTTTCGAGAAATAGATGATGTTCTACTAGACGAAGCAGAAAATCTTCAGAGGTCAATGGCAATATTTTTAAACACTTCTTAAAAGAATGTTTGTGATTCAAAATATGTATATCCGTTTATACCAACCCAAATAGTTACTTTACGGAATTACTGTTATTCTTTGCCAGAAGATAAAATTATGTTTATTATTTATAGGCAAAATTAAGATAAATTTAAATATTTCTTTAAATTAATTAATTTTATCAACATCCCATTAGCAAATCAGGACATACCTATAATCTTAATACTTCTTGTTGTCGAAAATATATTTTATTGCTAGTGTGTACAAAACAAAATAATAATATTAGGTACTCACTTGTTTCGTGGTGGTTGATTTCGCTTCTTATCTGTTACAACCTCTGTGACATTTTCCCTATCCCTATCTTCTTTTTTAATGCTTTGTTATTGTTTATTTTAATTTTTAGTAAATGTTATGCATTTTACCTTACAAGAAGGTTCCATGGTGTAATGGTTAGCACTCTGGACTTTGAATCCAGCGATCCGAGTTCAAATCTCGGTGGAACCTGAGGAGTTTTTTTAAACCATGTCTTCTGCTTTACTGGTTATTGCATACTTTAAGTTTTAATAAATAATATGTACTTTAGCTTACAAGAAGGTTCCATGGTGTAATGGTTAGCACTCTGGACTTTGAATCCAGCGATCCGAGTTCAAATCTCGGTGGAACCTGAGGAGTTTTTTTAAACCATGTCTTCTGCTTTACTGGTTATTGCATACTTTAAGTTTTAATAAATAATATGTACTTTAGCTTACAAGAAGGTTCCATGGTGTAATGGTTAGCACTCTGGACTTTGAATCCAGCGATCCGAGTTCAAATCTCGGTGGAACCTGAGTAGTTTTTTATAAACCATGTCTTCTGCTTCACTGGTTATTGCATACTTTAAGTTCTAATAAATAATATTTATGTAAGCTTACAAGAAGGTTCCATGGTGTAATGGTTAGCACTCTGGACTCTGAATCCAGCGATCCGAGTTCAAATCTCGGTGGAACCTGAAGATTTTTTTATAAACCATGTCTTCTGCTTGACTGGTTATTGGATACTTTCAGTTTTAATAAGCAATATGTATTTTACCTTACAAGAAGGTTCCATGGTGTAATGGTTAGCACTCTGGACTTTGAATCCAGCGATCCGAGTTCAAATCATGGTGGAACCTGAGGAGTTTTTTTATAAACCATGTCTTCTGCTTCACTGGTTATTCCATAAGTACTTTAAATTCTAATAAATAATATTTATGTTAGCCTACAAGAAGGTTCCATGGTGTAATGGTTAGCACTCTGGACTCTGAATCCAGCGATCCGAGTTCAAATCTCGGTGGAACCTGAGGAGTTTTTTTAGAAACCATGTCTTCTGCTTCACTGGTTATTGTATACTTTAAGTTTAATAAATAATATGTACCTTTTACATGAAGGTTCCATGGTGTAATGGTTAGCACTCTGGACTTTGAATCCAGCGATCCAGTT
Source organism: Barypeithes pellucidus (assembly GCA_963991005.1). Lineage (NCBI taxonomy): Eukaryota > Metazoa > Arthropoda > Insecta > Coleoptera > Curculionidae > Barypeithes > Barypeithes pellucidus. The sequence goes on along the minus strand of OZ022561.1, from coordinate 27,492,549 downwards.
CAACCTGAAGAGTTTATTTACAAACCATGTCGTCTGTTTCACTGGTTATTGCTATTTTAAGTTTTAATAAATAATATGTACGTTAGGTTATAAGAAGGTTCCATGGTGTAATGATTAGCACTCTGGACTTTGAATCCAGCGATCCGAGTTCAAATCTCGGTGGAACCTGAGGAGTTTTTTTATAAACCATGTCTTCTGCTTCATTGGTTATCAATTGCATACTTTCAGCTTTAATAAATAATATCTATGTTAGCTTACAAGAAGGTTACATGGTGTAATGGTTAGCACTCCGGACTCCGAATCTGGGGAGTTTTTTAAAGTAAGCAATAACTGTATCTTTCTCTAATTGCTTACTTTGTACAATTGTTAACACTCTGGACTTAAAGGACCTGAATCCTGCTATTTATGTAACGCCTGCTAATTTTTTTCTAAAAATGTCTACTGTTGACATTATTAATTTATAGCACATTCGACTTTGGAATCTAGCGATTAAAGTTGAAAGTTTAATTGAACAAACCCGAACAAACCCGATAAATCTATTTATTTAGATAATAAATCCAAACAAAATATGTAGCATTAGCATAACATCAATTTGTAGTTATCAAATCCTATTTATTGTTTAATTATTAAATTAAATTTGTATTCTCTATTTGAACCTCAAATCTAGTATCTTCATTTATAAACCAATAACTCCACAGAAATGTTGCACGGCCTAGGTAGCAATAAAATACCTCAGCAGTACGAAAAAGGTATCTTTATAGTTTAATGACGGCAATAATTGGTCAAAAGTTGACCAAGTCTCGTGTCCGTTGGCACAGTTTAAAATATAATATCCAGTGGAGCGGAAATAAGAGATTTTGATACAAGTATAAGAAAACCTTTCGTTATAACGAATTTTTTTTTTATATTCATTTCCGAAAACTTAATGTCATCCTTATCACAAAAATATTTATTTTTCATTTCCACCTTACTATTCTTCTGTAATATGACGGGACTGGGATAGACAGCAGTCGAGTAAACATTCGTCATATTTTCTACGAGCTTAAAAATAGATTAATTACGTAAGGAAAAGTATACTTGTCCGCAGTCTCGTAGAAAACAATACATTTTAAATTGCAAATCTTTCGGAATAATTAAGTTCATTTTCCAAATACGAAACAATATCCAAGATCAAAGCGTACTTAACAGATTTCCGCGCTTATCAATAATTCACGCAACATCCGAGGAGTTACAGTTGTTGCAGCTTCGCCCCAAAGCTACTTATGCATACAAGAAGGGTACGTGAGGGGGTGTTGTTGCATTATCAAGGCCGTCAGAGGATATTAGAGGGAGCGTTATGATTGAGGGGGTGATCGCGACCCTCTCCGGATCAAACGGAGGCCTCCAGGGTCAACCGAAGCCGGAACAAGCTGACGCTTTGTTTGGGGTTACTTGGTTTTAGTTCAGGGTCAAATGGAAGCATTTAGGACATAACATTTTCTTATTTTTCATTTTATTCAATTACCATAATATATCATCAAGCAATAAGACCAGTAGGAGGTTTGATTTTACGTCTGGGTAATGTCAGATAGACGGGGTCTACAGTGTGCTAGTTCGAACCACAATTGCTTATCAGCAGATGTTATTATCATCTCATTATTGCACTTCTTGACCACCACAGACTTCGATAAACTGGTAGCTTATTTACCGCGAATGATCAGGCATCTCTATCCACGAAATGATATCTTGTACCGTCCATATACGAGCCCTGTCTCAGTGAAGTTGGCCCAACTATCAAAACTAAGTTTTTTTTATTAAATTTGTCATATTAGCGAGAAAGTATTAAAAACTAAAATCTATTTCGATAACATACGATATTTTATTTAATATTAGCCTAAAATACTACATTTTTTATAACAGAGAAAAAAATATCTTATAAATCAAAAAAAACTGTCGATTAATAAAAATCAATGGAATGAAATAGCAGCAAATCACCACTGCGTTACATAGCATTTCTCCGACTGATTACTGCTTCAACACGTCTTGGCATAGTGTCAACTAATGTTTGGCAGTCATCTGATGTAAAACTGTACTAAATTTCTTGGAGACGGGTTCGCAATTCTCGAACGGTTCTTGCGGGATTCGATTGAAGCTTTTTCTTCATGATATGCCACAAGGTTTCAATCGGCGATAGATCTGAACTATTCGACGTCCATTTTAAAACTAGAATATTGTTTTCTAACATCCAATCTTTTACTTTTTTAGCCGTATAGCAAGCGGCACCATTTTGTTGGAAGATACATTTAATATTGTTTAAACGCATTTGTTCAATTTGGGGTGTTAAATTATTTTGAAGCACATTAATGTACTTATCAGCATTCATAATACCTTTCACAAAGCGTAAGATTCCCACTCCACTTGCTGACATGGATCCCCAAATCATAACAGAAGCCGAAAACTTAACTTTTTTTGTAAGACAGTCATTCTGAAATGCTTCTTCTTTAGTTCTTATGACACGACTCCTATTATCACCAACGCATACTTCAAATCTGGCTTCATCACTCCAAATAATGCAATTCCATTGGTTCGGAGACCATAATTTGTGTTCTTTGGCCCACGCTAGTCTGTTTTTCTTCCGATTATTTTGCTTAGAATTATTGAGTTAAAAACGAACATTAAAAAAATAATTTGACCTTAACTTAGTTTTAAATGCCCGTTTTTGGGCAGCTCTATGACAAGTTGCTCTTGAAAACGTTTTGTGGTTGCGTGATTTCGTAATAATTTCAATTCGTTATAATTAGCACGCCGATTTTTATTGATAATCCGTTTTAAGGCTCTTAAGTTGGTATTGGAATAGCGCTGGCGACTTCCAGCTCTTGGTTTTTGAGCCACAGATCCAGTTGTTTAGTCCAATTTTATAATATTTCGAACCGTATACCTCGATTTGTCACCACAGTCAGTGATTTGGGAAACATTTTGGGCTTTTAAATGCAAGTGAATGATCACTTTTCTTATAAATTCACAAATATCATGTTTTGGGGCGTTGGGCCTACATCACTGAGACAGGGACCGTATTTCACCAAAATCGTAGATTCAATGTGTTCCTCAATCCATTTATCACAGGCTTAACCTGTGTGCGGGTTTGTTCGGAACAATGCAATGCATCATTAACTGAAGATGTGAGTATATATGTATATTATATACCAATGCATAATAGATTTTAACCAGTTGAGAAATTATTCGAAGCTTCTTCAAGCTCACAATGGCAATGAATGGCATCTAAGTAACTGGCTATCAATATTTATATATTTTTTTATTCAAAAACTAGTTTAAAAAAAGGAGACAGCTCTTGCTGAACGTTCCTACAGGATAAGCTTCCACAAAAAATGAGGCGGTTAAAGGAAAGGGAAGTTTTGAGAAATTTACAGCTTATTTTAAACATAATCTATTAATTAATGTATTTTTGAAAATAAGGGAAAACAATATGGCAATATTTAAATTCTATTTCAAATTTCACAATACTTCCCTAGTTTAACCAACTCTCTGACCCTATAAATGTCGATATTCCAATGTTAAGAATTGAATTTGGGACACACTGAATGTTAAATCTCGACACTAATATAGGACACTAGTAGTAGTAGTGGAAAATAATACATGCCCGCGTACTAAAAGTCCAAGTTGTTATATTTTAAGGGTTGCAAATCTAGAGCTATAGTTTAACGTTGGGCCGCGTGTGTGCCAAATGCGGAATTTATTTTGAATAATGGCGTGTCGAGGGACTGAAAAATAATTAAATCTACATCGGAAAAATATGCAAATTTACAATAAAAGATATATTTTTATTTAATAATTTCAAGTTTCGAAATAACATTTCCACTTCATTTTAATAAAAGTGAAACTGACTTAACAATATGATGTTGATAATGATGCTTTTAAATAGTTACGGCCGGACTTAACTCTCTGACAGAAACAGTAGATCCGGTCTATAGTATTTGCAGAATTATACCGTTGACCTTTTGACTGCAATAAAACCTCATTATCCCTTCCACCATAAAATAAATAAGGAAATCCCAAATTTTAAAACCTTTTCGAGCAGAGCCGGACCAGGTATACAAATTCAATTTATATATACCTATGCCTGATGCATATACAGTGATGGGCTAAAATATGGAACAAATTCATTTCAAAATCAGGTTTTATATTTTTGTAAAAACGCTCGGACACGTCGATTATAATTTTTTCTTCCGAATTTTTTGCCTCAAAAAGAAATTATACTGGGTGTGCCAAAAAGTAGATGTAAAATTTTTTTGTATTTTAAATAGAACCACCCTATTTTTACTTATCACATAAATTCTACGTCAAATTCTGAGCATAATTCATGTAGCATACTCTATCCTTATCTCTAACGGTTTTAGAGAAAAATTACATCTTAAAACAGAAATTTCTTTAAAAAAAGGTACATGTACCTACTTAAAGGTAAACAGGTAAATTTAAATTAATTGTTACTCCGATAGCAAGTCATGTGTCAATCTGAAAGAATTTTAAGTATAATTTTGAAAAAATGGTGATCATGGTGCATTTAAATGAAACTCAAAGAATCGAAATTTTAATTTTAATTGGATGTGGAGACAAAACAAGAAGTCAAGAAGAAGTTTGTAACTTGTTTAGCGCTAAGTATCCATAACGACGGATTACAAGATCTACAGTGAGTAAAATTGAGAAAAAATTCAGGGAAACAGGGAATGTAAAGGATCGTCTACGGCCAGGTCGTCCAAAAATTAGTGAAAACACAAAATTGAACATTTTGTTAGAAGTTGAAGATAATCCCCATAGTGCATCCACTGAAGTAACCCTTAATAATGATGTTAGCTTACGATCTGTTTTGCGGGTATTGAAACAAGAAAAGTACCATCCGTATAAAATTAGGTTGCTGTACGAGCTAAACGAAGATGATCCCGACCGCCGACTACAGTTTTGTGAAACTATGATGGAAATTTGCAACTTAAATCTATTTTTCCATCGCAGCGTACTTTTTAGCGATGAAGCCACGTTTTGTGTGAATGGTTCGGTAAACAGACAAAATTTTCGGGACTGGAGTACAAATAATCCCCGTTGGATGAGAGAACAGCATACGCAATACTCACAAAAAGTAAATGTTTGGGCAGGGATATTAAATGATAGAATTATTGGACCTTTTTTCTTCGATGGAAATCTTACAGGAGACCGGTATTTACAATTTCTTCAAAATGAATTAATTCCCACACTAGCAGCGAATTTTCCAAATCCGAATCAGCCTAATCTACCAGAAGCGTCTATTTGGTTTCAGCAGGATGGTGCTCCGCCTCATTTTGCTCGACAAGTACGAGAGTATTTGAATACTATTTTTCCCGAACGATGGATAGGTAGAAGAGGACCCATACAATGGCCTGCAAGATCTCCCGATCTTATACACCAATGGATTTCTTTCTTTGGGGTTATTTGAAATCAAAAGTGTATAAGGATAAACCTAAACCACAAAATTTGGAAGACTTAAAATTTAAAATTAGATATGAAATTAGGCAAATTAATGAAAATACTGTAAATAATGTTTTAGAATGGTTTTTAAGTAGATTGGCATATTGTCAAGAAGTTAATGGTTTGCATTTTCAACACTTAATAAAATAATTTTTCAAAATTATACATACATCTACTTTTTGACACACCCAGTATAATTTCTTTTTGAGGCAAAAAATCCGGAAGAAAAAATTATAATCGACGTGTCCGAGCGTTTTTACAAAAAATTAATACCTGATTTTTAAATGAATTTGTTCCATATTTTAGCCCATCACTGTATAAATACAAAGTGATTTTTAATAATTGTAATCTTTAGTGGTTTTCCGGAAAGTAATTTTTAGTTAGGCTTATTGGTAGAATGTAGCGTCCTTGGAATTGTGCTGATAGGGGGGCATCTTCAAGTGTCATTTTTAAAAGAAAGCATTTATCTACCGATGCCAAACTAATAATTAAAAATGTGTATCAATCGTTGTTGAGTAGAAATTTTAATTCGATGGATGCTTTAGCAGAGACGTCTACTTTGACAGAAACTCCTTTATCTTCGTTAAGAGACATAGTACTTAAACCTGTTAATCCTAGAAAAAATCTGAGTGATTCTGGCACATTTAGAAGCATTGACGAAAATGGCATGGATTTATTAAGAAGAAAGATTTACCAAATGTATGAGGCACAAACTGTACCCATTTTGATTTCCCTCAAATAGCGGCTGATTAAAGACGAAACAAATATCTCTTGTAGCCTTTCAAGCCTCAGGAAAATATTACGTAAAATGGGTTTTAAATACCGAAGCATTGATAAAAGACAAACATTAATGGAATCTCAACGTTTACGGGAATGGAGACTTAAATATTTAACAGCTGTTAAACAATTTAGAGAAGAAAATCGTCCAATTATTTACCTTGACGAAACATGGTTCGATACCCATGACACTCCAAGAAAAGGTTGGGATGATTCTTCCAAAAAATGTTAAACCAAGGCACCTTCAAATAAAGGCAAAAGAATCACAATATTACATGCTGGTTCAGAGAACGGGCTTGTTCCAAATTGTCTGTTGCTTTCAGCTAAAAACATAGCAGATTCTTCTTTAGATTACCATCAAGATACCGACGCACAACTTTTTGAAGATTGGTTTAAACATAAACTCCTTAAAAATATACCTGAAAATAGCGTCATTGTAATGGACAATGCTAGTTATCATAGTCGGCAAGCAAAAATCGTTGCCAACTCTAATCATACAAAAGCAGAAATTCAAAATTTTATGATTGAAAATGATTTATATTTTGAAGAAACTTACAAAAAACGAGAACTGCTAGAAGTATTAAAAACTTTTAAAATAAATAAGGAATACGAGTGTGACAAACTTGCAGACATACAATGTTGCGTCTTCCTCCGTACTATTATATTATATTCAATCCTATGGCACCAATTAAAATCCAATATTAAGAGAAATAATATTTTTCCTACATTAAATGCATCTGTAGTAGAATTAATTAAAAACGAAGTAAGAAAAATTTCTGCAGACAGCTGGAAAAACTGGGTACAGCATGTACTTAAGGTGGAAAATTCTTACAATTGTATGATTACAAATGTTCAACCCTTAATTATAAGTTTAGGCTTAGATGAAGATAGTGATAGTGATACAGAGTTAAATTTTGAATAAATTATCAATAGTTCCTTAGAATTTAATTAATTTTTATTGTACTTGTTATCCTAATAGTTGTACTTTTAAATTATATTATTTTCAATTATCATCAATTGTTGTCATTATTTTACATCTATTATAGGTACCTAAAACTAAAAATATCTATCTATTTATTTTAAATTATAAAAATAAATTATGTGGTGTGGTATACATTTTCAAGCCGGCCCTGGTCCCAGTTATTGAGCTGTGAAGAGGTTCAGGCGTATACAATAGGGTTTAATCAGGTAGTTTATTTATGGCAGGAAGAATCAACGGTATAATTCTGCAACAACTGTATTCAAGCGGTTTTTCGCTCGAGCGATCACAACACTAATATTGACGCCAATTTGAAGTCCAACAGAACTATTTTTCTAATGAAATAAAGTAGTTAAATCACAGTAGGTACGTGTAAGTTCATTTTAAAGAGATATTTGTGTGGGATGTTTCAGAATTATTAATTTCTCGTCTCAAATTTTATTCCAACGCAAATATCCTATTGGTTATACGATACGGGCAAACTAAATACGTTATTATACGCAAATAATAAGCGTCAAGGAAATCCCAAGAGAGAAAAATCAAAGTCGTCGCCCAAATCTTTTTCAAACAATTTACAAACATCATTAACTCAAGCCAACCTCTTTACCCCGAAAACCGTTCGTCATTCTAACCCTTCCAGCCCTTATTTGCATATTACAATTTCGTGCAACTTTTCAATAATAGATGTGTTCAAAGGAAGACAACAGACGGACACACTTTCATGCCCCGATTTAGAAAGGATTTTAAAACCATTTATATTGTCGAAGGTATTGTCGGAAATTGTAAGTTTGGTGAATAGTTTAGGCCAGATAAATTGCAAATTTGTAGGGTTACTGAATTCTATGTCTCGTGTCTCATGCAGGGGGTCTTCTTAAATCATTTTAAAGAAAGTGTTTGGTGTAAAATATCATGCAAAACTTCTTGATTTATTATGTCTCTTGAAAAATTCATTTTGAAGATATTTATATTACTGTCTTATTTTTTTGACCGTTTTTCAACCACATAACATAACCCTAACAATAAAAAACCTAATAACCAAACAAAAAACTTTTCAATAAATTAAAACCCATAGACCCAAAATTAAACCAAACAAATCTGATATATAAAATAGATTGTTCCGACTGCTCTAAAACTTATATTGGCAAAACAAAACAATACCTCAAAAATAGAATCGAAGAACATAAAATCAGTTTACGCATTACAAATCAATCGCAAACTGCCCTATCGAAATACTCTTAGATCATCGGGTGATGGTAAATTCGGTCTCAGCAGGTAACAGATTAAATTAAAAATTTTATACCCATTTATTGGTAGGTAAATTCCCTCCCAACCAGAAGAAACATTGCAGTGTTAGATTAGACATTTCTGAAATTGTAATCGATTGAAAAAGGTATTCATAAGGCTGTCGGACAAGTTTGGCCATTAGCTGAAATAATCGAATGTCGATTTCATCTTTTGCAGTCATGGTATAGAAAAGTTCAGCAGATTGGTTTAATATCTGTCTACAAAGGTGAAAGTTCAGATGCAGGGCGATGGCTAAGAATGACTTTTGCCCTTACTTTCTTAAATCCTTTACAACTCAGTGATTGTTCTATATATTCGATCGGCTTTCAATAGCACCAGATGATAAAAAGATTCAAATGTACTCCGATTATTTGATGGATAATTACATATCTGAGGAGTCACTATTCCCTCCTTCACTTTGGGCTAAAAACTCGGCAGAACTTACACGGACTACGAATACATGCGAATATTTCCCTATACGCTTTAACGATTCGTTTTACAAGTCTCATCCAAGCATTTTTGTTTTTATTAGTAAACTTAAAGAGTTTCAAATCGAAACCTATGTAAAATTACAAAGTGTACATTTGAATGCTATAATTACCAATAGTAAAGCTAAAAACCGTAAAAAATGTATTTCAAAAATGATTGAATCGTATACGAAAAACGAAATAAGTCGTTTGCATTTTATGAAATGTGTCTCATTTCACTGTGGCGTTTAATTGTTGGGTATACAATATGTACTTAAGTAAATATTTTTATTTAATTAAATATAACAAAAATGAATCAATATTACAGTTTTATTTCAGTGGTCCCCTCTTAAAACATTTTGAACCGGGACCTAATTTACCTATGGAGTTTCAGGTACAACCAAATTCGGGACCGAATTTAACCGTTATTTTTAACTCCTTTTTCCTTGGGAGGGAATTTTCCTATTCCCAGATCATCTACACAAATTTTGACGAAGTTCAAGTCTTAGATTATGAAACAAATTACAAAAAACGCAACATTAAAGAAATGATTCACATAAACAAAAAAACCTCGACAGCCTAGAACATCGAAGACAGGTTGGGGATTTGACTCTCTTTTACAGATATTTTCATTTAAGAATTCTTTCATCTGGAGGACTACATCCTTGTGGAAGGACCTTCCCGAGGTCGTTTTTCCCAACGAATATAACCTCCAACGATTCAAAACCAACGTGAATCGCTTTTTGCGCACACGCACCACTCCCAGAGTGCCCTAAAGGATTTAAGGATTTTTGTGTTTGATCATAAAAAAAAAAAAAAAAAAAAAAAAAAAAATACGATTAATTTTAGAACTGATACAGATAACCTTAGTAATATTTACAATAATATAATTACATCAAACTAAATGCAAATCTTTATCATCATAAAAATAAACAATAATAGCACCAAATAGTTTTAATATAGAATTTCCCAAACCTTTTCTATAACCACCATTGTAAAAATGTCAACAAACCAAATACCTACCAAAAGTGTAAATAATGTTAAATATGCATACCTTTTATTTTATTGTATTTAAATAATACACTACCAAATGGTAAAGTACGTTTCACGAAATTTGGATACGACTTAATGATTTCCTGGGTCGGTCCCATTGTGTCGACAAGAGCTTGGCAATAAACAAGTGAAGTATGAAGGGACGGACTAAGGAAAACAAGTAATGATATGATTATATTAATGTAATCAAATGAAATAACATTTTTTTTAAATATTACTAGTCATATTTATTTACATTTATAATGTCATTCTATAAATAGTTCTGTTTCGCTATCGCTATCCTCATCAAAATTAATTATAATTGGATTAATTATACGATCCAGACTAATATACGAATTTTCTACAGTTATTACGTGAGGGACTGAATTTTTCCAACTACCTGGGGGAATATCATTAAAGCATTTTCGTATTAATTCTACAACACTAGAACTTAAAGTAGGAGAAATATTTTCAGACCTAACCAGTGATTTTAACTGGTGCCACATATGCTCTATGGGGTCAAAAATGCAATAATAGGGTGGGAGCCGTAGCACTGTATGTCCAATTTCTTCTGCCAATGTATCACAAACATAACTTTCTTCAAAATATATATCATTCGCCGCCATGTAGTTCTGAATCTCCAATTTTGTATTATTTAATATTGAAGCTTTATGTTATTGGCGACTGTGATAGCTCGCATTGTCCATTACTATCACGCTATTCTGAGGAATGTTTGGTAAAAGACAATTCTTGAACCATTCCTCAAAAAGTTCGGCCGTTGTATCTTCATGGTAGTCCACACAAGAGTCTTTAATGTTTTTTGCAGAAAGCCACAAGGCATTTGGAACCCAACCGTTTTCTGACCCAGCATGTAAGATGCTTATTTTTTTCCTTCATTTGACGGAGCTTCTGTTTTACACTTATTGGAAGAATCAGACCAACCCTTGCTCTTCGTACATGGTGTAGATTTTTCGCCTTATCAAGTCCTTGTCGCTTTCGTCGAAACATTTTGTGAAACCGGCATCTTTACGCTTCTTTCCAGATTTAATGGGATTTGACGCGATTCTTTTCACTGTAGTCAGAGGTATCTTAGTCAAATCAGACGTTTCAGTCGCAGAAGCACTAACATAAAGTCCTCTGTTGAGTAAAGAAGTATATACTCTTTTTACAATTTCCCTAGCATCGAGAGATAAATGTATTTTCTTCACTGCAACACAAGAAGAAGCATCATCAATGTTTTTCCATGGACGCCACATACTGTTTTTTTATACGTTTGGTAAAATAATATCGATAATACAACTAAACTCTTCCAGCAAGAAATAATAAAGACTAAAATATTTTCCCACAAAAAGACATTTAAATATAAATTAAGCAACCTAACCTACCTGATGTGCCTATATTTAATTATAATTATTACAATCCGGTCCTTTCCACATAATAATAACAAACGGTCATAAATAATGGGATCGCCCCAGGTACTTTTACTGCAGTCATTAAGTTATATCCATTTTTCGTGGAACAATCTTAACCAATTTTAGTGTAAGTTAGTGAAAATTGTACAAGGTATGTTCATTTATACATTTTTTAATTTCATTCTATACATAACTTATATTAACATCAAATAAGAAATTTGTCACTAACACCGTCAAAAATATTGCTTCCTTCTAATTTATTTATACGCCTTTTTTTCTTTATAATAAATAGTTCTGACGATGGTTTAGTATAATAAACCGAAACGTCACTGGAAATTCATTTCAAAGTGACCGGAACCCAAAAACAAACGATCTATAATTATAGTAAATATTTTGTTGTACGATTTCTTATAAAATATAATATTAATTATATTTTTTTTTTAATAATCCGTATCAAAATAATATTGTAGATACAAATAATTTATAAAAAAGTATATAGTCAGTTTTCCTTATAAATTTAGTAAAGTAGTATTAAAATACATTTTAAATATATTTGTTTTTTTGGGTTTTCGGTCAATTCTTAATAAAGCGAGTTATCAATTTGTGACGTTTCGGTTTATTTCATTTTAAACCATCATCAGACTACAATTGAAGGAAAAACATTTCTTTAGTTTTTAAGGACATGATTTGTGAAATATGATGGGAAAACATTTAGTTCATAGCAATCTAATTATAATAAAAACATACCTTATGTAATTGCACTATCACAATCACTTTAACATTTTTACTTATTATGAAGATGTTAAACCCTAGGTATAATTGTAACTAATTTCTATTTTAAACTACTTTACTGTGTTCTTGGTTTTTCTTAATCTATGGATTTTCCAGGCGGTTTATGGCTTTCTTTTGATGGTAAAAATTTGCATTTTATTATTTAATTAAATTACTATAGTTACAACTTAGATTATCAGTGTCGGTACGGAAATTTAGTGTGTTTGTATTATTTTTTTTTATATGAATCATTTCTTTAATGTTTCGTCTCTTATAGTTTGATTCGTGGTCAAGAAGTCTCATTAAATTTGAAATTATGAAGATTGTCTATTTAATGAGACACAAATTCTTGACCACGAATCAAACTATAAGAGACGAAATATTAAAGAAATGATTCATATAAAAAAAATAATACAAACACACTAAATTTCCGTACAGACACTGATAATCTAAGTTGTAACTATAGTAATTTAATTAAATAATAAAATGCTAATTTTTACCATCAAAAGAAAGCCATAAACCGCCTGGAAAACCCATTGATTAAGAAAAACCAAGAACACAGTAAAGTAGTTTAAAATAGAAATTAGTTACAATTATACCTAGGGTGATACAACATCTTCATAATAAGTAAAAATGTTAAAGTGATTGTGATAGTGCAATTACATAAGGTATGTTTTTATTATAATTAGATTGCTATAAACTAAATGTTTTCCCATCATATTTCACAAATCATGTCTTTAAAAACTAAAGAAATGTTTTTCCTTTAATTGTAGTCTGATGATGGTTTAAAATGAAATAAACCGAAACGTCACAAATTGATAACTCGCTTTATTAAGAATTGACCGTAAACCCAAAGAACAAATATATTTGAACAAACGGTCAGGAATCAATACTATACATTTTAAATTTTACAAGGATTACAAGTGAAAATAAATTACGTCATTAAAGTATTTCTTATTAAAAAAATGAAGTTTTGTAAAAATGCTCTTTTGCAAGAATAAAAAGCTTGCAGCCAGTTGCAAATTCATGCTTCATAACAAACAATGGGTGTAGAATTAATGCAGGGCACATACCATCGATCGAAGAAGTCAAACGACGCAACGCGAGGTTACTACTTGGAAAATTGTATAATAACGTTAACCGCATTTCTACCAACCCTTGCAAGATTCAACGATGCCAAAAGCAGTTAGCAATAAAATTGGGTCAAACCATGCAGTAAATATTGCTCCAGTTATGACTTTAAACCTTTGCATATTTAAAATTTACGACACCTTTAAAAATACAAAAATGTAATTGTCCGACTTTCTCCCAATAAAACTCTAGACGAAATTCTCGTTTTACTGCATCAGGTAGTCCGAAATGCCGCAAATTAGACCAGAAAATATAAAAGTTTACCGTGGGACTACAATTTAGTCGTGATTCCCCATTATAAAATTGGAAATAGCACCCAAGCGGCACTTTTATTTGCTTTCTATTTGCCCCCAATAAAACAAGTGAAAATTGATGGCGGCCACTTTTTGGTAAGAGGGCATGAAATTGAGACAGGCGGTGGCTACTGTTTGCATTAAAATTGCTTTTTCTTCGTAGATCAAATTGAAAGACATTTGCCAACAATAACTATAATCAACAAAAAATTATTCCAATTGCATGCCCTTTAAGATCACTTATCAGTGACCTTCATTAAGGTAAAAAGTGTGCAAACTACAAGAAAACTATTGGATAGAATTAGGTACTACATATCTACAACGTGTCCAAGATAAGGAGGGCCAGTACAGGGATCTCGGAAACCGTAAGAGATACGAAGTCGGTTAAATAGAGGTAAAGTTGCGCATTTCCGTGCCTAATAATATGCCGCTTAGAAAGTTTAAAAATTCAGAGTAGTTCCGGAGATATACGGAAAAAACGAAATTCTGAAAAATCGTTTTATTGCTTTCCGGGTTTTTTTTGAGATCCAATTCTAAAGTAAATTGCACTTTTGCATTGCCACTTTTTCTGCTCTATCTAACAGGGTTAATTGTTTTCTAATCCGACGAGTCGTCCTCGAAGGGCCATTATCAACTTTATTTTTTTAAATACGGTCCTGTTTTCCTGATATTGGAATTTGAGAGCATTTTTCTCCCGAATGCAACGATGTATGACACATTGTGGTTTAATGACGTTTCGTCCGTGCGGGCATAAAGTACACATTATGGCCCGCGCTGACATTAAGATGCAAAAAACAGTTTTCGATTAACTTATTCTTTATTAACAAAATATAAATTTGCATTTATATATTATTTGGTTGTATTTACATAGAACTGGCAATTCTGAAAGGTTCCGCTGATAGCTATATTTCTTGCAGCAAAGGTTGATTCATGATTCATTGTCTGGGTCTCTAGTTTCTGTAAAGAAATGCGAGATCCAGATGGTACGCCTGCCAACATCCTTGAAACCTCATTTTTTGAGGATATACTATCCTCTAAATATCCTTCAGCAACTGTGGTACTCTTCCATCCACCATGGCGCTTCACCGTAGTCATACTTGCTCCAGCTTCTGCTAAAAGAGTTGCCGACATTCGACATAAACAATGACCAGTGTACTTTTCGGGGTTGTTCAAACCCAAATATTTTGAAATAATACAGGGAATTTTCCCAAATGTGTTTTTTTCAACAGGTTCAACAGTACAGCGTCCTTGTCTGTAGCTTAAAAATAGTCATTTTTCTGAGCACCTATCTGGCCGCAAAGATATATAATCTCTTATAAGTTTCAAACTACTCCTTTCGTCTTCATCAGTCATCACTAATGGTGAAAACTCGTTTTTGTCAGTTTTGATTTCTGGTACCGTTACAAAAAAGACCGATTTTCTATCTTCTGTATGACTAACATATTTATAAGTTCTTGCCGCCGACATCCACCAAATATAACAAATAATAATACGACCTTGTTCATTAAAAACATTTCATTTGGTGCCTCATGAATAAATTTGAGGACATTTTCTCTAGATAACACGTTGGATTTTTTTGGTTGGTACCCTTTTGACCTTTGCCTTAAATAACCGCATAATTTGTGAAAATTACAATATTAATATTCTTATTTACCATTAAAGTCTTCTTTATCATCGAATATTTAGCCCACAGAGAGCTCGAGGAATATTTTTCAGATAGATAATTAAAGTACTCAAACAGCACAGTTTCGTTAATGTTTTCTACATCATTTTCAGACATCAACATCAAAAATTGGTCATATTCTTTGTCGTATGAGTCTCTAGATTTCCTTCGGTAACAGGTTTTGCGTTGCCTATTCAGCCATTTTTTTCAATTTCATCGGGAATTTCAAAACCTTGTTCCATTATTGATTTTTGACTTTGACACATTAAACATTTGAATAGTTACCTCCCTAGCAACAAAAACGCAGGCTATAATAATGTCAAAGTAGTGTCGCAGGTAAAAATAAAAAAATGGTAAATCAAATTAAATTTCAAAAAAATATTTATTATTTAAAACGAACTGGTATGACATAAAAGTTTGTATGTACCACGGGTACTAATAGATATATACCCTCGGGCGACTTACGAACCATCGGGCCAGAGGGCGTCGTCTTTGTAAGACTGTCGCCCTCAGGGCATAATCATCTACTTAGTACCCTTGATACATAAATAACTATACGGTATTCTAATTTTATTTGAATCTACTTTATACCTTGTCACAGACACTCAAAATATAACCTCTTAAGCGCTTAATTATCCTTTAAGCCATTCTTTTCTCTTGTTATGTCTTCAGCATTAACTTTTAAAGCCTCAGTCTGTAATAAATCCAAGATTATAAGTGGATAAAACGGCTGTTTAACAAATTAGCCGCTTATCACTTGAAAGAATCCCGCCGAAAACGAAGGGCGCTACTTTTCCATTTTCATGGCAATCTTGAATTCTTTATTAACTTTGCGGCGTTGCCGAGATGTATACTACACAAGCACAGAATTTGGAAATCCAACACTTTTTCTAAATGGAAGATGTTGGCCCACCCGGCATCGCCCGGTGAGATACCATTGCATCGGTTTAGGTGGCGTGAAGTTTGCTCCTTGAGTTAACTTTTGCTCATTGAGTTGACGTTTCGTCGCTGTGCCGATGTTTCCGGTTACCAGGGTGGGACCCCCCAAAAATAGCATGATGGAAGCTCCAGGCCCAAAATACTCCGGAGGTAAACTCGCCCCCCATTCGGATCTCCGGGCGGGGGCTGGACTTGGGGCCCCATCAAGCGAAGTTCTTCCAAAAACAACCATTTCCGACAATTTACTGGGATCTAACAACACTCAACGAAGAAATGGTCTGGCACCTGCAGTTGCTAACCAACCCAGAACTAGCAACTTCAAAATTGATTTCTGCAATATTAGAGGGCTTAACACGAACATCAATTCAGTCCACCAGCACTTACAATCTTCCAAGCCTCACGTACTCGCACTGACCGAGACAAAGGTCAGATCGTCAACAAACACCGTCAGCTATTTATACCCTGGATACGATTTTCATTTCCGATTCCGACGCAACTTCGGCGTATGTCTTTTTATTCGAGATGATCTCTGCTGCCAACGAGAACCTACACTGGAACCGAAAGACTTTGATGTAATGTGGTTTAAAATATCAACACCGAAAATCACCAAGTTTATCTGCTGCCTTTACCGTCCTCCAAGTGATACCCATTACAGAGACCTTTTCTCATCACTAGCCAATACAATCGACTTCTTGCAAACCAACCATCCAAATGCCGAGATTGCTATCTTTGGTGACTTTAACGTCCACAATGTCAACTGGCTTAAATATTCAAATACAGACGATGAGCAAGGCCGCGAGGCCGAATCCTTCGCGATCAGTTCTGGTCTAACTCAACTCGTAGAAGAACCAACGCGGATTCCAGACCGAGCTGGAGATTTTGCTAGTCTTTTGGATCTTTTCTTAACGTCAAATCCCGATCTATATACAGTCACCGTACAGCCTCCGTTAGGATCTTCCGATCACAAACTTATTTCAACTCTAAGCGAACTACCAATTAATTCTGAACAACCTCCTAAACCTCGCAAGATATGGCATTACAGATCGGCCAAGTGGGAAGACCTGAAAGACCATTTTCGGACTTTTCCTTGGATGAGCGTATGCTTCTCTTCTGATGATCCATCCGTTTGTGCTGGGGAGGTCTCCGACGTCATTCTAACGAGCATGGAAGCATTTATCCCCTCCTCCCAAAAACGCCCTTCCAACGGCAAGCCTTGGTTTAGTAAGGAGTGTGAGCGTGCTGTCAAATCAAAAAATCTGGCTTACCGACAGTGGCGTAAAAACCCTACCACTGTGAATCGTACCATCTTTATTACCGCTCGAAATCAATGTAAGCTAACAATAGATCAATGCAAAGAAGCTCATAACGTGAGGATCAGAAACAAACTTCTTGACTGTCCAAACGGATCAAGGTCCTTTTGGTCAGTCGCTAAGGCCGTCAGCCAAAATTTTACCAAATCAACTATTCCACCTCTAACACGTCCCGATGGTACAATAGCATCCACAGCCGGAGACAAAGCAAACTTACTTGCTGAACTATTTTCTTCGCATTCCACTGTAGATTTCCAGGGAAGAACACCACCCGACATTCCTGCAGTTGAATCCGAAATGACCGAAATCGTATTCCGTCAGCGTCCCGTCAAACGAATCCTGAAAGGACTCGACGTCAAAAAAGCTACTGGTCCAGACGAAATTCCTATTATAGTTCTCAAGACATGCGCCGATGAACTAACATCAGTATTTTGTAGACTTTTCAACTTATCCTACAAAAAAGGAATATTTCCATCTTGCTGGAAGACGGCGCGAGTCCAGCCTATTCCAAAGAAAGGTAAGAGAACCCTGCCTAACAACTATCGACCAGTCGCATTGCTTTCAGTTATATCAAAAGTAATGGAGAAAGCTATTAACCAACATCTTCTAAAGTACCTGGAAGGCTTCAACATCATCAGCGATCATCAATATGGTTTTCGGAAGTCCAGATCAACTGGAGATCTTCTAGCCTATGTCACCCATATTTGGAACAACGCAATCGAACATCATGGGGAGTCTCGGGTTGTTGCGCTGGATATTTCTAAAGCTTTTGATCGTGTTTGGCATGAGGGGCTTCTAAGTAAACTGCGATCCTATGGTATGCCCAGTCGATTCTGTGCATGGTTGTCTAGCTTTCTTAAGGACCGCTCTCTGCAAGTGGCGATTGACGGATTTCTCTCAGACACCTTCACCATCAATGCCGGTGTTCCTCAAGGGTCCATATTGTCTCCCACTCTCTTCTTACTCTACATTAACGACCTTCTAGTGAAAACTAAAAATCCGATATTTAGTTTTGCTGACGATAGCACACTTATCTCATCTTTCTCTTTGAATGCGCAAACATCGGCTGCCGACGCACATCTTCGCAGACAGCATGTAGCATCACGCCTCAACAAAGACCTGGAAGAAATTTTGGCTTGGGGTGACAGTAACCAAGTCGAATTTAACGCTAAGAAAACCCAGGCAGCAGTTTTCTCTAAAAAGATTAACATTACAGAACCGGAAATAGTCATGGCCGGACACGCAATCCCACTGGCTTCATCTATTAATTTGCTGGGTGTCAATCTGGGGGGAAATATGTCTTGGCATAACCACGTTGTGGCAATCGCCAAGATAGCTTCTCAGAAGCTTGGCGTACTCTTCCGAACCAGAAAGTTGTACACACCTCAACAACTTTTGACACTATACAAAGCCCAGATTCGACCATCACTAGAATACTGCTCTCATGTCTGGAGCTCTGCACCCAAACATACTCTTCGGCTACTGGATTCCATCGAAAGGAGGGCTATTCGTCTGATCGGAGACCACGAGCTGACGAAGAACCTCGACAGCCTAGAACATCGAAGACAAGTTGGGGATTTGACTCTCTTTTACAGATATTTTAATGGAAGGTGCTCGGCTGACCTTGCCCTCTTAATTCCGCCCAGAGCGACGAAGAGCAGAAATACACGACGAACCACTGCCGCCCATCCATATGTGGTTAAGCTTAGTACTCCTCGAACTTCACTATTTAAGAACTCTTTCATCTGGAGGACTTCATCCTTGTGGAACGACCTTCCCGAGGTCGTTTTTCCCAACGAATATAACCTCCAACGATTCAAAACCAACGTGAATCGCTTTTTGCGCACACGCACCACTCCCAGAGTGCCCTAAAGGATTTTTCCTATAGTGCTTGTGTTTGATCATAAAAAAAAAAAAAAAAAAAAAAAAAAAACTTTCGCAATATCTTATAGAACTTAAAAATATTGCAAGGCCAAGACCGGTTGAACACTTTTGTTCTCGTCAGTACAGGGTAGGTGTACATACCTATCATCAGAGAAGACTCTAATACTTTTGTTCAATCTGAAATAGTATTTTAAAGTGCTACTGTGTAGACTAAATACGCCCTTATTGTATCAGGTATCATCGGGTGGTCTGGGAAAATAATAATTTTTTCATACATTGGTATTTGATATTAATACCACCTGATAAGTATAGACATCTTATTTTTTAAACAGATTTTTAAAATCTTGATTTAGTCAAATAACGTCTGTTCAGATTGTTTGGGATGCTAAGAGATGGCGCTGCGCTCTGTATTTTCTCGACTACCGTTGAGAATACAGGTATACAAGTATTAGTCTTCTCTGATGTACGCCTACCCTATACTGATGAGAACAACAGGGTTCGAAACCGGCCTGCCGGTGGTTGCATCCTATCAATGGAGAGGGCTTCCTTTCCTTGGTAGTATCATTCAATCTGAAATAGTATTTAAAGTACTACTGTGTATACTAAATACACCCTTATTAAGGTATCATCGGATGGTCTGGAATAATAATAATTTTTCCATAAATTGGTACCTACTTGATCTAAAAATTTGTTAGTGTGTACCTATGTTGCTTTTTCTCATGGATCAACCATATCAGAAGTATTGAACAAGAACGCAACCAAGAAGGAAGAGGATCAATTCTGGAGTGTTCAATTGGGCCGATACCATAGACCTCCACCCTAATAGAGCCATAATAAATTAACACAACGAAATAAAGTGATAATATATTTGCTTCTGAACCATTTCAGAAAAATCATACTTATTCAGATTTTAGAGAACAATCCAGTAAATTTCCTTACGGGACGATTAGCAGAGAATGGAGAAATTCCATGGATTGTATTTTATACAGGGTGTTTGGATAATGCATCTGGATACATGGAGACATAATTATACATATTAAAATGAAGGTAGTAAGTCATCTAACAAAAAGCTTAATACTTTTGCTTCTAACTTTTCCAAAAATCCATATGAAATATTGATATTTTTGATAACATTTTTTAAAGAAAAAGATTTAGACGTTACCAGGCAACGGAAAATAGCTGTAAGAAAATATTATTATTGTACTGATATACGGAATCAGCCCGGTGAGACCGCTTATGGCGGGGATCGAAGCATATAAGTAGGCCGTGCAAGTGACGTCACAGCCAGGCAGGTTACTCCATACGTTTATCCTTTTGTGTCGATCGTTCTGTGTTAATATCAGACTTTGGGTTTGTTCGATTTAATCTAGGCCATATTTGTCTCCCTTTATTGAATCGCAGCACACGTTCTTAAATTATTTCACAACCGAACATCCTTCGTCTGGAAGGGGATAAAATCAAGTAACATATGATTTATAATGTGATTGAAAATGGTGGAGGAAGCGTAATTAAATTCTAAAATAATTTTTAATTTTCTATTCTTTTCAAGAAAATGGACCTTCTCGTTTTGTTGCAGGTAAGTAATTTATGATTGAAATATTTTTTTAATAATTTTTATTCGTTATTGTTATTTTACATTATAAAATTGTCCCATTATGTCTCAAACTTGTCACGCAAACTAGCAACAAACACATATTTAAAGAATTTTACTTAAATTTTACAATCCAGAAGTCAAAAGCTACAACATAATAATTACAGCTTAGTTATATTAACCCGTAGCCAGAATTTTGATAAGTCCGGTAATATATTATTATAATAATTCTTTCTTTTCATAGTTTAATTGAGAATCCCATAATGACTGAACATTAAAGATGACTTCGATCACTAATGTTGCCAGGAGTATGCTACGAAACAAACAAATTGGAAGCCCATAATCATAATGATGGTGCATATATTTACTTGGTTAGTAGCTGTACATATAGTATTGTATGATTTGTTTGAAGTTGAAGATGGTAAAATATTTTATGTAAATTATGATTTATTTCCTATTTTTTAATAAAACTAATTACAACCTTCAATCTCTGAATTCTATATTTCTAGTTTCGTTACTAGTTCAATAATAATATAAAAGTATGTAAGGATAATTTTAAAGCGATATTTACAGTTGAAAACCTATGTCAAAATCCTAATATTTAATTTTCTCTACTTAGTAAACCAAATAAAATGGTTTTGATGTTTTCTTTGCTTGAATGTCACTTCAAAATATTGACAGTAATAATAATTTGGACAAAAGTGACATTTGAAAAGCACGTGCGCGCCAGGCATAATGGATGTCGCCGTATCATGCCTGCTTCGATTATTTAACACGGCATTTTGTCTTCTTCCTGGTTATAAGTATTCGTTGTACGGAATAGTACATTACGTACCGAGGTGGAAAGTGTTTCATTCCTGTCGAGAGAGTCTGGCGGGAGGATAACTAAATCTCAAGACATTAATGAAACTTTTCACCGAGGTTTGTATACGATTTTATTTACAACCACATCTAGCATCCACTTCTTATTGAATTAAAATTATTAATAAAAGAAAAATGTCATTTTGACTTTTCCATTCAAAAATTAGACAGAAATTTCAAATAACCACAGGTGGTAAAATAACGTAGGTAATAATACACATCAAGATGGCAAATATCATTTTTTGAATATGGTTTCCATGGCGGCACTAAGCAATATACAGGGTGTAACTAAATAAGTGTAAAACATTTAAAGGGGTGATTCCTCATCGAAAAAAAGATAGGATCTTTCATATAAAGAAACTTCATTGGAGCATCCCTTGTTAAGATACAGCCCCTTAAAGGGGGTACATAAAATTTATAAATAAACAAAACTAATTTATTAATAACAAAACATACAACATCTAGAAATCATAGTAAATGTTCAATATGTCTACCTTCAGACATTACGCATGCGTCTAGACGTCGGCGCATTGAGCCACATATTCGCGCAAATATTCCTAGAGTCTCTCTAATTACCCTGCACCCATCGATGATGCGGTTTCTTAACTCCTCTACATCGCGAACAGGAGTACGATAAACCAAATGCTGCAAATGGCCCCAAGTAGCGAAATCGAGAGGATTGAGATCCGGGGATCGAGCGGGCCAATTCTGAGGTCCTCCTCGACCTATCCACTGATTTGCATATGTTTCAGTTAAATGCTGACGTGCTACTTGACTAAAATGGTCGGGAGCCCCATCATGCATAAAAAACATATCCCTTCTGACGCCCAAAGGAACTTCCTCCAGCAGTACGGGATGCACGGCTCTTAAAAATTGAACGTATGCCTCACCATTTAATCGAGGAGGTAGAAAATGAGGCCCAATTAAATAATCCCCAATAACTCCGACCCACACGTTAAGAGAAAACTGTTGATGGTTAGTTTCGACAATAGCGTGAGGGTTTTCATCAGCCCATATGTGGTAATTATGAAAATTAATAATCTTGTCCCGAGAAAAACTACATTCGTCTGTGAATTCGATCGTCTTCAGAAAGTCACGATTTCTTCTAATCATTTCCAGCATCCAATTGCAAATTTCAAGACGGTTCGGAAAGTCTCGCGGTAACAGTGCCTGTACTCGTTGCAGATGGTAAGGGTATAAGAGTTCCTTTAAAATTCGAAATACCGTCATATGATCAACATTTAGCTGGAAAGCAATCTTTCTAGTACTGGTAGTAGGTTGTTCTTCAAGCAAATTAAGTACTGCTTCCTCAAGCTGTGGTGTTCTTACTTCTCGATGGCGGGATGGAGGGGTTGCGTTTTCCACCCCTTACAACCATGGGGTAAACCAAGTAAATTACTGGCTAAGTGTCTTTTTGGTAGTAGAAAATGTCAGGTTGATATCAATATTGTAACTTTTTTAGTGCTTGTGAAAAAAATGGTTAAACAAATTTTATGTACCCCCTTTAAGGGGCTGTATCTTAACAAGGGATGCTCCAATGAAGTTTCTTTATATGAAAGATCCTATCTTTTCTTCGATGAGGAATCACCCCCTTAAATGTTTTACACTTATTTAGTTACACCCTGTATTATTTTAACAACAGAAAAATCAGATGAGAAATATTTCAAAGAATGGTGAACGAAGACAAAGTTCAAAATCCTGGTTCTGAGTCGGCGCTACTAGCTTATTTCAGTGAAAATGCCAAGACAAAGAAGATATCAACGATTTGGTCACAATATTCAATGCTCATGACTACTCTATCAATTAGGGAAAAAGTAGACATATCTAATCACGCAAAGCTATTAGCATGTTTAAAAAAGTGTGTTCGTATATTATATTGAAATATGGATTTTTTTAAAAATTCCAAAAAATAATTTACTTACCTGAGCGGAAAGTAAAAGTAAAAAAACGTCAACTTTCCACCTTTCAAAGATAGATGAAATGTCATTATGATATGCATGGTTGTAAATAAACATTATTTCTTCACAGACGCCAAAACTGGACTTGTCATCGTCGCCTCAAGTTTGACAATTCAATAATACTTCATTTCCATAGTTAAGTGATATCCTATCTATATTTGTAAATAATAGTATATTACATGCCAAGAGTTGTAAGACGTTATACACGATTCCGAAACTTACGGAATGAGCATAGCGAGTACCGTACTTCGATCGAGTTGTGTACTTTGCTTTTTCTACGACTTCATATTTAATTTATGTTAATTTTTCGAAATAATATGCTAATAAAACATTTTGAGTCGGTACTTACATGGTTATCAGTACACCACAATTTAGATATATTTTTTTATGCCACTCCCTGGATTTTTCTAGTAATAAGTTATTTGCTCCGGAAGCAGCTTGTAATGTAATTAATAATGCAAGTCCGGTGCAGTATCTGCAACCAACCACCAAACGAAAAATAGACCAAATTCAACAGGCTGCCATAAATGACAGGTGATTTGGCCACCATATTTTGAGTTCTTAGAAAACGTTTAGTTTACCTACCAGATTCGACCATCACCAGAGTACTGCTCTTATGTCTGGAGCTCTGCACCAAAACATACTATTCGGCTACTGGATTCCATCGAAACGAGGGTCATTCGTCTGATTGGAGACCACGAGCTGACGAAGAACTTCGACTGCCTGGAACATCGAAGACAGGTTGGGGATTTGACTCTCTTCTACAGATATTTCCATGTAAAGTGCTCGGCTGACCTTGCCCTCTTAATTCCGCCCACAGCGACGAATAGCAGAAATACACGACGAACCACTGCCGCCCATCCATATGTGGTTAAGCTTAGTACTCCTCGAACTTCATTATTTAAGAATTCTTTCATCTGGAGGACTTCATCCTTGTGGAACGATCCCGAGGTCGTTTTTCCCAACAAATAAAACCTCCAACGATTCAAGACCAACGTGAATCGCATTTTACGCAAACGCACAACTCCCAGAGTGCCCTAAAGGATTTTTCCTATAGTTCTTGTACTTGATCATAAAAAAAAATAAAAAAAAATGCAAGATCAGTGAGTACAAGAACAGTGCAAGTGCAACTTTGCGTAGAACAAAAGGAAATTATTTTTGCTATAGAAACGGGAATCGTGGCAACATGGATTTCCTTCTTCTGTTTTATTCAATTAAAACGAAGGCGACCGCAGAATTTTAAGAGCATTAAGGATGGAGCCGAGTGCTTAAATTATGCAGCCTAATTTAATCACGCTTCAAAAGTTTATTAATTTAATCTCGGCCGAAATGTCGGCGGGCGTGTAAACAAGGGGAAGCTGCGTCTTGTTTACTAATAACTTTATTTTTGTGTAAAATGCTTAGGCCTTATTAAAAGCCGGTAAGTTATAATTTGTAAAAGGAAAAACTTATATCGTCGGCTTAATATGAACAATCCAAACTCATCTTATTTAACGTGTACTCAGAACACATCTTTCGAGAAGCGCTCGACAACATTGAAGAAGGAATCGCTATAAACGGTACTAAACTTAATAATATAAGATATGCAGATGACACCATCATGTTTGCAGATGGTCTTCAAGGATTGCAAAGATTGATGGATAGGGTGACCAGAATTAGCTCACAGTACGGGTTGTAAAGGAACATAGACAAAACAAAACTCCTTATAGTAAGTAAAAGAAGCATCGCCGAAGACAGTTTGTACATCGATCATACTAGAATTCAGAGAGTGAAGCAATACACGTACTTGAGGACAATCATTAACGAGAGATGGGACAACTCTCAAGAAATTCAATGTCGCACCGAGAAGGCCCGAACTGTGTTTATTAAAAAAAATTAGCGCTTTTTAAAAGCCACAATGTATCTTTAGCCATCAAGCTTAGACTCTTACGTTGTTACGTTTTCTCAGCCCTTCTGTATGGAGTGGAAACCTGGACATTTACTAAGGAAACTGCCAGGAGACTTAAAGCATTAGAACATTGGATGTACAGGATAATACTGAAAATATCTTGGACACAAAGGATAACCAACACAAAAGTAAAGCGACGAATGAATAAAGAACCAGAACTACTAAATACCGTAAATTGCCGGAAACTTCAGTATTTCGGACACATAATGAGGAATCCAGATAGATACGGGCTATTGCTACAAATCCTACAAGGCAAAATTAACAGCAGGAGAGCACCTGGCCGAAGTAGAATATCTTGGTTGGCAAATCTTCGAATATGCATTGACAAATCATCAGCAGAACTCTTCCGAATCGCCATCAACAAAGCAAGAATAGCCATGCTGATAGCCAACATCCGGAACAGATAGGCACTGGGAGAAGAAGAATATGAACAATGCAAAGTCTAAATGTATCTAGTTTGCGAGTTTTGCGGAATCTGGTAGGCAGGGGCCGACGCTATAAGCTAACATTCTCAGTTTATGAAAATTGCCACTAGATATACCCAAAAATATTAATATGAAATCTGCATAAGTACCATAAATTTAAATAGTACATGAATATGGCATAAGTCCTATTAATCGACATGGCGCCAAATTCGGTGTCGTGTTTGTGAAACAACTTTGTTTAGTTTTCAAGTAAATTGGTGGTGTTTTACAAAAATTTGTTTAAAAAATCGCAGAAAGGTAAGCCTACAAGTGACTCATACTTATATTAAATCGAAAACACCGAAATTCAGAAAATTCGTTTTA
Source organism: Barypeithes pellucidus (assembly GCA_963991005.1). Classification (NCBI taxonomy): domain Eukaryota; kingdom Metazoa; phylum Arthropoda; class Insecta; order Coleoptera; family Curculionidae; genus Barypeithes; species Barypeithes pellucidus. Next base: position 27,465,968 of record OZ022561.1, on the reverse strand, counting down.
TTTTTTTCCTGGGTTCATTTGAGATCGAATTAAATTGCACTTTTATATTGCCACTTTTTCCGCTCTGTCTAACAGCGTTAATTATTTTGTAAGCCGATCCGTCGTCGTCGAAGGGCCATTATCAACTTTATTTTTTTAAATACAGTCCTGTTTTCCAGATATTGGAATTTGAGAGATTTTTCTCTTCCGAATGTAGCGATGTATGACACATTGTGGTTTAATGACGTTTCGAGGGTTTTTTGAACAACATCAGGAAATTTTGGGATACGGTCCTGTATTTCTCCTAATTTTATAAATAATATCTCATAAGAAAGCTGTAAATTTTTACTTATGTTGGACTAGTTCAATAAATAACAAATAGTTGAATAATAAACCACAAATAAGTGAACAAAAAAAACATACCAAAATAGAAATATAACGAACAACGAGAAAAGTAAGGAACTACTTAATCAGGTGTTCTGAAACACCCTGGCCAGCACATTCGCCTGATATGACACCGTTAGATTCTTTCCTCTGGGGGGTATGTCGAAATTTATGTTTATAAACACAACTTCGAAGCAGAAGACGAACTTAGGAGGTTGGTGCTTGAAGCCTTTCAAAGTATTACGCCAGAAATGTTGTCAAATGTTTTAGAATCGACAGTTAGAAGATGATATTTGTGCTTAGAAAATAACGGAAATCATTTTGAACAATTGATTATGTAGTTCCTCATTTTTTTCGTTGTTCGTTTTATTACTGTTTCGGTATGTTTTCGTTCACTTATTGGTGTTTATTATTGAATTATTTTTTGTTCATTTATTTAGAGTAATTTATTTTGCACATTTTGTTTTATTTTGATTCATGTCCAATACATGCAAAATGATTTTGGTTATCAGTAATTTAAGTTTTTCCATAATTTCTGCTGCAATATGAATTCAGTAATTTCTTTCACAAGGAGGAGGTTCCGTGATGGTATCAACCGAAGTATATACAGGGTGTTACAAATTCGGCCTTCGCCATAGGGATTTCAGAGACAGTAAGAGATACGAAGTTGGTTAAATTGGGGCAGAGTTGCATAATTATGGGCCCAATAATATGTCGCAAAAAAATCAAAAATAAATACTGAGGCTTTCAAGATATTTGAAAGAATTTAAATTCTTGCGTTTCGATTTTTATTTTTTCCTGACTTTTCGAAGAGATGTCCGAAATTAAATTTCACTTTTTCATTGCCACAAGATGGCATTATCAGATCTTTCATGCGACGTTTCCGTCTTTGGGTCGCCATCATCAACTTAATTATTTTAAATGCGGGCCTGGATCTATTTGTTTAAATTATGAGAGAGGTCCGAAATCTACGTTCAGTGGTATACAACATCTACTGGGTTTTCGACATTTTGTTCCTTAATTGACTATCTTCATTAAAATACCTCTAGTACGTTCCTGTAATTTACTTTTTTTCTTAATTTGGTATAATTTGAAAATGTAAAACTCAATGCCTCTTTTAAAAGTTTTAAGAAACTGCTAAATTACTTACATACTAGGGGTATTTTAATGAAGATGGTCAATTTATAACAAAACGTCGGAAAATCAGTATTGTATACCACTGAACGTAGATTTCGGCCGTCTTTCATAATTTAAACAATAAGATGCAGGCCCGTATTTAAAAAAATTAAATTAATGATGGTGACCTAAAGACGAAACGTCGCCTTAATCTACCATACCATCTTGTGGAGAATGAAAAGTAGCAATGCGAAAATGATTTATTTTTGGACATCTTTTCGAACAAAGTCAGGGAAATTTAAAAACCGAAACACAACATTTTAGATTTTTTCAAATATTTTGAAAGCCCCTGTATTTGTTTTGGATTTTTTGCGGCATATTATTTGGCCCATTGAAGGCCGAATTTGTAACACCTTGTATTGAGATATATTTAAGTTAAAATATTTGTTTTTAAATAATATAGCATATTTACGTATGGTAGTTAAGTTTATTTCTAAATGAATTTGTAGTTAAATCTTGATTACAACAACAATTTATGCGTCCTGATGATAATCTTTTGTTTATTCATTAAAAAAATATATTCTAATTCCATAACAATAATGAAATTATGGAAATATGATAAACAAGATCTCATTTGTTTGAGAATGTGTTGTGTGTGTTTGTGTCGTGTATTGACATGAACCAAACAACGAAATATACAGAATAGATGCCAATAAATTAGAATTGGTATTTTGAAATAATAATAAACTGCTTTATTATGCCACATGGGGGTTTTAAAATTAGATAAAAAAGAACATTTCAATTATCTTTGTATAATATGTCGAATAACCAACTTAAAACTTATTAAACCTAAACTTATCAAAATTTTAAAATGGCGGTTTTCTTTGCACGTAAGGGTATATAAAGTTGAAAAGTTGTACTTTTAGGTTCAAACAGAAGCTGAGAGGGCACCGCTTACATATTGGTGGATGTTAGCTAATATAAAAGTACATATGACAACGGCGGTTAATATCTTCAAGGCTGGAGTTCCAAATGACTATATCCACAGGATTGCCACACAGCTTCGAATATTGTACAAAAATAGGCGTTGGTTTCCAATTATAATTAAGTAATTTAAGAAGATCCTGAACATATTTTCAAATATTAAATAATATAAACATAACTCCTCCAAAAATAAACGAATTCTTGCATAATTTTCTCGAATGGTTTAAGAAAAAAATAGAAATAACGAGAAATTTAAAGGACCAATATTCTCAAAGTAAACTTTTACACTTTTACATTTTTACAAATAATTTGATTTCAATCTAGTCTCTATATACTTAGAGAGACTATGACAATAGGGGGTCCGTGAAGTGGAATATCAGTAATTTGGTTTTTCATGGAGTTTAGGTCCCCCTCTACAACTTTTATATCTGATGAAATGTCGTAGAGTGTTGCTGAGAGGCGCTGTACCGATTTAGATAATAAATTCTCAATAAATTCAAAATTATATCGAGCCATGTCTGAAAATGAATTTACAGCATCTGCGTGAGCCCAAAGTCACGGGAAACACATTTTCTGACAAGTGAACCCTTTCCGAGCGTGTCAAAAAATTGAAAATAAAAATTAAATAAAAAAAGCGAATTTGCAAATGCGAATGTCAAATAGTTCTTGCGGAAACAAATGTGAATAGGATTAAAAATTATTTTTGGTCAATAAATCGAAAAAATTTAATCTACTGATGTGCGAAAATCTACTTTTAATTTAAATAATAACGGTGCCAAAAAGTTCTTTATAAATTTGTTTATACAGTTTGTCTACTTAAGTTGGAATCATATGGAAAACTTTTTTATTATTGGTTTTATGAAAAAAGTTATTCTTCATAAAAAGTTCTAAATAGTCTAAAACTCGAAATGCAACCTTCAGTTATCAAAAGCAACCCTCAGTTATTAAAATGCCCCAAAATACAGAAAAATGTTATGAAGAAAAGTTATATTCAAATATGCAATTACAGTTATTTTATCCTGAAAATTTAGGTTATGTGATTATTTACTAATCATTCCGTATTAATTATTAAAACAATTTCAATTTTTTCTTCACAACTTATTAAAGCTGCCATTTCTAATGTATTTTATAAATACAAACGCACTATGACATTCCGTGTCAATTATTTCTTGCCAGTGCATCCTAGATTACGTTAAATTGTATCAAGCCAGAATAATTAATACGGAATGATTAGGAAATAATCGCAAAACCTAAATTTTCATGCTAAATAACTGTAATTGCCTATTTGAATATTACTTTTAATTCAAAATATCTTTTCGTCATTCTTCTGTATTGTCAAAAATAAAGGTACTTTACTCTTGAGCAAAATTCGTAATTTCTGATATGCCTCGTATATGACTGGGAAATTTTGATAACTGAAGGTTGCATTTTGAGTTTAACACCGTGCAGAACTTTTTATGAAGAATAACTTTTTTTCAGAAAACCAATAATAAAAAAGTTTTCCATATGGTTCCAACTTAAGTAGACACACTGTATAGCAGCTTCGGATCCGCTATATTAGAATTTTTGTTCATTTGGCTTAGCTGCGATTAAGAGACATATTTCTAAAGAAACAATATCCGACTATGCAACACCTCTACTGTCAAATTTACTTCAGACTAAAAAATACGTACCAGATTTGAGAAAAAATAGAAAAAAACATAATACTGTCTTTTCCGCTAACGAAATAAAAGATTATTGATGTATAATTTTTACAATAGGGGACAACCACGCATGCTAAAATGCCCGTTATGTTTAGGACGAACCACATAATGTGGGACGAACGCTGATGCAATAGCAACTATCAAATTTAAGAAAAAACATACGAAGTTATTTATCAAATTCCAGGGGGGGGGCAACTACCCCCACTTGCCCCTTATAAACAACGCCCATGCTTTATTTGCGAGCAATCCCCAGGTTCCACCGATATTTAAACGTGGATAGCTGGATTACACAACACTAAACCATTACACCATAGGACCTCCTGGTGTTCACAAGTACGTAATATCTACAAGTAAATGTTTCCAAATAAGTTAGTAAGTGATAAGTTAATACTTCAAAGTATAAGAAAAAATCCTTCAGGTTCCACCGAGATTTGAACTCGGATCGCTGGATTCAAAGTCCAGAGTGCTAACCATTACACCATGGAACCTTGTTAACATATGCAAGAAATGCAAATAATATTTATGGTAATATAATATTTTTACTTTTGCCAGATTATAAATAAAAATAACTTCTTATATTTATTATAAAAGATAATGCAGTTCCAGATAGATAATGATATAGCGATAAGCATTTGATATGGCCGAGGTCAACATAATATTAAGTAAGATTGATGATTTGGGTACAAGTTCAAGAAACTAGACGGGTGCAGCGTGACAATTAAACTAAAGCAAATGTATCATCCTTTTGTTTTGAAACAAAGGTCAAGGTCCCTAAACAAGGCTCGAGAAATTCATGAGCAAAATGGAATATATCGATTAGGGCGGTGCGAAAATGCTAAATTTATATTTTCGATTTGCTATACCGCGAATTGAGAAAAAAAAACAGGAAGGAATTTTTTTCAAGCGGAACGTACGTACATTATACCATGATATGAGTGGAGTACATAGCCCGAAACGTCCGTCCGTTGTGCGCTTAAGAAATGATAGGTAACTCTAAACGTTCTCCTTATCTGCGCGTTTCCCAACACACGAACTGTCCAAATTTCTGCTCCCGATACTACAACCTCTACAAGGACATAGCTCATCTTACGTCAAAAATTCACAGCATTTCGTAGAGATAATAAGTGGAAATGAAATACAACCTGAAGATCGATTGGTTAGCTTCGATGTGGAGAGTCTCTACACCAACGTCCCAGTAAAGGAAACTCTTCAGATTATACGACAAAAACTTGAGGATGACCTGACACTCGAAGAACGAACCCCGCTACCAATCAAAGCCATAATGGACCTACTGGAATGCTGCCTGAATAATTCCTACTTTCAGGAAAAGGATAGATTCTACAGACAAATGGACGGACTGCCAATGGGCTCATCCCTCTCCCCAGTAATAGCCAACATTTATATGGAATGGTTTGAAGACCAAGCCATTAAAAAAGCTATAATAAAACCTAAACTATGGCTCCGCTACGTAGACGACACCTTCATTATTTGGAACAGAAGCGATGATGAACTTCAAACTTTTTTACAACATATGAACAACCTGACCCCTAGAATTAAATTTACTATGGAGAAAGAAAATAATGACAGACTACCTTTTCTAGACGTTGTAGTCCAGAGAAACAGGAATACCATCATCACATCGGTATACAGGAAACAAACTCACACAGGACAATACCTTAATTATGCCTCGAACCATTCGAATAATACCAAACATGGGATAGCTAAAACATTGGTTGACAGAGCATTCACGCTTTGCAACTCACAAGAGGGTATCACACAAGAACTTAACAACATCACCAAGGACCTAGGAATGAATGGTTATCCCCAACGACTGGTAGACCAAGCCATCAAAAAGCGTCAAAATCACAAACAAAGAACGAGGGATGACACCGAAGTTGGACCGACCATAAACATACCCTATGTCAAGGGGGTTTCTGAAAAGATTCGACGAATAGGACAACAATACAATATTCGAACAGTATTCAGCTCCAAAGACTCTTTAAAAAGCCACCTGACAAAGACAAAACCAACCAACCAACCACAAAGACACAAAGAATTGTGTATATAGAATACCCTGCGAGTGCGGACAATCCTATGTTGGTGAAACCCTACGGCCATTGGAAACAAGGATCAAGGAACATCAGAGCCACACACGAAAGGGAGAAACAAACAGATCCGGAGCAGCAGATCACGCTTGGACCCACGGCCACCACTTACAATGGGGACAATCAAGTATCATACTTAAGGAAGAACATTGGCGAAAGAGGAAATTCAAAGAAGCAGCTGTTATCACTCAGAATCCTGGTTATTTTAGCAAACCCTCTTTAGATATAAGGAACATTTGGAAACCCCTGTTAAGCAAATGTAATCTTAGTTTAGGTACGTCCTCTAGTATTGACGCATGACTGCACCCACCTCGGTCATACTCGACTAACTTTCTCACCCCCCTTATTAGTTAGTATAAATACTCTCGTAGTTTAGTAACTTGCTCAGTATTCACCTGAAGACGACTGGAGATACTTACCAGTTGAAACGTTGTGATTTAAATTATTGAAATAAAGTCCAAAACACGTCTATCACTCACTATCAGTTATGTCGCCAGTCTTGATAATTAATGAAAAAGTCATCGCAACCGAAGACGTTCCTACTTAATTAGTTTTACGGACGCTTATCTTGGTCGATTACGATTTCTCGTTGTTTATTGGTGAGGGATGCCAGGCATAATGCTATTGCCGACTTGACACGCACGTGTCAGTCGGTCTTGGGTGGGCCCACCACCAAAATTGAAATAATTCTCAAACTCCAAAATGTGTTAGTTTGCCAATAAGCAATCTAATTCGATCATATTGAGATCAAATAATCCAATGAGAAATCTCATTAGTTAAAAAGAATTATGCATGTTACATACCACAAATCAACATCATTTCAGGCAACAAGAATTATCGCGTATTTATTTATAGTGATTTCGGATTTATTAGGTCAGTATTACCTTTTCATTTTTACATTAATAAATGAAACGAGATTCATCAGAGAAAAGCAATACAACTCCATTAATAGTCTCCTCGGGGCATACAATTTCTGCGATTTCCCATCAAAGGCGCAACCCAGTCCAATTATCAACAAATTTCAGGATTTCACCCACCCCCCCATCCCCCCGCATCCCATTCCCTCAATGCACTGCATGTCGTCCGAAACATTTGTAGCAACCGGACTAATCCGGATTCCGGACTCCGGTCACGGTCGTAATTTGGCGATGAGGCGGCAAGGGAAATTGCCAGCGCGCCGTTTCCGTGACTTAATGAGAGGCATCGCCTTAGGGCTACGGTCAGGTGACACCTGCCCCCCGAGAAAAGGGGAATCGAAAGGCCCTTTCAAACAGTTTAAGGAGACACAATGTGTTTAAAGAGGTATAAAGGCGGCTAATGGGGATTTACACAGAACGTTTAAATACAGTGTTGCACAAATTCGTCTTTCATTACCATTGGGATTTCGGAAACGGTAAGAGATACGAAGTCAGTTAAATTAGGGCAAAGTGGCATAATTATGGGACCAATAATATTCCGTAAAAAAATTTCCGTTTCGGTTTTTATTTTTCCTGACTTTGTTCGAATAAATTTCACTTCCTCATTACTACTTTCTTTTCTCCACAAGATCGCATCATCAGATATTTAATGCGACGTTTCGTATTTGGGTCACCATCAACAACTTCATTTTTTTAATACGGCCCTGGGTTTTTTTGTTTCAATTATGAAAGCAGAACGAAATCTACGTTTAGCCGTATACAATACTTACTAATTTTCAGACGTTTTGTTCCTTAAATTGAATATCTCCATTAAAATACCCCTAGCACGTTCCTGTAATTTAATTTTTTTTTCAAATCAGGGATAATTCGAAAATGTAGAACTCAATGCATTTTTTAAAAGTCTTAAGAAAGTGTCAAATTTTATTTGTATTAATAAAATAAATTATTTGTAATGGAGACCAAGGAGATTTGTGACAGAATAGAGTTGTGACAAAGGCGATTTCTTTGAATCTATGGCCGTTAGCGAGCTGACAACAGCGCACGATTGTTTGTTTATAGACGCGCTACTTGACGCAGTACGCGCCAATGGCTCACACGACAAGCGGTTGCGTGATTACGACGTCTGAATGAAAAAACAACCGAAAAGTAAATTTTTGATAAAATTTTTGATTGTATTTATATCATGATATATTACATTCACGTGGTTATGCTATTTTTTCTTATATTGTGTGGGTTTGGAGTTTCAAATCGTGGCATTGTCTTCAGTGGTGGTTCTTCCACAGGAGCACATGCGCACGTGCACCCCCAAAACGGATAAAAAAATATTAATTTATATTCATTGAATAGTATTTATCGTATAAAGTCCGACCCTCCCTAATATTTTATCATTCCGTCAATTTTCGTATAAAGTCCAACCCTCCCCAATATTTTATCGTACCGTCAACCAAACTGTATCTTATAGGCTCTCGATCCGGCAACGGATTACGATTACGACGAGACTTGCTCGCATGTGCGATTAAGTAGGCGGGGCATAATGCAGTTTCTCTATAGTAACAGGTGGCGGGAGACAGCGGGGGATAACGGGGCTATGGCGATTTAACATGGGAAAGGCGCACAATTTTAGTGTGCGCCGCGCCGTTGTCTGTTCTAGTTAGAAATTCGAGCGTGTATGTTTTAATATTTTAATATTATATATTTATTAAGTCAAAATGAATAGTTTGACGGTGGACTATTTAAAAAATAACTTTAGCTCTTTGAGTTTGGAGCAAAAAATTAAAGTGAAAAATGCGGGAAGACCTAAACCCGAAATTAATTTAACGCAGACCACAAAGGATAAATCTAGGGACTTATTAGAAACTTTAAAAATTAAATATAAGAAAAAAAAATTTATAGAAGGTATTCCAAACTTTAATGAGGCTGCAATTTTCTATAATTAAGAACCGAAGAACGGACTTTACGTTTAAGCACCATACACACTAAGAAAACCTTTCTTATTTTCCAAAAGTTGTATTTCCTTGTGTAAAATTAAAAAATAAATAAAAATATGTTTTACCTAACGCATTTTCTTATTACTTTTTTTCTTTCGACATTTAAAATGCCTAGAAAGTAATTGTTTGGTCGTTACAAAAAAATAAAATTTTGAAAATAATTTCACGATACTTGTGAACCCTCTCTATCATAGGTTACGAGCTGCCACTGATTGTCTTGCTGTATTTGCATCTTGTTTCGAAATTACGAATTATTATTCTGACCAGATCGCGACTTTTGGCACCTAGGAGAGTTGTGACAGCGTGTCACAACTCTCCTATTAAAGGTTATTTTCTGGTTAGCTTATTTTACACGCTTTTTGCAATGCTTTTTTCTATTTCTTTCTGTTTCTGTTCGTTCGCTTTGGCCAATTCATTCAACCTAAGTTTGACATAATGATGCCATAGTTACTTATAAAAGATTTACTGTCATGTTAATGTTTCATGTTATTGTAGTTCTTACAATTATACCTAATGATAATTGAAGTAATTTGATGCAAAAAACGTGTGTTTTGTTTATAATTCATATAAAAGTAATTTTTATCTATTAAAATTAGTCTAGATACACAGCTGTAACAATTTACCTCGGTGTTAGGAGAGTTGTGACGAAGGGAAAGCTTTTTGGATTTTATAATCTATTGTTTTTTGGATTTTATAATTTATAATTTATTAAATTTTGAATGGTTTAGCATGACGCCGTGGTCGGTGTATGGGAGTGGTCCCGAATAATTTGTTCATATTTAGATTTTATTTATTTATTTATTTATTTATTTACTTTACCTGCCTTACAGGAACATTTCCCAACTACAAGACAGGGCAAAAGATTTAGGCAGTATAGGCACATAATCTTAATTGAACTTAAGATAAGATAAATTTACATTACATTACATTACATTACAAATTTGAAAACTTATTTAGTCTTACAATAAACAAAAAAAATATGCAAACCGTATGATATAATTGAAAAGCAGTTTAGTGAGGCACCAGCTTTTTAACTATGTTTATCGAACAATTAAAAAAATCCAATTCATTATGTTTATTGTATTTGTCACACGTTTGAAAAATAGGAGAAAACTTCAAAATATTTGTCCTTGGACACGGTAAATAGAATGTTATGTTTTGCCGTGAACCTAAGCGCGGCACGTTGAAGTTAAGCTTCGTCAAAATGTCCATACAATCCAACTGCTTGTTTAATAATTTAAACAAAGTAATCAAAAGATGGCAATCACGGCGATCACTGAGAGATCCGTAATTAAATTCCTCAAGTAACCTGGATTGAAGAAAAAGATTTAGTTACGACATAGCTTATAATGTACTTGTACACGTAACTGAAAATTAGTGGGTACATTTTTGGGTCTAGAACCTGTCAGTACCCCAAATCGTAAATAAATAAATAAATAAAGGGAGTAGTTTCGGTTTTCGTAAATTTTCTCAGAAACCTTATAACTTTTATTGACTTTGATGACTGTTTTTAAAAGAGCAAGGATTGAGCTACATTGCGGCGTAAAATGCATAATGGTGTTGTGTTTGTTTATTGAGATATGTTCTTTTAAGTAAAAATTGTCACAACCCTCCTCGGTCTCCCCTACTTACAGTAAGTAGAAATTTGAGATACTATGAGTTTTAAATTTAAAAAAAAGAGTAGTAGTACGTATTAATAATAACTACGGACAGAAATAGCAAAAAAGAGTAGTAGTACGTATTAATAATAACTACGGACAGAAATAGCAACATAATCTCCGAAACAAAAGTGAATTAGAGGAACGCACTACGAGCCATTTAATGAAGTTGATAAATTTAAGGAACAAAACGTCGGAAAACCAGTAATTTTTGTATACTGCGGAACGTAGATTTATGTCCTCTTTCATAATTTAAACCAAATAATCCAGGGCCGTATTTAAAAAAATTAAGTTGATAATGGTGTCCCAACGACGAAACGTCGCATTAAAGATCAGAAGATGCCAACTTATGGAGAATAAAAAGTAACAATGAGAAACTGAAATTTATTTTTCGACATCTCTTCGAATAAAGTCAGGAAAAAATAAAAACCCAAAAACAAAATTTTAAATTTTTCCAAATATTTGATCTTTTTAGGACAGGCTCATAATTATGCAACTTTGTCTTAATTTAACCGACTTACTATCTCATACCGTTTCCGAAATCCCAGTGGTGAAGGACGAATTTGTTACACCCTGTAGGGCCATAAATTATGGCTAGTTTTATTATTTTTATAGCTAGTAAATTTAACTAAGTTTTTCCTTCCGTCTCCAACTAAAACCGAATAAACTATCGACATTCTTTTGCAGGTACTATTCCTATTAATTTTCGGCACTTAAAACCAATAATAGTACATTGTTTACCGAGTAGGAAATGGAAATAGGAAATGCCCGGCTTGCGTATTGACTTAGCAAACTTCACAGTCGTCCAGGAATGTGGCTTTTCCTACGAGGTAAACATACTATTTTTCCGAAAATCGTTTAAAAATCGACAGATTTGAGGTTTGCATCCAAGCCTACTCTTCTGCTACTGGATTTCATCGAAAGGAGAACCATTCGTCAGATCGGATACCACGAGCTGACCAAGAACGTCGACACCCTTGAACAGAGCAGATAGCTTGGCGATTTGATGCTCTTCTACAGATATTTCCATAGCAAATGTTCGACTAACTTTGTCATCATTATTCCACTTAGAGCAACGAATAGAAGAATACACAATGAACCACAGCCCATCCATATGTGGTTCCTCGAACTTTATTGTTTAAGAATTCTTCCATCTGGAGGACGTCATCTTTGTGCAACGACCTCCCTGATGTTGTGTTTCCCAAAACAATGAATATAAAAAAAATTATTTTATTTATAAATAAATGGTGCTTTGAAATTCGTAATAAAATTGGTTGCGTTACTATGGAAACGCATTAATGTTGAATTGTCAAACTTGACATTTATGTAGAACACTAACAACTTGAAAGAAATATCATTTTTTTTTACATGTGCCCCTTTTCATGCATGTTCTCTTCACCGAAAGTGGCGTTTTCCAAGAGAGCGGGCGCGAACGTATCAAAGCGGGCGGGAGAGATTTTTCCCGCCCGCTTCGAGTCACCATGTGCTCATAAATAAATAAAACCAGAATTGTCGGTGCGGGATTTGAACCCGCGACCCTCAGATCGCCATGCGGACACTCTACCCAACGAGCCATACTACAAGCGATAATAAATAGCGGATTATATATAAATTAAATTGGCAGTTAATTTTTCAAAGATGTTTTAGAAAAATGTCTGAAGAATTTCTTTATTTATATGGCCTCGAAGACTCAGGCACTTGTAAAAAAATATATAAAACCAGAGATGCCGAGTGCGGGATTTGAACCCGCGACTCTCAGATCACAGCCACCGAGCCTATTTGTCAAAAATAATAAATAGATATTTACATTTTCAATGAGCGAGTGTTTTCATGTCATGTAGACAGGAAAACTGTCTGAAGAATTTCTTTATTTATTTTGCATCAAAGCTTCAGAGCACTTGTCAAAAAAAATACGGTACATATCTCGGGCCGTCGGAGGCTTTTCGGCCCTTGATACGTAATGTACTATTTTTTTACATGTGCGCCGAAAGTGCCTCTTTTCATGCATGTTCACTTCACCGAAAGTGGCGTTTTCCAAGAGAGCGAGCGGGAAAGTATCGAAGCGGGCGGGAAAGATTTTTCCCGCCCGCTTCGAGTCACCATGTGCTCATAAATAAATAAAACCAGAATTGTCGGTACGGGATTTGAACCCGGGACCCTGAGATCGGCAGGCGGACACTCTACCCACCGAGCCATACTACAAGCGATAATAAATAGCGGATTATATATAACTTAAATTGACAGTTAATTTTTCAAAGATGTTTTAGAAAAATGTCTGAAGAATTTCTTTATTTATATGGCCTCAAAGACTCGGGCACTTGTAAAAAAACAAGAAAAAAAACAGAGGTTTGACGGGATTGGAACCCGGGACCCCCAGATCACAACGCGAACGCTATACCATTAGGCCACCGAGCCTATTAATATGTCAAAAATAATAAATAGATATTTACATTCTTCATGCGCGAGTGTTTTCATGTCATCTTGACAGGACTGGAAAACTGTCTGAAGAATTTCTTTATTTATTTGGCATCAAAGCTTCGGAGCACTTGTAAAAAAAAATACGGTACATATCTCGGGCCGTCGGAGGCTTTTCCGGACTCGTGCGGTGGCCTCCCTCACCTTCGGCTCGGTCGGCCATCTCCGCATCTCGTCCGTAAAAGCCTCTTTTCGGCCCTTGATACGTAATGTACTATTCCTTACAGAGGTGAATATTTCCTAACAGTTATTTTCCGTTGCCTAGCAACTACTAAGTGTACGGAAATATTGACTGTTTCTTCCAAAAATGTTATCAAAAATGTCAATATTTCCGAACGATTTTCGGAAAATTGAATAATATTCTGTAAATGTTATCCCCAATTTGAAATCAAAACACGGCAAAAACTTTCCACGCTCCTCGGATTCGACGATCTAAAACGGCATACTTAGTATCCCTTTGTAGCAATAAAACTACAATACCGTATAACACGATTACGTCCCAATGGTCATTTGATGCCGGCCATATCAGGAACATTCCGCCATTTCCTTACCCCCTTTACGGCTTTGTATTGTACTTCTTCCACCAAATAAAATAAGAATCAAAATAAAATGGGGGGATAAAGATCGTTCTCCAAAAGTTTTATGTCACTTTTAACTCCCGGAGAAATAGGGCGGCGATAAGCTCCGCTATATTAAGAGTTTTTGATTTGTGTTTTTTTGATTTCTTCCCAGAGTGGCGTTTAAAAAAGTTACATTTTCAATCAATGAACATGGTATATTATTCACGAGCTATGATGAAAGTTATTATAATCACTAAAGCAAGAATATTATACTTTTTCTACGACTTTAAAGTCGGTACGGTGTATGAAGTCCGCTAAGCAATGAAACCTCTAGGGCAGGGTAGTCGGTGGCTCTCAAACAATAAATTATATTTTAGGTATTTTCAAAATAAAATATAGTAAATAAAAAATTAGTTTAAGTTCCATCTGTTTGTAGGAATTTTCTCTTCGAGTCTCGTATGGTAAGAGGCATTGTCTAAAACAATTAAGGAAGGGTTCTCTAAACTTTTTCAAAGTGTTTCCTCCAACCAATACGCACAAATTTCAGCATCCATATTACCGTGATAATCATCAGTTTTTTTTGTTGATGAAAATATGGCACTGGCATTTAAAACAAACCTTCTTCATTGCTAACATGTATTATTATATACATTTTTCCATTACTGTCACGGGTACTGGAATAGCAATGTTTCGAATCATCCTACCAAGACGATTTTGTTCCGTTTCCGTTTGCATATATCGTCAATATTCGTCAAGAAATACAACTTGCCTTGACAATTCCGATTTTTTGTTCCTTAAATATTCTCTTAAAAATTGCCATCTTTTTGAAACATTATTGGACTTTTCTGTTGTTCGTTATTCTGTATTTGATGCCCAGGTCTTTTAAAATGATGGACAAACTGGTAGTTCCAATATCGCAAAGTTCTTTCTTTTTTATCTTTTCAAGAATAGCTTTGAGGGTAAAATATTCCTTGGCTTTATACATACCATAAACAATATTCCTAATCGATAGTTTTATCCCTTGGGATAAATCAAAGGTTTTAGAATGGAGTCGAGCCCTTTTATATGGTCTGTCCAATTCCTCTTCACTCTTTTTTCTTTTAATAATACGCCGATCCTCTGTGCTCTGATCGTTAGTTAACGCTGAACATTTAGTACCACATCACTAAAAAGAAAAGAAACTACACTATACAACGGATTACTTTGAAAATTTGACAGCTTATATAAATTTTGAAGTATTAAGCGCTCGGCTGACCTTGCCCTCTTATTTCCGCCCAGAGCGGCGAATATCAGAAATATACGACGAACAACTGCCGCCCATCCATCTGCGGTTAATCTTAGTACTCCTCGAACTTCATTATTTAAGAATTCTTTCATCTGGAGGACTTCATCCTTATGGAACGACCTTCCCGAGGTCGTTTTTCCCAACGAATATAACCTCCAACGATTCAAAACCAACGTGAATCGCTTTTTGCGCACACACACCACTCCCTTTTTGCGCACACACACCACTCCCAGAGTGCCCTAAAGGATTTTTCCTATAGTGCTTGTGTTTGATCAAAAAAAAAAAGATAATTTTACTTTAATACGAGTCAAAATATGCCTTATTATCAAAAAATAACCAACTATAAAATCTTTTATTAAAGATGTTGTTACGTTTCATAAAATATCATTTATGGTCTAATACTAAATTAAGAAAAAAAACTTATTAAAATGATATTTTATTTAATTGTCTACGTATTTTTTAGCGATAATTCCAGGCTGCCCTATTTATTTCGTCATAATTTAGAAATTTTACAAACATAACTGGACCATAAACTTTATTGCATTCAACTGCCCAACATCATCAATTTGATTGCTTTCATAGCCCTATAAAATTGTTTACTATTTTTTAACAGTCGTAATAAAAATCCAATAACAACTAACGTTGCATGTTTTACAGTTACCGAAAGTTGCTTAAATCACAACCTTTTCAGAAAACGGCTCTTTGTTTGGTAAAAGATCAAAGTTTTAAAAGGACCGACCAAAAAAAACCTAAAATCGCTGTTACAAAAATAAAATATTTAAAAAACTTCTGACCTACAAAGTATTATAAAACGGTACCTTTACGTCAATAATTCCGCAAGAGTTACAGTTTTTTACCTAAGATTGTAAAATTGTAGGAAGCGAAGTACTGATGGTTGAAAACAGCTTTTGTCCTAAAGTAAATTTACCAGAAAGGGCTTTATCCGTTGCTTTTTTAGGGTTATGGTAGCAAAAAAGCATGGTAAAAATATATAAAATGAATTTATGGAATTCACTATCACGTTGTTGTCGTTACACTTCATTATTTTAGTTTTATTTCTTTATGTAGTCCCGTTTTTCGTAGCGCCGTTAAGACGTTCGAGGAAATTTTATATTTATTTTTCTATTTGGGTTTCATAATGGCTACATTATGAAATGCAAAAAAATTGAATAACTTGCCTCTTTATGAAACTGAAATTTGATTTTTTTCATGTTGGCAACAAGTAGGGTTCGAATTTTAGGCCTACTTCGATTTCGTTGAAATTAGTTTTCTAGGCATTATGGATTACACAGAATTTTTTTAATAGAAAACTTTAAAATACTAACCTTTAACCTTGCAAATAGATCATTTTTACTAGACATTTATCTAAAATACAAAGACTCGGAAATATATAACATGCTGACGGTGTCCCTCAACTAATTTCTAGTCACAACTCAACATAACTTAAAAATAGTAGAAATATCTTCCACTTTATGCTTTATTTCTAAAGTGTTATTCAATAAAGTACTATTTTTATTTTTAATTCAAGATATGTAGTATTATACATATTACTTTATATAATATACATATTTATAGTTACTGTAGACATTTCCTGTGCATTAATTATTATTCCTGTCAGATTCTGTGTCGACACAATATTTTATTCAATAGTATTATTTATTTTTTTGTTTCATATTTTGAACTTTGTTCTGCTCGCACTATAACTCAAAGTTTTGCATATTCTTTTTAAAAAAATTTCCAGATTATTTTCTGCAATTTCTCGTATTTCTGACGAAGTACAACTTTCTTCCTGACTCATCTTTATTAACTTTAATAATATATTTATTTTTAATTATGACGGATGGGAAGAAGCTTTATTGTGTTCAATTGTTTCTATCATGGCATATTTGATACTTGTAACATTTTATGAAATTGTAAAAGTATTGCCAACTCAAAAAGAAAATATTAATTCAAATGGAAAAAATGCACTATATTTTTTAAAGTTTTTCAGACTTTAAAGTCCTAAATAGTAAAAGTATTATAAAATACACGATTCATAAGACAATTAGAGCACTTGCACTTTAGAAAACTCCCCGCTTCGCGGTTCGTTTTCTAAATTAAGCGCGTGCTCTGAGATAATGTCTTATGAAACTTGTATCTTAATATACCATTATTACGTGATTATTTAATTAGCAATATACATTTGACAAGTCAAGCGTCGTGGTAAATATTACCATTTCAGGAAGAATCCACCTGCGGTATCAACACAGTGTAATTATTTAGATTCCACTTAGGGGGCCGGTTGTATAAAACAATTCTGAACTTAGGTTCAACGGAACGCCGATCAACCTGTGAACTACGTTCATTCAATATTACGTTGTTCAATATAAATTGAACTTTAGTTCAGCTGCACTAAGATCAATTTATGTTGGCATGACTATTATTTAGTTACTTTTATTTTTTTTTAGATTTAGGCATAAAATATAACCTTTTATTTGATTTGGCGTAGGGCAGGCTCTTCTATTGGGTGTATTTATAAAATATTGTTAAAAAAAGAACTTAAATATTTCAATTTTATTTACAAACTGGTGATACATTTCTAAAGCGGATAGAGCTTATTGGTTCCATAACAAATATATATTATTAGATAAATACGTTAAAATAAATTAAAAACAAACAGCTGTGTTTTTTGTTAAGCGTAATCTTTGGAAATATTCATTGTCTGCTCATTTAGTAAATTGATCAGGATTTTCCGGTATATCCTTGTTCACAGCATTGACTGCAGTATCCACAAAATCCAAAAATCTTCATCAGCAGTTATAATTTCATTAAATTCCTACATTTTTATAAACAATAAAATAACGATAATATACTGTATAATAGGATACTGACCTGACACAAAAAAATATTTGAGGTTAGAACTTGGCTTAGATCGACAGTTCAACTTCTGAACCGCCAAAAGTGGACGTTCACGTGAACTCCTGATTTGAACTGAGATCAGTGTAAAATATTGTTTGTACAACAACTTTTTTACTTTGAACTAGAGTTCAAGAGTGAACTACAGTTCAAAGTGTTTATACCACCGGCCCTAAATGTGCACGCCTATGATAAATCGCTTTCTACCACGATTTTCATACATTTTTCTCCCTTCGCTCCTCATATACGGAATACGGAAAAAAATTAAAACTAGACAAACATTGTCAGGTATCTAATCCGTGGTAATAGTATGCCAAATAGGTAAAGATTAAAATCATTTTTTAAGAGAAATTTTTTAACGTAAGCTCCTTAAAGAAATTTCTCGGTAAAAAAAAACTAAACGCCCGTTAAAAATCTACTTAACTTTCATGCATGTGCAAACACAAAACATATTTTTTCGCCAAAATTCAGATTATACGTATAAAATTACACATATGAATGCTCCTAAATCTTAATCGGATTTTGACAAAGGTGATACTCTATTGACAGTTGCACTAAGGTAAATCTGTATCAATTCAGGAAGCGGAACACAAATAACATAAAAGGAAACGATCTAATTTTATTTTTACCTTATTTGATGTTGATCTAGGTTTTAAATAAAAAGAAAACGTCTTGATTTTGATGTTTCAATGCGCTTTTTGGGTTATTATAATATTGCTTTTGTGTCGGCTTCTTTTTCTTGGGGCCCACTGGGCCCAAAGCCGTACGCATGAGCGATTTTTTAAATATACAGGGTGACCCAGATAAGAATTTTTTTTATGATCAAACACAAGCACTATAGGAAAAAATCCTTTAGGGCACTCGTACATGTGTGTGCGAATAATGCGATTCACGTTGATTTTGAATCTTTGGAGGTTATATTCGTTGGAAAAAACGACCTCGGGAAGGTCGTTCCATAAGGATGAAGTTCTCCAAATGAAAGAATTCTTAAATAATAACGTTCGAGGAGTACTAAGCTTAACCACATATGGATTGGCGGCAGTGGTTCGTCGTGTATTTCTGCTATTCGCCGCTCTGGGCGGAATTAATAGGGCAAGGCCAGCCGAGCACTTACCATGAAAATATCTGTAAGATATTCAAATCCCCCAACCTCTGTTCGATGTTCTAGGCTGTCGAGGTTCTTCGTCAGCTCGTGGTCTCCGATCAGACGAATGGCTCTCCTTTCGATGGAATCCAGTAGCCGAAGAGTATGTTTGGGTACAGAGCTCCAGACAGTACTCTAGTGATGGCCGAATCTGGGTTTGGTTAGTGTCAAAAGTTGTTGAGGTGTGTCCAACTTTTGGTTCGGAAGAGTACACCAAGTTTCTCAGAAGCTAGCTTGGCGATTGACACAACGTGGTTATGCCAAGACATATTTCGTCCCTGATTGATGCCCAGCAAATTAATAGGTGAAGCCAGTGGGATTGCGTGTCCTGCCATGACTATATCCGGTTCTGCAATATTAACCTTTTTAGAGGAAACAGCAACCTGGGTTTTTTAGTGTTAAATTCGACTTGGTTACTGTCACCCCAAGCCAAAATTTCTTCCAGGTCTTTGTTAATGCGTGATACTTCATGCTGTCTGCGACGATGTGCGTCATAATTTAAGTAACTAGGTAGGGGAGATCAAAGATAACTCATCTGCTTAAAGAGTTGAGAAGTTTATTTCGAATTTTACACTAATACTACGATGTCCACAGATAGCTGGTGACACTGTATGCCGCGAGTGTCATGTTTAGTTCGCCCAATAATGACGAACGGGTTTTCCGTTTTCGTGATCCTATTTTTACGTGTTGGCAATTAAGCAGAAAGTTTTTGCACTACATGCATAATTATAGATCTATTTCTTACCTTGTCACAGGTACGTTTTTATATAAAAAAAATGTTAATATGGAAAATAAACTGGGGTTATTAAATTAAAGTCATGTGCGACCAAGATGGTGCACTGCGCCATCTTGTCCACGTAATTAAATAGAGTTATTTTTTGTTTGTTTTTTATCTCTTTTAAATGGGAACATATAAAAGGACGACCCAGCGAGGCTCCTATAACAAAGTGTTCACCAAAATAGTAGTTGTGCCAAACAACATTCTGAAATATTGACGGCTACTCCTTGGAAAATAATGCTGAAAAATAAAGAATTGAATAAACCGAATAAAATTAAAAAAGTTAAATTAAAAGCTAAAAGAGAAGTAAACAAAAAACAAGTATTTATCGACACCGACAGTGAAAGTTAAGGAAGCTTAAATGAAAAGAACCTATGCTATGATGATGAACTAGACGATCTTGATGATGATGTTAAAAATTATTGCAATATTTGTGCAGAGCTCGGCAAATCTGGAGAAATATGGTACCGATGTGTGTCATGTGGTGAATGGTCTCATAAAGACTGCAGTGGTGAAACAACTCCAAAAGACTATATTTGTGATTTTTGTAGAAACTAAATGTATTATTCAATAATTTGTTTAATCTTTCATTTGTTTCTTACCTAAAACTTTTTGGTTCAAATTTGACGTTTATGTTCATCCTAAGTATTTTACGTTTTTAGAGGGTTAAAATAAAATTTATAAGTATTAAAACATACTACAATTCCTTCAAATTTACCATGCGTCATCTTTGACTACTCTACGCGCCATCTTTCCCGCCAATTGGGCAAAGATTTGTTTGATTATATCGTTAGTATGCATATAAAGGTACAACTTGGCGCAATACCATTTTTCCTGGCAAATATATTCTATATGTAATATAGCATTTTGTTTAAGTGCGCCATCTTCGACGTCTCTCCCCTACCTACTTCCTTTTTGTTATGTGTAAAACTCATTCACCTTCCATTTATTATACACGCTGAAATGATCCCTAATCGAACAAAATTACTTTCCATTATCCACCGCAACGTACCCGAAATAAGCTCCATAGACACCTTTCTTAAAAGCTCCGTGTTTACAAAACTCTTATTCTTAAATAATTACGGCTTTTATTCGACACGTTTTGGTAAAATTTTCTCACAGTTTTGAACGATATCGTACAACATACTTTTAAGTGTCCATTATCTATGTCCATCTTTAAAATCGACCTCCGCTTTGGAAATACAGAGGTGGATAATAATCTTTCCACTTGCGACATTTTAGTGCCGAAAGTATTTCTTATTTTCAAGTAAAGATTTCAACAAGGTGGGTACTCGTATTATAAACACTGAAGGGAGATCCTTTTATGAACGTTCAAAGGAAATATTAGATCTTTAAGATGTGATGATAATAAGAAGTATCTTGTTACACAAACACTAATCCCCTACTTTTATAATGACGCCCCGCTGGTTCCTATTTGGGATAAGGATAAGCTGGAACAGGAAAGTAAATTATGTGGAAAATATACGGATTAAGGCGGGAGGAAAGCATGATACAATGACACAAGGTAAGATATCTAACCGTTCCAATATCGTTTGGTGCGCGCAGTGACGTAACGGGGAGAGTCATTTTTAAATTTCTTATGGAGATTTATATTGTTGCTACCGTTTTTAATCATCTTTTAATAGTATATTAAGATACAAGTTTCATAAGACATTATCTTTGAGCACGCGTTTACGTCACGTTTAAGTACAACTGCTCTAATTGTCGTATGAACCGTGTATTTTATAATACTTTTTCTATTTGGGTCTTTAAAGTCTGAAAAACTTTAAGAAATATAGTAGATTTTTTCCATTTCAATTAATATTTTCTTTTTGGGTTGGCAACACTTTCACAATTTCATAAAATGGTACAAGTATCAAATATGCCATTATAGAAACAATTGAATACAACAAAGCTTCTTCCCATCCGTCATAATTAAAAATAAATATATTATTAAAGTTGATAAAAATGAGTCAGGAAGAAAGTTGTACTCCGTCAGAAATACGAGAAATTGCAGATAATAATAAATAATACTATTGAACAAAATATTGTGTCGACACAGAATCTGACAGGAATAACAATTAATGCCCCAGGAAATGTCTACAGTAACTATAAATATGTATATATAAAGTAACATGTATAACGCTATATTAAATTAAAAATAAAAATAGTACCTACTTTATTGAATAACACTTTAGAAATAGAGCATAAACCGGAAGTTATTTCTATTATTTTTAGGTTATGCTGATTTATAGTTGTGGCTAGAAATTAGTTGACGGACACCGTCAGCATGTTATATATTTCCCCGAGTAACTATAGGTATTTCAGATAAATATCTAGTAAAAATGATCTATTTGAAAGGTTAAAGGTTAGTATTTTAAAGATTTCAATAAAAATTTTTTGTCGAATCCATAATGCCTAGAAAACTAATTTCAATGATATCCAAGTAAGCCTAAAATTCGAACCCTACTTGCTGCCAACATAAAAAAAAATTTCAGTTTCATAAAGTGGCAGGTTATTCAATTTTTTTGCATTTCATAATGTAGGCATTATGAAACCCAAATAGGAAAGGTAATAATAGTATATTAAAGTACAAGTTTTATAAAGCATGATATTTTAGCACGCCTCCATGTTAGGAAACGAGCCGCTTGCGTCGAGTTTTCTAAGTGGACAAGTGCTATAATCTTTATAAAACATGTACTTCACTTTCTGATTAGCCTGGTCAATTCTACATGAAAATGGTCTCTTGAGTTTTTCTCATCAGACCACTAAATTTATATTGAAACTCATTATTATTAACATTGATAAAATAATTAAGGATAAATTGCGTTTCATAAAAATTATTGGAAATGGCCACCGTCACTTAAAAGCCATGGGGTCATCTTAAAATTCTGGTGTATAAAACTCCAATTAACACTTTAGAAGATTAAAGAGATCGAATAGGTACCTCATCTGAAACTATAAGGAATACGCTGGGAATATTTGAACGAGTGGGCAATTCGATGCGAGGGCGGAAGCATACCTTTTAAGTGAAGGTGGCCATTTCCAACAATTTTTTATTAAACAAAATTTATCATTAATTATTTTATCAATGTTAATCATAATGAGTTTCTGTATTTAGTGGTTTTAATCAAGAACAGTACGACTGACGAGAACAACTTAAGAGATCGTTTTCATGTAGAATTGACCAGGCTAATCAGAAAAGATATCCACATGGAAAATGCCAGTGGCGTACCATCTTTTTGTAAAAAATATCAGAGGACATGTTTGCAGGAACGCCACTGGTGGAACAATTGAATAACCTTTCTAACTAAAACTTGTGGTTCTATATCCTATTAACACATACCAAAATTGAAAATAAGATCTAAAGTACTTTAGGAGATATTAAAAAATAACCATTAAAAAAATGAAAATTCAACATACTGTGGCAAAAAATTTAAGCCGTTGCGGACATATGTTCACTTTTCATTATAAAATGACCTAAGGAATCACACCCTGTATACAGTACATCTATAGACCTTTAAATACTCTTAATCGCTTGAGGAACATCATAAATCATTTAGCATTGCCTTCTTTAATCGGATACAGACAATCTCAGGACAGCTGGGTTGTTTCATCCCTATTTTTATCAATATATAGATCTTATTTGATCTATTGTTAACACTTGCTAAAAATATGGACAAATCCTTTACACCAGGTCCTATCAAAACCATATCAAGCTTCATCAAAACATCTTTTATACTTTTTTACAAGTGTTAAATCCAATATTTTTCAAAAGTAGCCCTAAAAAATAAAAAGATCAAGTTCTATTCCTGTCAGAACGTACCATAGTCGGTTATGAAAAGCCCACGAATGTGCCGGCCTTAAAAATTGCATTATAGCACCCTTTTCTTTTATACTCGGTTAACCCATTGAAAATGTTTCTTTTTAAAACCGAATTTAATTCATGTCGGACGCTCGAACTGATTTTAATCTGACGTATAAAATTTCAGTCATTAAATATGGTTTTTATTCATCACAATGGATCAACCAGATATATCAGTGTCTGCAAAATCTATACGTATAATGTTGTATGAATGGAGAATATTACAGAGATAGAAATTGTGAAACGTCGAATTAAAGACAATCTTAATTTTGGAGTAAAATGTTATTAACATCTTAGGCTTATGACCAAAATCTATGTCGTGGAATTTCGTATTTTCTTGTTCTTACTTCAAAACGCAAGATCTATTAACTAGACAAGCTTTATTTTACAATTTATTGAATTTTATGAACAGTAATAATAATAACTTCATTTCATCGTTTATGTCAGATCATGACAGCCACTGGTCCTCATTCACCTGTGTCACCTAACATGTATGCTTTAACAAAGTATAATTATTATCTTTTGTGGGACACGGAACGAAATGTACGAATTTTTTCCCATTTAGTGGTATTTTAGCTGTAATCTGTTATATTTTTATGAAATCCATATGCGTAAATAACATGATACTTTCATTGATTGATTCACCTAATGTCAAATGCGCAAAACCGTTTATTACCTTTAAAAGATAATGACAAGCGGTAACATCAACGTGAATCTCCATGATCAATTAAAAATTCACTGCGCGCGCTAGACGATTTTGGAATAGGAGATATTTAGTCTTAGTGACGCAACAGGGAGAGTGATTTTTAAATTTATCATTTAGATGTGTTAGCGTTTTTAATTCTATTTTAAGTTATTTAAGGTATTAAAAGGTTTTACGCATAATATGCAGTAATATATGACAAGTATTTACGTATAGTAATTTCATAGAAATATAACACACATGCAGCTAAAATACAGCTAAAATAAGAAAAGATTCCGACAAACTTTTAAAACAACCGCCGCGCCATCGGAACCGGTCGACGATAGCCGAAGCTACTCGACGAACCCTGCTCGTTGCCACCAGCCAGTGGCGGTTCTTCCACAGGAGCACATGCGCACTTGCACCCCCAAAACAAAACGAATAAAAAATATTAATTTATATTAATTGAATATTATTTATCGTATAAAGTCCGATCCTACCTAATATTTTATCGTACCGTCAAACTAAAAAGTCCGACCCTCCCTAATATTTTATCATCCCGTCAAACCAAACTGTATAGATCCGGCAACCGTGCCTCGGTCGAGGTAAATGACGATTATGACGAGACTTACTCGCACGTGCGATTAAGTAGTGCAGTTTCGCTGTAGTAACAGGTGGCGGGTGGCAGCGGGGGATAGCGGGGCTATGGCGCTTTAACATGGAAAAGGCGCACAGTTTTTGTGTGCACCGCGCTGTTGTCTGTTAGTGCATCTAGTTAGAAATTTGAGCGTGTATGTTTTAATATTTTAATATGATATATTTATTAAGTTAAAATGAATAGTTCAGTTGACGGTGGACTATTTAAGAAATAACTTTAGCTCTTTGAGTTTGGAGCAAGAAAATGAAGTGAAGAATGCGGGAATTAATTTAACGCAGACCACAAAGGGTAAATCTAGGGACTTTATTAGAAAGTTTAAAAATGAAATATATGAAAAAAGAATTATAGATGGTATTCCAAACTTAATGAGGCTGCTATTGATCAATTTTCTATAATTAAGAACCGAAGAACGGACTTTACGTTTACCACACACTTACACTAAGAAAACCTTCCTTAATTTCCAAAAGTTGTATTTTCTTGTGTAAAATTAAAAATATTAATAAAAATATGTTTTACCTAACGCATTTTCTTATTATTTCTTTTCTTTCTACATTTAAAACGCATTTCTTTTCTTTCTACATTTAAAACGCCTAGAAAGTAATTGTTTGGTCGTTACACAAAAATAAAATTTTAAAAATAATTTCACCATGCTTGTGAACACACTCTTTCATAGGTCACGAGCCACCACTGAAATAAATATACCTAAATACCATGATATTATTCTTTCATTTAACACACCATTAAATGCGTAAAACCTTTTAATACCATTAAAAGTAAAAGAGAGCAGATTATGAGTTTCTTTACCTACCTATAACTTCACTCCACTTAGAGATGGACTACCTCAAAAGAATTAAAAAAAAAAAAAAAAAAAAAAAACCATCAAAAGAGAGTTAAAAACGCTGACAGCAATATACATCTTTTATATACTCTCCTAGTGACGCCACTAACCACGCCTCCATAGGCGTGAAATCATACCTCTTAGTTATTTATACCGTGATGTTTATGGTATCATTGATCGGCAGTACCGACCCAGGCTAGCTGATAACTTAATAGTCAATTAATTCTAAAGTTTTCTTATTTATATATTTATGTTTTACTTTAATACAATTCTTTAATCGATTACAATATTCAATAACTATTTATAAAATCAATTAATTTATTGTTTCCAAATCTCCCTTTGTAGCGGTCTTTTTCGGGTTCTCCATAAATACTATTATAATATAATACATCACAATTCAAATTCCCTTCGTACCTCGGGCAGACCAGCCGCATTCGGCCATATAACATTCAAATGACAGCATCCTCATTGGCAACTATGTTGGCGATATACAACCCAACATACAACAACTAATTTAAAATTGACTTTAAATATCCGCGGTCCCAAGGTCACCGCCAAATGTGTTCCTGCCGGAATGTGAAGTAATAGCCAGCATACGTTGACGTTTATCATCAGCGGAAAATTTCGGAAATAAATCAGTGTTGAATTTCGGTCGCAGCGAGCCGCTGCTTTGTTTTCGATTTTATCGAAAAAAAAATTGGAAAACATTTAAATCAAATTAAGTTTGAGTTCAATTTGAACCTTATTTCATTTACGAAAAAAGATTAAGTAATTGGGCGAATTTTTTAAAAGCTTCTGGAGCTTCTGGAGCTTTTTTTGCCAATATTATGGAACCCCGCGAGCCGCCACTGTGACATCGATTTGAAATTTCATCAGATTTATTAGGTGGTTTTTACCTCAAACTAATTCTAAAAAATATCGCTAAATTCCCACGAAATAACCTGCCACATCGAATCGTCAACCAATATTTTTATTGTGACCGATTGTGACACATTTGATTCACCCTATAATTTAATCGAGGAAAAATTGAAAGGCGACAATATATTTAGGAAGTATGTCACCTTCACAGGAAGCTTTAAAACGAAATTAAAGGCCCATTTAGGTTTCTGAAAGACGTTCCTTGAAACCTATTCTATCTACCTTTTCTACAGAAGCTAAAGCAGTATTTAACTTACGTTGCACAATGATACCGGAAACCAGAGGTGGCGAAATAAAACCTTGAATGAGATTTAAATCCGTAAATTTTATATTGGATTCTAATTTATAAGGTCTCCGTGAACGATAAGTTGCTCTTGTGTCATGAGTTGTATTTATTCTCCTAAGGCGGTAAATGAAATAAAGGATAATAAAAAATAACAACTATGCAATTTTTAAAATGTCGCCATTTTGTTTTCTTTGGGCATACAGAAGTAACATTCTTGGATTTTCTTCCCGAGAATGGAGCCCATTCGCCATTTTGACAGTTAATACTGTCAAAAAGAAGTTTCATTCCCCTAAAACCCACTCCCAAATTTTGTAAAAAGCAAATTGGCGGCTCAAAAGTTACTAAGCCGTTTCCATACTATATACACACACTGTATACTGTATATGTAAGTTTTTTAGATCTAAAAGTTAAAAGTAAAACTAATAGTAACGCATTCTAAAATTAATACAGATATTATGTGGTTGGCACTGATAATACACAAGAACACATACAATCTAGCCCTATTTCCTAACCTAGATGTTTTTCTCATTGTAGCATAATCCTGTACCGTAATAGCTTGCTTGTCTACCGACAATAAATAATGCTGAACATAAGCAACTTCTAATACGTTTCACAAAAATTTTTCTAAAACATGCTTCGCGCGCGGCAAGATTACTCGCTTAGAACGAAATTGTAATATCTCAATTTTTGGAATTGTAAAGATAAGACATGAAAGTTCTAAGGTACAGTTCTGTTCATTAAAAACCCGTACATCTAATTTGTCCCGGTGTAAGTCGTTCGTTTTTATTTTTGGCATACACTTTTAAAATTGCATGGTGGCAATTGTTGTTAGACGTCTAAAAGTCAAACATTTAAAATGCCTCGTCAATTAACTATTGTAGAGAAGGCACAAATAGTAGCAAGAATCCAAGCCGGATGGTCAATTCGTTCCATAGCACAATTATATGGCAGAAATAAGAGCACAATCCAAGAAATTAAGAAGCGCTCACAACAAGAAGGGTCATTCGACCGACGAGAGGGTTCTGGAGGTCCTAGAATTTCCAGTCTTGAAGAAGATGCTTTGTTTCTAGGCCACTTAAGAGATAATCCCTTTCAAATGGTGAGGCAAGCTATGAATGCCACAGGATTTCCTGGCTCTCGACCTACGGCCAGTAGAAGAGTCAATAAATCAGAATTAAGAAACCGCGTGGCCGCGAAAAAAATTAAACTAACAGAAGAACGAAAGCAATCGCGGTTACTGTTTGCATTAAATTATATATATCGCGAACCTCAATTTTGGAATAGGGTAATATTCACGGATGAAAAGACTTTCCAATCTACATACAATGGATCAATTCGAGTGTATCGACCAGACCGAACAAGATTTGAAGAGCGTTATGCCAGTGATCTTGCTTTTAGACCGGGCGCTTTTCTGTCAATGTATGGGGTTGGATAAGTTACTATGGGCTTGGGGTATGCTTGAAATTGGAGGGAAGGTTCAATGCTGCAAATTATCGTCAAGTTCTAGAACATATTATGCTTCCATCTGTTCGCTCCATTTGTAAAGGACTGGTTTCACAACGATAATGTAGAAGTGTTACCTTGGCCTTCTATCAGTCCGGATATTAATCCGATAGAAAATGTATGGGCTATAATCGTAAAGAAAATCTATCATCGGAATTTTTTTCCTCATAATTCTAATGAATTGTGGGAAATTATACATCAATGCTGGGAAGAACTTGACCAAAATATTGCAAGAAATTTAATAAACTCTATGCCTAATAGATTGGCACAGGTGATCGAAAAAGAAGGTTCGAAGACCAAATATTAATTTTTTAAATCTTTTATAATTCTTGTTTAATATAATTTTAGTTTCTGTTACGTTTTTCTTTTATTTACTTCATATTATAATCCAAATTTGCATTTTTGGCATAATCTAACCTTTAACATAAATGATAACCTAACAATAATAATCAGTCACAAAAGCCTGTTCTAAATAGCTTATAAATAATAGAGAAACTAATTATAAGACTTGTACGGGTTTTTAATGAACAGAACTGTACATCGCTACTTTTTTTCAAAAACAAAATATCAGCGACGATATTAACTTTGAAAAATGCCTAAAAATACGCACTTTTGACCCGATATCTAAAAATCTTTTACTTACTTTTTTCAAAAAAGGGCTATGCACCTTAGAAATAGAAACATTTCTTTACTAAAATTTAACTTGTCCCTTCAGGTAGTTCAAATAGCCTTTCCAGAATCCTGCAGTAGCGAAACGTTGTTAATCATCCTACAACTTGGCGCGTTGTACAGGGTGTCCATTTTTGGGTAGTTTTACGGGGTATCTCCGTTATTAGTAAAGATAGAAGGATGCGGTTTCGCAGCACTGTGCTACTTTTTTGTCAAACAGGCGATGCCGTAATCAGAATTTTTCTAGGCCGCCTTGTTTTTGATATACGGGATGTTTTTGAGAATTGTGCATTTTGGACACCCCCAATATCTCGGTTACCCCGTAACGTATCAAAAGAAATAAAATATTCTTTTTGTAGTGACGTACCCAGATTTTTTCTACATTCAATAGTTTTCAAGGAAAATAAACAAATTTGCTTTTTTTAAATGGGTCACTCTATATATTTTTTAATAATATAATCTGATAGAGCCGCTATTACCGGTGAAACACGTATCATTTTGACAATTAAAACAGTTTTCTTTCATAAGTTTATTATGGATTATCATCAACGTGAAACTGTAAGAATTAATAAAAAAATTGTTCTGTCTATAAAAGACGCACGCGATAGGGGAGTTACCATGAGATGGTACTAAAGACCACTTCCTAGAGGACCGGTTGCCCGAAAATGTAAACTTAATCATTAAGCTGGCTTCTGTCAATGTTTAAATTCGTTCCGGTGCCACTTTTTATCTAAATCAGGGGTTTACTTGCGGCTTTTTGCGACCAGAAAATGAGACACATATATCACCCTGTAACAATTGCGACGAGTACTGAAAATTGTCAGTAGGGATGGACGGAATCGATCGATAGTAAATTTCCGATACACCATGACAATACGCCAGCCCGTAAATCGGAAATGGTCATTAAGAATTGATAAAGATCACAAACATAGAATTGATCTGTTCGGGTTTGCTCCTGCATATTAACGAAAAGTCTTGTTTTGGAAATTTTACGTAACATCGTTGACATGTTTATTCTAATTAAATCTGGAGAGCGAAGCTCGAGGAATTCAATCTATGAATAAGCATGCCCCAACGATCATGAGTAAAATTTCCAAAAAAAAAAAAAACTTTGAGTGTTACAATGAAAAAATGTAATCGATAATTAAAACGACGCTCGAGTTGATAAGATTATTTCCAGAACTTAAATTAAATATTATAATAATTCGCGAAATACTTTTAAATATGCAATATCGATTCTAGCTTATACTCTCTACTCTAGACTTAAAATCTTTTGACGTTACGAAAATACTAAATATGTATAATATTAAAAGAGAAAGTTTTTCAAACTTGACATTTATTAAAACACATTCCCTAATAGTACTCTGCGCTTTTTAAAAATTTGGACCAATGAGACAGATTTATCACTTATAAGGAAGATGAAAATTTTGTCAAAATAATTATGTATAATTGGTATAAAGGAAACAATTTGATTGGTAAAAACAGTAAATTTGATAGGTGATGGAAACAATCAGTGAAATGTACTATATATTTTAAAATATTTAACTACTTGAGTTATAAATAATTATGTTCACTTACTTTCGTGAAATTTAACTTAACTATAAGGGTGTTTCATAATGTCGTGCTAATATTTCAGGGTGTGGTTCCTTAGGTCATTTTATAAAGAAAAGTTTATATGAACATATGTCCGCAACGGCTTAAATTTCTTGCTACAGGGTGTTGAATTTTTATTTTTTAAATGGTTATTCTTTAATATCTCTGAAAGTACTTTAGATATTATATTCAATTTTGGTATGTGTTAATACGATATAGAACCACAAATTTTAGCTAGAAAAGTTATTAAATTGTTCCACCAGTGGCATCCCTGCAAACATGTCCTCTGATATTTTTTACAAAAAAGATGGTACGCTACTGACATTTTTCCATGTGGATATTTTTTCTGGTCAATTCTACATGAAACGGTTTTTCTCGTTAGACGCACCGTTCTTGATTAAAACCACTAAATTCATACTGAATCTGATTATTATTAACATTGATAAAATAATTAATAATAAATTTTGTTTTTTAAATTGTTGGAGTGGGCAATTTGATGCGATGATGGGCAGAAAATCCCTTTTAAGTGAAAGTGACCATTTACAAGAATTTTTATAAAACAAAATTTATCATTAATTATTTTATCAATGTTAATAATTATGAGTTTCAGTATGAATTTAGTGGTTTTAATCAAGAACGGTGCGTCTGACGAGAATAACTCAAGAGACCGTTTTCCTGTGGAATTGAACAGGCTAATCAGAAAAATATCTACATGGAAAAATGTCAGTGGCGTACCATCTTTTTTGTAAAAAATATCAGCGGGCATGTTTGCAAGGACGCCACTGGTGGAACAATTGAATAACTTTTCTAACTAAAATT
Organism: Barypeithes pellucidus; assembly: GCA_963991005.1. NCBI lineage: Eukaryota > Metazoa > Arthropoda > Insecta > Coleoptera > Curculionidae > Barypeithes > Barypeithes pellucidus. The sequence continues at coordinate 27,434,166 of OZ022561.1, read as the reverse complement.
TGTACTTCTATATCCTATTAACACATACCAAAATTGAAAATAATATCTAAAATACTTTCGGAGATAATAAAAAATAACCATTTAAAAAATAAAAATTCAACACCCTGTAGCAAAAACTTTAAGCCGTTGCGGACATATGTTCATATGAACTTTTCTTTATAAAATGACGTAAGGAATCACACCCTGAAATATTAGCACGTTATTAAGGAACACCCTGTATAGAGGAACAATTGTTAATCCAGGGCCGTTTAAGCTAATTAGCTCAAAGGGAAGGATAGGATAATTACCCCCTTACCTCTTCCCGGAAATAACAAAAAATGCACCAAGGTATCGATATCGATACAATTTATCGATATCATAGCGACATCCCTGCCTGTCTGCAGATGGAGACAGATAAAAGCTGTCTACGTATCTGTCCGGCCGTAGGAAGCTATTGTCAATTGTTATCTTGCCGGCGGCGGTCATTATGATGTCGATTTGTCAAAGGTGGAAACAATTTACCGACTGAACACCTTAACTAGAGCACATTTGTCAAATATTTCCTTTTTTTTTGAGGACGCGTTACAAATGATTGATTATAGCTGACCGGACACAATTTTTTAATCGGTGAGAACTCCTAGAAATTTTCGTCTATTATTTGATAATTTCCTTTGGAAACGTCGCGTCGCGTCGTTGAAACTAGATTTTTATAATTTTTACTTATAACCTCCCCAGTGCTTGTCTCATTATTACCATTACCAAAAACATTTCCGGTGATTAATTCAAGAACAAGAATTCCAGCCTAAAGTAATAAACTTCCTCAAATTTTAGTATTAGCTGCCTCAGATTAAACATAGGGTCACATATAAGATAAAGGGTGTTTCGTTTAAAAAACTATACTTTTTATCATTATTCCAATCAAAATATTTGTATTTTGAAATACCCTGTATAGGATGTGTCATTTTTGACACTTTTGTAGGGTATCTCCGTATTTGTTAGAGCTATCAAAAAAGTAATGTAGTGTCATGTGTTCTTTTTGGGTCAAACTTAAAATGGTAAATTCAAAATTTGAAAATTTTCGCTCGCTTAAGAGATACGGGGGAAAATCAAAAAATTGACAATTTCAAAATTACCCTATATTGTCTTAGTTAAAATAGATACAGACAAATGTTTTATACAGAAGTTTCCTTATATTGATTGTTGAGTAATCTGCCGTTTTCAGAATAAGTATACGGGGTCAGGTAAGAAAGTTATCGGACCTAACCTCATTTTTTAAAATGGAACACCATGTATATTTTAATCAAAATAGATACTATATTAAATTCTCCTTTCAAATATATAATACGCCATGGATGATATGGTTTCCTAGGCGATTTATTTCGCAAATGTTCGGGATATGTCCTCTAATGGTTACCGTCTTTCCGGATAGTGAACAAATTATACATTTTGCGCCATTTCTTCGTTTTTTCCACTTTCAATATAAACTGATATCATATCAAATTATTCAAAATGTTGGTAAGTCATTTTCGCAAATGAATATGTAAAAATGAAATTGATGTTGAATATTAATAACCAACATAGTTGTTTCTAGGATATTAGCTTATGTTTCATGGTCTACTGCATGTGGTTTAAAGTAATAAAGTTTAATAAATCGCCTAAGAAACCAATATCATCCATGGTGTGTTATATATTTGAAAGGATAATTTAAAATCGTATATTTTTAGATTAAAATATACAAGGTGTTCCATTTAAGAAAATTAAGTTAGGTCCGATAACTTTTTTACCTGAACCCGTATACATATTCTGAAAACGGCAGATTATTCAACAATCATTATAAGAAAACTTCTATATAAAACATTTTTCTGTATCTCTTTTAACTAAGAAAATATACGGGAATTTTGACATTGTCAAATTATTGATTTTCACCCGTATCTCTTTAGCGAACGAAAATTTTCAAATCTTGATTTTACCATTTGAAGTTTGAGCCAAAAAGAGTACACGACACCTGCATTACTTTTTTGGTAGCACTAACAGTTACGGAGATACCCTACAAAATTGTCGAAAATGGGACACCCTGTACTATTATAACTAATATTTGAAGGATATGTTTTCCGAAAAAAAGTTAAATTAATTGTTATCTCGAGAACGATAAGAGATAGGAATACGAAAATATGAAGGAAAGTTATAAAAAAATTAAAAGGGGAAAAATAATACTGTATGGTGCTCCATTTAAATTACTTAAGTTCCTAATACTTTCTAGTAGAAGCGGCAGCACTACATGCTGGAAAATTATTTTAGGAAGAGAGAACATGTCCATTTATATTATATAAACTACCAAATTTTCAAAGTAATCCGTCGATTGGTTCTTCATAAACGTCTAATTTGCCATCCACCATCAATCACCCTGTATTAAATCAGTTTAGCAACAAATTAAACTTCTAATTTGAGGAGACTGATTAGAAATCGTCATATTAAAATATTATTAAATTACACCTAACAGGTACATTAAAAATTATTTAGAAAGGAACGATATTCATGTGGGGTATCTGTTATGGGATCGTATCTCCGTAGGGATGGGGAGCAATGGTGAGGCAAGTGAGGCGGTGCTTCATTATGAAATAAAATATTTAAATAATCAAAAAAATATTTTTTCATTTCTCTCAAAAATAATTAATTATATCTTCTTTACAAAAAAAAAAACATTAACATTAGCTTAATCAGAAAATTATTGCACATTCATATACTTGGTTATGGTTATTAAAACTTTCTTTGTGTAATTAACATTCACACATTTTATTTCTTCGCAGAGGCGAGGATACCTTCGCCTCTGTTTGCACTCTTGTATATTCAGCAAGAAAATAATAGAATTATATTTTATGTCATTTTTTTAAAATTTATTAATCGTCAAAATCGAAAATTTGACTACGTACATCGAGCATTTTGATCAGTGGCGTATATAGAAATTTGTTTCGGGGGGGGGGGGGCCCTAAATTAAAGAGAAATATTTTGACAACAAAATTAATACTAATAAATTTTTTTAACTGTTAATTGTTAATTTATTTAAAAAATTTTATATTATGAAGAGGCACTACAGTTTAATAAACACGCTTTAAATTTTAACTTCCATATGTTCCGAAGGATTTATACGCTCATCTTCAGTTGATAATATATAAGGAGTAAAAACTTATGATATTGTCAAGATGAACTGTAAAAACGAAGAAAAATGTTCCGGAAGTAGAAAAAGAAGAAACAGAATTACTGATTTTTTTCACTTTTTCTTTTTCTTCTACCGGAATAAGAAAATATATAATTAATTTTTTTTCTTAATTTCAAATTTTTATCAAAAGTAAAAAGTTTTTCATAGTACTTAAAAATTGTTTTTTCTTTCTTACTGTTCACCCTGACAATGTCAAAGTTTTCTACTGAAGATACCCTCGAAACATGTATGGAAGTTAAAATTTAACGAGGGAATATGACAAGATTTTAATATAACACTATATTAATATCGGCATAAATTCTACCCGTATCGGCCCAATTCTACCCCACTCCTTCCAGAAATCTACCCCTATAATAATACAGCGTGTGGCAACACTACTCAGGGGTATCAACATAGTGGAGCGGCGAGTTACGCGCCAAGAGGCGATGCACTCGTCTCTTTAAGATTAATCGCATAGTTGCCTAGTCGGCAACACAATTCGCTTCAGTTTGAGTATTTTTGAATATATTATGAACTATTACATTATATTTCGGGGGGGGCCCGGGCCCCCTGGGCCCCCCTTCTATATACGCCACTGATTTTGATTGAAACAATTGACTGCTTTGCTTGGGTCGTATACAGAAGAAAAGAAGGGTAAGTGGAAGAAGAAGGGTCAGTAAGAGTAGTGAACAGGTCAGATGAAGTTAGTGTTTATTTTGGCTACAATATTATCGATTTTAGTGGCAAATTGATTACTTTTACGATTTTTATATCTACACGCTGATGAATCCGTTCCATGATATGTACCTTATGGTAAACTCTTCCTCTAGGAACAATGATGAGGAAGAAGCGGGAAGTTATTTGCTGCGGAAGGCTTACTCCTCAGATAATTACTCTTAAAAAAGATTTAAAAAAAAAGACGGACGAGAATACTCAGTTTTCTGAGTTCTTGGTGTGAAACTCATATCCGGACCTGAATTTGAGGTATCATTCTTAGTTTAATAACGTTTATATTGTTGGCCGTGCTTACTATTGGAAAACCCGTGTAGAAAATTTTTGTACAAATCATTTTTTCAAAACAAACATTTGTAGGAACTGAAAAAACACGTCCTATGATTAATTGCAAAATAAACTTTGATCTGTTATGATATCTGAGGACTTAAAAATCCTACTAGATAAGAGTAAAAATGTTATGGGGTAAGCTTATATCACATGTAGATAACATCCTAGATATCGTCTCACCGCATCTAACGGTCACGAGTCACCACTGATGGGGAGGAGTGGTTTGTAGAAAAGAAATTTACAGGAATGAGTCATATATTATTTTTACCTACCTACTCTATCTGAATCCGGAAGATTGCCCACATTCTGGGACACCCTGTATATTAATGTATATCGCGAACACATAACCAGAACTTTCCCAAATTCATAGAAAAATTAACAATACCGATGATTAGGCTCGCTTCTTTAAAGAAACATCGTTAAAACTCCTAAATAGCATAATTCGAAACATGCTCGAAAATGTTAATTTACCATAACATCTCGACAATATTTTAAAAAGACTCGACTGCACGAAATTGTCGACTCTATTTATAGAACGTTCAAAGACGTTTTTAGCCTAATGACACTTTCGATGGAGATGTTAAAAGGGACATTTGTCACGTCAAAAGACGGTGGGTGGTACAGGAAGGTTACAGCGATAATTAGAGTTAAATGTTATTTACACGCAAAATGGTTTCATTTTTTTTTTGTAAATATATCTGAATTTTTCACAAATTTTCTTCGTTTGTTCGGGTTTGGTAAGTATACATACAGTTGGGTCGGGAAAAGAATGAACATTCATCGTAATTTTACAGTAATATCAAGGGCCTGTTATTCTGAAGGTTTTTTTGGTGGTTTATCATTTAATGAAAAGGGATAAAATAGACTTTCTCTATTGATAACGAAATTCCGCACATCCCGAACAAAACTCGAGCGATTTTAATAATCGAGTGAATCGCTTGAAATTCCAATTCACCAAGGGATGACGTACCCGACTGCTCAACCAGTAACCTAGCCTTTTACAACTCGCATCTAGCGACAGGGAGTCATAGCGGGTGCACTGTCACTACGCATGCGTAAGAATATTCATTCGAGTCCAAGTGAACGCATTGTCGACGTCGGTAATGTTTGGCTTATTACGTACTAACCGGCATCCAGGCCGGATTGCTAGCCCACTATAGTGATAACCAACCGTCACAAGAATAATGCATTCAAAATCTCGTAAATTGCACTCGACAAGATGTTTTGCATTTAGTTATTCGCGGGCCGATATATAAGTTCAACATTAAACAGTTTAATTTTACTTGGTAAAAGTATTTATTAACCTGTTTAACACCACTTATGATAGAAATAAAAATATGAAGATGTTACCGCCAGAGCTGCAGTCAACCATCAGTCCAATCAAGTACGACAAGGCCATGGCGGCATCGATCTAATCATTTTACGAACCAGCGTCTTTATATCTGCTTGCAGAAAATAATATAGTATTAGAGATTCTTTAAGAGAGGATTTTTATTTGTATGGGAATTGGATCAGAGAATAAAATATCAACTCCAAAATAAATCAATAAAAACTTTATTCTCGTTAAATTATTTTACTTCAAGTGAGGATCTATATACAAACAATATCCTTTTTTAACAGTTACCCAGTTAAAATTTCTTGAACAAAGTTAACTAATACATTGTGTACAAACTAATCTGCTGAAAACAAATTGATATAAAATAAAAGCATATATTAGTGCTAAGTCCACTATGCAATCGATGACAGTACGCCCAGGCTTCAGTTTCATATAACGTAGCGTGAAATAATCGGCAAAATTTAAAGTTTGTTGATCTTCTGACAAAGACTGTACAAATTTATGCATCATGATGTACAATGCGGTGACATCTGTCTCTTGTAATAATGTTTGCAGCTTTTCGCCAACAACAATCTATTAAAAACACATCATTACTAAAAAGAAGCTATAAAAATGCAAAAAATAAATAACTTTTCTGCTCAAAAAACACTTTTAATTTTTGAGTACCTACATAGAGGGTCTGACGGTAATTTTTCAATTTTTATATAGAAAAGTTGTAGGGAACAAAAATGTTCTACTTATTTTCTTAATCCATATTTGGATTTTGCGGATAAATAATAAAAAATGAATTTTTTACATTCGATAACACCATTATAATATGGCTATATGCCACTATCTTTTAAATGTTAACAGATTTTACAGGCTGTAATGAGTATTGCGATAATAAGTAGTTACTTAAGGAATAAATAAATTACCTGCTTTTCCTTGCTGTCAATTTTAGTCAAGTTTTTCTTCCATGCTCGTTTCACGTGCCACGTACAAAATAATCTGTAATTGTATAAATGATATAGTAATTGAAAGACATTATAAAACTAATACTATACCTAAACTCTGCTGGAAACAATATTTGAATCCAGGCATTATAGTATGATTAGGCCATGTCCTACATGAACACTTTCAGTATAAGTTGCCTTTAGAGGCGATCTCTAATGCAAGAAAAAAATAATTTCATTACTTCTTCATCTGCTCGATTAGAGATTAAGAATGCGGAGGGAAATCCTTCTCGTAAATCGTCTAATATCAACAAAGTATGTAACTCAAACCAATAGGCCTCGAGACCATGGGTCCCATCGAGACATACACAATCTTGGCTGTATTTCTGCATCATTTCCATTTCATTATCACCAATATAAAATCTTCTTTATCCTAAGGCTTATAAAACAGAACACTTCCATTGCTTTTCTTTTTCTTCTCTTCCAGCCAAGCTTTGACATTAACTGCATCATTTTTGTGGCGGATGGATTCAGAGTTTAAATTAAAACTTTGTTCACTGTTAAAAAGATTCTTTTTTGTCAGTAGATGCTCGTTTTTTTGATGAAATGTCAAGTGTTTCAGGTACGAAAACTGCTTGTGGCACTCTATGCATTTGTAATTGTCTTCAGAACCACATCACTGCCAGAATGAATGTTTTTTAAATGTCTCTTTAAACTTGAATGTCTAGAAAAGTTCTTATTACATTTGTCACATTTTACAACTTGTTGTTCCATTATTAAAACTAATTTTAACTAATACAAACAGACAAAATAAAGAACAAACTCGAGTCGAATAACTAAGGTTATGTTATTTTTTCGGCGGGATAATCAAATAATCAAAATTGAGACGTATGTGCTTACTTGCGTCACATGAATATGCGTACTGTCAGTGCACCCGCTATGACTCCCTGTCGCTAGATGCGAGTGCCTTTTACATGTGATCAGGTAGGATATTTAGCAGGCACGTAACTACGGGTGTGCATAGTAGCCAACAAAAAAATTCCAGAAATTTATTTATTTGTGAATAATCAATTTTTACCACGTGTCTCGATACCAAACAAAAAAACTGGAAAAAATCACCCAAACATGTATTTATTGTTCGGGTTTATTCTTGTGCCTTTTTTAAAACAAAAAATATTACCAAGAGTTATTTTTGTTCACATCTTTCTCAATCTCCGAGCATAAAATAAGTAGATATTTAAAATGGCTTGTCAAATGCTTCCACTTTAAATTAACAGGTGCCCACTGTGTGCCCTTCAAAAATTTAGGCTTAGTTACGCGACTGGCAAAATAAGAAAATAGGTGATTATTTTTTTAAATTCATGTTTATAGTTTTACCTAAAAGTTTCTGTTTAAATTTAAGAATGTTTACTTTTGGTTACCAAAAAATTTGTCGATACCTATGTCTAGTTAACTATTTTGCTCGTTTTCTTATTTTCCATTAACATTTTCTATAATGTATGTTATTTTTAAGAAGTCTTCTTGAGTTTAATAAAAAAAGGTTCCTGTTTAGATTTTAAAATGTTTACTATAAGATTACCAACGAATTTTTCTATATATTTTATTAACCATTTTGTTTGTTTTGTTATTTTTCATTATCAATTTCTATTATTATGTTATTTTTGAGAAGTTTTCTCGAGTTTATAGTAAATAAAAATTTTAAAATTATATCCTTTAATTTTTAAATATTACAATCGGAGACCTAAACTACGCCGCTGGCTAGCCAGTTAAAACAAAACTTTACAAAACCCATGTCGCCATGACTCCAAGGGATTTGGCATACTTTTTTATATGCACCTTCTCGTTTATGTGCCTCTAAGAAAGACGAGCAGTTCTTTAACTCGATCACACTGTCGGCGTCAAGCGAAGCTCGGGTATCGAGTGGAAGATAATAAGTGACGAGCGACGGTCTTCGCCTGAATAAATTGTAAATATGTATTTATTGTCCGGGTTTATTATTCTGCTTTTTTAACCCGAACAAAAAGTATTACCAAGAGTTATTTTTCTTCACATCTTTCTCAATCTACGAGCATAAAATAGGTAGATATTTAAAATGGCTTGTCAAATTCTTCTACTTTAAATTGTCAGGTGCCCACTGTGTGCACTTCAAAAATTTAGGCTTAGTTACGCGACTGGCAAAATAAGAAAATAGGTGATTATTTTTTTAAATTCATGTTTATAGTTACCTAAAAGTTCCTGTTTAAATTTAAGAATGTTTACTTTTGGTTACCATAAAATTTGTCGATGCCTATGTTTTGTTAACTATTTTGCTCCTTTTCTTATTTTCCATTAACATTTTCTATAATGTATGTTATTCTTAAGAAGTCTTCTTGAGTTTAATAATAAAAAGTTTTGTTTAGATTTAAAAATGTTTACTATAAGATTACCAACGAATTTTTCTATATATTTTGTTAACCATTTTGTTCGTTTTGCTATATTTTAATTACCAATTTCTAATTATGTTATTTTTGAGAAGTTTTCTCGAGTTTATAGTAAATAAAAAATTTTAAATTCTATCCTTTAATTTTTTAATATTTACAATCGGAGAACTAATCTACTCCGCTGGCTAGCCAGTTAAAACAAAACTTTACAAAACTCATGTCGCGATGACTCCGCTAAGGGATTTGGCGAACAAACCCGAACAAACTAAATTATATTATTTAAAAATATATAAGGTGACCCATTTAAAAAAAGCAAATTTATTTATTTTCCTTGAAAACTATTGAATGTAGAAAAAATCTGAGCACGTTACTGAGTTCTACGTAAAAAACTACAAAAGGAACATTTTATACCTTTTTTATGCATTACGGGGTAACCGAGATATGGGGGGTGTCCCAAAATGCACAATTTGTCAAAAACATCCCGTATATCAAAAACAAGGCGGCCTAGAAAAATTCTGATTACGGCATCTTCTGTCTTTACTAATAACGGAGATACCCCGTAAAACTACCCAAAAATGGACACCCTGTACAAGTTTTTCTTATATTTAAATTTAAAAAATATGCAAAACTAATTTAAAATATTCCCTACAAAAATGCATTAATTTAAAATGATTCAGTTTTGCACTAAGACATTTACCATTTTTAATACAAATTGTCATATAAACGTGTAATAACTCAAAATACTAGCTTGTTTAATAAATTTTCTCTAATTTTTTTAATATAACTATTCAAATTCTAGTATCAGGACAGGTGAAAAAATTGAGTAAATTTGAGTTAGCGGTAAATAAAATGGTAACACGAGAAGTACATTTTTTCATACTGATTTTTATGGAGCCGACAAATACTAAAAACCAAGCAATAACAAAAGGAAGGGACAACTTGTCAGGTTTTAAAATTTTATTGTTTGAAGCCAACTGTCGGTCATTAAAAAGCCAAAATGGGCCGTATTTCCAACGAATTTCGAGTTAGAATTATATGGCTTTGTGACTACGCAGTGGGGCAATAATTAAAGAAATCAGGCAAAGTATACGTAAGTGAGTGCTGAATGTACAGGGTGAGTCAACGATAGAGTAAAGTTCATTTTCTCCTTTACGTTAAGAATTAGATAAAAATTCGAAATACAAAAGTTATAGAGATCATTAAGGTCATCATTCCAAAAATTATATAGTGTGGCTCACAAACACGTGGCGAATATAATTTAGGTTTCCTTAAATAGAACACCCTGTATTTATATCAATTTTTGGCATGTGCATTTTTTATATAATAAACTGGACAAAATTAACGCAACATCATAAATTTGGCATATTTTTGATGCTATTTTTTTTCTGAATTTATGATCCGATTTAAATGATTTTTTTTAGCATTGTAGGTTGGTTCCTTGATAATGTCATAGTATTAAAAATTTAATTTTCGATTTATTCTGGATGTACTAAAAAAGCTATGTTTTTTTCCGAAAATTCCCATAACCCTGTGGAGTATATTAGCAAGCGGCACACATTCTAGTTGGCAGTAAGCGGTAGGTCCATCTTTCCCCAACATTTTCTTTTTTGGTTTAGTTCATTATCTCTGTTATTAAAGGAGATACACCGTTTTATAACGTAACATGTTTTTATAGACTTTAATATTCAACACATTCATTGTTAAATGTCTTCAAGTAGACTATGGACTTTTTCTAACATTTCAAGCGATGTGTCAGCAGATGTTGTGTTTTAAAGTTACAAAGGTCAAATAAAATTCGCCATACTGATAAAAACTGTTCGGAAACTGCTTATTAAACGTTCGGATCGTTTCGTATGCCCAGTTGCGCGACGAGTATTTTAATCTTGAAACCTACTTGAAATCATTTAACAATGAATGTGTTGAATATTAAAGTCTATAAAAATATGTTACGCTATAAAACGGTGTATCTCCTTCAATAACAGAGGTAATGAAGTAAACCAAAAAAGGAAATGTTGGGGAAAGATGGGCCTACCGCTTACTGCCAACTAGAATGTGTTCCGCTTGCTAATATACTCCACAGGGTGATGCGAATTTTCGGAAAAAAACATAGCTTTTCTAGTACATCCAGTATAAATCGAAAATTAAATTTTTATCATAAACAGCGAAAACTATGACATTGTCAAGGAACCAACCTACAATGCAAAAAAAATTCATTCAAATCGGATCATAAATTTAGGAAAAAAATAGCATCAAAAATATGATAAATTTATGATGTTGCGTTAATTTTGTCCAGGAGTTTATATTATCATACACTATGTCTCCATAAGTTGGAGCCATATGGGAAACTTTTTTATTATTAATTTTACGAAAAAAAGTTAATCTTCATCAAAAGTTCTGCATGGTCTAAAACCTAAAATGCAACTATCAGATATTAAATTCTTCTAGGCGTATACGAGGTTTGTCAAAAAATATGAATTTAGCCCAAGAGCAAAGTACCTTTAGTTTTGACAATATCGAAAATTGTTATTAAGAAAAGTTGATCAGAACGAAAAACAACGTTTAAATACGCAGTTACACCCATTTACGATGAGAAAATAGGTTTCGTTATTTTTTAATACTTTTTCCGCATTATTAATTAATTATGAATGAACATTTATCTCTTGTAATTATTACAAACTAGATAACCTTTCCGTTTCTTAATTTTATATGTTACAATTTAAACACGTCCGTAATGAATGCATATGCATTTATATTGCAAATAAGAAAGTACATACAAATAATAAATTGTGTATAACTAACACAATAATAATGCTAGAAATAAATAGAACTTTAAATTTCGCTCATTCCACTAATGCCTCGACATATCCACCCTCTCGTTCAATACATTTCATCGTTTTATTGGCAAAATTGCTTAATACTTTCCTTATCATTTCTGGAGAAATTTCCCGGCATGATTGTGTAAGTATCGTCTCCAAATGATTAACCTCATTAAAAGGTAAACTTAAGACCAGTCTACGCCGTACGAATCAATCTCAAACTGCCCTATCGAAACACTCATTAGATTACCTTCACAACTTTAATTTTGACGAAGTTCAAGTCTTAGATTACGAAACAAATTACAAAAAATGGAAATAGATTCATATAAAAAAACAATAATACTATCAATTTTAGAACTGATACAGACAACCTTAGGAATATTTACAATAATACACATAGATTCAAAAGTTTTGCATCACTCTGATTCTCGAATAAGTAATTACGTCATCGCAAAAATAGACTAAATATTAGTTCATTGATAAGTTTAAAATAAAAATCAATGAGTTTTAAATTTTTTTTATTTTACCACATAAACATTTTAAACCTTCAAAAAAAAACTTGAAACTTTATTTATATTGTATAATTTGTCAAATTTAAAAAAAAATTTCTTCTAGTAAAGTGAATTTCCTCCTCTGGCCTCAATGCAAGCTTGAAGACGTCGCCGCATGCTGTGCGTAAGGTTAGCAATCCGTTCTTGTGGAATAGCCTGCCATTCCTCGGAAGCAGCGGCGACAAGCTCCTGGAGAGTTCTAGGGGGAGTTCTTCTAACGCGAACTGCCCTAGAGAGCATGTCCCAAGCATGTTCTATCGGGTTCATGTCAGGGGACAAAGCAGGCGACTCCAAGCGATTGATTCCCTCACTTTCTTTATATTAATCAAGAGCTCTAGTACGATGGGGCCGGGCATTGTCGTCCATAAACACAAAATTGTTACCAACAGCCCCTCTCCACGTTCTAACATAAGGATGTAGAATATCCCTAATGTTGCTGTCGCCAGTCATTGTGCCCAATGCATGGCGCTTCCTCCGGCGAATGGAGGCAAGGGGCGAGCATGGGCAAGTTGAGCGGCTCTTGTTGGTTCTCTCCAAACAAGGATCTGGCGACTATCGTTTACCAGACAAATCCTGGTCTCGTCGGAAAAAAGGACAGAATTCCAAAATTTTTCGGGTAAGCGAACGTGCGGTTCAGCCCACTGCAGTCGATGAACTCGGTGGTTATATTATAGTTGTGGAACTCTTACTGATCGCCGACATCTTAAACCTGATTCAAGAATTCGTCTTCTTAGTGTAGAGATGGATACGCGAACTCCAATTGCATGCGTAACATCTCTCTAAAGTTGTGGGACTGGCATAGCACGATTTCTCGAATTGTTAACGCAATATAGCGGTTCTACTGTTCGTTAGTAACACGTCTTCTACAACTTCGTGGTCTGTCTCGCACATAATTGGTGTCTAGATACGGATTCCATATGCGAGAGACATCACTTTGAAACTCCCCTATTCTTTCAGCAACAAATCTTTGGGAATGACCTTCTTCAACTAGAGCTATTATTCTTGCACGATCAATTTCAGATATTACTCAGCGATTCATTTTAACACACTGAACCGAAAAACTTAACTGGCCAGCGCCAACAAAATACAACACTGAAAAATTGCATATAAATCAATCAATTGATAAACATAAATCAACATTTAGAAAAAAAAATCATTCCTGAAATTATATATTATTGACATGCCTAAATCCTAGTGATGCAAATCTTTGTCATCATAAAAATATTAATAGCACCAAATTATTTTAATATAGGATTTCCCAAAACCTTCCTATAACTATCATTGTCAACAATATAAACAAACCAAATACCCTAAATGTAAATAATGTTAAATATGCATACCTTCTATTTTATTGTATTTAAATGATAACCTACCTTACTACTAAATGGTATAACTTAGTTAGTTCACGTCCACTCAGCAACATGAAAAAATATTACCAATTTTAGTGTCAGTTAGTGAAAATTGTACAAGGTATGTCCATTTATATATTTTTTCATTTCATTCTATACTTAATTATATCATTAACATGAAATAACACCGTCAAAACTATCGATTATATCGCTTTATAATAAATAGTTCTGACGATGGTTTAGTATAATAAACCGAAACGTTAACCAAACACTGGAATTTGAAAGTGACCGAAATCCAAAAACAAACTATCTATAATTTGAAAAAAACGGTCAAGAAAACAACATTCTACTTAATTATACCTTGCAGTTTTATATATTTTCCCACTGTGTCGACCTACTAAATTACCATGGCACGTGATGCGGATATTTCATTCATCACAAGAGCTGTTCCAAAAAACGACACTTTTGAAATGGTTCGTTTATGCTTTTGCTAATTACAAATCAATCTTTTTAAAATAGGGGTGCGTGTCTCATTTTGAAAGTTTACAACTTTTTTATACAACATATCCGTTCAAGTGCAGCGAAGATGGAGGGGAAGGAGTATTATATGGAGATGAAGATGGAGATGTAGTAAAAATCGGTAATCATTTGACGAGTATCTCAAGAACTAAATGAGATTTTATTTTGCAATTTTGGCTGTCGCTATAAGAGATGGTTTTCTACGTTTACATAATATTTTGGATGGTGCGGTATTGCCGGATCATACCGAAAGTGGTAGCAACTTCGGAATTTTAGATGAATTACCCATACATTATATTTTTTAGGAATCTAGGTAAAAATCTAGAACAGTTTTCTGTATAATATCATATACCTATCTTTGAGAGTTTTTGAATTATAAATAATTTTGTGATTTTTTTGAAGTCGAAATAAAATCATATCTTTTTAGCGGCTATAGCTAGAAAGCTGAAATTTTGACAATAGTTTCACCAGACCATCGATATTTTATAATTTTGAAGAGTATTTAATTCCTTTTATACAGGGCGTCTCCATAACAATATTTTTGAGGGAGATGAATTATTGCAAAAATCTTTTTTTTTAAATGTGAGACACTGTATTTGATATGATTTGCGGAGATCGAATTTTCTACCTAATGATATTAAGTGTTCCTATACCTAAGATCTTCAATATTTTTGGACTTATAGCGAAATTTAAAAATTATCTTAAAAAAATATATTTTTTTGGTAGTTGGCTGTGGAATGGATTCATAGGAACACAATAATGAAAAATCCATTTGACGCTATGTCTATCTTATTGTAATAAAAATTAACTAATTCACGTTATTCGAGCTTAGATATTTTAAGTTTATTTTATATTCACAAACTCGAAAGCCCCCCCCCCCCCACCCCCGCATCTATGGGGTAGGATTAAAGAGATAGTATACAAGAGACCCGGCACGACAAGGAAAGATTTAGAAAATCGACTAAGAACAACTCTGGGGTCTCTAGAAGGGGAAGAAATGAAAAAGGTGACAAATGAACATGTTATCACCACAATTCATGACTCAATGAGTCAACAATTTAGTTATTAGTCATTTTATTGGTGTTTATGCGTAATTGTAAATTAGTTTGTTTCATTGATTTATTAATAAATTGCTTATTTATTGTCTATTTTTTTTACATGACGTCAAATACATTTTTCATTATTTTGTTTCTATGAATCCATCCACAGCCAGCTACCAAAAAATATATTTTTATAAGATAATTTTTAAATTTTGCTATAAGTCCGAAAATTGAAAATTGAAGATGGGTATAGGAACACTTAATATCATTAGATAGAAAAATTAGAAAAAAATTAAGATTTTTGCAATAATTCATTTCCGTCAGAAATATTGTTATGGAGACGCCCTGTATGAAACTAATTAAATACTGTTCGAAATTATAAAATTTCGATGGTCTTGTGAAACTATTGTCAAAATGTCAGCTTTCTAGCTGTAATCGCTAAAAACATATGATTTTTGTTTTCAGGTCCCGATACAGCATTAAAAATCACAAGATCATTTATAACTCAAAAACTCTTACGATAGGTATATACGGAAAACTGTTTTAGATTTTTACCTAGATTCCAAAAAAAATATAATATATAGGGTAATTCATTTAAAATTTCGTTGCTACCACTTTCGGTATGATCCGGCAATACCGGATCATTCAAAATATTTTATAAACGTAGAAAACCATCGCTTATAGCCGTAACCAAAATTTCAAAATAAAATCTTAATTAGTTCTCGAGATACTTCTAATAGGCCACTTTACTTGGTGTACCCTGTATATACAAGATGTTAGAGTTCAAAAACCGCTAATTTTGATTTTCTGCCACTACTTGGATCAGAATAATTAAATCTGATTTCATGGTTGTGTAAAGAGAATATTACTAACATTAAAAAGTAAGGTGAAATCGAGTATAGCACGTCATTAGAAAACATTTTGTAAAGAAGAAAAACATGAAGGTGTCTTTTGACCAGCCCTAATGTCCTCCAATGCATTATTCTCCTTATTTACAAACTGACAGTGACAATTAATTTGGTGAATAAGTTCCATTTCCAGGGGTAATATAAGACGCAGATTGCAACACGGTTATGAAGGGCGGAGAGGGTATAAATTTAGGGCGGAAGGAGGGGGGGGAGGGATAAATTTACTAACCAAGGGTCCTTTTGCAAAGTGTTCGCTTCTGGATAGCCTAAGGTGTCTATTAAGAAGGTCTGAGAGGGCCCTTATCTGCTAATAATACACGATCGGGTCCCAGTTACGACTTTGTTAAGTCTAATGACACGTGTTATGGGGTTTGTGATTGAGGAAGTTTGCGAGTTTATATTAGAGAATCTATAATAGAGCAACAATTATACTGTATATTCAAAATTATATATACAGGGTGTTTCTTAATGACGCAGTGGCGGCTCGTGACCTATGATACACAAGTATCGTGAAATTATTTTTAAACTTATTACCTTCTAGGCGTTTTAAATGTAGAAAGAAAAAAAGTAATAAGAAAATGCGTTAGGTAAAACATAATTTTATTTATTTTTTAATTTTGCACAAGGAAATTCAACTTTTGGAAAATAAGGTATGGTTTCTTAGTATGTATAGCTGTCGGATCTTAACGTCGTCACATGCAACCCTCGTAACAATATTTATACAATCCACTACTAATACTACTAAAGCCGAGCCTACGAGCTATCAAGAAAACCGAATGATGTCGAATTCTACTACCGCCATCTACGGGTTATCAAGGAAACCGAATGATGTCTAATACCACTACGCCATCTACGTCATTAGGCGCAACCAAACGAGAACAATAGTTAACTGTTTTATGACGACGAGAACGAATCGAGCCACGAGACTGACAAGTTGGCATTCCCTATTTTCAATGTTTTTTAGTTTAAATCCTGAAATAAAATTGTATAAAATCATATCGAGTATCATTTATCGAAATACACAACATTTATCGACCCTACACAATAGTGCTTAAACGTAAAGTCCATTCTTCGGGGTTTTTAATTGTAGAAAATTGATCAATAACAGCCTCATTAAGTTTGGAATACCCTCTATAAAATTTTGTTCATATATTTCATTTTTAAACTTTCTACTAAAGTCCCTAGATTTACCCTTCGTGGTCTGCGTTAAATTAATTTCGGGTTTAGGTGTTTCCGCATTCTTCACTTCAATTTTTTGCTCCAAACTCAAAGACCTAAGGTTATTTCTTAAATAGTCCACCGTCAACTATTCATTTTAACTTAATAAATATATAATATTAAAACATACACGCTCGAATTTCTAACTAGATGCACGAACAGACAAAAGGTGCACACAAAAACTGTGCGCCTTTTCCATGTTAAATCGCCCGCTATCCCCCGCTGCCCCCCGTCACTACAGAGAAAGTGCACTACTTAATCGCACGTGCGAGCAAGTCTCGTCATAATCGTCATTTACCTCGACCGAGGCACGGTTGCCGAATCTATACAGTTTTTATAAACAGTTTTTTAAAATCGTTATTTTTGAACAACTCTGAACGTCCTTTAGATATTATTATCAATTTTAGTGTTTTAGCATTTTCACTCTTCTCTATTTTTTGCATGACAACAAAAAGAGATGAGGATTCTGTCTGTAGAACCCCCATCTCTTTGCATGATCTGTTTGTTTCTGTTTTCATTCAGCTGAACTGTTTGATATGTTTTTGTTTGGGGGAAAAAACATTGTCCATTATAACCAAACAAGAAACAAGTCACTAATTGGCTTAAAAATGCCGCTGTGAAATTTTCACCTATAATCTCCTCCTAGTTCTTGAATTATTATTGGAAATCGGACCACACGATTTTTTGAAAATTAGTTTGCTCAATAAAATCGTGTAGAAGGAAAATTTCCGTATATTAATTCAAGAACGAGGGAGATTCGGTAAGAAAATTTCTCACTAAATTATTAATTTGTCTTATGCTAGTTGTTAGTTCGAAGAGCAATAATTTCCTATTTACCAACTTTAGTTGCATGCAATTGTTATTAACAAATTAAAAATAGTTCAAATTTGTATTTTTATTTATATTTGATCTACTAAAGTTGGTAAAACATATTATTTAAAGAAAGTTGTGTTCTCATTTTAAGATCTGTAGACTTATAAATACAATAGTAACTAGGTAGCTGTTAGTTCGAAGAGCAATATCCTTTTTATCAACTTTGCCTGTAATTGTTATTGACAAAGTAAAAATCGTTAAAAATTTTATTTCCATATTTATTTAACTTACTAAAGTTGATAGAAAATAAGTATTTTTACCATATAAAGTTATTTTATATAGATAGTTTTCCATCGTATTGTAGTCATCCATATATAGGAGGCCATGGAATCCATGTCAAAAGAGCTCGCGCTGTCCCGATTACTGACAGTAGTTAAATTAAAAAATGGAACGGTTTGAGAAGTACCCTCCGTATAAGTTTTGTAAAGAATTGAGTGAAATTAAAATGTATCATCGGAATTTAAAGTTTCTAACGTATTTATTAGAAGAATGTGGGTCAGATGTCTATTAGTCTAATTTGTTTAATATAATTAAATATCGTCTCCTATTGGTTTCTACCAAATACAGACTTCTTCGTGGACGGTAGCAAAGCAAAATTGTTTCATCAAACATATAAAATTTATAAATTTTGATGACTGTGTGCTCACTTATTCCCCATTAAAAAAAGAAGAAGTGGCCAAAGAATTTCAAGAACATTTAGACGTTGTAATCGAAAATAATTAGGTGACTACATTTTTCATGTAGCATGTGCTATACCTTAGCCCAAGCGTTTTGGAGTTATTCTCATTCAAAATTTGAAAATCAGATATTTCGCAATCAATCAAGACTTGCATTGATTCATGCACGCTGAGGAAAACCTGTAGTCAGCATGCGTGAAGCGCAAGAAAAGTCAAGTAGGCTTTGGAGTTATGATGCAAGAACCAAAAGAATTAATGTCAATAGTTACTGTTATTGTCAGTTTTATGTGTATTTTCCTAACGTTTTACTAGTTTTCAAAAGACTCATTTCGTTTTTTCATAACTAAATTAAATTAAAATGCGGCTCACTGAGAAACAGCGCATAGAGGTTTTGATGATGATGGGCTACGGTGATAGGGTTAGAACACAGCAAGAAACTTGTGAGTTATTTAATCAAAAATACCCCAATCGTCCGCCAATATCACAATCAACAGTAAGCAAAATTGAGTACAAGTTTAGGCAATTCGGTCATGTAAGAGATGTCCCTAGATTTGGTCGTCCTCAAGTTGATGAAAATCAACAATTAGAAGTCTTACTGGCAGTTCAAGATAACCAGCATGTGGTGTCTAGGCAGGTAGCAAGTGACGTGGATATTGGAAAACAACAGTTCTTAAAATACTGCATACAAATAAATACCATCCTTATATTCAAGTTCAAGTTCTCCAAGAACTTTTGGAAAGGGACTTTGAGAGGCGCCTTGAATTTTGTGAGCGTTTACAGGATATGTGTTTCGTAAACAGAAATTTTGTAAAAAATATAATTTTTTCCGATGAGTCCACATTTTGCTTGAATGGTGACGTAAATACCCAAAATTATCGATATTGGTCCGATGTAAATCCACACTGGATGAGGGAAGGACACACACAATTTAATCAAAAGATCAATGAGTGGGCTGGCGTTGTCGATGACATTGTTATAGCGCCTTTCTTTTTTTATGGAAATTTAACAGGCGAGAGATACTTGAGTTTTTTAGAACAATAACTTGTTCCAGCCCTGGCCACCCTTTTTCCTGAGTTAGAACGTCCCGATTTGCCACATCATAATATCATATTTGGACGACACGACCACGAGGTGGTTTTATTGAGTGGCCGCCAAGGTCACCCGATTTAACACCACTCGACTTTTTTTTATGGGGATACCTTAAGGGAAAAGTATTCAAAAGCCAGCCTGCAAATTTAGATGATTTAAAAGATCTCATCCGGCAAGAAATTCGGCAAATTACACCCTAAATTGTTCGAAATGTTCAGCGAGAATTTGTAGATCGGTTAGGCTATTGTCAGTTGACAAACAGAAGACACTTCGAACATTTACTTTAGAAAAATTATTTTTAAGTTCACCTAACTGTTTTTTCGATAAATAAGACATTTTTAAAATAATTTTATTCTTTGTTTTCTCCATGACTTTTTCCACTTTTCAAATTTTGAATGAGAATAACTCCAAAACGCTTGGGCTAAGGTATAGCATAATTATGCTACATGAAAAATGTTTAGGATTTTCCGAAGAATCCGTACATGCAATAATATACAGTGGGTTCTATTTAAGAAAAAAAATTTGTGTCACTCTTATTTGCAACACCCTGTGTATCTACATTTTATGTCAGAATATGCGCGTTCGAAAAACAAAATCGAAGGGTCCGAGCGATTTTTTAAAAAAATTGTAGTTTGCGAGATAATGAGTTTATTCCTTACTTTACGTCCTCACTGTATAATAATGTCTAGTAAAAGGTTTAGCATAATCAGAAATATAAAATAATTAAAATATCAGGTGCAGTCAAGTAAAATGTCATTCTATAGACAAACGACAAAAAATATCCACTGTAATCACTTCCTGCTGCCTCGAGGAGGAGAAAAATTTCCGGAAATTTTCTTAGTAGCCATGGTAACAGAACAAAAAGCAAGCTCCTGATTGGCTGAAGAATGTTAGCGCGAAATTTTCATTATAAATATCAATCATATTAAGAAATCACTAAATTTGACGCATCTGGTTTTACTAAAAATCAGTTAAAGCTTTTTATTTTTAAGAATAAATGCATTAGTATCGCATTTCAAGCCAAACAAAAATCTAATGACCTCAATAAAACCATTAACGAAAAAATTTAAGGCACATCCACTTTGACAAGGAAAAGAGATCAAAGTAAATTATGACACAAAAGAAACAGATAATAAATTTCTTTACGGTCAGTTATCCTTTAACTGGTATGGCTGAAAATTGTCACGTCCATGGTATGGCAGGGTCAATTTGGACCCTGTGTTTTTTTTGGCGCCAAAAAAACAAGGATCAGTGTGCAGTTCTCAGAATTAGTTGGGCTAACATATTTTTGATATTTTAAATTTAAAAAATACAAAATATAGCTGGTTTTATAAATTTTATTAAGAAAAATTAAAATACTATCCAAAAAAAACGTTATAATGTAAATAGCAAATTAAAAAAAAAACTACTTAACTCAATGTCTTTTCGGTACTAGAAATGTAGTACCAGAAGGTAACAAAACAATATTATATAATGGGTAACAAAAATTTATGCTGCACAAAAAAACTGACAGCTGTCTCTTTTTTATAAATTTTTAACACTTATTTTTGTAAGCAGTTGTCGCACAAAACCTCTTTATGTCTGTGATTTTTGCAAATATAGTGATGACAGAAATTGCACATTATTGATTCTTTTTTCTGTGAATACGGGCATAGATGACATCTTCCCCTTTTTCGTCCTTGAACAGGTTGCTCAGCTGCCATTGGTTCTGTTTCGGGAATATTCCCTATTTTGTATATGAGAGAGCGCAGTTCCCTTGGTAGACTTTTCTCTTGGACACGGCGTTCTAAGTGTTCCTGAATTAATTGCCTTCCTAACATTGTTAAAAACTTTCTTCTATCCATCGTTTGGTTTCCTGCGACACAGTTAAAAATAACATTTGAATTTACACCAGCAACATCCATTAGTCTAAACCATATTGCTTGCGGCCATCTTCTTGTTCTTCTCCCCACTTTATAACATGCGGATTTTTTATCCAAAGCATCAACACCGCCCTTGGTATCATTATAAAAGTGAATGATCTCTGGCTTATTGTCTATTACAGTGTTGGTGTGATGCATTGAAGACATTAGTAGAACGGCCCTATTTTTATGAGATACATATGAAACAAGTGTTTCATTACTGGTAAATCCAAATAGGGATGAATTAACGGGTCTGTCTTTATGAGGGAGAAAGGCGGGGGCAACTCCCTCTTATTTTTTTTTATGGTACCAACGTAGGTTAATTTTTGTCTTCTAAGTTCAGTTATTAGCTCATACGAAGTAAACCAATTGTCCGCTGTAATATTTCTGTTTGTATTAGCAACTGGCTGAATTAATCTCAGTACATCTAAAGTAGGTATACCCAGTTTTCTGGTACGGTCGTAGGTATGGTTTCTTCCTGTATAAATAAATGCATTGAACAAATAATGCGTTTTGGCATCGCAAAGGCACTGCATCTTTATTCCATACTTGTCTGGTTTATTTTTAAGGTACATACGAAACTTGCACCGTCCACGAAATGCAATGAGCATTTCATCAATCGTCATATATTCCCCACAACTGTAGTTTGATTTGCAATTATCGATAAATATTCCATAAATTTCAGAGATATGCGCTAAAGGGTCACCATTATTTATTCTCTCTTCTCTGGTTGATCTGTCATCAAAACGCAAGGCTGTTAGAAGAAAGTAAAAGCGCTTCAAGGACATTGTCGCTCTAAAAATATCTCGACCAGTTCCATCTGTTGCGAATAGCGATTGAAGGTCTTCGTTGTTGGATTTAAAGACGCCTGCTAAATACAAAAGTCCAAGAAATGCAATTAGCTCCACTTTGTCAACATGATTGGTGAACTGACAAGAGAGACCTGAAAAATTATAATTTGCGGCCATATCTGTTATACGAGTATTTGTTTCATTAACTAGAATCTCTAATATTTGGTCATTTATAAAACATTTCCAGGCTACTATCGGTTCAGAAGGTTGCTTCACAAAAGATTCCCCTCTTAACCCAGGCAAATGGGAAATTAAATTTGTAACACGTGTGCGACTAGGACCTGGAGCATTTTTTGACCATTTCTGTCGGTTCTTTCCATAAAAATAATTTGACTCCCTTTCACCATTAGTTTCGTCACTAGACTCACTCACATCACTTGGTATCGCCAAATTTTCCAGTTCATTATCACTACCTTCTTGCTCAGACTCACTCTCATGATCACTATGCTCGCTTTCAGCATCAGAAATGTCATTATCAGTCTCTATTCCCTGTTCCATAATATCATTAGCTATTTGCTGTAATTCATTAGCTGACAGCGGTTTTTTTTCTTTGCTAGTTGATGCCATCTTATCGAACACTTAAATTTGAAACTAATTACACTACTGGTATGGCAGGGTCAAATTGGACCCTAAGAGCGCAGTACATCCAAACGCTTGGACCTAGACTAACTCCCGACTGACCACACATACCTTGCGACAACCTTGAAGATTACATAGAGCGGCAGCCAGCTCCGCCCATCGGCCGGTTGAAAAATCACACATCAATATGCGTCGGGGTCCAAATTGACCCCGCCATACCAGTTAAAGGTTATATTACCAGATTTTGTGTAAATTGTTGACGTTTCTTGGCCAGGGTTTGGTTTTCATTTTTCATGCTGCTGACAGGTTCAAAATTCTTGTTAAATTTACGTCTAGGTGACCTCCAAAGTAATTTCACGCGAGATAATACAGGGTCACAATTAAAGTTGGAACCGTATGGGGAAAAAATTTGTTTCTCGATTTAGGTAAGAAGACTTTGGATTTGCTATAAGTTTTTGCTTCAATAAAGACCAAAAATTGAATAATGCAATGGGACCATGCGGCTTTTGTTAACTGTCAAATTTGACATTTTCTCCACAAAATTTCGAAAAATAGCATTTATTGATCGAATTTTAAAAAATATTATTTGGAAAAGTTGTTTGTATTGTAATTTTATGCACACATGCCTAATTTGAATCACTTATGATAATTTTTATTTTCTTTGCCTATTTTTGGCCAATATCTATTTTCTTTAAAACCGGAAGTCGACCCTACCACCGACGACTACACCGATGGTCGACTTCCGTTTTCAATCAAAATAGATACTTGCCAAAAATGGATAGAAAACAAAAATTATAAGTGACTAATTTGGCGTGTGGGCATAAAATTACAATACAAACAACTTTTTTAAATTCGATCAATAAATGTCATTTTTCTATATTTTGGGAACAGTTCACAAAAGCCGCATGGTCCTATTTACTTTTTGGTCTTTATTGAAGTAAAAACTTATTTTGCTTAAGAGTAAACATACTTGATTTTGAAAGATACGAAAAAAAGTCACTCTTAATGAATGTGTTTTCTACACAACAAACCGAAGTAGAACAGTTCATTAAAAGGTGTATTTCCCAAAAAGTATTCTCCGACACACCTCTGACTGGTGAACCTAGTTAAAATAATAATGACACTTAAGGTGATAGGTACTTGTTGTCAATGTCTTTATTTAATGGAGTTATTATTTAAGTAGAAATGCTATCTACTGAACAAAGAGTTTTTATAATACAATGTTATGGGGATGGTCAAGTTTCATACCGCTACGTCATGGAACAATTTACCGAGAAATTTGTAGGAATCCCAATAACTAGGATGGCAATCTGCAAGTTAATAAAAAAGTTCAAGAGAACTGGTTCGGTTTTGGTCCTCAAAAAAAAAAAGAAGAAATACGACCATGATGATGCTGCTACAGTTTTAGTTCTTTCTGTTGAGGAAAATCCTATGACGTCCCTTAGAAATCGTGTTACTCAGTTGGATGTTGTGAAAGAAAGTCAAATTCAGAAGATCCTTAAAGCAAATAAATTATATCCGTGTAAACCGTACTTTAATCAAAGATTGGAAGATGGAGACGACGCGAAACGACTTGATTTTTGCCTGTGGATAGGAGACAAAATTTTAAGTGGAAATGTTGATTTTTATAAATATATAATGTTTTCTGATGAAAGTACATTAGGTACTGGTCTTCAGAATATCCCGAATTCAGAATTATGACGAGAAGACAATATTTCACAAAAATGAACGTGTGGTGTGCGATATCCATCCATGGCATTATAGGGCAATATTTTTTTGATAACACGTGCAAGCAATAGATTATCATATTTACAAATGCTGGATACATTTTCCAATGATAAACTCGAAAATCTACCATTAAATTTTCCACAAAATATGTAGATGGTTGTCCAGCCCATTTCGCTCGTGAGGTTAGAGAATGGCTTGACCGCAGATTTGGTCCAAGGTGGATTGACAGGAATGTCCCAGTTTTGTGGCCCCCAAGAAGTCCCGACTTAACCTTGACCGATATGTTTTTATGGGGCCGTTTAAAACAAATTGTTTTTGCAACCGCAATAACAAATGATATTGAAGTACCGAATGCCAGAATTATCCAGGCTGTCCAATCGATATCTCAGGAAGAAATCAAAAATTCTTTCACTTATTTGAGAAAGCAATTAGAAAAATGTGTCGAGTATGGGGGTTGAGTTTTTGAATTATGAAATCGTTATCGTATTCTTTTCATGTTAATAAAAATGTTCGTATTATTATTATTATTATTACTTCATTAAATAAAGACATTGACAACAAGTATCACCTATTCATTATTCAAGTAAAAACGTTTATTATGAGTGACCTTTTTTCGTATCTTTCATTATAAAGTATGTTTACTCTTAAGCAAAATAACATTTTTGCAGTTTTTACCCACCCTGTATAAAAAAATTGAAGTTTCTTATGATGAATCGTATTTTCTAGATAAGCAGAAACGTTTATTAAGAGTGAGTTTTTTCCTATCTTTCAATTTTTAGTCCATTTGTCCTCTTGTCAACCCCATCCGTGGACATACTGTATAATATGTACGCGCATAACATCATCGTCACAAAGATCTTGGTCTATAGCATCGATTTTTTAATAATTTAATGCCCGTCATATGGCTAATTTTACTCTTCAAAATCATATAACGCCAATATTTGGAACTGAGTTATTTTAATCCTGTCTTATATTGGCTTAAAGTTTTGGGATGTTCCTTATAGAATGTTAAAATACTAAGAAAATTAGTCATTTTTAATCTACCTAAGGTGTAAACTTGTAAACGAAACTTGCACATCAAAATATATTTTTCCCTAATGGTTTATAAATGGTTAATAAAAAAATATTGTATATAGCTTCGGATAACAAGCCGTCACATCAATTAATCTCCGGTAACAACAAACCCCAACAAACCCGATACAAAAATGCACAAATTCGTGGATAATAGCTAATACAAGCTATTTCTTAAATTTTGTAGACTGAAATGAGTATCTGTACTCAAGAGAATGACTTCGTGTAGTATTTTTTCCTTAATTAAGACTACTAGGTCTGAGTTAACCCTGTGACCGGCGATACAACATACGCCTGGCAAAAAGTAGGCAATGTTCTAGTTTATACCGAAATAAACATAATAAGGAACTTACGTAAACAGGAGAACGCTTTACACAAATTCAAACACATACCGTAATATTTGTAAAACTAGTAGGCCGACCTTGTAGTGGCGTTATTTATAAACAATTTCTGCCGTGACCGGCGATACATGCAGCTGCGGGGACGGAACTTCTGCTTAATAATTGCGTTAGAGAAACTAAACTGTTGATCTTTGAACATTATTTTTTCAATACAAATTGTAGTAGGAGTGTAAATTATTTATATATAAAAGTAACTTTAATAAAATTACGTGAAATATAAAAGGGTAAAGTAAGAAATTATTTAATGAGGACACGTGACCGGCGATACATTTTAAATTCAAATTTGAATAATGCAGGTATAATCTAAAAAAAAACTTTTAAAATTGCGTTCTAATGCAGGAAGTAACATATATTTCGCAAATTATAATCGTTTCTACAGGCAAATAGTTTATTTTAGTAAGTTATATGCTAAGGACTGAAAGTTGCCTGTAAAAAATTTTTTACCACCATATGGTTCCAACTTTAATGGTGACTCTGTGTAAGGAATATACAGGGTGTGTAATTCCTTAGGCCATTTTCTGAAGAAAAGTTGATATCAACATATGTATATTATTATGTCCGTAACGGCTTAAATTTTTTTTAAAGGATGTTGCAATTTTTTTAATCGTTATTTTCTAATATATTCTTGCCTGTAGGCCTGCTTCGATATTTAGTGCGATTCTGGAATTTTTAATTAAATAAATATCTTCGAGGTCACCACTGTCAAGTTTCTTATTGAGAACATGGATATATTTTAATAATTTTATGTGCTAAATTTCGTCGTGAATATTACTACACGTTATTATCTAGTGTTTAGCAGTGGCGTATATAGGAATTTGTTTCGGAGGGGCCTTACATAAAAAATATAGTGGCGCTTTCGCCTTTTCGTTTTTTGATCAATATTTCGTTCCTTTTTAGTTTTATCCAAAAATACTCGTTTTAGGGGATCAATTACCTAAATTTTAAAATTTCGGATAAAAAAATTTGTGCAGGAATTTCTGCAAATTGACAAAATTTCGTTTCTTGCTTCCATTAATTTATTAATAAAAAAAATTTCTTCCCAAAACTTAAGGTAATTGGTCCCTAAAAACAGGCTAAACCGCTTTTAGGATATAACGAATAGTACCAAAAATATTGATAAAGACAAAATGGTGAATGCGCCACTAGCTCTGACTAAATTATTAACTGAACAAAAATATACTGAGCGTTTAAATAACAACGAAAAAAACAATCATCTACTAAAAACAAACATCTAGTAAAATTAAGATTTATATTTTTCCTAGCGAATTCATCTTTGAATAAATTGGTTAAAACATTACATTTCGGGTTTGTTCGGGCCCCCTGGGCCCCCCTATATACGCCACTGGTGTTTAGTACTTAAATAAATAGCTGCAACTGTACCTACGCCACTATACCCGAACAGTAAATGCTATTTATAAAGAACAACTAATTTGTCTTTTAGCTATTCGGTAAAGATTTTTTTTAGTCAAAGAGATACCTAAGTTAAAAAAAGTATGTGAATTATTTCATCACCATGCATTTGCCAAATAATTACAAAAAATCCAGCAAAAACTGAAAAAGTCAGACAACAAGATGTTGTATAAAATTTGCATAGAATTTAATGGTTAATCCAAAAATATAATAAAATTACCATGTTGTACTTAAAAAAAATCGAAAGTTGACAGCTACTTCCGGTATAACCGGAAATGACAGGAACATGTGAATATTTTAGTTAAAGAGAGCGTATCGATAAACCTGAATCCCCAAAGTTCCAGAAACACATGTTCAGTAGTTCTCCAGGAAGTTCTAATGCAAGCAGAATCATCTTCAATCATCTATACTTCGTGATATATTTTATTTTCTAGCTGCTGATTTTGTGCATCAAAGTTGCTGTGAATCTCATTAATTTCAATAGGGGTACAGTTTGTTTCACGATAAATGGATATAACGTAATGACTGCAATAAAAGTACCTAGGGCGAACCCATTATTTATGCCCATTTGTTATTATTATGTGGAAAGGGCCGGATTGTAATAATTATAATTAAATATAGGCACATCAGGTAGGTTAGGTTGTTAATTTATATTTAAATATCTTTTTGTGGTAAAATTTCTTAGTTTTTATTTCTTGCTGGAGTTGTATTACCGATATTATTTTACCAAACGTATAAAAAACAGTATGTGGCGTCCATGGAAAAACATTACCAAACGTATAAAAAAAAGTATGTGGCGTCCATGGAAAAACATTGATGGTGCTTCTTCTAGTGTTACAGTGAAGGAAATGCAATTATCTCTCGATGCTAGGGAAATTGTAAAAATAGTATATACTTCTTTACTCAACAGAGGACTTTATGCTAGTGCTGCTGCGACTGAAACGTCTGATTTGACTAAAATACCTCTGACTACAGTGAAAAGAATCGCGTCAAATCCCATTAAATCTAGAAAGAAGCGTAAAGATGCTGGTTTCACCAAATGTTTCGACGAAAGCGACAAGGACTTGATAAGTTGTAGCCGCACTAGCCTTTGGAGAGTTTTGTCGGAAATGGGATTCAGTTACCGCAAAATTGACAAAAGGCAAGTACTCATGGAATCCCACCGTTTACAAAAATGGCGTCATGAGTATATAACTTCTGTAAGGAAATCCCGTTCTGAAAACCGTTCTATAATTTACCTCGACGAGACTTTGTTTGACACGCATGAAACACCATCCAAAGGCTGGTCTGATTCTTCCGATAAGTGTAAAACAAAAGCTCCGTCAAATAAAGGAAAATGAATAAGCATTTTACATGCTGGGTCAGAAAACGGTTGGGTTCCAAATGCCTTGTGGCTTTCTGCAAAAAACATTCAAGACTCTTGTGTGGACTATCATAGCGATAGCGATAGCGAAACAGAACTATCTATAGAATGACATTATAAATGTAAATAAATATGACTAGTAATATTTTTAAAAAAATGTTATTTCATGTTATTACATTAATATAAGCATATCATTACTTGTTTTCCTTAGTCCGTCCCTTCATACTTCACTTGTTTATTGCCAAGCTCTTGTCGACACAATGGGACCCACCCAGGAAATCATTAAGTTATATCCATTTATCTTGAAACAAACTTTACCAGTGACTATTTCTACATGGTTTTGACACTGACTTATAACTATGAATATGTAGAACTTATGGGGTGCTCAGTAAAAAGTTAAATTTTATGAGTGAAAAAATGGGTGAGTCCGCACGGTTTACCGGTCATATTTTGAAAGGTTGCTCGTCGGTTTTCTTGCGCAAAATGTTGTCGCCGTCATAATAGGCAACCCCGACGTATTTGTGCCGGTTTGGTTGCTAACCAGCAAGGTGAACCAACAACAACCCTGTCGCTATCGACACGTGTATAGTATTTGCAGAATTATACCGTTGATCTTTTGACTGCAATAAAACCTCATTATCCCTTCGACCATAAAATAAATAAGGAAATCCCAAATTTTAAAACCTTTTCGAGCAGAGCCGAGCCAGGTATACAAATTCAATTTATACCTATGCCTGATGCACATATAAATACTAAGTGATTTTTAATAATTTTAATCTTTAGTGGTTTTCCGGCGAGTAATTTTTAGTTAGGCTTATTAGTGGTAGAATGTGGCGTCCTTGGAATTGTGCTGATAGGGGGGCATCTTTAAGTGTCATTTTTAAAAGAAAGCATTTATCTACCGATGCCAAACTAACAATTAAAAATGTGTATCAATCGTTGTTGAGTAGAAATTTTAATTCGATGGATGCTTTAGCAGAGACGTCTACTTTGACAAAAACTCCTTTATCTTCCGTAAGAGACATAGTACTTAAACCTGTTAATCCTAGAAAAAATCGGAGTGATTCTGGCACATTTAGAAGCATTGGCGAAAATGACATGGATTTATTAAGAAAAAAGATTTACCAAATGTATGAGGCACAAACTGTACCCACTTTGATTTCCCTCAAAGAGCGGCTGATTAAAGACGAAACAAATATCTCTTGTAGCCTTTCAAGCCTTAGGAAAATATTGCGTAAAATGGTTTTTAAACATGAATTCCTTAAAAATATACCTGAAAATAGCGTCATTGTAATGTACAATGCTAGTTATCATAGTCGGCAAGCAAAAATCATTCCCAATTCTAATAATACAAAAGTAGAAATTGAAAATTTTATGATTGAAAATGATTTATATTTTGAAGAAACTTACAAAAAACGAGAACTGCTAGAAGTGTTAAAAGCTTTTAAAATAAATAAGGAATACGAGTGTGACAAATTGGCAGCAGAAAATGGACATACAGTGTTGCGTCTTCCTCCGTACTATTGTATATTCAATCCTATTGAGCTAATATGGCACCAATTAAAATCCAATATTAGGAGAAATAATATTTCTCCTACATTAAATGCATCTGTAGTAGAATTAATTAAAAACGAAGTAAGACAAATTTCTGCAGGCAGCTAGATAAACTGTGTGCAGCATGTACTTAAGGTGGAAAATTCTTACAATTGTATGATTACAAATGTTCAACCCTTAATTATAAGTTTAGGCTTAGACGAAGATAGTGATAGTGATACAGAGTTAAATTTTGAATAAATTATCAATAGTTTCTTAGAATTTAATTAATTTTTATTGTACTTGTTATCCTAATAGTTATACTTTTAAATTATATTATTTTCAATTATCATTAATTGTTATCATTATTTTACATTTATTATAGGTACCTAAAACTAAAAATACCTATCTATTTATTTTAAATTATAAAAATAAATCATGTGGTGTGGTATACATTTTCAAGGTGGCCCTGATCCCATTTATTGAGCTTTGAAGAGGTTGAGGCGTATACAATAGGGTTTAATCAGGTAGTTTATTTATGACAGTAAGAGTCAACGGTATAATTCTGCAACAACTATACAATAGATACCAAAATTTAAATGTGAGAAAATAGATTGTTCGCTTCCCAGTAAAGAAGGTGCCGTGCAATCATTTTCATTAAGGGCGAAGTACGGTCCTGTTCGCCGGTTAAGATAAATAGTTTATCAGTCGGCATTCGGCATGACATCTGACGATCAGCTTTGTTCATATGCGGGAGGCCATAAATTTGCCACTTTTGCTTTTAGAGTTCGGCTATCCATAGGTGGATGGGTGTTGCTCGTTCGGTACTGCTACTAATTTATAACAGTCCCGAATAGCGTCACTTCTTCGGGATTTTATTTTATTCAAACGATCTGGCGCTCGGGCTTTTAGCCACTTCCGTGAAGTTAATGGAGTTTCATTCATCCTCGTATAGAAAAAAAACAAGCATTACTCAGAGCAACTATATGTAGACTTTATTGATAAAATTCATTTTTATTTTCCTGGAGCACTGATTGGTTCAGTGGAATTCATATCCAGTGATATTACAGGCTTGGGAATTGTCTGGTTATTGCATTTATCGTTAAGAGCCTTATCATTATTGTCGCACATTTGACAATTTGTAAATTCAATGTCGAGGTTCTTTTGTTGGAATGACGTGCAATCCGTGTCATTATCCACACAGCCTCTGGCAAAAAATGCCCTGGCCATCACTGTACCGTCTAAAACATTAATATCCACATTAAGTTTAAATTTTAAAAAATTTAAACAATTAGGATTATTCTAGTGTTTTTTTTTTAAATCTCCTATTGTGGTCCGTGTTCGGAATAGTGATAGTAATTAAGAAGTAAACTGAAAGTCACGATCTCTCGAATAACATACAGTGAGTCCCAGAAGAAATGTCTAAATTCATTTAAAATTCAGCGGTAAGTTTTTTCAAAAAACGCTCGTACCCGTCGATTTTGATTTTTTAATTTTTTTTTTGTGGTAATTTCATGTATACAGGGTAGCTCAAAAATAAGTTACGACCATCAACTTCATTTTTTCATATGAAAACATATATTTTTTATTTCATTTTTGAATTTTGCATTGAATTCTAAGCATGTTTCATGTATCATGTCCTATACATAAACTCAACAGTTATTGAAAAAATTAGGATTGAACATATCATTTAGGGAATCCAACGATCTATCAAATCTTCTGTCAATATGGCATTTTGGGCTCCATAATAAGTAAGAGTGTACTATCTCACTGTCACCGTTTATTTCCATAGAAACTGTATGACACTTTTATTTCAAATAAGTATAATTATTGTCAAGCGTAGTTTCAAAGTTGCGGTTTTCACAATAATGGTGAAGTTAACGGAACGGGAAAAAATTGAAATTCTATGCATGGTTGGGTTTGGTGATAAAACACGTACTCTAATAGAAACAGCCCAATTATTTAATGAAATCCATCCTGATCGTCCTCCCATATGTCAAAAGATGGTGAGTAGAATAGAGGCTAAGTTTAGATAATTCGGCCATGTTAGAAATTTGCCTAAATCTGGTCGTCCTACTCGAGATGAAAATGAACAACTTGACGTTTCGCTTTCCTTGGAAGAAAATCCATGTACTCCCCTGTCGCACATTGGGGCCGATTTACACATGCCGAAATCTGTTGTTCACCGAGTAGTTCAAAAGCACAAATATCACCCATACAAAGTTATTCCAGTGCATGAGTTATTTGAAGATGATTTCGATAGGCGAAGTGAGTTTTGCGGACGCATGCAAAATATGTGCAATCTAGATAATAATTTAGTAAAAAATATTATTTTTTCGGATGAAGCTACGTTCTATTTGAATGGTAATGTGAACAGACAAAATTGTCGATATTGGGCAACAGAAAATCCGCATGGGATGATAGAGGTTCACAGCCAGTACCCTAAGAAAATAAATGTTTGGTGTGGAATCGTACGCGAAAGAGTAATTGGTCCATTTTTCTTTGAACAGTCTTTAACTGGACAAGTATATCTCGAATTTCTCCAACTAGAATTAATTCCAGGATTAGTGGCTTTATTTCCTAATCCATTGGATCCAGACTACCCTGATGAAGAACAGATATTCCAACAAGATGGTGCTCCTCCGCACTATGCGGCCACTGTGCGCACATTTTTGGATGAAACCCTTTCCAATCGGTGGATTGGACGGAGAGGACCTATCGAATAGCCTGCTAGGTCGCCAGACCTAACTCCGCTGGACTTTTTTTTGTGGGGTTACCTCAAATCAAAAGTATTTGTTAACAGGTCAAACAATATGCAGGAGTTGAAAGAAAGGATCCGAAGAGAAGTGCGTGTCATAACTCCGGAAATGGTTGGAAACGTGCAAAGAGAGTTTATTAATCGTCTTGGATATTGTCAAGCCGTAAATGGCGCACATTTTCAACATTTAATTTGATTTTGTTGTGTTTTTTTTTTTAATAAACAGGTCTTACTTATAGATATGTGCAATCCTAATTTTTTCAATAACTGTTGAGTTTATGTATAGGACATGGTACATGAAACATGCTTAGAATTCAATGCAAAATTCAAAAATGAAATAAAAAATATATGTTTTCATTTGAAAAAATGAAGTTGATGGTCGTAACTTATTTTTGAGCTACCCATACATGAAATTAACACAAAAAAAAATTAAAAAATCAAAATCAACGGGTACGAGCATTTTTTGAAAAAACTTACCGCTGAATTTTAAATGAATTTAGACATTTCTTCTGGGACTCACTGTATACGAGTACCTATATAACATAAACAGTGTGTCAGAAAAGTGTCTGGCTTCGATAGCGCCTAAACTCTTAAAGATAGATAAAAACGTTCCATACAAAAGATAAATGGTTTACTAAGATGCATAACCTGAAAATATTTTGCAATCTACAGGGTGGCCCCAAAAAGTGGCACGGAATATTTTATAATTTTTTTAAATCAGACACTAGGTATCTTTTTCCATAGCGCGTTATAACCGTATTTAATTTTTTGAACTGAAGTGCAGCGTTGTCAAGTAATTCATTTTTTTCTGAAATTTTAGTATTTTTTAATGGTACATACTATATAAAAATCATAGCAACCCATTGGTACAACCTGAACAAATGCGATTTACAGTGGATACCCTAAAGTGCTTTATATCGATTTATGTTAGTAATTTTTAATTCTCTTATACAAAGGGTTCGTTAAATCTTGGACAATTTGTGAATTTTAAATATGCTTTAATTTAACTTTTTTAAATAGCACACGCTATATATTTTTAGGCATATGGATTTATCTTGCGAATACCGTTATTTATTGTTAAATATGTCCTATACCTAAATCTTATAATTCCTGAAATATTTTAAGATTTCTCTTAATTCAGGTAAAAATTGGAATCACTTTGGTACCATTTTAAATCGTCATTACGTATAGTCGGGACCACGGCACAAGTGTGAAACGGGCATCATTTGGAATAAGAAAGAAGATAAAGCCACGAAATAACGTCACTAAATTACCTTAAAATAAAAACAACACCACAATAAAAACACCTTCATAAATACAAACAGCTACATTTAAAAAAAATAATATCCACTTAAAATCGAGGAACGTTGAAATGTCAACATACTAAAAAACTGCTCATCTTAAAAAAATTAAACATTTAAAAAGCGGTGAAGGAAAAACGAAAAGCAATATTGTCATTGTCAGAAAATGGCGAAAATATAATAGATGTTATAAACAAACATTAATCAACTATGTTATTAAAAATGTTGACTCTGAGTATATTTCTGAATAGTTATAAACAGTTCTCATGGAGAAAATGGACTATTTATTTGATTTTATAGGAATGGTAGTAACGAATGTCTTCTAAAATGCAATAGCTATTTTTAATGAACAACAGAACAAAAGTGTTCAAACTTTGTAATTGCTGTAATTAGCAACTACAGGGTGTTATGGAAATGACGTATTATATTTAAACCGGAAATTCCTGAGATGAAAACAAATGGAAGAAAAATACCAAAAAATGGCGCTTTAATTTAATATGACTTTATGTCAAACCAAAAATGACCACATGGTGCCCCTGTCATGAAGGTAAACAAATCAACATATGGCGAAAAACGTCACTGAATCTTGAATAGTGTTGTCATATCTTCAGGATAAACTCTTTAGAAAGTCAATAACCCTTTGACAGATTGCAAGTTGTTTATTTTTCAGGGTACATTATTATAAACTTTTACGTTCAGTTCGCTGGGAAACAATCTCTGATTTATAAACTTGAACTGACTCGAACGAACCGCCGCGGAGTTGGTCAGTTATATTCTAATTTGTTCAATTCGAACGACACCCGTCAGATCTGGACAACTTAAAAGTTTATAAATGCCACTTACCCTTTAGAAAAAAAATACAATTTTATTTAGCTAGTACCTAGTACCTAGGTAACCTGAACAAAAACAAACCGGCACAATAAAATCACATAACACATCTAAGTACCATTCAATCTGAATTAGTATTTTAAAGTGCTACTATGTATACAAAAATACGCCCTTATTGTCTGAGTGGTCTGGGAAATTTAACATCTAAAAATTTAAAAAATAAATAACACGTTTGTT
This sequence comes from Barypeithes pellucidus, assembly GCA_963991005.1. NCBI lineage: Eukaryota > Metazoa > Arthropoda > Insecta > Coleoptera > Curculionidae > Barypeithes > Barypeithes pellucidus. The sequence continues at coordinate 27,398,240 of OZ022561.1, read as the reverse complement.
CCGTCGATCAATATTGAACTGCTGGGCTGGGGCACTGCCGTCGCGAAAAAAACAAATAACTTAATAAATTAAACTCGGGTTTAAGTTTTAACACACGATTTAACACACAAATCTGCTTGAAACTGGGTAAAAACAGTATGAAACCGATAACGCGTGTGAAAATCGGCCGGCTTCTTTAAACAGCTGATTTTGGACAATCGAGCGGGTTGCCTGTTCTTTCGTCGGCTGGGGTTAATATTTAAAAATACAGCGTTGCCACTTTCGATGTTTTATAGGATTATATTCATAAATTGCCGAATTTCCTTCTATAATATTACTTTCCTGTATAATTATAGTCTCGGAAATGGCAACCGCGCTAGCTCAAGTTAGTTCTCGGAATGTGCACAAAGAAAACACCTTGGACCGTTGACGCGACCATTTATTTCAAAGGGTAGTTCCTATATGTCAACATAATTGCTTCATTTTATCTTTAGTAAAGGGTTAATGGCCCATAGAAATTAGCGTTTTTATTATTTTTATTGCGAAATAATTAAGTGCTTTCGTGTAATCTGATAATAGGTGCATAGCTGCACAAAAACTAATTTGAAACTCGTGGGTGTCTGTGTGTTTCTTTAAGTGATCTAGTGCAAATGTTCCGAGAGATTGGAAATAAGAGGCCGAATGGGGTTTAGTGGGTATAAGCTTATTATGCAGTTCCACATTATCATCAGGGTACGTGATGAGCATAAAGCTTTTCCCATAGAGAAAACAAAAACCTCAAGATGTCTGTGCCCTGGATTACTTGCTAGTGTACTGGCACCTGGATTCACTTCTATTTGGATACTAGGTAAACTAAATATTATTTTTATAAGAATCTAAAGTTTTACATTTTTTACACAGTTTGGCAACATTGTGCCTGAACATCTGTTGATTACATGCATGTGTAATATGATCATATATGATTGTGCCGAGGAGTGACCTGTGGGTTTATGGGTGAATTACCCCACTTTTTATACTTTGATTTAAAAAAAAATATGTTGCGCTTCTCTAGGACACTCCAGGAGTCACCCATTTAAATATAATACTTCATTTCCATAACGCCCTGTATATTTATACCGGGTGATGCATCATTAAGTGGAACATAGGAAATCCAATATAATTTTTGAGGTGGCTGAATATTGGCTCTTCTATACATTTTAATAGAAAACCTGCATTATGACTTCTTGAAAGGTTAAAAACTTCCAATACCGAGTAAATCAAAAGAAAACGGATGTGTGCAATGTAGATTTTCTGGTCGGTCCTATAAAAATATATTTGTCCTTACAGTTTAGAATTCCAGCGATTGCAAAACATTTAGAGGGAGACGAGTTGCAGCCGTAGTCTCGTACTACTCCCATAGAACAGTTGATATATTCCCTACTAGCGCAGTTATAACATCTTGACACTGTAGTATTTTCAAAAGACCCTGCAAAATAGATAGAACATATGGATTAGTCCATGTATACAGGGGACATTTATGTTTCAAGTAGGGCAGATCGGGGCTGGTTGACCAATTTTTAACTATTCTATTTCTAAGGAGGTAAAGAAACTCACAGTCTGATCCACTAGTTTAATAGAAATATATAAAAAACTATAATCCAAACATGTTTCGAAGACTTAAGTCTTCATCTTCAGTGGAAGGTAAAACATCAACAAAGGGGGTACCTATGACATTGAAGTAACTAGTTAAGCAGGAAAAGAAAAACTTTTTAAAATATGTAAAAAATTACAAGTAAAGAAAATAAAGCATGAAAAGTAAAGTTTATTTTATTCTAGGTAGAAACATAATGAAAAATTTTTTAATTAAAATGAAATCCTTCTTTTAAAGGGTTTTCATAGCACACTTGAACAAATAGTATTTTCGGAATAAAATTGGATTTTTTGAGAAAACGCTTTGACATAGGTATAGGACAGTAAATACTATTTATAAAGAACAACTAATTTGCCATCAAATTAAATAAAAATATATAGGGTGTTCCATTTAAAATAAGAAAGTTTTTAATGGTTGAATTCTTTCACAATGAGGCTTGAATTGTGACCACCCTGTACATTTTATGCCGAATTTGAAATGTTTTTGAGACTTGATGATCTTCTAGCTATTCGGTGGGAAAAATTTTTTAGTCCAAGCGCTAAGGTAAAAAAACTATATGGATTATTTCATCGTCATGCATTTGCCAAATAATTACAAAAAGTCCAGATATCTCAAAAACTAATAGAGTCTGACAAAAACATTTTCTATAAAATGTGCTTAGTATTTAATGCTTAATCGAAAAATGTAATAAAAATTACCATGTTGTATTTAAAAACGAAAGTTGGCAGCTACTTCCGGTATAACCGGAAATGACAGAAACATGTCAATATTTTAGTTAAATAGAGCATATTGATAAACCCAAATCCCCAAAGTTTCAGGAGCATATATTCAGTAGTTCTCCATAAAGCTCTAATGCATGCTCGTCGTGTATAATAAAATGAAAAAGTAGTCTTGCTACAGGGATAATTATTATTATTATAATTAATCCCGTAATTTAAGTCAACCAACCCCCTAGTCCGGGTTTATTGACTAAATGTATGGGGCAAGTGGACTTAAGGCAAACATTATGAAAAAAATTACACCTCTGTAGGTAATAAACATTTTGTTTACTCCAACTATTTATTACAATTTTTGGTAACAGACCACAGCCAGGAAATTAATCATGACTATCATTACTTATGACTATAGTATAACATAAAATATTAATTATAATTCTAAAATCTCTAGAATTTAAGCAATCTTAAAAAACAAATCAATTAACATAGTCATCAATGTCTGATGTGCAATTTTTACATTCATAGAAAAGTAAATTTCCTTTGGCACAATGTGAATGCATCCACATTTTACATGAAGTGCACTGAACCCATTCTTCACCAGGAATACTGGCAGAAAAATGTTCAGTACATTCCACGCACATTGTGTCATCATCGTCAGTGTCATCAGAGCAATTTATCGCATCGCCTGAATTACTCTTCCCCTTTCTTTCGTCTCCTTAGTCTTTTCTCTTTGTTTCAAACTCTTATCCTTTAGGTTCTTCTTTAAAATCTGTTTACGTTGTTGTTCAAGTTTTAGGTCCATTAATTTTTTGTTTTTCAGGTGTATCTGTATTTAATACTATTGTCGTGAATAGTTGGAGCTGGTCTATCTGTCACGAAAGCTCCATAAAATTCCTAGTCAGGAAAAACATTTTCATTTAAAGGACAAATTCTCGTTGCTCTGAATCCAGCTTGTATATTATCGATAGTTATTGCCAGTGGAAGTGCAGTTCAAACTAATTCCGGGATGTCATATACACTTATAGTCTTTCCTGGATGACTATCTAACTAATTATCGGAAGCGGTATTAAAGTATCATTTCAGGGGCCCATAAACAGATCAGGCATAATAATTCCTCATTATCCTGTAAGAATAAATAAATAAAGTTTTATACAATGTATCCGGAAAATACGCGGTCAACGATAAAATCTATTTATTTTGACGTTAGATCTCTATTATTCAACGTTGTACATATATTTTCCAAACACCCTGTATAAAATACTAAATCACCCAAAGCACGGGGTACGTTGACTACCTAGTCATCAGTGGGGGATTTAAGGAAAAAGGCCCAGTGGGCAAAATTAAATATATATCCGCAAATCTGATTAACTCATACTTCAGGGCAGTTGTAAAAAAAGTTGGATATTTCTCCATCAAATTGCACACATTTTTATCAAATTCTTTCACTTCTATATTTTTAAAGGATTCAGGTTTGGGAAATCCGAAAATTGAGTTTATCTCATCAAAACCTTGATAAGTCAGAAATATTCGAAAAACTGAGAAAATCGTAGACGTGTTAAATAACTGATTGATTACAAAAGTTATTTGATTTTATATTTAATTTACGATAGCTATCAAGCATTGCAATTATTCTGATAACAGGGGGCCCCTGAATGAAAATTGAACTTGTGCTATCCACAAGGGACTCACCGAAACATTTTTTCAACAAAAAAATAAAAAAAAAGAAATCGAAGGTGTAACTTTCAGCAAGAGGGGCCCTGAAAGCCTTTCGTAGGGGGGGGAGGGCAGTGGGCAAGCGCGCTTTTGCCCACCTATTAAATAAGCCACTGCTAGTCATTCAACCCCAAGCAAAGTTAGCCAACCAGCCCCAGACGCCATTATGTTTTAAAATATTCTGCCTGACCTATACACATTTATAGATCTGAACAAATTTGTTTCCTATACTGTGATTAATAACTGGCGACTCGCATGGCTCTAAGAAATTGTTCTTATTTAAAGTACGGTAAGCATGGGAATGAAAAATGTATCAAAAAAATTAATTACTTACCTGGGTTAATTATTAAAAACCACCTGTCACTCTGCATAAATATTCAACAGCGATGTCGCGTAAAGAACTACTGAGCGAGACGGGTTTTCTGCATCTTATGTGTAACGTGGTGCGCTCCCTCGCGGCATTCCTAAGTTGTTAATGGCGGTTAGTCTACCTACTCCTATGGTCAACCTGCCCCGGTCTGCCCTAAATATAGGAAATTTCCATCGACTTAAAACAAACATGAACCCGGTATTAATATTTGCTTTGTACATGTCAATGTGACACCTGTTATTACGAAAATTACCATCATACATTAAGCTAGAGCTTTTGTTTTCGATTGATCACATTACCGCCAGCTATCGAAAACAACCCCTCTAGCTATTGAACACAAAAAAATAGTAACCTTCAGCCCGGTGAGACCGCTTATGGCAGGGATCGCAGCATATAAGTAGGCTGTGAAAGCCAGGCAGGCCAGGCAGGTTACTCCATACGTTTATCCTTTTGTGTCAATCGTTCTGTGTCAATATCAGACTTACGTAGCTATATCTGAATGTCAAAAACGTGAGTGTATTTGTTCGGGTTTGTTCGATTTGATCTAGGCTATATTTGTCTCCCTTTAATGAAGCGAGGAAGGTTGATGCTGACAGAAACAGACATAGAATGCGAGCAGCACACGTTCTTAAATTATTTCACAACCGAACATCCTTCGCCTGGAATTGAATAAAATCAAGTAACATATGATTTATAATGTGATTGAAAATGGTGGAGGAAGCGTCATTAAATTCTAAAATAATTTTTAATTTTCTATTCGTTTCACGAAAACGGACCTTTTCGTTTTGTTGCAGGTAAGTAATTTATGATTGAAATATGTTTTTACTAATTTTTATTCGTTGATGTTATTTTACATTATAAAATTGTCCCATTATGTCCCAAACTTGTCACGCAAACTGGCAACAAACACATTTTTAAAGAATTTTACTTAAATTTTACAATCTATAAGTCAAAAGCTACAACATAATATTTACAGCTTAGTTATATTAACCCGTAGCCAGAATTTTGATAAGTCCGGTAATATATTATTATAATAATTCTTTCTTTTCATAGTTTAATTGAGAATCCCCTAATGACTGAACATTAAAGAGGACTTCGATCACTAATGTTGCAAGGAGTATGCTACGAAACAAACAAATTGGAAGCCCATAATCATAATGATGGTGCATATATGTACTTGGTTAGTAGCTGTACATATAGTATTGCATGATTTGTGTGAAGTTGATGATGGTAAAATATTTTATGTAAATTATGATTTATTTCCTACTTTTTAATAAAACTAATTACAACCTTTAATCTCTGAATTCTTTATTTCTAATTTCGTTACTAGTTCAGTAATAATATTAAAAAATATGTAAGGACAATTTTAAAGCGATATTTACAGCTGAAAACCTATGTCAAAATCCTAATATTTGATTTTCTCTACTTAGTAAATCAAATGAAAGAGTTTTGATGTTTTCTTTGCTTAAATGTCACTTTAAAATATTGACAGTTATAAAAATTTGGACAAAAGTGACATTTGAAAAGCACGTGCGCGCCAGGCATAATGGATGTCGCCGTATCATGCCTGCTTCGATTATTTAACAAGGCAGTTTGTCTTCTGCCTGGTTATAAGTATTCGTTGGTAACCTTCTTACAACGCCATCATTGGAATAATATGTCAGTCCGACATTCTCATTGTTCCGAGTTTAGTTCGGAAGTAATTCAAGAAAAGATCGCACAGAGTATCCCAAAAAACACTAAGAATAGCAAGTAATATGTCTGACGTCAATTTATGATATTTTGTGAAGAGATAAGGTATGTTTTCAGCAAGGAGACTCAGATTAAAAGGCTTGCGGACATACTTTAAGACTGGGCTGACTGACTGGGGATTTCGCTGCAGCGAAGATGATTTAGCAAATGTATTAAAACGAGTACCAAATCAGGTTTAATCCATTTACGAATATTGAGTTTAAAATGGCTCGTGAGGCGAAGAGCGCAAAACGCAAGCCAGTGCAGTATCTAACAGAGAAGAGAAAAGTAAGTTCAGCTTTTTTAAAATATGATGAATTTAAAAGAATTGGTGATAGTTGCGATGAAAGTACTCCCGATGGCTTAGAAAAAAAAGTATTTTTTATACTATCCTATGAACTGGCTTGGAGAGGAGGTGAAGGAGCTCGCTATCAATTAAGATATTTTAAAAGAGAAACGAACAGTAGTGGGGACAACACAGGGTGTATAGAGTACAATCTTATTTTTTCGAAAACCGCACAGGGAGGAGATAAACCATGTCCAAGCTCTAAATGGTTAATTTCAAACACGAGGAATTCTGATATTTGTCCTATATACGTCTTTTTGACAAATTTATACAAAACAGAATCCCGATTAATCATGAACGATTATTTTTAACAAAAACCCCATTCTGGAAAACATCAGGAAACTGCCATAAGAACACTCCACTTGGCGAAAATTCCATAGGTCAATGGACCACCAGCCAGGCCAAGAAAATGGGTGTAGATACAAAAAACGTAAAAATAACCAACCACTCCTTACGAGCAACAGCTGTTTCAAAACTAGCCAAGCAGGAAGTTGGCGAGCCACAACTTATAAAAATCACGGAACAATCGAACACAAAATCAATTTCGTCCTATCTACAAATGGATGAGGAACACCATAAGCTTGATATTCAACAAATTAGAACGAATGAACTGCTGCAGTATAATGGCAACATGCCAGCCCTCCTCCAACCAACCAACCAACCAACCGTACAGCGCCTCTAAGCAGCGCTCTACGGCATTTCATCAGATATAAAAGTTGTATAAGGTGGCCTAAACTCCACGAGAAACCAAATTACTGATATTCCACTTCACGGACCGCTATTGTCACCTTCTCTCTATTATATAATATTTATTAAAGTAAAATATATAATACATTATTACATTTAACTTCTGTTAATTCGAATAATTTTCTCCATAAATTACACTACTGGCATAAAAATTTTCAGAAATTTTTTAAGCACTGGTGTAATTACCCCCGAAAATAAACACAGCAAAAAGAAATTGGAATTCTATCTGTAGATATGTCTTGGTTAGGAAAACCAAACAGGCGATATTTTGATTCAGTTTACGGCAGACTTGGAACAGTCTTGCCTTATTGAGTTAAGATTTACTATTTTTTCCACAAACAATATTAATTTAACACACAAACACTAAGATACAACAAAAAAAACAGCTGTTAATCCGATAGTGTCAATAGTGAAACCAGGTATGAAAGGCTACTCTTCCAAAGTCTGTTAGTTTTATGAAGTCCGATATCGGATTAAATCATTAAAGGTTGTTAAACAGTAAGACGGTTAAGTTAACAATACCTTCGCTATACTTAATCGTACCGAACATTCCACTGGTTCACGGTAGTCGGCTGAGCAAAATCAGCGGTTCCAAAACAAAATTATCTTAGAATTATGTACCGCGATAAATATTTTTATGTCGTTTATTTTTCACTCATAGTTTTTTTTACTTATCAAATGAAAAACATTTTGCGTCAATAAGTTAAAGATGTTCTCAGGTACTTTTTCCTAGAATTTAGTTATTTTGGGATCATTATAGTTAAATCTATATAATAATCACTATTTTCCAAGAAATAATTAAAATTTGCCCAAGTGCAGGATGGTATGTTCTATTTTAAATAAGTAGTTATGCTTTTTGCATTTAGTTTGTTTCTCATTATTATGTGTTATTAAGAGAGTGGTTGTCAAAGAAAAACATAAACCATGAAGATTTATTTTTTAAAAGTGATATTTTAAGCAAGTGTAAAGAGCAGTCATTTAAAAAAAAATATGTTGTTGACGAATTAGCCCTCAAATATGGACATTAGGTTTTGAGATTACCGCCCTACCATTGCCATTACAATGCAATTGAATTGATATGGGGTATTAGCAAAAATTGTTATGACAACCATGCCTGTAAAAATATTAGTAAGCCTAGCGTTATAAAGTTATGGGAGGAGGCGCTTAGCCAAGTGGGCAAAGAAGAATGGCGGAAATGCATTGAGCACACGGAAAAAATTATTTTTGAATCTTATGAGAGAGAACAGGTTATAGATCCAGTAAGACCGTTAATTATATATATATTAGTCTGAAAGCATGGATGAAATTTCAAATGCAGAGGAAGACTGTTTACAGTAAAGTACGGGTTTGTTCATTCGTTCGTTCACGTTCTATCGCAAGACTACAACAACAACTTTATAAAAAAAGAATTCGTAAAACTATTTGCCTAAATACTATAAGAGTTAAAAAATAATTATTTTTCTTTACCTATACTAATTTTTTATTTACTTTAAATTATTTTATTTAGAAAATATATAAAATATAATTTATTGTTTGAGAGCCACCGACTACCCTGCTCGAGAGGATTTATTGCTTAGCGGACTTTATACACCGTATAGTATTTGCAGAATTATACCGTTGATCTTTTGACTGCAATAAAACCTCAGTATCCCTTCGACCATAAAATAAATAAGGAAATCCCAAATTTTAAATCCTTTTCGAGCAGAGCCGGACCAGGTATACAAATTCAATTTATACCTATGCCTGATGCATATATAAATACAAAGTGATTTTTAATAATTTTAATCTTTTGTGGTTTTCCGGCGAGTAATTATTTTTTAGTTAGGCTTATTAGTGGTAGAATGTGGCGCCCTTGGAATTGTGCTGATTCAAGTGTCATTTTTAAAAGAAAACATTTATCTACCGATGCCAAACTAATAATTAAAAATGTGTATCAATCGTTGTTGAGTAGAAATTTTAATTCGATTGATGCTTTAGCAGAGACAAGAACTCCTGTATCTTCGGTAAGAGACATAGTACTTAAACCTGTTAATCCTAGAAAAAATCGGAGTGATTCTTGCACAATTAGAAGCATTGACAGCATGGATTTATTAAGAAGAAAGATTTACCAAATATATGAGGCACAAACTGTACCCACTTTGATTTTCCTCAAAGAGCGGCTGATTAAAGACGAAACAAATATCTCTTGTAGCCTTTCAAGCCGTAGGAAAATATTGCGTAAAATGGGTTTTAACTATCGAATCATTGATAAAAGACAAACATTAATGGAATCTCAACGTTTACGTGAATGGAGACTTAAATATTTAACAGCTGTTAAACAATTTAGAGAAGAAAATTGTCCAAATATTTACCTTGACGAAACATGGTTCGATACCCATGATACTCCAAGAAAAGGTTGGGATGATTCTTCCAAAAAATGTCAAACCAAGGCTCCATCAAATAAAGGCAAAAGAATCACAATATTAAATGCTGGTTCAGAGAACGGATTTGTTCCAAATTGTCTGTTGCTTTCAGCTAAAAACATAGCAGATTCTTCTTTAGATTACCATGAAGATACCGACGCACAACTTTTTGAAGATTGGTTTAAACATAAACTCCTTAAAAATATACCTGAAAATATCGTCATTGTAATGGACAATGCTAGTTATCATAGTCGGCAATCAAAAATCATTTTCAAGCCGGCCCTGTTCCATTTATTGAGCTTTGAAGAGGTTGAGGCGTATACAATAGGGTTTAATCAGGTAGTTTATTTATGGCAGTAAGAGTCAACGGTATAATTCTGCAACAACTATACCGACTTTATTACTGGCTTTATAAAGAGTACTTTCCGAACGTTCGAAGGCGACGTAATGCCTTTGTCTAATTAACATTAAACGACAAAGAAAAATTATACTAATTTCCAGAGCTATCTAGATTGTTTTTCTGGAAAGTTCTTTACAATCTACCTAAGAATGTTTATTCTTCAAAGACTGTGAACCAAAGCCGTACCTTGCCTCGCATTTTATCGGGCTGGTGGGGTACTCGTTTAGCGTGAAGATATACAGAACTTCTTATAGATTTAATCACCAGAAAAATACTTACAGATTGGAGTATAATATAGAACGACAAGGGAAGCAGAAATTATTAAAATTCTTGCCATCTTCTTAAACGTATACCTTTCTGAACAAACAATAATCAGTGAGTGTGTATATGCAATTTATATTTTATATAAGTATAAAAATAATGGTTAAATGAAACCAATTATTCGGTAACAACCTAACTTTTTATCAAAACTACTGTCAATTAAAGAATGTTATTAAAATTTATCATACTTACTTATCTACAAAGTTAATAACATAGGTAGAACGTGGACTACGAAATGCTAATAGGGACAAACAAAGAAAGTATAATAATATAGTAAGTGGGTAGTTACAAGAATTTAGGCCAAAACATGTCCCTAGCTTTTTCCGCATTCGGATTATTCGAGTACCATTGGATTTGAATGAAAGATATAAATAAGGTTACATATTATTATTAAGAAATCTTATATTGCCCATATTCACCAAGGAAAGACTCCTAGAATTATTTATACGCTACGAGTGTCATTTCCGCAACATGTTCCATCATGCAGGAAGACGGCGCGAGACCAGCCTATTCCAAAGAAAGGTAAGAGAACCCTGCCTAACAACTATCGACCAGTCGCATTGCTTTCAGTTATATCAAAAGTAATGGAGAAAGCTATTAGCCAACATCTTCTAAAGTACCTGGAAGGCTTCAACATTATCAGCGATCATCAATATGGTTTTCGGAAGTCCAGATCAACTGGAGATCTTCTATGCTATGTCACCCATATTTGGAACAACGAAATCGAACATCATGGGGAGTCTTGGGCTGTTGCACTGAATATTTCTAAAGCTTTTGATCGTGTTTGGCATGAGGTGCTTCTAATTAAACTGCGATCCTATGGTATGCCGAGTCGATTATGTGCATGGTTGTCTAGCTTTCTTAAGGACCGCTCTCTGCAAGTGGCGATTGACGGATTTCTCTCAGACACCTTCACCATCAATGCCGGTGTTCCTCAAGGGTCCATATTGTCTCCCACTCTCTTCTTACTCTAACGACCTTCTAGTGAAAACTAAATATCCTATATTTAGTTTTGCTGACGATAGCACACTTATCTCATCTTTCTCTTTGAATGCGCAAACATCGGGTGCAGACGCACATCTTCGCAGACAGCATGAAGTATCACGCCTCAACAAAAACCTGGAAGAAATATAGTCGTGGACGGACACGCAATCCCACTGGCTTCATTTCTTAATTTGCTAAGCGTCAATCTGGGATCAAATATGTCTTGGCACAACCACGTTGTGGCAATCGCCAAGATAGCTTCTCAGAAACTTGGTGTACTCTTTCGAACCAGAAAGTTGTACACACCTCAACAACTTTTGACACTTTACAAAGCCCAAATTCGACCATCACTAGAGTACTGCTCTCTGGAGCTCTGCACCCAAATATACTCTTCGGCTACTGGATTCCATCGAAAGGAGGGCCATTCATCTGATTGGAGACCACGAGCTGACGAAGAACCTCGACAGCCTAGAACATCGAAGACAGGTTGGGGATGTGACTCTCTGACAGATATTTTCATGGAAAATGCTCGGCTGACCTTGCCCTCTTAATTCCGCCCAGAGCGGCGAACATTAGAAATACACGACGAACCACTGCCGCCCATCCAAAACGAATATAAATAAATATTTTTTCTTCGTTTTGTGTTGGGGGTGCACGTGCGCATGTGCTCCTGTAGAAGAACCACCACTGCTATAAACTATAAAAGCGGGTTGTGTCAAGTTGTTTAGGTCAGGTCTTATATTCTAAACTCTAATTTTTGTTATTATTTTGAAGTTGTTAATTGTTATGTGTTTTATATTCGGATTTTGTCATTTCCGCAACATCGGACCGGAAATGACGTTGCAGAAATGACATAAAATATAATAAATATACTCACAGATGAACAAAACGAACAAACCTGAACAAACTCGAAAAACACGCGATTGAACCCAAATAAATTGCTTTACATACACTATGAACATTGCTTTTTTTGATTTTGATTAATTTCATAAAATTGTGCCATTTCAGCAACATTTGTGTCCCTTTCTGCAATACGGTAAATTGATAAAACAGTATAATTACTGAAAAATATAATAATAGAATCAGAAGAAGGATATTTTTTGTTAAAAAATGTCTTCTTTGTTAAATACTTTCACAATTTAGTTATCGTTGCGGAAATCACCTGCAATATATAAAACAATATTACTCCTCCTAATTCAGCTCCTTAGTTTGTTTCATGGCCACATATCGAACTAGGTAAATATAATAATTACTTTTATAAAAACTATAATTATAACTTCAATATATCTTAAAAAAATTGGCCAAAATTGTTCAATTCACACAAATTAGGTGCAAAAATAAACCCTCTTGTTCATTTATTTTAAAATTTTGTTCATTCAGCAAGATAAGAAATTAAATCAAACGACACGGTTATTTATTCTGTAGCCCATTTTTGCCTCTACACTTGACTGTTGCAACCATATACACACATAATATAAAGGGGGAGATAAAATATTCCATTCATAAAACACCATATATCTACAAACATGCACAGTTCTACAGTTTCACCTAAAAAAAGACATAACCTCATTATTCTCACTTGCCGACGAAATATTAATCCGGAGTTAGAATAGTCGAATTTCTTACCCACCACGCACTGACGAACCATTGTAAATGGCTAATAAATAGCTCTAAATAGTTTTAGTTCGAAAAACACTAAAAGTTAATCCAAAAATACAATAGACCACAAACAAACAACATTGCCGAGTTATCGACGAAAATGAATGAAAATATTAAACTTCAGAGTCATTTCTAAAAGGTACAAATGAGCATAGAGCGTAGCCATTGTGATTTCCTTAAAACAGTGCAATTTGATGTTGGGATAATATTATACTTTTGGGTTACAAACGCTAGCGGTAGATTTAGGACTCTCAGTGCAGACTTGACATCATTGATTACTGTTTAAAAGCTTTTATGATTCTGATAGAATAAAAACCATTCTGTCTATTTATTAATTAAATGTTTTTGGTCGCAACCCCTATTCACACTGCATTGACTTTAATCAAAGATTATTTATTTGCTTTTGCCATATAATTAAGGACAGGAACGGATTCATATCGGAATCATTACAACCTCTGCAACGTTCCACAATTTAAGCACGTATTTTAACCTAAAAGAAGTGGGTAAGTTTTACTATAGCCTACCATGAAAGTTATTTCAGCACTTGGTCTGTTATTAAATCCAATCCTGGAGCTTCGCTTGGGTTAATCAAAGTTATTACACACTACAGATGGAAAAATGTACACTTCTAGCCAACGCACACAGGCGAATTTCGACGGAATCGTGGCCAAAAAGATTATCTTGGTAAAATGACACAAAAAATGTTTTTAATTGTAAGAAACCATTATAAATATGGTAACATTGCATTTTGTTTTTAATATCGTACATCTTTGCCCCCTCCACACCCCTTTTTATGGTTATTAAATTATAGAAATTGGAATAAACAAAGGGTTTTTTTTTACGATATTATCATTGGAGAAACATTTATTTTATGTTTTTTTTCTCCCCCCCTCCTCCTTGAACAATAAGGTATGTTTCACTAGAGATTAAAAAATTAGAATGTCGAGAAATGTGCATAAATTTCATATAAATAAGTTTTTGAAACCCTACACTCCAACCCCCCCTCTCCAATTATACAATTTCATTTCAACGATAACCCAAAATGTTTCCAAAAAAAATTATTTCTTGATAAATAGATTTACTCGAGTTTTGGGTCATCAGATGGCATGTAAGGGACTTTTTTTCCAAATATTCATGTTGTTCTTTAGGGCTTTTGGATGGACAGTCTCTTAACCATTCCAAGAGCTGAATCCTTGTGAGAGATACTGATTTTGCTGTGGATCCTGCAAGAACAACAACAAAATTACAAACCGTATGATTTTTTGTAAAAATTTATATACTCAGCCATCATTTTGAAAAATATCGGAATTTTTTTTCGCCTGTTTAAAAGTATGTTTAATTCTCCATGAAACTATGTACTTTTTATCGGAATCGGTTTAGTAATAATAAAGTTATTCAAAATTGGCTCGATGTCTTAATCACATATTTGTAAAAATGTACCTACCTAACAAATTTTCGGCAAGGTCGCAAATTGTCGCAGCAATCATTGTAATTAGGAGAGTGTTTTGAGGTTATGTTTGAAATCCTGAAGAATTTTTTTACCTCCGTCAATTCCGTAATATTCCAAGGTTTTTCCTTACTTTCATCGAAGTAATAGTGATCTAACTTCTTATAAAACAATTCCGAATGCTTCGACATTTCATTTTCAAAAAAAAAATTAGTATACAGCAATTAACAACAATTACAGGATTCGACTAAAACCGGCAAACAGGGTAACTTAAATCAGTTAGTTAAGTACAGCGTTTGACTGATACTCTTAGGCAAACGGTGTACCTACCAAACGTAGAGTTACACTATTTGCCGGCAATACGTGAAATGACTAGGCATTTCTGGGAATGACGGATTTCACTAATTGACGCAAACATATACAGGGTGGCTCATCGAAAACAGTCCAGCAAGGTTTACGGCTGTGTACGTGAAAATTAAAAAAAACCTCGGACCCGTAAACTTGTGTTTTCAGGGGGACACGTTTCACTATTAATTTCATCTCTGTAACCTCAACACTAATAGCGGGGGCGGCTACTGCCCTTGTTCTTTCAAATGGGAATGGGTATGCTGTGATACATCTTTTTAAAGGGCATTAAATTCTCTTTAAAATGGCGCTTCGTTTTGTAAATTTGAGCTACGCGCCGCCGAGCAACGGAATTTGCAACATTTCACTGCACCTCCTATCAAGTACACAGGTTTGTGCGTAAACAATTTTTTTTTAAGTAATAATTATCAGTCAATTCAACTTTATCTTCAGTAAAGTGGTTGATCCAGATCTACATACGTTATTTCTGCGCTATTATTTCCTTTTGATTTGATCGTGACATAAAAATGGTTTATTCTATTGAGGAGAGAGTGGAAATTATTGAATTGTATTTTATAAACAATCAATGTGCAAGAGTAACGGCAACTTTGTTTAATTACAGACATACATCATGGTTATATCCTAGAATTAGTGGCAAAATTTCGGCAAACTGGTTCAGTGGCAAATAAAAAAGGATCATTGAAAATCCGGTAAGAAATGAAGCAGTAGAAGTAGCTGTTCAGGGCCAAGTTAATATAAATCCAACATAAAGTACCAGAAAAATGTCTGATGTAACGGGAATTTCGAGGACCACTGTACAGAGAATTGTGAAACACTATAAATGGCTCCCATACAAAATTCACCTTCTCCAAGAATTGAATGAAGATGATAATGACCGCCGTTTTCACTGTTGTGAAGTAATGTCAGAACAAGTATTAAATTATCCGAACTACCCTTTTAACGGTTGCTTCTCAGACGAATATTCTTTTTTGCATAATGGCACTGTCAAACACGAATCCAAGGATTTACCACGAGGTTCATACTCAAAATCCTCAGAAATTAAACGTTTGGGCTGGTATTTTCGGTGATCACATAATTGGGTCATTTTTTTTACCGAGAAATTTAAATGGAGATACTTATTTTGACTTCTTGGAGAATGCTGTCAACCCAGCGCTGATGGAAATTATGGAAAACGACCAACATTACAAGGAAGAAAATCCAATATTTCAACAAGACGGGGATCCACCCCATTATGCATTACCCGTACGCCACTTTCTGGATGAAACGTTTCCTGGTAGATGGATTGGGAGGAGTGGTGCTATTGAATGTCCCGCGAGATCGGCCGATTTATCTCCCCTTGATTTCTTTTTGTGGGGACATCTAAAATCCAAAATTTATGCCACCCAACCCGAATCCTTAGAAGATTTACGGAACCGCATTACTAACGAATGTCAACAAATTACACCAGATGTTCTTCACAATCACAACATTTTGAACAGTTGTTGTACTATTGTATGGAGGTGAATGGCGGACATTTTCAAATAAGATAACATGTAAGTATTACTCAATAAAATTACATTTTTTAAAACGCAATTTCTAGGCGACGCGTAGCTCAAATTTACAAAACAAAGCGCCAGAATTTAATCCTTGTTTACGGGTCCGAGGTTTTTTTTTAATTTTCACGTAGGTACACAGCCGTAAAACTTGCTGGACTGTTTTCGAAGGGCCACCCTGTATTTATCTTTAATAATTTCACGCTACTGGTGAACCTCGTCTATCTTAGGCCACGAGTCGCCACTGGTCGTAGTACATTTCCTTTCTGTTTGCTGGATATTATTCATAAATATTTTGAGTTCCTTCATCGTCAAGTTGTAGTTTATTTCTTAATGGCACCTGCTGAAAGATTGATGTTATCCTAATTACAACAAATTACAATTTTATTTTAATAAAATAAATTCAAAATTTAACCTTAAATATATAAAGCCGACCCTGCACGTTTTATGAACTAAAAGGGGTACGTTTCTTAAGCCATGCTAGGGGGTTGTTAAATCCAGCAGGGGTCGGTCCCCGGTTTGTTCGGTTTACCTTAGTGGTGACAACCTTGCCTCTGCGCCCTATTTAAGGATACAATTTTAATGATAGAAATTTTACACAATGGTATAAAGGTGAAAATTTGACGGTTATTTTCAGAGGTCTATAAAGGGTTCGCCAACTATTTGATTGGTACAGATAATCATTATACACCTATACCCAATATACAGGCATGAGTGTCGTTAGAAAGTTTTGTAAAGGGGTGGCAATGATTAAATGAGTAATTATATAAACTTAAAAGTGGTAGCAAAAAAGGGGAAAAGCCCGCTGTAGGCGAAAGCGATGCACGAACAAACCCAAAATACACTCCTAAAGGACCCATCACGGAACATAGGGGAATCGGCCCTCTGTTAAAAACTTTGATACTCGGGGATATTATCCAAAAATCGATGCTGATCAAAAGTCTCCATGGGCCCGAGGTCCGAAAATGCGATCCTGGGGAGCTACCCCTTCATCGCAATCAAAATGGTAAAAATGAGCAAATGCACTGGCAATAGAGTGTCAGGCTTCCATAGCTCTTATACTAATTAACTTAGGAATTTAATTCATATGCCGAATTATACTGTATTATATGGTGCATTTCAGGAAAATATTTTCCAATATATAGGGTGACAAAAAAAGTGTGGTAACATAATGCTGTCTTTTTTTAAATGGGACACCAAGTATTTTATTTCGTATTTAGGTTTGTATTAGTGTCCTTTATAATTGCCTAAAGTTTTGTTTCATTTGGTTATGTAGTTTAAGAGTATCTAATAAATTTAAAATTAAAAAAAAAGTTTTAGTCTTAGAAAAAAATTCAAAAAACTACCTAAAATAACTTTTTTAACCAAGGCATTGAGTAGAATTTAAGACAAGTGGTCTAGAAATACTGTGAATACAATAACGCTTATTTAACAGGGTATTCATAATTAGGTTTCAAACACGACACATTTCAAAATAATTTTTCTCGTTGTTTTATAAAGTTGAGCGGAAGTTTATATGGAGGATATTTTTTATTAAGAAAAAGTCAAATGCTTTATTTAAAGTAGGTATATTTAATGTCGCCAAAAACTAAAATGAAAATAAAACTGAATAATAAAAGAAATTAACAGGAAGTAAAAAAAGATACAAACACAAAATTTGTCGTAGCAACAGATTTTTAAAAATATTTAGTCATAGAACATTCCTGTTTATTACTTATTGACAATTATTAGTATTCTTCTATTTTCATCTTTAGCAATAATTAGATGCCTTGCTATTTTTTGTTTTGCCAACAATACGGTATTTCTGTTTACTCCCAGTTCGCCTGCAATATCCCTAATAAAAGCACCATCTCCCAACCGACTGTAGATAATAGCCTTTTGATGGGGGGGGGGGTTGTTCGAGTTGACATGTAAAAATTTGTATATTACATTTTACTGGCACCAGACTCGACAGTAAACAATTCCTAATAGTCAAGGAGAAAATAAGAAATTTTGCTGTCCTAGTTTTTTATCGGTACGATGGTACATCGGGTCGTCTTCACAACGTAAATGTCAAGAAATTTTAAATGTCAACATTTTTAAATTGTGAATTTTTCGGTAAAGTACGAGTGACTACGATATTCAGATTGCGGGAACGCCACGGGAAATTACATTACAAGCTGCTTCCGCATCAAATAATTTATTACTAGAAAAATCCAGGGAGTGTGTCTTCATTCTAACATCTGATCGGTTTGATATGCTTTGGAATGAGGAAAAACAAAAAATCGACGGACGTGGCTCAAAAGTCTGTATTTTGTCTACTATTTTTTCCATAAACAATAAGTACTTAAATTTAACACACAATCACTGATAAACAACCAAGAATTTTATTTAACAATTCAAGACGACGAATCTCCAATTAACAGAAAATTACAAAGAAAAATTATACTAATTTTCAGAGCTCACCGACTGTTTTTCTGGAAAACTGTCTACGACCTAACTAAGAATGTGAACCTAAGCCGTATCCTCCTTAATTTGAAATCCTTGGTTTATACATAATAAAAAATGAAAAATATCTTGCATATGCGTTTAAGTTACTTTTCAGGAAATTTCGTGCGCACCCTTAAAAATGCATTTTTCACACTCATATCATAAATAGTCATTATACAACCCATACAACCTAACCTGAGAAGAATAATTATACTGCTAACATCATCTGTTGGTGAAGGTAAGAATTACTGGTAGACAGCTAACAAATGGAAGCTATCGACCGTTCTGCAAGTTTGCTTTTATATTGGACAAATAATATAAAAATGAATTTTTTGTTCGGTGACTTCCATACAGATGGAAGCCAATTCAAAAAATCATCAAGATTATAAAGTAGGTACTTCGATTGAAACATATCGACCATGTCAACAAATACCTAACGGCAAATTACCCTTGTAATTTATAACAATTCTTCCTTGAAACGTCGATATTATGATTGATGGCAATCTAAGCTATTCTCTATTCATTTTTCAAATTCAGGAGGATAAACAAACATCCACCCCGTGATAGCCACGTCCATCATACATAAACTTATTGCTGTTGGTCAAACCGTGATAAAACTTCCAAACATATACAGGGTGTCCCAGAATATGTTTATTTATTTATTTATTTATTTATTTACTTTACCTGCCTTACAGGAACATTTCCCAACTACAAGGCAGGGCAAAAGATATAGGCACATAATCTTAATTGAACTTAAGATAAGATAAATTTACATTGCATTACATTATATTACAAATTTGAAAACTTATTTAGTCTTACAATAAACAAAACAAATATGTAAACCGTATGATATAATTGAAAAGCAGTTTAGTGAGGCACCAGCTTTTTAACTATGTTTATCGAGCAATTAAAAAAATCCAATTCATTGTGTTTATTGTATTTGTCACACATTTTAAAAATAGGAGAAAACTTCAAAATATTTGTCCTTGGACATGGCAAATAGAATGTTATGTTTTGCCGTGAACCTAAGCGCGGCACGTTGAAGTTAAGCTTCGTCAAAATGTCCATACAATCCAACTGATTGTTTAATAATTTAAACAAAGTAATCAAAAGATGGTAATCACGGCGATCACTGAGAGATCCGTAATTAAATTCCTCAAGTAACCTGGATTGAGGAAAACCCTGGATGGGATATATTCCGTCTCTCTTAAAGCTAAGATATTTTAAGAATTTTCTTTGAACACCTTCAATGGCATTAATATGAACACTGTACTCAGGAGCCCAGATTACTGCAGCATTTTCTAACTTGGACCGTACATATGAATTGTACAATGTCTTCAAGACATCACTATTATTGAAATCTCTTGTGCAGCGCACAATAAACCCATAACCCCGCAGAGATTCGCCCACTACCTTATTTATATGAGGGACGAAAGAAAGTTTTGAGTCGAAAACTACTCCCAGGTCGCAGAATGAGTCGCAGCGGGAGATAACTGTATTTTTAAGTACATAGTCATGTTTAATGACAGAAAGTTTGTTTGTGAATGATACAACGTTGCACTTCTCAATGTTTAGCTGAAGATTATTTTTCAAGCACCAATTATTAATTAGATCTAAGTTGTTTTGAAGAATAATACAGTCATTGATATTTCTAATCACTTTGAATATTTTAATATCATCCGCATATACCAAGAACTCAACAGTTAGCTCTAAGCCAATATCATTTATAAAGAGAATAAAAAGTAACGGCCCCAGTACAGAACCCTGTGGGACTCCAGAACTGGCTGTATAGTTACCAGAGTTATAGCCGTGAAGAGCTACATACTGACGGCGGTCAGAAAGGTATGACCTTATAAGCGCTATTAAAGGCTGTGAGAAACCGTATCTGTTAAGCTTTGAAATTAAAATAGAGTGATCAAGCCGGTCAAACGCCTTTGAGAAATCCAAATATATTACATCAGTCTGCAGACCCTCATCTATCGATTCCGAAAGGCTTTGTGAGATACTAAGCAAGTTTGTTGTTGTTGATCTACCTTTAAAGAATCCATGCTGCTGCCGAATTATTTGTCCTTGGACAAGCGGAAAGATAGAATTGCGGAGCAAGAATTCAAACACTTTACAAAAATTACAAATAATTGATATTGGTCGATAGTTTGTTATTTCCGATCTGTCGCCCTTTTTGTGTACAGGACATACTCTAGAAATTTTCCACAGCTGAGGAATTGTTTGACATTTCAAAGATAAGTTAAAAATGATCTGGAGCGGTTTCGCCAATACAAAACGACAGTCATGGATTAAAAATGCCGGAATAGAATCCGGTCCAGTGGTAAACTTCGGTTTAATACTTTTTAAGGCATTCACAACATCAGCTTCAGAAAAGTAGTGGATATTAATGTCCTGTGCATAGGGGGATTCATGAATTATTACATGATTGGTAGTAACATCAGAGAAAGACTGTTTAAAAAAAGTTGCAAAATGACTCAAAATATCAGTAGGGGTATTTAGTTATTTATTATTAAAAGACATGACGTTTGGAATATTGCAGGTCTCCCTCTTGCTCTTAATAAAAGCCCAGAACCTTTTGGGATCCCGTTTTATATCAATCTCAACTTTCCGCAAATAACCATTATAAGAAATTTGAATGTCCCTTTTAACAATAGATCTTATAGATTTAAAATCCTGCAACGACTGAAGACATCCTGACCTTTTGAAATTTCTATGGAACCTGTCCTTCTTTTTTATATTTTGTATGATATTTGAAGTAAACCACGGGGGATACTTTTTATTCGGAAACTTCTTATATCGAGGTACACATAAGTCAATGATCTCAAATAATTTTGTATAGAAAGAAGAACACGCAGTCTCTACACTATCAAATGATGTAAGAAAATACCAATTAATATCTGAAAACATATTATACATTAGCGGAAAATTTGCTCTACGAAAATTATAGCTGTTTTCAAGATTCAATGCGAAATCACGCTTGCGATTAACTGGATGAGAATATTCCAGTGACACAGAAAGGGCAGGGTGATGCTCATCCTCCCTTACAAGCACATCCAAAGCACCCTCAACAATACATTTTTTATTATTATGCAATATTAGGTCCAAGATTCTGTTGTTGAAATTCCTTACATAGTTACCCTGCTTTAACTTCATGTAAATCAAAAAGTAATTAAAGGCAGTTATACAATTATTCGCCACGCCATTATCCACAAAATCAGAATATGAGGGCAAATCACCCAAAATACAGACATTCTTTTCAAATACAGGAAAAGAAACAACAAAAAACTCAAGAAGGTTATCAAGATCATTCAAAGTAACCGGTGGGGGTATATAGACAACAAAAAATAATATCGAAAAGTAGTCAAAACTCACCCTCACGCCCATAATGTCGATGTGTGGCAACAGATTTTCCTTTTTAAGTACAATTTCCGAAGATTTAAAACGTTGATCAACAGCTAACAAAACACCGCCACCCCTTGACTTACCAGTTGCAGACAAATCACGATCAGCACGATATGTGTTATATTTACAATCGATCACTTCGTTATTATAAACGGATGGATTAAGCCAAGTTTCTGTAAGTGCCACAATGTCGAAATTACAAACCGTAGTATTGTTTAGGATTTCATCCGACTTAGTAAGAAGTCCGCGTACATTTTGATAATACACTGAGATACCCTGCATTTGCTTTTGCTCAACATTTTGAAGTACAACATGATCTTGAGAAGCGGAAGCGGGAAGGGAATTATTTTCATTCAGAGACGAAGGTATGAGTAATTGCTATTGGCCGAGAATATTTGCCCTGAGTTTTGAACATGCATTTTTATAAACCGCGCATTTGTTTATATCCCATGCAGCGTGATCGGTACTAACAGGGTTGCCGTGATTTCCACTATTTAATTTAACGCAGTTTATGCCACGATTAGCTTTATTAAAATTTACACAATTGGAACAGCATAACACTTGGGACTGACAGTATTTAACGAGATGGTCCCCACCACATCTAGGGCAGCAGTGAGGCTTTGAGCAATTTCTAGATGAGTGATTAAATTCATTACAGTTATAGCAACGGCCAACCTCAACCCCATCAAAAACAGCACATGCATTATAACCCACAAACACATTACCAACCCGCGTAATCCGCTCATATGTGTCGCGATCAAGCTGCAACAAAGCATGAAAAACTCTTTCATTCTTTTTAGTTTTACCGATCTTAATTATCTCACAGATAGAGTCCGTCCGAAAAATATCAGTATTTAATTTTTTTAAAATCGCAAGCAGATTTTCTTCATTGTAATGTTCAGAGAAGCCAACAATCCTCACTCTTGGGTAAATTCCATGTAGTTCTCTTACTTCATATAAGTCGGATAGTTTTTGTTCAGCCAAATGTTTAAATTTAGTATTTTCAACAGAGTTTCTGCATCCAACCAAAATTGACCCATTGTTAGCCGATTTTACTCTTGTCAAATGTAGATTTGACTCAGCTGGATCGATTTGATTAGCCACATCCTGTTTAGTCTTATCAGCACTTTGCGCCTGATTCTTAGGCACAACAAGTATAGCCGGCTGAGTGTTATTTCTGACAACCGTTGAATAACTACTAGGAATCTGAGTTGGGGCAGGTAAACCAGCACTCAGAGAACTCAGCTTTTCAGAAATGACAGAAGTCAGATCAGCTTTCAGGCCATCGAAAGCAGTGGTAAGAGAGGTGAGCGCCGTCTGAACCTGATCCTCGACAAGCGTCTTGAGGCTGGGATGATCCACTGAGATAAATCGTGATACACAGGCACTGCACCTCCAGGAAAGGCCACTGACTTCAGACAACAACGCGGCAACGTCGATGGATTTGTGAACACAGCCTATATGACAGGCGTTTTTACATTCGCAGCAGTATAGTTTTTTGCGAGAAGTTATCGACTCCTTGCAGAAAACGCAAGTCAAGGGTCAAAGGTCAAGACAAGGACAAGGACATGTGGACAAGAACACTTAAAAATAACAGGAGAAGTTCATATAAATTTTTCTTCCTACGACCCCCCCTACGGAGATACGGGTCCATAACGGACGTCTCTGGAAATCGTTGATTTTTAAATATTTTTTAAGTACTTGGTGTAATTTAATAATTTTTGTTCATACATTAAATGCATGTCGGCATATTCACTATACGTAAATTCCATTACTAAGTTAGTAACTAATAAGACAAAGGAAAAAAACCGCAAGTTTCAAGACACTACCATAAACTGACACTGGCATAAATATTATTATTTAAATCGGTACATGTGAAAAATACCATAGCAACAATGAGGGAATTTTATGAACATAAAACAACAACCAATGCAAAAAACCATATTGAACAACAATATATTTTTTTCGAAAACAGTTCATTTTATCGACATTGATCAAGAGTACCTTTTTTTCAGCTTTAGGTTTAGAGTGTCCAAAAAAAATATTATTGTCGTTCCTTCATCATACAGGGTGTAAAAAAAGCATTTTTGTGTTTCGTCTAGTCTGTCCCTGTCAAAGCTTATAGGGCGAAATTTAAAAGATTATTAAATTACACCTAGTACTTAAAAAATGATGTAAAAATCAACGATTTCCAGGGGCGTCCGCTATGGGCCCGTATCTCCGTAAGGGGGGCCGTAGGAAGAAAAATTTATATGGACTTCTCCTGATATTTATATGTGTTCTATCTGAACCCGGGAGATTGCCCACATATTCTGGGACACCCTGTACCTATATAGGGAGAATATGGGAAAAATTTGTGTTGTTAGATTTCAATCAAAATTGATGATGGCAATCGTTTCTGCATCATGGGAATCCCAAAAACCATTAACCAGTGGAGTTCGTCATTAGGGGTTTGGCGGGAAAATTGAAAAAAATTATACTATAGACTTATACCTATAGCAGAAATTACCTTAAGTGAAAGTTATCAATTTTTTATTTAGAATAAAGTTGTGTTAATAACCATAGACATGTTTGTGTAATAAATGAATTGATTTCAGTCTACCATACAACTGAATTAAATAATTTTCTTTTTCTTAATAAAAAAGGAAGCTAAGAAGTATAATGACAAATATGACAGTTGTTAATTCTGTAATGTCTAACTTGAAAGTAAGTATGAAAGATGGCCGTTCTAATAAGGGCTTTATAAAAAGTACGTTCCGAACGCTTGAAGGCGACAAGTCTTTGTCAAATTAACAGCAAATGACATAGAAGAATTATGCTAATTTCACATGTCGACAAATTAAAATTTTTGTAAAGTAACATTGATGAAAATAGGTTTGTCTGAAGTATTTTAGAGTCCTAAATCCAGGACAGAGGAGACGACATATTTTTACAATTTAATATATTTATTTAATATAAACATATAAAACATGTGGAATCTATGCAAAAATATTACTGAGATTTGGTTGTTATGTCAATAAAAAATATATTGCACAAGATATGATACCGCGACAAAAACGTTTACTTTTCCTTTCGCGTCATCCCTTTTTAAACCCCAACAGTAGTCGCCCAACATAGATGGGTTCCAGCGTCCCTGGTATCTTGTTTTCATCTTCCTGATGTCCTGGTGAAACATCTCTTTATAGTCTTCATCTTTCTTGTTGCCCAGAAATCCTTTCGCTACACGTACAAAACACGTCCAAGCTGCCAATTCCTTTTCATTTAATTGTTCTTGAAAACGGAGATTATCTAGGAGCTTCCTTATCTGAAGTCCAATAAATATGCCTTCTTTTCATTTTGCATTAGTTAGGTGAGGAAATATTTCTCTTAGGTACTGGAAACCACTAACTTCTTTGTCCATGACTTTGACAAAGTTTTTCATTAGTCCAAGCTTAATATGGAGAGGCGGTAGCAGCACCTTTTTTGGGTTAATAAGGGGGGCATATTTAATGTTTGAAGTACCAGGTTCAAAAGAAGTTCTATGAGGCCAATCCTTTTTACTGTAGTGTTCGTTTGTTGCCCTACTGTCCCACAGACACAAAAAACAGCAATACTTTGTAAAACACCCTTGGAGTCCTAGAAATATACCTATCACTTTTAAACCTCCACAAATATCCCACTGATACTGTTCATATTTAACACGATTTAATATGGTTGCTAAGTTGTCATACGTTTCTATCATTGTCACTGAATGGGTTAAAGGAATGGATGGTTTTTTGTTTCCATTATGAAGCAGGACTGCTTTTAGGCTGTATTTCGACGAATCTATGACGCCACTCGCTAGGATCATGTTCCATATTAAGCTTATTCATTAAACCATCAACATCACAACAGACATACATAGCGACCATTCCATTTTAAAAAAACTTGATAATGTTACATTCCGTTTTCGGTAAAGTGAAACACTTGCTTTTTTATCTAACAAGTTCCACTGTTGAAGTCTGGAACCAAGACGTTCCGATTTTTGTTTTGACAATCCTAGGTCACGTACCAAGTCATTTAATTCATTCTGAGTTATTAAGTGAGGTTCACTGGTAGTTGGTAAAAATGTTTGGTCACACCTGGTGTTCTCAGGAAGTTGTGGATCAGATTCGGATGAAGAATTAGAATCACCGGGAAACACGATGTCCAGGTTTAAAGACGCTATCGGTACCGGTAGTTCCTGGCAATGAGGAACTGGCCTTAGCGCAGAATGCAAATTTGGATACTCAATTTTGTCTCCATGCTTTTTTGAAATCCCTTCTGTTTTAGTTACGCAAAAGTAGCAATCACTTACATGGTCAGTAGGTTCTCTCCACATCATAGGAACAGCAAACGGCATAGAATTTTTCTTGCGATACATCCACTGCACTAAATTTACGTGACAATTCACACAAGGAGCCCAAGTTTTATCTTGATCCCCAATTTGGCACTTAAAATATAAAAAATAGGCCTTTTTTACTTCCTCTGATATAGATCTAGCTTGGGATTTTATAATAAATCGTCCACATGTATAACAAAACTTATCGGCTGGATTTTTGCAACATCGACGACTCGAACTTGCCATTTTATATCAAAATCGACTTAAACACTTCACTGTACTGTTAACGAAACATAAACCATCTAAACTGCAGAAAACAATAAAACTCTTAAAGATTCGTACAATACTGTGAAAATAACCCCTCTGCGGTCTTGTTGTACTTTCCGGTCCTAAGGCAGGTAAAAATGATTTCAAAGATCGCAGTATATAAAAGAGAAGCGACGTGGTAGGTCATTTCTGGGAAAAAGTGTTTTAATAACTTCGTAAATGAAACGCAAATTAAGCATTCTAATCGATGTTACAAAAAATATGTCTACTTGTGTTTTCAGACCTCCCCGATTATTTTTCTGGACCTAAGTGAATTGTTTATTTTTCAAAGACTGTGAACCAAAGCCGTATCCTCCTTGATTTAAGATCCTTGGGATATTCTATTTGTTGAAATCTAACAACAAGAAAATTTCCCATATGCTGCGTAAATTCTGCCTGTTAATTATTTGTGCATTATAGCTACTTATCGATTTAGATTGTCTTTCCTACTTCATTTTCAGATAGCGCCTCATCCACCAAAATATCTCTTATTAAGCGTATTTTCACTGGGACCGCCCCTTGTTTGGTCAATAAAACATAACAAAAATTCTTTCTGATCTAAACTACCTAATTTTCACTCGTGCACGTTTATCAGCCAGTTAATACATCATCTGTAAATTAATTCATTAAATAATTACTACTACCGATTTATTGTTACCTTTTTAAGTATGTGCAATAACATGACACAGGTTATTTGCAATACAATGATAAGAAGTACTTAACGTTATTAAAAAGCCCATAATTTTGAGATAAATATTTTTTAAGCGTTATGTTCCTACAAAAATTTATATTAATTCATGACAGGCGTGGTAAGTAGAGATCGCATTGTTTTTAATTAAAGATTTAAGTCATTTTGGTTATTTTCATACACGCGATTAGCAGTAAGTGCTTGTATGCATTTTACATATTGTTTCTTAATTGTATTTAACCATGTGTAGGTGTTATCTTAAAGGGTAAGTTTTTGAAGATGTTATTAAAATATATGACGACCAATTTTAAAACTATATTTATTTATTATAGGAAATGATGTAAAACACGTCACACGTCAGTGCCGGAATAAACTGATTTTGATTGAAAAGGCTTTTAAGTAATAAACTTATTTATTATTATTAAAGTCTTCTCGGGTCACACGGTCACGTTTTCGACATTATTATATATTACTTTTTTCTTCTTTGTACAGGGTGTTATATGTGATGACTTATTGTATTTAAGCCACCAATGTATAACTATGGATACGTAGAACTTATGGGGCGCGCAGTAAAAAGTTTTTGAGTGAAAAAATGAGTTGATGCGCACGGTTTACCGTTCATATTTTTAAATGCTGCTCGTCGATTGTCTTGCGCACAATGTTGTCGCCGTCATATAGGCAACCCCGCCGTATTGGTACCGGTTTGTTGGTGGCCAATCGACGACGATCGTTCAGAACCGAAATCAGTCGTAGGGATGTAACGATTAGTGTTGTGATCGCTCGAGCGAAAAACCGCTTGATCACTCGATTATTGAAATAACCGACATCGCTCGATTATTAAAAAAAACGCTCGAGTTATCTATTCAGGCGAAAACCGTCGCTCGTCACTTATTATCTTTCACTCGATACCCGAGCTTCGCTTGACGCCGGCGGAAATGTACCGCTGTAGTGTGATCGAGTTAAAAAACTGCTCGTATATTCGAACAGTTTTTCGCTCGATAGGAAATACTTTAGTTATAAATTCAGGCGAAAACCGAAACCGAGTCACTTGATATACAACCTTCGGTCTACGCGCCGCGCCATCCGATTGGCGACGTTCGAGTTTGACGCTGAGCAGGTACACGACATACGTCTTTATTAAAGGCACATAAACGAGAGGTGCATATAAAAAAAAGTATGCCAAATCCCTTAGCGGAGTCATCGCGACATGGGTTTTATAAAGTTTTGTTTTAACTGGCTAGCCAGCGGCGTAGTTTAGGTCTTCGATTGTAAATATTAAAAAATTAAAGGATATAATTTTTTAATTTTTATTTACTATAAACTCGAGAAAACTTCTCAAAAATAACATAATAATAGAAATTATAAATAAAAATAACAAAACGAACAAAATGGTTAACAAAATATATAGAAAGATTCGTTGGTAATCTTATAGTAAACATTTTTAAATCTAAACAGGAACTTTTTATTATTAAACTCAAGAAGATTTCTTAAAAATAACATACATTATAGAAAATGTTAATGATAAATAAGAAAACGAGCAAAATAGTTAACAAAACATAGGTATCGACAAATTTTTTGGTAACCAAAAGTAAACATTCTTAAATTTAAACAGGAACTTTTTATTATTAAACTCAAGAAGATTTCTTAAAAATAACATACATTATAGAAAATGTTAATGATAAATAAGAAAACGAGCAAAATAGTTAACAAAACATAGGTATCGACAAATTTTTTGGTAACCAAAAGTAAACATTCTTAAATTTAAACAGGAACTTTTTATTATTAAACTCAAGAAGATTTCTTAAAAATAACATACATTATAGAAAATGTTAATGATAAATAAGAAAACGAGCAAAATAGTTAACAAAACATAGGTATCGACAAATTTTTTGGTAACCAAAAGTAAACATTCTTAAATTTAAACAGGAACTTTTTATTATTAAACTCAAGAAGATTTCTTAAAAATAACATACATTATAGAAAATGTTAATGATAAATAAGAAAACGAGCAAAATAGTTAACAAAACATAGGTATCGACAAATTTTTTGGTAACCAAAAGTAAACATTCTTAAATTTAAACAGGAACTTTTAGGTAACTATAAACATGAATTTTAAAAAATAATCGCCTATTTTCTTATTTTGCCAGTTGCGTAACTAAGCCTACATTTTGGAAGCCATTTTAAATATCTACTTATTTTATGCTCGTAGATTGAGAAAGATGTGAAGAGAAATAACTCTTGGTAATACTTTTTGTTTTAGAAAAGCACAAGAATAAACCCGAACATTAAATACATATTTGAGTGATTTTTTGCAGTTTTTTTGTTTGGTAGCGAGACAAGTGGTAAAAATTCATTATTCACAAATAAATAAATTTCTAGAATTTTTTTGGTGGGTACTACAATTTTTTAGCTATACCTGTGCCCGCCCGTAGTTACGTGCCTGCTAAATACCCTACCTGATCACATGTACACGACTAGGGTGCCGGTCGAGCAGTCGGTGACGTCATCGCTTGGTGGATTGGAACTTCGAGAAATTCACTCGACTATTAAAATCGCTCGAGTATCAAGTACTCGATTATTAAAATCATTGGGTTTTCCCAACACTAGTAATTATATTAAAATCTATCGATACGTGGATAATAGATATCAAAATTAATTCTAAAAGTGGCTTTTCAGTGATTGCCAGAAGATCTTGTATGCGAGAAAATATATTGTTTATTTCCCAGTAAAGAAGGTGTATGTGCCAAAATATTGCCGTGTAATCATTTTCATTAATGACGATCAGCTTTATTTACATGCGCGAGGCCATAAATTTGCCACTTTTGCTTTTAGAGTTTGGCTATCTATAGATATATTGTATGTAAGTAGGTGATTTAAACCTGCAAACTCGGAGATGAAAATAAATTGAAGAAGTATAACCATGAATGGCGCTTTAAATTAATAAGCGAGATAAGTCACCTTATGTCAAACCCGAACAAATACGTGAAAGACACCGCTAGATATACAGTGTGGCACAGAAGTTCGGAAACGGCAATTTTTCTCATTCGTAAGACCCTTATCAAAGTGCGTCAAATATTTATTTATTTATTTATTTATTTACGGACAAGCCCAATTTTACAATTTTTACAATATTAGACATAGGTAGGGGTAAAAAATGGAGACTTCTAGTAAGGTATAAACAGTCAGAGGCCTCCTTTACAAAATTTAATTATGTAAAAAAACATTATTTTTTCATCAAAACTTTTAATAGATCAAGAAATCCGAAAAAAATTACATGGTGTTTCATAAGAAAATCAAAACACTGTGTCAATAAGTCGCAGATATCACTTCATCTTATTCAATTTTAAGGATAATTTTTTTTCTCACTTTTCCGTCTTTGTTGGCCTGGTCGGGCCATTCCGTATTGCGATATAATCTATCGATTGGGGAGTGCGTACCGCCCCCCCCCCCCCCCCGTACCTCACGAGATATCCGATATCATCTGGCCTGTACGTAGATGGGGTATAGATAGGGGATGATACTACATTTTCCACCCTTCCCTATTTTTTGCATGACGCCAGACAGTAACGCCATGACTTATACCACTAAAATTCACCAACTGCGAATTGGTTTATCGGCTGTGTGGTTCAGCCCTTAAGGGGAAATAAAAAACTATGAACATATTTTCACAAGAAATTATTTTGCGAGATAGCGGGGATCGTTTATTTTTATAATATTATTCATTCGACAGGAACTATCTAATTTTGCTAATACAACACTGATTAAAACTGAATATTATTAAGGCAAAATAACAAAATAAATACGCCCCACGCATTTTCCTTATATAATTTTCATAAAAATCGTCTCTCCTACAATAGAAAGCAACAGCGCGTTATGTATAAGTATTACTAATTTTGTCAGAATATATTCGTTTTAAAAAACATTATGTTTGCAATAATTTTGTTTTTTTGTTATTGCTGTTATGTTTTCCTTCGTCGGAAAATATCTACATGTTGTATCGCCAAGGGTAAGTTTTCTGACATCTGAGTGTTTTCTTGCTTCGTACATTCGCGTTTCGTACACGTCAAAAATTTACCTGACATATTCTTGTTTGGTACACCGAATTAATTAATCCATTTTCGGCTTCTCGTTTCGTACACCGACCATTATGAAGGCCGAAAGGGTGTGAATATCAGGTCTGCCGTGCAATACAAGAACCTAGTAAGTCGTAAAAGTAAATTTTAAGACATTCCATTTAAAAATTGCATAACTTCTTTAATATTTAATTTATTGTTCTAAAATTTTATACACAGTAAGCTCTTGTTACATAGTTTCGTTTTCCAAAAAATCATTGATTTTTATTAACAAATAAACAGTTAAATAAATATTAAAAACTTACTACTCTATTTTATAGTAAGTCGACTTACTAGGTTCTTGTATTGCACGTCAGAGGTAACGTAGGTACCTTTATAGGTTGGTAACTTCATGATGATTATTTAACACGTTAACGACCAGCACTAAATCTTTAATTTTTACTCCTGGACCAGGGTACTTTTTTGTTAAATCTTGGTAGAATGAAGTTCTACAATAAATAATTTTGTAATTTAGTTGTCGGAAAAGAGTTTTTAAATAGAAAAAAACATGTGCACCAGATAGGTACACGCGGTCTCAGCAAAAAAAGTAGTGAAATATGCCACAGACCATGTGTACCGTATTGGGTCACACCAAAAAAATTTTTTTGCTTTTTATTTCAAGAAAATATAAACAATAATATAAACAACACTACTTAACGGAACAATCATGGCTATCAAAAAAACAAGGTACACACATATATGTGACATTTTCAGAGCACGCAGGGCAGAAAGAATATACTTTTTTTGCATTCTTCATAGCTGATTGGCGCCCTTCTCTTTCTGCGTACTTTCTATAGCAAGTGGAACATCGGCCTCGGGTTTGCTTCTCGACTATAGAATGTTGCACATTATTATTAGTATTTTTGGGTTGGTTGTCCACATTCAACAAAGCACACACGATATTTTCGCGAAACTCTGTGATACTCATGTTTTTTCCAGTTACTTCTTTGAACACCACCAAGGCATTGACTAGAACAGTGTTTGTCAACAGTTCAACAATAATTTTCCGGTACCATTTGATCCCGCGGCGTACTGGAGAGCTATAGGACGCTTTTTGATCGGAAATGTCAATAAACCCTTTGGCTGTATTGTAATCCACTATGGTTGATGGTTTCAAAACATTACCTCTTTTTGTTGGAACTTCAATCATTTCTGGGACATCTTTCGTTGTCAGAAATAAAACATCGCGTTTATCTTTCCATTTTCCTACTACAACTTTCGTGTTGCTTTTTTGCATCACCATTTCGCCCCTTTTCAATTTTGAATTTATTACTACCTTTGGATTAAGTTTCCGGTTTTGACGAAGGGTCCCAACTAAATGTGTCTGGCTATTATTCAACTCATGTGCTAGACCAACACTTGTATAGAAGTTGTCGGTAAAAAGGGTTCTACCGGTATTGAGAAGAGGTTCCATCAGTTCCATGACAACTCTTGTAGCTAAGGGCTTATCAGAGATTTCACCACGACCACCATATATTTTAATCGAATAAGTATAGCCTTCATCAACACAAAGTTTGAATAATTTAATACCGTATTTGTGTCTTTTGCCTGGAATGTACTGAAGAAAACTTAACCTTCCCCGAAATGGAACCATTGTTTCATCAATACATACTTTTTCTTTAGGATTGCAAATATGTTGAAATTTTTGATTTAACATTTTTACAAGTGGAGAAATCTTATACAATCTGTCACCTGCTGGGCAATCTTCATTATCAGAAATATGTAAAAAATGCAGCAATGCCTCAAACCGATTTCTGCTTATTCCACTTAACTTTGGAACTTCGCTCTTATAAAGGACCTTTTTACTGTAATAATCTCTTAGGGAAGGCTTTTGATCAAGCCCCATCCAAATTATAACGCCAAAAAATCGCATAAGTTCATTTGCATCAGTACAATACCACTTAGACAAAATAGAGTGTTCACCGACTAATCCTTCACATATACCCGTTATTATTTGTTGCTCGGCGTATCTGTTTGTTTCTGTAACCAGTAAATTTTGAATTGCGTCGTCAAAAAATAATAGGAAAAAATCGATCGGTTTGTGGTCTTTGAGGCTATTTATTACTTCTTGTCGAAATCCTGGCCTTGCGGAATATACAAACTTATTAAGTTTATCCGATATAGAAACCTCACTCCAGACTACACAATTATTTTGTGGAGGAAAAACATAATTTTCAGAATCGTCACTTTCAGCTTGGTTAGGTAAATCAGACCTGCTACTAGGCCCAGGTGTAGATTCTACTCTTCTTTTCTTATGTTGCAAAATAATTTCGTCACTACTTGTACTGAGCTCACCTTCATCGGCATCAAATATAGGATCTGCGTCTGAATCGTCAAATGTACTTTCGATCTCGCTACATTCAAAATCGCTCTCCTCCAAAATTTTTCGAAGTTGTTCATCAGATAGTTTTTTACTTGACATATTTTTATTATATTATACTACGAAATAAATTGTACACAACCCCTAAACCACATAAACTCAGACAGATATGATAAAACAGTATTTATAGCCGACAAAATGACACAATATAAATTATAACCTAAAATTAAAAATTTACATTGCGGTGGCTAAAGTTTAGCCACCGTTGTTTTAGAGTATATTTAAAAGTCCACTTTCAAAACTTGAAGATAAAAATTCTAAAAAAAGCTATATGATAGTATAGCGTTCATTGAAAAGGTAAAAAAAAATAATTTTTTTATAAGGTCCATAACTTAAATAATTTAAAAAAAAAATTCCAACCCAAGTTCACTTTTTGTTTCCCATGGACCAGACCTATTAATTGGTACATTTAAAAACCATGTAGCTGCGTTCCTGGGAGACCCACATGAATTGAAACATGACTATCAACTGTGCCCAAATAGGGTCACGCGGTCTGTGCAGAAACTAGAGTGTGCACCAAATAGGGTCACATGGTCGTTAACGTGTTAATAATGCTATTAAAATAACGTAATATTGGCAAGTGCTTCCCTAATATATTTGAATTCTTCAAAGTACTTACAGCAGCGATGTGTCCTACACCTAACCCGAAACGTTCTGGGCTATACTGGAACGTACTGGAAACTGATTTGGACAGCCGCTTCAGCAAAATATTGAGCAAGCATTTACGTAAAAAAATGGAAATTGGTGAGACATCAAATCGTTTAATATATATTGTAAAACTTGATTAGGTACAGGGTGTCCCATTTTCGACACTTTCATAGGGTATCTCCGTAATTGTTAGTGCTATCAGAAAAGTAAGTAAGTGTCATTTGCTCTTTTTGGGTCAAACTTAAAATGGTAAATTCAAAATTTGAAAAATTTCGCTTGCTTAAGAGATAATGGGGAAATCAAAAAATTGTCAATTTCAAAATTACCTAATATTTTCTTAGTTAAAAGAGATACAGAAAAATGTTTTGCACATAAGTTTCTTTATGATGACTGTTGAATAATCTGCAGTCTTCAGAATAAGTATACGGGGTAAGGTAAAGAAGTTATCGTACCTAACCTCAATTTTTTTAACGGAACACCCTGTATATTTTAATCTAAAATGATAGCATTTTAAATTCCCTTTTCAAATATGTATATACACAGTGTGTAAAAAGTCCCGGAACAGTCAATTATTTCAAAAATGGTGCACAATATAAAAAAACTTTCTGTATAAAAGTTGTTGGTCTTAAAGAAATTTATTAAACTTAGATCAATGTAATTATACAGGGTTGCCAAAAAGTCGTGGTAACCGAAACTTCATTTTTTTTAAATGGAATGACCCTTTTTTGATCACATTTTCTGATTCCTCTAAACATTCTAAACAACAATTATAGAACATGTCATATGGCTAAACCTATTAGTTTTAGAATTTTGCTAGGTCGCCAGACTTAACGCCCCTTGATTATTTTCTTTGGGGACACCTAAAAAATAAAGTATTTGTGACAATACCTGCAGATCTGAATGAATTAAGAGGAAGAATTATTGAAGAATGTGCATCTATTAACCAAGAAATGTTACAAAACGTCATCGACAAATTTTATTATAACCTAGCCCATTGTCAAACTGTGGGAGGAGGACATTTTCAGCATTTAATTAAATAACGACTTACACTTAATTTTATTTTTGTTCTTTTCAAGTTATTGTTAATTTTACTGCTTGTATTTAATAATTTAGTTGTTATTAAAATTTTGACACAACTTGAGTGAGGTTCATTTTACACGAGTTTAATGTTTTTCTTTTACTTTTAACGTAAAACATTTGAGCCGACTCGAAACAATGCAAAAGGTAATATCGTACCTATCGCATTTATGTCCTTCAACTCAAATTATTTCTAAAACTAATAGGTTTAGCCATATGACATGTCCTATAATTGTTGTTTAGAATGTTTAGAGGAATCAGAAAATGTGATCAAAAAAGGGTCATTCCATTTAAAAAAAATGAAGTTTCGGTTACCACGACTTTTTGGGCAACCCTGTATAATTACAGTGATCTAAGTTTAATAAATTTCTTTAAGACCAACAACTTTTATACAGAAAGTTTTTTTATATTGTGCACCATTTTTGAAATAATTGACTGTTCCGGGACTTTTTACACACTGTGTATATAATACACCATGGATGATTCCTAGGCGATTTATTTAAACTTTATGACTTTAAACCACAGTAGACCACGAAACAAAAGCTAATATCATAGGAACAATTATCATGACTTTCTAGTTGTTATTAACATTCAACGCCAATTTCATTTTTACATATTCATTTGTGAAAATGACTTTCATTTTGAAAAATTTTATATGATATCAGTTTATATTGAAAGTGGAAAAAAACGAAGAAATGGCGCAAAATTTATATTTTGTTCGCTATCCGGAAATACGGCAACCATTTAAGGGTATAACCGGAAACATTTGCGATGATTCCCGTTATTTTTTACCTTAATCTGAATCTTTTATTTCGTTTCAAAGTAATAAAGTTTAAATAAATCGCCTAGGAAACCATTATCATCCATGGTGTGTTATATATTTGAAAGGAGAATTTAAAATGCTATCTTTTTAGATTAAAATATACAGGGTGTTCCATTTAAAAAAATGAGGTTAGGTCCGATAACTTTTTTACCTAACCCCGTATACAGTACCTACTGTGAAAATGGCAGATTATTCAACAATCATTATAAAGAAACTTATGTATAAAATATTTTTCTGTATCTCTTTTAACTCGGAGAATATAGGATAATTTTGAACTTGACATTTTTTGATTTTCCCCCGTACCTCTTAAGTGAGTGAAAATTTTCAAATTTTGATTTTACCATTTTAAGTTTGACCCAAAAAGAGCCCATGACACCTACATTACTTTTTTGATAGCACTAACAATTACGGAGATACCCTATAAAAGTGTCGAAAATGGGGCACCCTGTACATTATTTTAATGTCAATAGTTATAACAAAACATACTAATACAACCCTGACGTTCATAGAATTAATACAACATAATAAAGTGATAGGAAACGAAGTGTTTTAAATTCATAAATATTACGATATTTAGTTATAAAATTCCCTATATCTACCTATATCCGATAACAAGATCATCGCACTGGGTTAATGAATTCAGTGTAGGAAACAAGAATATTCCAGGTAAATTTTTGACGTGTACGAAACGCGTGTGTACGAAACAAGAATGAATCCACATCGATTGACATCTTATATACCTATGCAGTAAATAAATTAGGAAACTTACCTACTGACTTACAAATTACGCACATTTTGACTGATTACACTGTGACATTTAAAAAGTGACATATATTTGACAGGAGGAAAAATGTTCCCGTACCTCATAGAGGAAAATAAGAGATCATCATCACCTGCAAGAAGGAACAGCGAAGATAATCATTTTAAAACATCAACTAGCCATGTCCCTGTCAGACTTAACCAAAGTTTATCGCCTAGATTGCAAAGTAAGTAATTTTTTTTGCTTACCCTCTACCTCTTTCTTGTATTATGTCTCACCTGAAGCACTTGAATAATTTAATCGAAAACCTCATGTGCAGCTTGCTGTTACAACCACTAAAAATTCTAGGCTTGCAAAGTGTTTTCAAAGGAACTATCTGAGCATGTAGTATTTTTTTTTCGGTAAAATTTTTTATCCATCTCACAGTGTAGTGATGAGAGTACAGAAGAATAAGTAATACTCATAGTTTGTCCCCCTCGTTTAATTAAAATTAAAAATTTAGAAGTCCAGATTAGAACAAAATTGTTAAAAAGTTTTTAAGTACCGTTTGGTCTGAAAACGAGTTACACAGTTCTGTCGTTGAGAAATTTTATAAAAAAATTCAATACGTCCAGAATTGCGATTTTTTTTAGTTATGTGAACCAAAAAGTTCTTTCTTTAACAATACTTTGGCGTATGTGTATCATAGGAGATCTTATGCCATACCGTCTAGATCGAAAAGATTAAACGTATTTTGTAAACAAAGAATCCTCCATGACTTCAGGCCTTGTATACAGGGTGTCCGGGAACATGTGGGAAATCTCCCGGATATGAAGAAAACACGTGAAAAGAATACTATAGGTTCATATAAACTTGTTTCGTATCGGCTTCCTCTTCGGAGATATGGGCTCCCAAAGAGCACCAATGGAATCAAGTTTTTTACACATAATTATTGAACCACCTGGTACATTTCAATTATTTTTTAATATGATGTATACCAGGTAAGACCCGTCAAATTACTACCCAAGAAACTGTTGTGAATTACTCACAGCTGCAGGGACGGACTAGCTGTAACACTCATGGGCCCATTTCTTTTACGCCCTGTATGATGGGAACTTTGGACAATGTTTTTTACATACCTTTAACTATTGGCTAAAAATTAAGTACTCTTCATTCATGTCGCTAATCCTAACCGTTTTCGGAAAAACGGTATTTTAATTATATCATGTATTTGGCGTATTTCAATAAAAGATGCATCTTTGTTCCGATCAAATATTGAACCTTTAAAATTAAGCTTTTTCATATTTTAACCCGTGAGAAGTTATAGGACTCAGTGTGATATATGTGGATAAAGATGACGTTTTCTCGAAAACGGTTAGGATTAGCGACATGAATGAAGAGTACTTAATTTTTAGCCAATAGTTAAAGGTATGTAAAAAACATTGTCCAAAGTTCAATCATACAGGGCGTAAAAAAAATGGGCCCATGAGTGTTACAGCTAGTCCGTCCCTGCAGCTGTGAGTAATTCACAACAGTTTCTTGGGTAGTAATTTGACGGGTCTTACCTGGTATACATCATATTAAAAAATAATTGAAATATACCAGGTGGTTCAATAATTATGTGTAAAAAACTTGATTCCATTGGTGTTCTTTGGGAGCCCATATCTCCGAAGAGGAGGCCGATACGAAAGAAGTTTATATGAACCTATAGTATTCTTTTCTCGTGTTTTCTTCATATCCGGGATGGAATGGCGCTTTCAATTAATAACCGAATTATAACACCTTATGTCAAACCAAATAAACATATCTGTTACTACTGACCAAAGGTAAACAAACCTTGGCCATACCTTAACAAAACAATATTGAGATAGGTTATGGCCAAAAACGTCACTGAAATTTGAGCAATGTTGTCGGTTAAACTCTTTAGACGGTCAATAACCGGTTGACAGAAGATGTTTATTTTTCAAGGTACATTTCTAAACTTTTACCTTGAGTTGTTCGCTGGGAAAAAATTTTTTTATTTAAGCTCTGTTACCTTTTCGGTATTATTTAAAACAGCACATAAATGCACATTAATTAACCCACACACAACACTTTTGCTGCTTAGAAAACACTCCCATTTAAGTTTTTCACATGGATGAAGGATTTATAACATAACATTTTTTACAACTACTTTCAATAATGTTCTAATGGTAAATAACAGATAACAAGTTGATGAAGGTAATTGTACTGATGACGCCAGACAAAAAACTTTAAACTCAATTTTCTCTAAATAATTAATAAACA
Source organism: Barypeithes pellucidus (assembly GCA_963991005.1). Taxonomy (NCBI): domain Eukaryota; kingdom Metazoa; phylum Arthropoda; class Insecta; order Coleoptera; family Curculionidae; genus Barypeithes; species Barypeithes pellucidus. Next base: position 27,358,622 of record OZ022561.1, on the reverse strand, counting down.
AACAGACCCTTCAACCACTTAACGTATCAAAACGTTCGGGGGCGGGCCCTTTGATTTGACATTTTCGTTCTTCTTCTTTTTCTGTATGGCATCACTACACAACAACACTACAATGTTGCCACCTGCTGGCGTATTTTTTATAAGATGCTGTTTTATAAGATTATATCCATAAATTATGTCATTTGCTTTTGAATATTACTTCTCCGTATAATTTTCATTCATGCTTTAGGACAAAATTCATATTTTTTAATCGAATTTTCAATTTAATGTTTTGGCGCGAAAAATTTCGACGTTACAGTTTCAAAACTGGCAACAGCGCAATAGTTGTGATATTTTCCTAAAATTGCGATAGAGGGATATAAATAATTTTCTAATATTATAAATTTGCTATTCAAACTCAAAATGCCAAGAACTTCAATCGAACTAACGGACATGGTCTTATGCTATGGAGCAGCACAGGAAAATGCCCTATACATGGAGCTTCGCATTACCCGAGATGGAATATTTAATCAGCGAGTTATAGAGGAGAGAGAAACCCAAACACGTTAGCCGCTGTACTACAAAAGTTAAAAAGTTGAGACTACAAGACTTCCTTTACTTTACAAGAAGGTTACAACAGTGGTACATACAGTCAAGTCGAAGTACCTGACTAATTCCGAAAGATAGTTCATAGATGAGGTTGGCTTTACCCGAGATGGAATATTTAATCAGCGAGTTATAGAGGAGAGAGATAGCCACTGTACTACAAAAGTTAAAAAGTTGAGACTACAAGACTTCCTTTATTTTACAAGAAGGTTACAACAGTGGTACATACAGTCAAGTCAAAGTACCTGACTAATTCCGAAGGATAGTTCACAGATGAGATTGGCTTTACCCGAGATGGAATATTTAATTAGCGAGACCAATAGCCAGATAAGGTTTTTCTTGAACATATCAGCAGGTATTATTGATAATCAACTAATACGACCACATATCCTGCAAGACGACCTGCCAGAACTTTTAGAAAATGTTCCTTTAGGTCGGATAAGGGACATGTGGCTTCTGCAAGCATAGTTTACGGATTGTCACTGAAATTTGGACGTCCTATGTGCGTTTATTCTAGCGTATGGTAGTGTTTATAGTGGTTTTGTGGGTGTCTGTCTGTTTCTTTAAGTGATTTAGTTAGTTTTGATATGCAGAAGAAGAGGACAAAGCAGTTTTAGTGGGTTTGCAAGCAAGGAGTAGACTGTGACTTTGAGTTTACTTCTTAATAGCTATTAGGCAGTCCCACACTATTATCAGGGCACGTATAGAGCATAAAGTGTGAGCATAGAGTATCCTCGATTTACTTCCCTTGTATCCTAAGGTAAGCTAAATAATTAATTTTATAAGAAACTAAAAGTTCTACAGTTTTATAAAGTTTGGCAACAGTGTAGGAACATGTGTTTGTCAGACAGCTCCGCCGGATAATATCATATGGTGCCGTGGAGTCACCGGTAGGTTTAGGGGTGAATTACCCCACTTTTTAAACGTTTGATTTGAAAAAAAAATATATGTAGCGCTTCTCTAGGACACCCCAGGAGTCACCCATTAAAATATAATACGTCATTTCCATAACACCCTGTATACTAACGCCGGACTCGCATTAATGAAGTCGTGTGGGAAAAAATGGTCTAATGACACATCTAACACTGTTTTAAAGCACTAAGCGCCGATATTTAAATGTTACCTTAAGTTAGACCTTAGCTAAGATAGCCATAACGTGTAGATAAACCTTAAAAAAACTGTTTTAAATTAATTTGAGGGTCAATTGACGCGTTAAGTCTATAAGATTACCACGTCCTTAAAGATCTATTCCGTTAGGTAAGAGTTACTTAAAACTTTAATATACTGACACACTTGTGCTAAGGATGACTTATGTCTTTTGTACCTTAAGGTGACTTTGAAATATCGGCCCTTAGGGCTTTAAATTCATCTTCAGTGTCCAGCACCTAATTTATATTATAAATATTTTCCTATTAATTATGCAGGGTTTTATGGAAATAACTTATTATATTTAAATGGGTGACTTCTTGGGTGTCCTAGAGAAAGTCTACATACTTTTTTTTTTAAATCGAATATCTAAATGCTAAGGTAAAAACCCTTTTTACCCACTTACTGCCGCGCCGTTCCATCTGGATTCACTTAGCAACAATGTGTGTCACTAGAGTATACTAACCATGTTGTCAGATCAAAACGCGTGTCTCGCTCTTGATTGGATACCGGCCGCGCGCCAATATCGTTGCTTCAGTATGTTTCGAGACTCTGGGGTGGAGTGACGCTATCGAGGGTTCCACGTGCTTGACGTATACGAATTTTAAACATTTTGTTAGTTGTAGCAGTATTCGATTTTTTTCTGTTGTGAAATAATTCATAATAATAAATGTTGTGATTTAAAATTTGTGTGGTATTATCTACTGTTGAGCTATTGCTATGAGCTTATTTTTTTATGGAATTTAATTATAAAACGGATTATTTTAAAATAAGATCGAAGGTAAGAGAGTATGTACCTTAAAATTGTAGTTTTTTTTTTCTAAAAAAGTTTGAAAAAGAAGTGATAACGCGCGTCAAAGTCGTCTTGTTGTCAAAAACTGAACACGTGTGCGTTGCAATATGACAACACCGCCTATAATGCGCTAACGTCTTTTGAACCTCGAGGTTGCCTCAATAAACTATTGATTGCGAAGGTTTTCAGGAGCGGCCACGTAAATTTTGAGATTTCATATGAAGTGTATATTTCGCTTAATAATTCAAAGCGCCATTTATGGTTACTTTCCTTCAATTTATTTTCATCTCAGGATTTGCCGGTTTAAATATAATACGTAATTTCCATAACATCCTGTATATGGTGGCTTATTATTTTTTACAGATACATTTACATTGCCAAAGAATACAACAAAATTATTTTCCTTTTAAGACACTGATTGAACAAATTAAAACATTTGATATAAGACAAAAATAGAAAATACAACTTTAGAACATAAATATTTCTAAGAAATGTTAATTAATTTTAGACTGACAGGTGATTAGGGAAGTTTTTTGACGAGCCTCTGTTTATGAAAAGGTCAAGGGCACATTTTAAAGACAATCATATAAATTCTATCCGACTTTTCATTAGGATAATCAAAGTTAATTATATTGCTATAATAAATTTTCGATTTTCGATGAATGAAAACGTGTGTAAAGAAAAACGCTAAATGGTGGTTATGAATACAACGTGTCCAAGATAAGGAGGGCCAGTATAGGGATCTCGTACGAGATACGAAGTCGGTTAAATGGAGGTAAAGTTGCGAATTTACGTGCCTAATAATATTCCGTTTAGAACGTTTTAAAATTCCGAGTAGTTCCGGAGATATCCGGAAAATAACGAAATTCTGAAAAATCGTTTTATTGTTTTCCTGGGTTTTTTTGAGATCGAATTCAACATCAGTTATTGCACTTTTGTATTGCCACTTTTTCTGCTCTATCTAACAGCGTTAATTCTTTTGTAATCCGACGAGTCGTCTTCGAACAGTCATTTCTTTTTTTAAATACGGTCCTGTTTTCCTGATATTGGAATTTGAGAGCTTTTTTCTCCCGAATGCAACGATGTATATGACACATTGTGGTTTAATGGCGTTTCGAGGGATTTTGAACAACATCAGGAAATTATTGGATACGGTCCTGTATTTCTCCTAATTTTATAAATAATATCTCATAAGTAAGCTTTAATGAGCTGCCTGCAGGGCCAAAATAAAATAAGAATTTGAATAGTATGCGTAGTTCAATAAATAACAAATAATTTAATAATAAACCACAAATAAATGAACAAAAATCATTCCAAAACAGGAATAAAACGAACAACGAAAAAAGTAGGAACTACATAATCAGGTGTTAAAAATGATTTCCGTTATTCTCTGAGCACAAATAACAACTTCTAACTGCCACAATGACATAACAGTTTCTTTGAGATAAAATAAAACATGCGATAGAATATCAAACTTTTCAGCATTTGTAAATTTATGTTCCATAATTTCTGGAAAATAGAAAACCTCTTAAAACGCTCTCAAACGATCACAATGGGAATGTCAAGTGAAACAAATCACGCGTCACCATCTAATTTTTTTGTTTCAAGCGCCTACTTTTCTTTTAATTCCCGAATCAACAGAAGTTTGAAATAATGTTTCTGTATTTTGTTCACTTATTTGTGGTTTATTATTAAATTATTTGTTATTTATTGAACTAGTCCAACATAAGTAAAAATTTAGAGCTTACTTATTAGATATTATTTATAAAATTAGGAGAAATACAGGACCGTATCCCAAAATTTCCTGATGTTGTTCAAAAAACCCACGAACTGTCATTAAACCACAATGTGTCATATTGAGTCATATATCGTTGCATTCGGGTGAAAAAAAAGCACTCAAATTCCAATATCAGAAAAACAGGACCGTTATTAAAAAAAAAAGAAAGTTAATAATGGCCTTTCGAAGACGACTCGCCGAATTACAAAACAATTAACGCTGTTAGATAGAGCGGAAAAAGTAGAAATACAAAAGTACAATTTACTTTAGAATTCGATCTCAAAAAAACCCAGGAAAACAAAAAACGATTTTTCAGCATTTCGGATTTCTCCGGACATCTCCGGAGCTACTCGGAATTTTAAAACTTTCTAAACGGCATATTATTAGGCACGCGCAACTTTACCTCCATTTAACCGACTTCGTATCTCTTACGGTTTCCAAGATCCCTGTACTGGCCCTCCTTATCTTCTACACGTTGTATATTCCTCGACAACACGAAAGAAATTATATCAATGGAATGGAATATATATTTCCCAAGATTATCTATCAATAAACTTATTAATACTAACAAGGACAGCTTAACTATTTTTGAGATAATAGTAGATAATTACTGTTTTATTTATTGGCCCTTTTTTCAAATTATCGGTAGTTAGTTTTGGGTTTCGGTCACTTTGAAATGAGATTCTAATATTTGGTTCACGTTTCGGTTTATTGTACTAAACCATCATCAGAACTATTTGTTAGAAATAAAGAAAAGCGTATATAAATAAAATAGAACGAAATAACATTTTTGATGGTGTTAGTGACAAATTTCTTAGTTTATGTTAATATTAGTTATGTATGGAATGAAATGAAAAATATATAAATGAACATACCTTGTACCAATTCTCACTTACATTAAATTTGGTTACATTTTATATTTTTGTTTAATGTTGAATTTTTAACAATTAGACGTGAACTAATTTATTTATAACATTTAGCAGTAAGGTAGGTTATTATTTAAATATAATAAAATAAAAGGTATGCTTTTTTACTGGGATTGTTTATATTTTGACAATGGTGGTTAAAGAAAGGGTTTGGAAAATCGTACAGTAAGTTATTTGGTGCTATTATGATGTTAATTTTTATGATGATAAAAATTTGCATTTAGTTTGACGTAATTATATTATTGTAATTATATTACCAAGGTTATCTGTATCAGTTCTAAAATAAGCCGTATTATAGTTTTTTTATGTGAATCATTTTTTTAACTTTGCGTTTTTTGTAAATTGTTTCATAATCTTGAACTTCGTCACAACTTTAATTTTGGCGAAGTTCAAGTCATAGATTATGAAATAAATTACAAAAATCGCAATATTAAAGAAATGATTCACATAAAAAAAACAATAATACGGGTGTAGCCCACTCGAAAAAAATCCCCATTTAAAATTATGTACCATTTAATGACGGACATTAATCATAATCGTCAAATTTTACTCAAAATTTGATATTTCAGGTCCAACATCTCCTCCTTCCAGTCCACCAAAATCTCCAACCGCCAAAAGAGGATCCAGATCCAGGAGAGACTCCGTATTCGACTACAAATCGGAAGCGGCGCGAAAAGTCGAACAAATAGCGAAAAATCGCGACGAGCGACGACAAAGGAATGCCGACGAAAAAGCGATGAAAGATCAGCTGATACATCTGGAGCAGGGCAATCCATATTGGGAGTTTGCACAGATGATCCACGAATTCCGAATTGGGTTAGAGTTTAAGCCTTTGAGAGAAAATGATCCTGTGGTGGAAAATCAAATTACAGTAAGAATACCGTACAATACAGGGTGTTATGGAAATGACGTATTATATTTAAATGGGTGACTCCTTGGGTGTCCTAGAGAAGTGCTACATATTTTATTTTTCTTAAATCGCCCGTTTTAAAAGTGGGGTAATAAACACTCTTACTCACAGGTCAGTCCGCGCTACTGTACAACATTTCATCCAGAGCCAATGGCAATTTTGCCAAACTTAATGTAAAACTGAAATTCCATATAAAATTATAAAAATAAATTATTTTCTACCTACTTGTGTTTGTCCTCATATCTAAAGAGCGAGGAAGTCCAGGCACAAACACAATCAGTTTTTTTCTTTTTCATGGGAACACTCCTGGAAACACTTTATGTACACACAGTAATAGTGAAACAGAACCGATAGTTAGATTTTGAAAATACAATAATACAGATTATACTACAGATTATTAGATTTTATTACATGCGACGAAATTTGACGTCCAGAAGAAACGCGTCAATAAAAACAATATTCAAAGATTATTTATGGACGGGCAAGGTACACGAGTAAACCGAAAAAACAGAGCGGATTGCTGAGAGTGTGTTGGTAATCGACGAGACACAACGTATCCGGCCGCTGGTTGGTCTTCAACTAACAGACCCAAGCGTGCGGCGCTATATGAAACTACTTCGCTCAGCCGATGTAAGGCATCAAGAGGTTATTGGCATTTTACCTAGTGACGCACGTGGCTATTACTATTCCATATGTTTTTTCCGGTTGTTTAAAACATAGTCCGTCGTAAATGTTCTTCAATTAATTGTACAAAAAGGTATTACAGAATGGAAAAGTGTTTAAACTATTTTATTTTGTCTAAAGAGTTTAAGGTGTACATATGACAACACCGGCCAGAATTCCTTGATTTGCTTACATGCATAGCAGTGCCACACAGGTGTTTTTCTGGTTTGACGTCACTTTTACCGCTGAATGAATTGAAAGCGCCATTTATGGCTATTTTTCTTCAGTTTTTCTTTATCTCAGGAATTGCGCGTTTAAATATAATACGTCATTTCCATGACACCCTGTATATACCATAACATACCCAATAGTAATTATATGATTGATTAATTAATTAATTAAGAACAGTTATTATTTACTAGAAATAAGGATGCGGCATGAGAGGGCAGAATGGCCCACTGCGTGATCGTTTTTAAGATATGACTTTGGGTCATCACATCACGCGATGTAGTCGCCACTACATCGCGAGATGACGCGACGAGTTTTGTACTCACGTAGATATTAGATCTGGTCACTCAAAGTCCTTTCTGCTCTTGTCGGACTCTAGCCTTGCTATTTGTGGAAGTTATTTATATCCTAATGATTTATGAGTTTTAAAGGTGGATTGTATTGTTACTATAATCTCATCTCTCTCAAAAGTTCTCGATTAAAAAAATATATTTATTTGAAATATTGGTTATGTTGGCATAGATAGAGGCTTCAACTAAATTACTTGTCTTCTATTGAACTGTACTAAGCACAATATACTAGAAAAGTTGTAAACGAAGCATTTTCTTCTTAGGTTTGCGTAAGAAAAAGGCCAGTCAACGACAAAGAAGAAAGACGGAAAGAAGTTGACGTCATGACAGTCAATACCCGTAATCAACTTATCGTCCACGAACCAAAACAGAAAGTAGATCTGACCAAATATCTGGAAAACCAACATTTTCGATTCGACTATGTTTTTGATGAAACCTGTACTAACGATATTGTTTACAAGTTTACTGCCAGGCCACTAGTTAAAACAATTTTTGAAGGAGGCATGGCCACTTGTTTCGCCTATGGTCAGACTGGATCGGGCAAAACCCATACAATGGGAGGCGAATTTCGAGGTAACTAGAAACGTACCTACCTATGTTTAATTAGTATAGTTATAGTCATCTACCAAATCAATATTCCAGTGATTTTGTTCTATTTTAGGAAAACAGCAGAATTTTAAAAATGGAATCTACGGTCTTGTAGCGATGGACGTCTTTAAACTAATAGACCATCCGAAATATGTCCAAAAAAATTATATGGTGTCGGCAAGCTTTTTCGAAATATATGGAAAACTTGTATTTGACCTTTTAGCGAAAAAACAAAGGTTACGCGTTTTGGAGGACGGCAAACAGCAAGTACAAGTTGTGGGCTTGACGGAGAAGGTGGTCACTAGAGTAGACGACGTGATAGAACTCATCCAGAAAGGAAGTATGGAAAGAACATCGGGACAAACCTCCGCCAACTCAAATTCTTCAAGATCTCATGCAGTCTTTCAAATAATTTTACGAAAATCTGGCTCTAGACATGTGGAGGGAAAATTCTCGTTGATTGACTTAGCTGGAAATGAAAGAGGGGCAGATACCAACAAGTCCAATAGGCAAACGAGAATTGAAGGCGCTGACATTAACAAAAGTTTGCTCGCTCTAAAAGAATGTATACGAGCTCTTGGTAGAAAAGGAGCTCATTTACCTTTTCGAGGAAGCAAACTTACCCAAGTACTTCGCGATTCCTTCATTGGTGAAAAATCGAGGACTTGCATGATAGCCTTAATCAGTCCAGGAAACTTTTCCGTTGATCATTCTTTAAACACCTTAAGATACGCCGATAGAGTTAAAGAGCTAATAGCTTCAGATAATACTGATGATACTACCGATGAAGTGATGTTGACAGAAGACGATTCATTAGAAAACGTAGATGACGTCGATGCTGACGTAGACGAAGATATGCTCAAGGAAGAAGAACGGCGACTGCAAATTTCTTCAATGGAATGGGAGGTTCTCGAAAGTAACAGACACGTGATTGAGAGCTGCGTATACTTCCACAAAATGGCGTGTGATCTCTACAAAGCTAGTCAGAAGAACGGATTTGACAAGAATCTCTATTCAAACAGCTGGAAGAATCTATTAAGTGAAATGATCGATATTCAGAAAGCAGCGTTGTTAAAAGCCAACGAGTTCTGTAATGTTCTGGAAGGTCGGATATAAATGTTTTCTGTACTTATGTACACGTGTCCTTATCTTTTATTTATTTATTTAATAACTTTGAGGCTTTTTTATATTTAATAAAATGTCACAGAAATCTAAAATTGTTTTTATTTACATTTTATTTTCTTAACCTTCGTCTTCCCGGGTGGGGTACAAATGTACCCCAGAAGCGTTTTTTCTTGCATATTTTCCCCAAAAGTGCATATTTTTTGTGACTAATTTTATTTTGTGTCAGTAAGGGCTTTGTAAATAATTACGGCCCGTCAAACAAGATTTTTTTTAAAATTTCTTAAAAATAATACATTTTGAATAGCGTGGGGTGCATTTGTACCCCACGTGGGAATCCGCGGCTACTATATTAAGTAGTGACCCGTTCGGACATTTGCACGTTGGAAATCTAAACGGGTCACATTATACTTCATTATAACCATACAAAGGGTGCTGTAGACACTACAGATAAAATGGTAAAGCAATACTCTGCTCTCAGAATATGCAATCGATGGCCGATGGCAATTTTTGGCCAATTATTAGATATTGCGTCCCTAAACGCTTACATTTTATGGGGCATCAAATATCCAAAAAATTCTGAAACTAAGGATGGCCGACGGTATTTTTTACTTCAGTTAGGAGAAGCTCTTATAAAACAAAATATTATACGGAGATATAATGCACAAGGACGATTGAGAAACACACTAAAGCAGTTTATGCGGGATGTTGTTCCAGACTTGGCATCGGCCCCAGTTGAAACACCAAGAGAAAGACTTGCAAGTGGACGTTGTTATCTATGTCCACGAAATAAAGACCGCAAATCTAGGCAATTTTGCAAAGAGTGTCAAAACTTCGTATGTGCAGAACACTTTGTAAAGGAAGTCAAGTGTTTTCGATGCAAAGAAGATTAAGACATTTTTTTTAAACCTTATTTGATTTTATAAAAAAATTGTTAACTATACTTTGTTCTAAGTTTAATTTACCTATTATTACCTTTTAGTATAATTAAACACATGTTTAATTATTAGAAGTATCATTTTCATCATGGGGTACAAATATACCCCACGTGGGAATCTACGTAATTTTTCTGACGTGGGAAGTCGAAGGTTAAATTTAAGGTGGCTTAAAATAGCGATTTTAAACCGCACAGTAATTCAGAATCCATTTGCTCTCGTTTCTGTCCTCACTGTATTTATAAAGATACTGGAAATTTAGCGCACTTGTCGCGACATCTACAGGTTGCATGAGGCACTAAATTTAGATTTGGTCCTGCCATCGTACGGTATGTACGATTTTTGGGTTGATTTGTCGTAGAAATCTGTTTTATTTGCAAAGTCAGAAAGAAGACGTTTCACTTCGACATCGACAAGACATCTCATTGACAGAACATCTGCACCTCCCATGTCTGATAAAAAGTAGTTGTTTTTCACAAATTTATAAATTAGTAGTTATTTATAAGAAGTGAATATGATTTTATTAGAAATAAATAACAGGGTAGTGGAAGAGACGCTTACATTAAAAATAAAAAACGCACAAAGCGGGTAAGTCGAGCATAGGCAATTTTTTTCGTCATATTTGGGGAATTGGGCCGGTTTTGTCTGGGTGAGGCGTTGCAATTTCCGATAAACATTGGCCTTTATTTCCTGTTTTAAAAGTTCAACGATATCTATTCCACACGAGCTTTAAAGCAGCTTCGAACCGATGACTCATCTTTCCTACACCCAAGACAAAAACTGAATAATCCTGGGGGTCATGAATGAATCTTATGGGTATTTAAACTTTTCAGGTTAAAGAATGAGAGCATAGATGTGACCGTAGCCGATTTTGACGGTGTCTTATATCATATTTCTAATGTTAATGGAGATAAGTCTAAGATAAGGGTAAGTAAACACATCCAATAGTTATTTTTGATCCACAATATATACTTTATAGTAAGTATACTATCTATAGATTAAATTATTTGGCATTTATATGTTTTTACAACCTAATACATACTGGGCTACATACTTATGATATGCTTGCAAATATTTGAACATAGTAGATATTACACCTTGTATTACCAACATCAGAACTTATGAAATTCGGAAGTTTGAAGTATTAATGAAATCTTTAACCCAGAGGTCCAGTAACTAAATGAAATATTACATTTGCCATAAATCTAATTAAATATGATAGCTAAAGTTAATACCAAAGTGGTTTTATGGTTTCATTTATACATTACTTTGATCCATGGAAGCAACTGAATTGATACCTTCCTTAAAACAGGGTCCATCCTGCATTAACTTTGACTAGGGTTGCTCCATTGTGCTCTCACGATACCATAGGCAAATGTAATAGCAAGAATTACTTTGGAGGTGCCTTAAAACCTAAGCTAACTAAGTACGAGCCTTTGGCATTGTCCATCTTTTACAAGAAAATAGTATTCATACATACAAGTACATCATTCAGCATACTCTCTTACATCATTCTCTTCCACATTGACCACACATCACATGTGTATGCGCGTTTCATATCTTGCGAGGTGGCATTTTAAAATAGCTAGCACTTTAAATTAGCTACCCTTGCCTTATTTATACCTTCGTTAAATGCTTATTCATAATTTATGGAAAGTAAAAAAAAATTGATTCCTGTTGGTTTGGTATTATTACACAGTTATCTAAGCCACCTTAATATTTAAATTAACTTTTGGTGGTCGGTATTGTCTAAAGATAAGCAAAGTTTTTGTAGAATATGCTTTTTATTAAAATGTTTACCATTAATTTAACATTTAAATAGTTTTATGGGGACCTAAAAAAGTATAGTATAAAAACATAAGTATACAGGGTGTTATGATAGTTTAATAGTTTAAATATGATAAGACAGTACCTAATAGAGTTGAGAGTTGGCTGGATCTATACAGTATGTCCACGGATGGGGTTTACAAGAGGACAAATGGACTAAAAATTAAAAGATACGAAGAAAGTCACTCTTAATAAACGTTTTTGCTTGTCTAGAAAATACGATTCATCATAAGAAACTTCAATTTTTTTTACAGGGTGGGTAAAAACTGCAAAAATGTTATTTTGCTTAAGATTAAACATACTTTATTTTGAAAGATACGAAAATAGTCACTCTTAATGAATGTGTTTTCTACACAACAAACCGAAGTAGAACAATTCATTAAAAGGTTTACCTATGTAAAAATTATTTCCCAAAAAGTATTCTGTGGCACACCTCTGACTGGTGAACCTAGTTAAAATAATAATGACACTTAAGGTGATAGGTACTTGTTGTCAATGTCTTTATTTATTGAAGTTATTATTTAAGTAGAAATCCTATCAACTGAACAAAGAGTTTTTATAATACAATGTTATGGGGATGGTCAAGTTTCATACCGCTACGTCATGGAACAATTTACCGAGAAGGAATCCCAAGAACTAGGATGGCAATCTGCAAGTTAATAAAAAAGTTTAAGAGAACTGATTCGGTTTTGGACCTCAAAAAAAAAAGAAAAATACGACCAATTATGACGAGATGACAATATTTCACAAAAGTGAATGTGTGGTGTGCGATATCCATCCATGGCATTATAGGGCCATATTTTCTTGATAACACGTGCAATAGATTATCATATTTAGAAATGCTGGATACATTTTTCAATGATGAACTCGAAAATCTACCATTAAATTTTCGACAAAATATGTATTTTCAGCAAGATGGTTGTCCAGCCCATTTCGCTCGTAAGGTTAGAGAATGGCTTGACCGCAGATTTGGTCCAAGGTGGATTGGCAAGAATGGCCCAGTTTTGTGGCCCCCATCAAATCCCGACTAAACCTTGGCCGTTATGTTTTTATGGGGCCGTTTAAAACAAATTGTTTTTGCAACCGCAATACCAAATGATATTGAAGTGCTGAAGGGCAGAATTATCCAGGCTGTCCAATCAATATCTCAGGAAGAAATCAGAAATTCTTTCACTTATTTGAGGAAGCAATTAGAAAAATGTGTTGTGTATGGGGGTGGAGTTTTTGAATTATGAAATCGTTATCGTATTCTTTTCATGTTAATAAAAATGTTCGTGTTATTATTATTATTATAATTACTTCATTAAATAAAGACATTGACAACAAGTATCACCTATTCATTATTCAAGTAAAAACGTTTATTAAGAGTGACTTTTTTTCATATCTTTCAAAATAAAGTATGTTTACTCAAAATAACATTTTTGCAGTTTTTACCCACCCTGTATAAAAAAATTGAAGTTTCTTATGATGAATCGTATTTTGTATACAAGCAAAAACGTTTATTAAGAGTGACTTTTTTTCGTATCTTTCAATTTTTAGTCCATTTGTCCTCTTGTAAACCCCATCTGTGGACATACTGTATATTACATTTCATATTATAAAATGCCTATGAAAATGTCATGCTTCATTTACACAGGGTATGTTGTATTCTCAAGAAAAGAGCATGTAAAGAATGCAAAGTCCCTATTAAAACCGTTTTTATTAATTATCGTTATATATATATTACTGAGAAAGCTTAATTAATAGAACATACACAGAAGATTTTCTGGTAGCAGGACTGTAGAAAACTTGATCCGATTTATGGATGTTGTTGCATGAAGAGAGTGAAGAAAATTTGTTTGGAAATATAATTTTAAATAAGTAATGGATTGTTTTTCTAATAAAAGTTATCACTTAATACTTAATCAATAACTCAATTTGATATTTATTTAGTATACGGATAATCGGGATGATATATAACTTTTTAATTTGTGTATATCTGATATATAGGGTATTACAAATTCGTTTGTGTACATGGGAATCTCGGCTACGGTGAGTTGTCAGGAGGGTAATATTAGTGTTGGGAAAAACCGATGATTTTAATAATCGAGTACTTGATACTCGAGCGATTTTAATAATCGAGTGAATCGCTCGAGTGAATCGCTTGAAATTCCAATTCACCAAGCGATGACGTCACCGACTGATCGATCGGCAGCCTAGCCGTTTACATGTGATCAGGTAGGGTATTTAGCAGGCACGTACCTACTGGTGGGCACAGGTTTAGCTAAAAAATTGTAGTAGCCACCAAAAAAATTCCAGAAATTTATTTATTTGTGAATAATGAATTTTTACCATGTGTCTCGATACCAAACAATAAACTGCAAAAATCACCCAAATATGTATTTTTTGTTCGGGTTTATTCTTGTGCTTTTTTAAAACAAAAAGTATTACCAAGAGTTATTTTTCTTTATCAATCTACGAGCATAAAATAAGTAGATATTTAAAATGGCTGGTCCAATTCTTCGACTTTAAATTATCAGGTGCCCACTGTATGCCCTGTAGAATGTAGAATTAGTTACGCGACTGGCAAAATAAGAGGTGATAAAGGTGATTATTTAAAATTCATGTTTATTTTTACCTAAAAGTTCTTGTTTAAATTTAAGAATGTTTACTTTTGGTTACCAAAAATTTATCGATACCTATGTTTTGTTAACTATTTTGCTCGTTTTCTTATTTTCTATTAACATTTTTCACAATGTTATTTTTAAAGTCTTCTTGAGTTTAATAATAAAAAGTTCCTTAAAAATGTTTACTATAAGATTACCAACGAATTTTTCTATATAGTATTTTGTTAACCATTTTGTTCGTTTTGTTATTTTTCATTAACAATTTCTATTATTATATTATTTTTGAGAAGTTTTCTCGAGTTTATAGTAAATACAAATTTAAAAATTATATCCTTTAATTTTTTAATATTTACAATCGGAAACCTAAACTACGCTGCTGGCTAGCCAGTTAAAACAAAACCTTCCATGTCACGATGACTCCGCTAAGGGATTTGGCATACTTTTTTATATGCACCTTCTCGTTTATGTGCCTTTAAGAAAGGTGTATGTCGTGTTACCTGTTCAGCGTCAAACTCGAACGTCGCCAATCGGATGTCGCGGCGCGTAGACCAAAGGTCGTGTATCAAGTAACAGGCGATATCTTTCGTTTTTTCGCCTGAATTTATAACTAGAGTATTTCTTATCGAGCGAAAAACTGTTCGAATAATATACGAGCAGTTTTTTAAATCGATCCCACTACAGCGGTACATTTCCGCCGGCGTCGAGCGAAGCTCGAGTATCGAGTGAAAGATAATAAGTGACGAGCGACGGTTTTCGCCTGAATAGATAACTCGAGCAGTTTTTTAATAATCGAGCGATGTCGGTTATTTCAGTAATCGAGTGATCAAGCGGTTTTTCGCTCAAGCGATCATAACACTAGGTAATATAGTGACATATTTGAGGATTTAATATGATGCTGAAAGAAAATTACAGACATTTATTAATATATTATTTTTTGTGAGCAGATTTAAAGAAGCCGACGCCGCCTCGTAAAATAATTGGACCGATGCCGCCCTGGCGGTGTCGGACTTGATCGGACTGTAAAGAATCCGTCGCATGCCCGTCTCTCTGCTGTCGAAAAATCGAAGGCTTCGACTTTGGCATTGTTAGGAGAACAATACAAAAGTTTTATTTGGAAGTAAAAGTGGTTCCAACCTTAAAAAAGTTGCTACAACAGCTGTGAAGTGGCATAAACTTTCCGTTTTCCCGTGAAACTTTGAGGTGCATGTTGAAATCAAATGGATTTTATTGGCGAAAATGCCAAAATAAGCGAAAGATATTAATGGAAAGGCCTAATATATTGCACTGGTGATACAAATATATTCATGCCATGAAAAATATATATTATTACATCATTAAGATAATAATAGCACGCCCATGACTCGGCCATGTTTTAAAAGATATTGCTTTCGTTTTCAAAATTAATTTAAACCAGATATTTTCGAATATGAAACTTTCGCGAATATAACAGAATATTTCCAATGGTCGCAATATCCGTTTTCGACATCAGTAATGATATGCATGTATTTTCTGTTTTTAGATCAGTATATCCCTAAAGTTTTACAAACAGCTTCAAGAGCACGGAGCAGATGAACTACTCAAAAGAGAATACGGATCATACCTGATTCCAGCCGAAAACGGATACAACGTATCTCTTTTATTAAATTTAGAAGATATTCCATCGGATTGGCCGAAAGTAGTTAAGAAAATAGGGCTACTAAAGAGGAACTGTTTTGCCTCGGTCTTTGAGAAGTACTTCGATTTTCAAGAGGCTGGAGATGGGGGACAGAAGAGGGCGGTGATTCATTATAGAGATGATGAGACTCTGTAAGTATAGGCCTTTTTAATAGCACACAGTGACCACATTATTCGTTTCTTATTAACTTTATTGTTTGAAATCATTTTTAAACCAAATTTGCAGGAAATATTTATAAAAGTACATACAGGGTGTTAATTAATTATGTGCAGTAATTTTAAGAGGCGATTCTTTGGGTGATTCTAAGACGAAAAGTTCATATAAACATGGGTCCTCAAATGCTTCGTTTTCAAGTTACAGGGTGTTACAAAAATTTTTAATCGGGTTTTCGTAAATATCTTAAATATCCTTTTGTCGATATTGTTGAAATTTGGCAGTTTTATTTGTAGTGTTAAGGGGCTAATTTATCCCTAAGTAGATTAAATTTATTGAGTCCAATGGCGTCCCGGGCGGCACCTAAGCGAATATTATTGGAAAGAAAAGTAAGCCACTGGCTTTTTTGAAATTTTTATATTTTTCTCGGATTAAGCAACTACTACTAACTACTTTCGTATCTTACTTTGTTTTCGAGAAAAAAAAATAAAAACCACTTTCATGCATGTCCCTGGAGATGAATGGACATTTTCATTTTTAATGAAGGTTTGCTTTGAAAAATAATTGCAACATTTAACTTGAATGTTGTCAGCTACAAATAAAACCGCCAAATTTCAACAATATCAACGATATTTAAGATATTTACGAAAACCCAATTAAAAATTTTTTTTTAACTCCCTGTATCTTGAAAACGAATCATTTGCGAACCCATGTTTATATGAACTTTTCGTCTTAGAATCACCCAAAGGATCATTTAGTAACTGTTTTTAGTCAGTCCTAATTTACTTACAGATACGTAGAAGCAAAATCAGATAGAGTGACTGTAGTATTTTCAACACGGTTTCGAGACGAGGACGATGTTATTATAGGTAAAGTATTTATGCAGGAACTGAAAGAAGGCCTAAGAGCGTCGCACACGGCGCCCCCAGTACTGTTTAGCCATAGGGAGCCCCCTCTGGAACTCCAAGATACCGATGCTAAAGTTGATAATAATGTTGGTAAGTAGTTGTAACTAAAATAGTTAAAAAAGAGGGCTAGGTAAGGGTAATCTAGATATACTGGGTGTCCTGCATTAAATTCATATTAATTACTTATGAAATCCAGAAAAAATTATCGGATCAGTCTATTTTTAGATTAGTGGTCGGCAAATTCGGATTTTTTTGCCGATACCGATATAATATACAACGTGTCCAAGATAAGGAGAACAAGTACAGGGATCTCGGAAACCGTAAGAGATACGAAGTCGGTTAAATGGAGGTAAAGTTGCACATTTACGTGCCTAATAATATGCCGTTTAAAGTTTAAAAATTCCGAGTAGTTCCTGAGATATCCGGAAAAAAACGAAATTCTGAAAAATCGATCGAATTCTAAAGTAAATTGCATTTGTGGTTTAATGACGTTTCGAGGGTTTTTTGAACAACATCGGGAAATTTTGGGATATGGTCCTGTATTTCTCCTAATTTTATAAATAATATCTCATAAGTAAGCTCTAAATTTTTTACTTATGTTGGACTAGTTCAATAAATAACAAATAATTTAATAATAAACCACAAATAAGTGAACAAAAATCATTCCATTAATATTAATTGTTATTTATTATATTCCAGTAATAAAACGAATAACAAAAAAAGAAAGGAACTACATAATCAGGTGTTCAAAATGATTTCCGTTATTCTCTAAGCACAAATAACATCTTCTAATTGCCACATAACAGTTTTTTTGAGATAAAATAAAACAAGCGATAGAATATCAAACTTTTCAGCATTTGTAAATTTATGTTCCATATTTTCTGGAAAATAGAAAATCTCTTAAAACGCTCTCAAACGATCACAATGGGAATATCAAGTGAAACAAGTCACGCGTCACCATCTTAATTTTGGGTTTTTTTTTTGTTTGTTTCAAGCGCCTACTTTTCTTTTCAATCCCAAATCAACAGAAGTTTGAAATAATGTTTCTGTATTTTGTTCACTTATTTGTAGTTTATTATTAAATTATTTGTTATTTATTGAACTAGTCCAACATAAGTAAAAAATTTAGAGCTTACTTATGAGATATTATTTATAAAATTAGGAGAAATACAGGACCGTATCCCAAAATTTCCTGATGTTGTTCAAAAAATCCTCGAAACGTTATTAAACCACAATGTGCCATACATCGTTGCATTCGGAAGAAAAAAAGCTATCAAATTCCAATATTAGAATAATAGGACCGTATTTAAAAAAATAAAGTTGATAATGGCCCTTCGAAGACGACTCGTCTGATTACAAAACAATTAACGCTGTTAGATAGAGCGTAAAAAATGGCAATGCAAAAGTGCAATTTACTTAAGAATTCGATCTCAAAAAAACCTACAATAAAACGATTTTTCAGAATTTCGGGTTTTTCCGGATATCTCCAGAACTACTCGCAATTTTAAAACTTTCTAAACGACATATTATTAGGCACGTAAATGCGCAACTTTACCTCCATTTAACCGACTTCGTATCGGTTTCCGAGATCTCTGTACTGGCCCTCCTTATCTTGGACACGTTGTATGGTTCATTTACAAGATAAATGCAATTTAATCAAACTCTGTTAAATATCAAAATTAAAATAAATAAATAAAAAATCTAGTACTCACACATTTTTATTACTAAAATATCTGGTTATTTGGTAGGTACTTTTGATCACTCACATTCCACTTGGACACGTTGTGTTGGCACCACGTTCTTAATAGATCTGTAACTATTCAATATACGTTGATATAAGTAATAATTGTCAATAGTGGCAACGTTATAAAGCATCTTTAAAGCAAATACTAGTATCGACGTGCCGTGAACAAATTTCGGTAATTCCCCGGCCGCCCGAGTATAAATAGCAGCGGTAATTGTCCATTGTCGACACAATGGGACCGACCCAGGAAATCATTAAGTCGTATCCAAATTTCGTGAAACGTACTGTACAAGGTATCTCAATTTGAAAATTCCCCACCCTTAATATCTCGCTTTTATTAAACAATATTAAAAATCAGAAAGACGCGAAGAAAGGAAAGCTATCTACGACACTGCTCTCCTTATCTAGCTTGGCAATAAACAAGTGAAGTATGAAGGGACGGACTAAGGAAAACAAGTAATGATATGATTATATTAATGTAATCAAATGAAATAACATTTTTTTTAAAATATTACTAGTCATATTTATTTACATTTATAATGTCATTCTATAGATAGTTCTGTTTCGCTATCGCTATCCTCATCAAAATTAATTATAATTGGATTAATTATACGATCCAGACTAATATACGAATTTTCTACAGTTATTACGTGACGGACTGAATTTTTCCAACTACCTGGGGGAATATCATGAAAGCATTTTCGTATTAATTCTACAACACTAGAACTTAAAGTCGGAGAAATATTTTCAGACCTAACCAGTGATTTTAACTGGTGCCACATATGCTCTATGGGGTTAAAAATGCAATAATTGGGTGGGAGCCGTAGCACTGTATGTCCAATTTCTTCTGCCAATGTGTCACAAACATATACTTTTTTATACAAAATGTCTTTAAAACTTCTAAAAGATCACTTTTTTTATAACTTTCTTCAAAATATATATCATTCGCCGCCATGTAGTTCTGAATCTCCAATTTTGTATTATTTGAGCTTGGAGCTTCATGTAATTGGCGACTGTGATAGCTCGCATTGTCCATTACTATCACGGTATTCTGAGGAATGTTTGGTAAATGACAATTCTTGAACCATTCCTCAAAAACTAACAAATTTTACCACAAAAAGATATTTAAATATAAATTAAGCAACCTAACCTACGTGATGTTCCTATATTTAATTATAATTATTACAATCCGGTCCTTTCCAAATAATAATAACAAACGGTCACAAATAATGGGATGGCCCCAGGAACTTTTTTTTTTTTTTTTTTTTTTTTTTATGATCAAACACAAGCACTATAGGAAAAATCCTTTAGGGCACTCTGGGAGTGGTGCGTGTGCGCAAAAAGCGATTCACGTTGGTTTTGAATCGTTGGAGGTTATATTCGTAGGGAAAAACGACCTCGGGAAGATCGTTCCACAATGATGAAGTCCTCCAGATGAAAGAGTAACCACATATGGATGGGCGGCAGTGGTTCGTCGTGTATTTCTGATATTCGCCGCTCTGGGCGGAATTAAGAGGGCAAGGTCAGCCGAGCACTTTCCATGAAAATATCTGTAAAAGAGAGTCAAACCACCAACTTGCCTTCGATGTTCTAGGCTGTCGAGGTTCTTCGTCAGCCTGTGGTCTCCAATCAGACGAATGGCCCTCCTTTCTTTTACTGCAGTCATTAAGTTATATCCATTTTTCGTGAAACAATCTTTGCTATATTTTTAACTTCGGTTATAACGTTCAATACTTTCGATTGACAAATTCCAGTTTTACAGTACGATCGTACGTTATTACCGGACGGTGGTTCCCCGATGCCGTCGGGGATTTTTAGACAAACCGACGCCGCGCCGGCGTCTCTTAGATGGCAGTTTTAATTTTACTGTTTTTAGGGGAATGTTGTGCGCATAGTATTTTTTATTACGAAAATATTAATTTTTGTATTATTGTCCACTGTATATAAATAATTTTGTAATAATTAATTTTCTTATAGGTTATGTAACATTTGTACTGTTTCCAAGACACACGGCAAAAAATACACGGGACAATACGATCAACTTGATTCACATGTTTAGACACTATTTGCATTACCATATCAAGTGCTCGAAGGCGTACATTCACAGTAGGATGAGGGCCAAGACTTCCGAGTTCTTAAAAGTCTTAAATAGGGCGAGGCCGGAGAATAAGTCAACTGACAAAAAGACTATAACGTAAGTAATAAGTATGCGGGGTGCTTCTATGTGTTGTGCTTCAAAATAGACATCAATATCCTCTTTCATAACTACCGCGTAGTTTTTTGGGTTTTTGGTAAATCCTAGTGATTACTCTAAATTGGAATGTTCGCTGTCAGCCGTATTAAGGGTATTGTTTAAAATGAATTTAAACCAAAGGTATTGTAAACTACACATCTCATAATCCATCCATAAAACTCTTGAAAAGTGAAGCTGTGATTGTGTGAAATGTTATTGAAAATCAGTAATGGGTGGACAAAAAAAAAACAATTCAACCAAAATATATAATCAATCCGTTAGATCACGGCGCCAACGTTGTAATGTTTACGAGATTAGTATTCATTCATATTTTGGCTCCTGGATCGTAGCGCAGTAGTAAAATAGAAATAGATGTTGCCAGAGTGCAGTTGGATTAGTTCAACATTCGTTTGATACTTTTAAGTATAATAGTATTTTTTTAAAGAATCTCTAATCGCCTTTTCACAGTTTATAGTAAAATTATTGGGAAATAAATTTTCAGAGCAATTGCGGATTAATCTTAAACCAGTTGCAATTATCAAATTAACAAATTTTTAATTGGGATTTTGCAAGATACCTTTGCGATAAATATGTCAATCTGGCTATGCTGTAATAATTTACCGAAAGAGTTGGGAAAGACTGTTTGTATTCGTTGCGTAGGCTAGAAATGTACATTTATCCATCTGTAGTTTGTAATATCTTTGATTTAAAAATAAAGTGAAACCTCCTTTAGGCGGACACCCACAGGACCGTCTAAATGTGTCCGCCTAATAGAGGTATCCACCCATGGGAAATTTGTTATTAGGTAATATGTAAATGCAAAATTATTACTATGTATATGTATGTACAAATAAACATAACATAACAAAAATACACTAGTTTTAGTTAGGATGTAGTACTAAAAAAATCCAATATCGTAGTTTGACGTGTTTGCGTTTTATACTTGCAATCTAGAAAATGTAATTCCAACAATTCCATTGCTGTAGAGTCACCTCTATTCTTTGCATACTCTTATAATTCCTTTGCCATACTAATGGCTTGTTGATAATTGGTGACATTTGTTTGATTACTGCATTTTCAACTTCTTCATCAGAGTCGTCAGATAGTGATGTGGTTTCAGTTTGGACGACATAATCGGTAGGAATGGGGTCACTATCATCTAATAGCAGATTGCTATCAATGTTAATTAACTCGCCGAAATCATTGTTATCAATTAAAAACTTCCCTTCCCTTTCAGACTCAAAACGCGACATTTTTGTGCCATTGTTTACGATTTTAACCTTACAACTCACAAGTAAACGGCGGACTGCTGTCGGGGAATCACACATACTTTCATTCGGCACGTGTCTTTTTGCACCGTACTTATTCATCTCCCAAATACTTTTAAAGTTTTTTTGTCCGTGTAAAGGAGGGTTTTCGCACTCTTTGTATGAAAACAGCCTGTCCGCGTCCGCCCAAGAGAGGTTGATTTTCATGGAATTTCATATACCTAGTTCCGGACTATGAAAAAATGTCCGCTTAATAGAGATGTCCGCCTATTAGAGGTGTCCGTTATGAGAGGGTTCACGTTAATATATGGCGAAAAAAACTCAATATTTAATGCCTTTTTGACATGACTAATTAATTTTTTTTTCTTTTAGGGGAAGAACTTTTATAAGAAGAGATTAGTGCTAATAAACTAATATTTTAAAATAAATTAGAGAAGTTCAGGTCGACATGAACGACATCTTTTATAAACTGCCAACAAGTTTGTCCTACCCCGGTAAGGTAATTTTTTATCCTTTGCAATAGATACATATTTTTTAAGCAAATTATT
Organism: Barypeithes pellucidus; assembly: GCA_963991005.1. Taxonomy (NCBI): domain Eukaryota; kingdom Metazoa; phylum Arthropoda; class Insecta; order Coleoptera; family Curculionidae; genus Barypeithes; species Barypeithes pellucidus. The sequence continues at coordinate 27,335,637 of OZ022561.1, read as the reverse complement.
GTATTTCTTTTTGTAATTTGATAATTGTGTTTGTATTTATTTTTATCTTTGTAAGTTGCAATAATTATATTTATTTCACATGAACTTTTCGTTACGAGAATGATTTAGATAAAAGCTAGGTAAATTAGTTGTTCTACGACTATATAGTAAGAAATAATCATTATCCACTAGTAGTTAGTGTCTATGAGAAATTATTCATTGCTCACATAGCAAAAACAAATTTATTACTTACCTGCCGTGCAATACAAGAACCTTAGTAAGTCTCGTAAAAGTAAATTTGAAGACATTCCATTTAAAAATTGCACAACTTCTTTAATATTTAATTTATTGTTCTAAAATGTTATACACAGTAAGCGCTTGTTACATAGTTTCATTTTCCAAAAATCATTGATTTTTATTAACAAATAAACAGTTAAATAAATGTTAAAAACTTACTACTCTATTTTATAGTAAGTCGACTTACTAGGTTCTTGTATTGCACGTCAGTTACAGACAGTGTCTAAAGCCAACCAAGTTTTTTATTCAAATCAATCATAGCAAATGAATGAAAACAATTGCCAAATCAAGTAGTGTCAATGTCAAAGTGACTTTCAACCGATACAGACATGTAATAAATTATTGGTTATGCCCATAGACAAAGGAAGAGAGAGGACGCGTAAAACCAGAAGCTATTTTGTTACCGCCTGGCTCCTTATCGGATTTAGCAGTGGCGTTACATGAATATTTTCTTAGTATTATCCCAGTACAAAATTATTATTTATGGAATATGGAAGTAATATTTTTATTGAATTGAATTTGTATATTGTGTCCCTTACTGAGTACAAATGTTCTTCTGCTTCTCAATAATTTATGAATGCTTAGTAAATATTAATTTTATTAGCCAAAAATATAATTTCATATAGGAAAGGTTGTGAAATTTAAATATCTTTCAACTTTAGGGAAAATGTAAGATAAAAAACAAACTTGGTCGATTCAAAATTTATTACAAAGAAGCAACAAAATGTAATTATTGGTAGTTTTGAAAATATTGTTGACACAGCACCTCCAAGTAATCGTACTATTTCCCCAACTTTATAAAAAAGGACTTCTCAAAATGCTCTGAACAAATCCTGTAGGCAGGAGAAGGTGTCCAATCTCTAAGTCCCATGTTCTGCACCCAAATGTTTGCTTTTTGTGGATCTTTCGGAAATCTAAAAACAATACAACAATGTGTGAGCTTAGTGGTTTAAAATAAGTTTTAACAGGACGCCATCCTTGTGAAACGACCTTCGCCTGAAGTCGTGTTTCTCAAAGACTATGATCTTCAACGATTCAAGACAAACGTTAATCGCTTTCTTTAAAAAAATAACACTGGTATACATTCGAAATAATATAATGCTTTCACTAATAATTAACCAAAATTAAATAAGAAATAATTAAATTTTGTCAAAATATACAAATCATGCAGGTACGCCATTGAGTGACACACCCTCTCCAAGGGCAATTACTTGGTTCTTATTAGAAATCTTGAATGAAAAGTGCAACAAATCTAGTACAAATTACAAAGGAAGGTAGCTTTAACTATAGCCTTAATCATAGTTTCAAATAATATATACTGCTAAACTTACAAGGGAGATATCTAATATAAAATAAATGCATGCAAAAAATACAATTTGAATATTTACCGATGGGAAGTAATTCCAAGCTTCTTTCGTTCATTACGGCTTTTACAGCTATAGGCACAACAATTCACCATTTTTCTGTAAATAAACTGAATTCTTATAATAGCTCTTCTCACCACAAATCACCAAAATACATTGGGTGCCACCTCGATTGTCTGGCTCCCTATCAATGGCGGCCGATCAATTTTAGGTAACACTTTCTGCGACGGGCCGTAAACCGGAATTATTCGTCCCCTCTCTTCCTTTGTCTATGGTTATGTCGTTACACAGGGTGATGGGATAATTCATCAGGATACTTGTAGAAGTCATTGTACATGTTAAAATAAAGGCGGTAGTCAACAAAAAGTCTAATGCTCGATGCTTTTCGAGTCTAGGTTGTTTCCTAACATCTCTGAAAAAATGAAGGAGGTGATTCCTCGCCTTATTTTAAGACGAAAATGTGCTATAGACGTTTTTCACATGTCGCTTCGTTTTCGAAATACAGGGTGTTAAAAAAATATTGTATTATTCATTTTATTAATTAATAATGCCAATGATTTCATAATGCATATGATTTAAAAACTTTGAATAATAAACTCATATGAACAAAAGTCAAATAAATTGCTGCAAATGTCCTCCATGAGCCAGTAAGCGTCCATGTACAGGGTGTCCCATTTTAAATACTTTTATTGGGTATCTCCGTAATTATTAGTACTATCAATAAAGTAATGTAGGTGCCATGTGCTCTTTTTGGGCTTAAAATGGCAAAATCAAAATTTGAAAATTTTCGCTCGCGTAAGAGATACGGGGGAAAATGAAAAAATAGACAATATCAAAATTATCCTATATTTTCTTAGTTAAAAGGGATACAGAAAATTGTTTTATACAGAAGTTTCTTTATAATGATTGTTGAATAATCTGCCGGTTTCAGAATAAGTATACGGGCTAGGTAAAAAAGTTATCGGACCTAACCTCATTTTTTTAAAAAGAACACCCTGTATATTTTAATCTAAAAATATAGCATTTTAAATTGTCCTTTCAAATATATAACATACCATGGATGATATTGGTTTCCTATAGGCGATTTATTTAAACTTTATGACTTTAAACCACAGTAGGCCATAGAAACAACTATATTGATAGTCTAGTTGTTATTAACATTCAACGTCAATTTCATTTTTACATATTCATTTGTGACAAGGACTTATCAACATTTAAAAAAATTTGATATGATATCAGTTTATATTGAAAGTGGAAAAAACGAAGAAATGGCGCAAAATTTATATTTTGTTCGCTATCCGGAAAGACGGCAACCCTTTAAGGACATATCCCGAACATTTGCGATGATTCTCGTTCCTTTTTACCTTAATCTGAATATTTTATTTCGTTTCAAAGTAATAAAGTTTAAATAAATCTCCTAGGAAACCAATATCATCCATGGTGTGTTATGTATTTGAAAAGATAATTTAATATGCTATTTTTTTAGATTAAAATATATAGGGTGTTCCATTTAAAAAAATGTGGTTAGGTCCGATAACTTTTTTACCTGACCCCGTATACTTATTCTGAAAACGGCAGGTTATTCAACAATCATTATACAGAAACTTCTGTATAAACAATTTTAAGTTTGACCCAAAAAGAGCACATGACACCTACATTATTTTTTTGATGGCACTAACAATTACGGAGATACCCTATAAAAGTGTCGAAAATGGGACACCCTGTACACCAAAGTAAAGTACTCTAATCCTTTATGTTTAACAGATATCATTAGAATATCGTTTGGCATTAATTAATAAGATGAAAAATACAATATTTTTATTAACACCCTGTATTTCGAAAACGCAGCGACATGCGAAAAACTTGCATACCACATTTTCGTCTTAAAATAAGATGAGGATTCACCTCCTTCATTTTTTCAGAGAGGTTAGGAAACACCCTGTATGTATGTTTGGATGAAATAGTCGTAGAAACAGTATGCATTTTTATATAAATTATTTTTGTTATAATTTAATAGCAATATGGGTCAAATTCTTTTATTATTTTATGGTTTTTATGTGTCAACCTTAAATTATGGACATTTGGACTTGTTTATTTAAAGCTAAATTAATAAACTTTCTAAGAGCTGGAGTACTCGGGTAGGGACATGGAACCATACCAGGAGCCGCTACCGAGCTCTGTATTCACTGTTTATTTGTGGGTTAAAAAAAAACATACTGAAAAGAAGGGTTCTACTTTAAAGTTGACATATATCCTATGAAGTTTTTCAAAATATTGCCAAGTTGCTCCACAATCAGCTTTTCAAAAATTATCATAACATATTTTTTATGCCGTGTGTCCCATTTTCGACACTTTTTTGAGATATTAACAACGATAGAATGTTGCGGTTTTCACTTTAGTTTGTCACGGCTCTCTTGTATAATTTTTAACGAGAAGTAATTAAATGGTTTGCCTTTATTAACAGTCGAGCTGCAAAATGATTACTTGGTCAGCAAGAGTTTACAATTGGTCAGTAGAAACAAACATGTCTAGAAGCAGTTTACCGCAGAGCTCCCAGGACACTGTCAATTTATGTACTTTCTTGTGTTTTCTTTTGCCGAATACAGAAGGAAATCGGCTACAAAGGTGTACCGGGGGCGGGTTTTCACTTGTTTTCCCAGGGCACTGTCACGATTCAGAAATGTTTGCTGTCCATAAGTTGCTGACGAACTAGCCATTTTGGCTGACCGATTACATTTTTCTGTTCGCAAAAATAAGAATATTTTGCTAACCAGTTAAATGATTTTTAATCTACAGGGTGATTTTGAAAATCTTCGCTTTTTAGACACCTCTCGATTTCCCTTACACCTTAACATATCAGAAAGGTAAAAACTGATGCTGTTAAACATTTTTATGTAAACTTCAGTGGCGTAGCCAGTTTTTCTCTAACAAGTTTAGTTTTTGAGATATTAACAAAAGTAAAATTTTGAAGATAAATATAAATTATAGGTTGTTTGTTTTTGGGTTTCGGTCACTTTGAAATGAAATTCCAATATTTGGTTAACGTTTCGGTTTATTATAATAAATCATCGTCAGAGCTTCTACAATTCTCACTCACTTACACTAAATTTGGTAACACTTTGTCTTGTTGTTGGGTGGACATGAACTAACTTAGTTATACATAGTATAACTAAGTTTTGACGATGGTTTAGTATAATAAACCGAAACGTTAACCAAATATTGGATTTTCATTTCGAAGTGACCGTGACCCAAAACAAACTACCTATAATTTGAAAAAACGGTCAAGAAAACAAAACTATGATAAATATAAACAACTATACATTTTTGTAAAGAACAAAGTATGCTCAATCGATAAGAAAATAATATACACGGTGTCTCATTCTTTTGTTAATATCTGAAAAACTAAACTTTTTAGAGGAAAACTGGCTACGCCACTGAACTTTGCGTGAAACACTCTAACAATATCAGTTTTCACCGTTTTGATAAGTCAACGTATAACGGAGATTTGAGGGACGTCTAAAAAGCGAAAATTTTCAAAATCACCCCGCCGATTAAAAACTTACGAGAGCCATGACAAATTTAACAACCGGAATCTTTCGTTGCGTTAAAAAATGGGAAACTAAAGTAAAAACCGCAATATTATCTATTTGATAATAACTCTATTACGTTCATATTATGAACTTTACTTTATAAAATGACCTACGGAATCGCACCCTGAAATATTAGAACGTCATTAAGGAACACCCTGTATATAAAAAGAATGAAATCTTAGCTCAACGATAGACAACCCTCAATACATGTGTATTGTGTATCATGAGTTGTCTAAATATTAAATATGGAAAAGGGCAACAGTGTTATGAAAACAATACTCTGTATAATGATTACATTGGGCTACATCTATTCCATGCGAAAGAATATTTTCAAAAGCGGGACACATAAAACGTCTCAAGTGATTTTTTAAAATTATAATGTAATCAATAAAGATTAGTCTGCCTTTTTCGAGCATGACATTTTTAGTTTTGTTAATAAATGTTAAAACGTAATCAAAGAATTGTATGTTCCTTAAGTTTATAATTTGTTTGTTTGTTTATAAACTTTTACCAAAAATGTATTTACAGTTTCAATGCGCCTTTGTAGTATAGGGATGTTTCGGTGTTCATTTTTGTGCGATTCCCAACCCGATTTCCATAAGAGAACTGTGAACTGAATGCAAAAAGTCTGGTTCTGATTTATAAAGATATATAAATACACTTAAGATTCCGGAGCAGTGTTGAATTTAATTTACCTTCGCCATTCTGTCAGCTAATATTTTACATGCTTCCTTATGGGGAAAATTCTTATGGAGTAAATTACTTATTAACAAAGTATCGTTGGATCATTTCAATTGATTCTTTCACAGAAAGACGTAAAATCATGTGCTTCTATGCACTGTTTGCTTTAAATTACTAAGTCTAGTTAATTATTGTGCTTTTTTTGCTATTTTTTATTTATTCATTCAAAATTTTGATTTATTTATCATTTTTCATCATTTCATAGTAAAACAGATTAAAAACTGAGCAAACAGTGCAATTTCTGTATATATCATTGATACATTTATGCCTATTTCATTATGAATTATGCTTCATTTTTCAAATAGAAAGGAATTGAAATTGACCATGTTTATTTTACCGCGGTTTTCGTAATGCAAAATCTTTGTACAATATGGCAACGCAGCAATTCTTGGTAGCGCCTCTTCGTTTAGTTTCTCGTCTAGAACAACGCGCCGGAAGAACTTTTGATTTTTAATTATCGAATTGGGGAGTATTCGCGTTTAGTTAGTGTTCGCACGAACTGACTATTTGTGTTTAAAGTGTCGATTAGTTTATTTGTATTTATATTATTTATCCCAAGTTATCCGCAAAGCGGAAAAGTAGGCGGAAGTCCGTAAAGCACAGTAAGTATAAAAATAAATAAAATATTTATTTATTTAAATCTTTATCGTTTTTCTGTTATCTAAGAATACACTTTAAAATTGGTCGGATATAGATATATCGTTATTTAATAAAAAAAAGTTTCGCTGAATGGAGATTGAGGTGAGGATGTATTTTGAACGGGTTGGCTTTATTCAAGTAAGAAAAATACATGTTGCTTAGTATATTTGTTTAAAATAAAAGTTAAGTGTGGTCAGGTAGGAGTGAAAAGGAAAGAAATGTTTTGCAATAATGTTGGGCGGTGTACTTTTGTCAAAGTTATTATGAGTGGCGTAATTCGGGGTTGTTGCCACCCCAAAATTGTCTACCTTAGTATTTTGCCACCCCAAAATTTACGACGTCCCATTTTACATAGTTAATTTAAACAAATATCCAATTCTTTCTTCAGTGTTGAGCGGTATGGAGTTTTGGGAGATGTTGGGGGTCCGAAAGACTGTTTTGGTTAGAATTTCTTAAAAAAATGTTGAAAGAGACATTTTTTAAATGTTTTTAGGTTATTCAGGTGAAAATCCCATGTTGCCCTTTTTTGTTTTAAGGTCAGGAGAGGAATATAGGAAAGGTATATTTTTTTATAGTCGAATAACCTTATGTTGTTTTCTGAGTTATTGACAAAAAAAAAATGCTTTGTAGTTATTTCTTAAAACAAGTTAATATTTTGTCAAAAATGTTGACTGAGTACTCTTTTTCGGAGTTATTAAGTTCAGGAAACATATTTTGCTTAGAATTTGTTGAAATAAAGTTAAGACGGCAGGAGTGCGACGGGATAACAATTTTTTTTTCGAAAATACTAAGCAGTATATTGTTTGTATTCAGTTTTATTGAGGTCCAAAGAACTATATTCTTTAGTATTTGGTAAAGAAAGTTAAAGGGAAGGAGTGGAGGGATGATAAAATTTTATATTAGATCATGTTGAACTGTACCTATATTTAATTAAAGAAAGTAAAAGTTGTGTATGTGCTGGAAAGAGGATATAATTTCAAACTGGTTGAGTCGAGTATTGAACGCAATGAACTAATGTATCAATATAAAATATATTTATAAAAATATCCCTGCGGAAGCAATTAAACAGAAATTACTAAAATTTGCCATACTGACGAACTTAAACGAGATGGAACTAAAACAATGTCACAAATCACAATTATTATTATCAAGTACAGGGGCAGCTTCATATAAGTCAAAGGCAATTTTGTTATTTTATTGTTTGGTCTTCCAAAGGAATGTTGGTGCAGAAGGTAAAAGTTATCATTAATCAATAAATTACATTTTAGATTTAGGTAAAGGAACATATATTTATTTTCAAGGAAATTATAAATTATTATTTTCCTAAGATTTTATGTTTATGTTATTATTGATTGATTTCAGATTTACCGGGACGATCAATTCTGGGGTGTAAAGATGGAGTCAAAACTAACAACTTTTTATCATAACTGTTTACTACCGGAGCTAGTTGACCCTCGGCATGTACCAAATTTGTCAATTATAAATCCATCAAGAGACTAATTTGACATATAAAATAATAAAAGTTTTATTATTTGACATATAAAATAATAAAAATTTTATTAGAGCTCACTACCCTAGTTCGATTCACTAAACATTTTTGGTAAAATTCTTTTCACACCCCACTTATCCTACTTCGGGTCTGGAACTATTCTAACAAATTATAGTACACAAAATTCTCTGATGCCAATAACATAGAAGATGAAATACCACCCAATCTTATAAAAGTCCTATTTCACCCGTCTTACCACTACTTCGAAACTAACTGTTTTTGGTAAATGTTACACAAGTTTAATTTTTCTGATGCCAATAACCCCGGAAACAATGTATCACCCAGCATTTCTTATAAAGGTCCTATTTTACCCGTCTAACCCCTACTTCGAGTTTCTTTAAACTATTTTTAACAAATAGTAAGTGCACCACACATGTAGTTTTTCTGATGACAATAATCCGGAAAACAAGATACCACCCAACAAATGTCCTATTTTACCCGTCTTTCCGCTCATTTTTGACAAATAGCACACATATTTAGTTTTTCTGATACCAATAATCCGGGTGTCATACAAGTTACGAAAAGTAATACCCTGCCGCGGTAATCAAACCGGTATATGATATTTTTCGTGTTAAATTGTTGGGGGGGGGGGGGGGGGGGGGTGTCATGACCACAATGACCACCCCCCTGGATCCGCGCTTGTACCGCTCACTATTTTTGACAAATTATACACAAGTATGTATAGTTTCTCTAATGTCAATAACTCCGAAGGCACGATAACACCCAACATTTCGAATAAAAGGCCTAATTTACCAGTCTCACCCCTACGCCAAATTTTAAACTATTTTTGACAAATAGTATACACATTTAGCGAATAATCCAGAAAACAAGATACCACCAAAAAATGTTCTATTTTACCTATATTTCCGCTATATCTAATCTCTAACTATTTTTGACAAATAGTGCAAACATTTAGTTTTTCTGATGACAATAATCCGGAAAAGAAAATGCCATCCAACATGTCGTAAATGTCCTATTTTACCCATGTCACCCCAACGTCGAATCTGTAACTGTTTTTGACAAATGGTACACAAGTTTAGTTTGTCTGATGCAAATAAACCGAGAAACAAGATAGGTACCACCCAATAATTTTTTCAAAGTCCTATTTTACCCGTCTCACCCCTACCTCAAATTTTTAACTACAAATGGTATTTACTTTTGATTTTGACACACCCTTCGTTTGGACAGGCTATTTAACTATATACATCTAGTGTGATGGTTACTCAGATACCTATCAATAACCCCGAAAACGACATCATATATGTATATTTATACGTATAAAAACGTTATTTCGTCTACTGTTACCCTCACCGACTTTTGAAATTTATTTTTTCAAATTGGATTTTCAGACCTCAAAGCCCCCCAAATCAACATTTACGATGAAAAAATATCGACGCTATATTTCATCCTCTCGTACCCCTGCTCCCCTTTATTATTTTAATTGCTTGCAATGGAACTACCTAAACAAATTTTTGACCATACCTGTACATACATATGTATTATATTCTTTTTACACATTTTGTACCTATTAAAATTATATTTATTAGTAAATTGACGTTTTATTACAACCTAATAATCAATTAATCTTCTATATTCCTCATACCTATGCAAATGCAAATATATAAAAATAAAATCTAATTATATTTGGCAGACCCAGCAGTAGGCCGGCTAGACATAATTCTCGGAATTTCACCCTGCTCCTTGTGCATTGCGCGTAAATCGGCACTTGGCAGCACGACCTTTGACCGTGGTTGCCAGATGTAGCTCAAAGTAAAAGTTTATTAGTTTTTACAACCAGAAGTTAACGGTTTGCAGTTCTAACCGCGCGGCGTCGTTGCAATCGATCTTGATGTCCCGCTCGACTAGGCCGCGCTCTTAAATGCAGAGCTCTCTTAACATGAGGATGGAGCTTGATTGTTTCTTCCGTTGCCAGTTGTGTTATGATTATGAAATACCGTCATGATACGGGTAAATATACGAAAAGTGTTTAAAAACAATTATTTTTTGGCAGAAATAGAAATTATAGCGGACCTTTTTTATTATGTCTGTTATAAAGTTTAGAACTTCTCTTATATATAAATTAACTTAAAAACGTAGATTTCAACAAATATTTTATGAATTATAGCCATTTTTTTAAAATGGGGTCGCACGGAACTGACGGGTACCTACTCCCACGGGACTGAAAACAACAAATAAATAAACCATATTTTTTTCAATGTTGCACCTAACATTAAGTAAATCTCCCTTTAAAGAAAAATCCTTTTATTATAAAAAATCTTTACATTATAAAGGTAAGAAAACGAACAATACTTAACTAACACAACTCATAGAATGAGTACAAAAAAAAAAACTAATCTATCAAACTTTTTCAAAAACATTGATGGTGTCTTTAAATCTGTAAAAGATTCTGTTTCCTTTAAGAATCAAATTAGGTTCCGGCAAAATACCAATAATCTGTTCCTCAGTAATATAACTCTTATCTGCGTCATCTAATTTAAAAAGTTGTGGATCATCCTGTTTTTTGCTTACTATCTTTAAAAATGTCACTAAAACTTCTTCCTCGTCTAATTCACCTTGACAGACCCCAATATATTTGTAGTTCGTATGATCTTTTTTATTTTGATTGGACATGGAAACTAGTACATACGTTCCTGCTTTAATATTTTTTTTATTTACGGATTTAGGAAAACATGAGGACCCCGCTGCATGCTCGTCATCACTAGCATAAATATCCTCATATCTAATTTTAGTGTTAGGTAAATTTGGCATAGTCACGGAGGAATCACTGGAGGAAGAGCTAACATTAGATGCTTCAGAAAAGCTATTGTGGTCTGGGTACATAATCACTCCTAATTCATAATGACTACAAAACTTATCGCAGCTGCAGGACATTCGTCGCAGCCAAACTTTAAATGTATCGACATAAGTTTTTACTTGTCTGATATTCATTGTACCTACAAATACCTTGGCTGGAGTGTTATTAATAATGTTTCTGATTTTCTCTATTTCATCAGATTTAATTTCAAAGAATGTGACTCCAGGACAATTTTCTTTTAAAATTTTCAGTAAGTCTTTAAAATGGGCTATATCTTTTCCTTCCGCGACTATTCTATCCGCTGTTCTTTTACAAACACCTCCTATACCGTCAGGTGCCCCTTTGCCGTGACCGGCTTCTTGATAATTCCATGTAATCTCATTCACTCCAGGAATATATTTGTTGACATGGTGAGCAATAAATGAAAACATTGTCTTATTCCGGTATTGCGCTGAGGGGCTATCGCTCAGAAAATGTAACTTTGAAATGCCTCTTTTCGAATATTGCATCAGGATGGGTTCAAGGTGGGCCCATATTGATGCAGGCCCATGTTCCAAGTTCTCCGAAAGGGTAGAAAAGCATTCTGATCCAGACTTTGTATACGTTACTACGGTATGCATGGAAATTTGCTGCCTGGAGCCTCCAAAGTGAAATGACTGGACTTCTTCTGAGTACTTGAGGTTATAATTTTCACTGAAATCACAGTGTATTAGCACCTCATATTCTCCAAGCGATTCTTTAAGTTTAGTAATATAAATGTACTGGTGAGTTATTCGAGCTTTGTGTGCCATAAATAATATTAATTCTTGTTCAAATTTTTTTTTGAACTCGCCAAATTTTATCAGAATTGGCGTCTTGGCTATTTTATTTGTATACTTAGTTGTTCTAGATTTCTTGTCAAAATAACTTTGCTTCAAATTTACCCACTTCAAATATTGCAAATTCTCATCCGGAAGACAGTCATTGTAAAAGATAACTGAATCCTTGCAGTCTTTACACTTTCGTAGTAAACAGTCCTCCTTTTGGACGTCACAGCAAATATTCTGTATGATTTGTGAAGGAGTTTTTGAAATAATTATTTTATTTGAGAACAAACAGTCAACCATTAGTTCCATATTTGCGTGGACTAAACATTTACAGGTTTCTCTTTCAGAAATCTTCATGATTTTTACCCAAAAGGGTCGCCATCGGCAAAATAAGCTATAGCTAATTTTAATATCTGAATTACTCTTGGAAAAACTGAGATACAGATTTTTCATTGTATTTAGTAGTAGTCGTTTCTGTTTTGTAATTTTCTTTTTTGTAATATAGTCCTTTTTTCCAGGACAAAGGCGGCTGTTATTATCTTGCTGGTAGAAACTTTCTACTTTCTTTTTGACATCTGTCTGTTTGTTAATTCTCGACTTATATTTTCTACCCACTTGCAATAATGTTTTTGTGGAGTTGGCCTTTAACACTGTAAACCTAAAATATTTTGCACATTGAGTTTTAAGCTTGTACTTTTTACCACCTTTCCTTCAACCAATTTTTTAAAAACTTGCCTCTCTTGTTCACTTTTAAGGCTACTAAATGAATCTTGCAATTGATGTTTCATAACTTCACCAAAAAGAAATTTCTTCTTTACTTCTTCCACTTTTTTAGGGTCGCTTATGCATACTTCAATGGATGCATTTACTTTTGTTAAAGGGGTGGTTGGACTCTTAGAACATTGGGGTGCATTTAATTTTTGTGCTTGTTGTTGATAACGGAAGCATCTCTTTCTGTATCTGTTTACTTCTTGTTTATATTTTTTCACCAGAGAAACCCACTTTTCTTTCTCTCTGTGACGTCTAACGCATCTTCTATTTGACTCATTGGATTTTACTTTCCTCTTTACTTCTTTCTTACGTGTGGAAGTTTCTTTAACAGCAGTATTCTTATTGACATCTTTCTTCTTGTTGGATCTGCTACGCTTTGAGTATTTTTTCCACTCTTTTCTCTTTCTCCGCTGACCCCTTGGAGTCATGTCCTTGATGCTTAATCTAATTTTTTGCTCTTTTTGTCGTTGATATTTTTCTTTTTCTTTTCTTTGATGTTCTGCCCATTTGACTGGATTGTCCTTAATTTTCTGTCGCCTTTCTTTCTCTAGATCTCGCTTTCTTTGCTTCTGCTCTTCAGTTAATGGTTTTGCCATGTTACCTGGTTAAAAAATGTAGACTATGAGCTATAATGTATGCTAAAAATGCATGCTAAAGCCAAACTGCCAGTTCCGTGCTTATCTAGTCAGTTCCCTGTTATTATTTTGGCATGGAACTGACGGCACGGAACTGTCATTTTTTAAGAATAATGTTCATAACTTTAAAACGCAAATCAATTTTTAAAATATAAAATAACAAGATTAAAAAGTATTACATTTTTTAACCTTTACCTCTTGAAATATTCTGGTTGCCACAGTATATATACTAAAAAAACGTTGGCACGGAAATGTCAGAATAATAGGTTACAGACCACAAAATTGTATTTTTGATCGTATTTCCGCGAAAATTAAGCAATAAGTACCGTTCTCTTCAGCTTTCCAATGAAAACTGAAGCAAGGTCAACATATTAACCCATTTACCACGACTACCCGCCACGCGGTATTCGAGTTGCAACCGTTTTTGTTTCTATGCGCGGAAATGGGCGCCAATTCATGGACAGGGATTAAGGGTAAATAAATTGCAGAAAAATGTTTATTTACAAAATATATTATTTCCAATAGAAAAATATTTTATTTTGTAACCTATTTATAAAATAAATATTAAATATATTTTGATTTAAGGTTTATCTGGATGTCTTAAAGTATAGAGGTTTAGCGTGGGACATGGCAGGGAACTGACATTTAAGAGTATTTTTATAAAAAAAAAATATTGGCAATCAAAATTAAAACCTCAGATTATACGGCAGATTAGGTCAGATCAATATTGTTATGTTAGAATATTATTTGTGCCATGAAAAGCCTTTGTTTCTTCAGAATAAGGTGAAACAGGTAATTAAACACTTTTCGTATATTTACCCATACAATGTATCATGGAACGCCGCCATGATACAATCACAATCGTATCATGAAACGTGGCATCACCCACCGGGAGTATGTCATAAAAGTGTTATTGTATCATATGAGACAGCAACACTCAATACAATAGTGTCATTCCACACATCGTTATTTTATTTTGCCCCACTCTTGGCCATTCGGTATGTTGTGATAATTTTTTTGAAAAGTTTTAGTTTTTAGACCAGTATTTTTCTACATTATTTTTTCTACTTTTACCTCTCTACTATAGCATCTTAGATTTGGAAAGTGTAATGTTGAAGTTATGAAGTTCGAAATAAGCGTAAGATGTAACTAATTTTAATTGTGAATTAACGGAAAAAAATTTTGAAGTACTTTTTATAATTATAACGAATTATACTGTATATATCTAATTACGTAAATAACTCAGTTTCATGGCAGTGAGCTTCCTAAACCACGGTCCTAGCACTTTGAAATTTGTATATTTTAATTGATAATAATAAATAATATTGTTTAATAAAAGAGGATGAAAAGCAGGAAGGTTACATAAATATAACGACGTATGAAAGGAAAAAGGATATATAGATTTATTAAATTATAATAATAAATAACCTCATTTAACTATCTAACGAGGTTTAAAAAAATACTCATCAGCTGATGGGTATCTGGCTCTAACTTGGCACACAGCGGCATATTTTATAATTTCATTGTTGAAATATTGATGGCTCCACTTGCTAATTTCGCACGTCCAGCAAGTCGATATTTAATTAGAAAGTTAAAAAATTGTTGTTAAGTTTGTCGATTATACATCGAGCGGCAACAATGGATGAAAATTACCTACTTTTACCATCCTTTCTCCTTTTAAGATCTATTTCACGTTCAAGCATAGGTTGTAGGTAACAACGTATAATGACGTATTATACACGGTGTTGAAAAAAGGTCGGTACCTCGGAATAACTCCGGTGCATCGCATTGCAGCGGAAAATGCCGGATAAAAGATGTTTATTTTTGGTCGGAGAATACGATACGCCAATAAAAATATGGGGTTCCATTTGAAAATCTTAACTTATCCCCCACCTGCGCCCGGGGATTGGGGGGGGGGGGGGGGGATGGTTTAAATTGCAAACTATTCCTCCTTCAATACCAAACAACGTTTTCCCCAGATATTTTCCGCTGCAATGCGATGCAGCGGAGTTATTCCGGGGTACCGACCTTTTTTCAACACCCTATATATCTCTTCTTTTATGAATAAATAGAACTCATATAGAGGGTGTAACAATTTCGTCCCTCACCATTGGGATTTCGGAAACGGTAAGAGATACGAAGTCGGTTAAATTGGGGCAAAGTTGGGTAATTATGGGCCCCATATTATGCCGCAAGAAAATCAAAAATAAATACAGGCGCTTTCAAAATATTTGGAAAAATCAAACTATATTTGAATTAATACAATAAATTACACAAAGTAGAAATTTGACACGTTGTAGAACGTAACAATAATAATTAAGTACAGAAATAGCAATAATAATTATTAAAGAAAGAATCTTCAGTTTTTTTTTAAACAAAAATAAATTACATGAACATACTAGGGGTATTTTAATGAAGATGGTCAATTTAAGGAACAAAACGTCGGAAACCCAGTAATTGTTGTATACCGCTGAACGTAGATTTAGGTCTTCTTTGATAATTTAAACAAAAAAATACAGACCCGTATTTAAAAAAATTAAATTGATCATAACCCAAAGATGAGACATCGCATTAAAGATCGATGATGCCATCTTGTGGAGA
Organism: Barypeithes pellucidus; assembly: GCA_963991005.1. Classification (NCBI taxonomy): domain Eukaryota; kingdom Metazoa; phylum Arthropoda; class Insecta; order Coleoptera; family Curculionidae; genus Barypeithes; species Barypeithes pellucidus. Next base: position 27,319,850 of record OZ022561.1, on the reverse strand, counting down.
ATAAAATGGAGTAGTGAGAAAATGAACTTTATTTTTGAACATCGCTTCGAACAAAGTCGCGAAAAAATAAAAACCGAAACGCAAAATTTTAGATTTTTCGAAATATTTTGAGAGCCCCTGTATTTATTTTTGATTTTTTGCGGCATATTATTGGGCCCATAATTACGCAACTTTGCTTCCTGTTGCCTGTTCCCAAAATTCCAATGGTGAAGGACGAATTTGTTACATCCTGTATATATCATATCAGTATTTAAATTGTTTGTCGACACTTTTTGAAGATACTAATTTAAATATTATTAATTCTTGGCAGATCAGTGAAACTACGACTGCTTTGGTTAGGCAAATAAACCGCGAGATGTCGCGACGAGTTCTATACTCTTTTCGTAATACTAAAGTAGTTGAGAAGTGCCCACAGCCACACCAAGTATTATGTAGGTGAATTTGACATGTGATGTTTACGCCGAAATATTTCACATTTTATATATCACCTAATAAACGTTAAATATTAATTTAAAATATATTTTTAATATCTTCATTCATTTCGTTTAGTTAATAATGTCTTTTTTTCGTAGACCGATAAATTTTTAAGTATAACGCTTGCACGTGAAATGGCCCTTCGTCTCGCGCACTTGCAACTTTTTGACTCGTAATTTAATTCGATAAACAAATTGTATATTATATAAAAAAAACGTTAAAATATACCTAATAGGAGCTCAATACGTCACGCTGTAGACTTATTTTCGACTCTACGACATGGCTTTAAAAAAACAGAAGAAAAAATATAATTTGTTCAAGCGCCTTGTAGTTTATGCCACTTTTATTAAAATTGGTATGCAATTTTAATCCACATAAATTGAAAAATGCGATAAAATACAGTATATAACTTATTTAATTTTTTTTTGGCCATCTTGTAGAGTTAAAAATAATTTTACATTGCATACGTATCGACCTCTGAGTAGTTTTGTTTCAACATTTTTTAACATAATATGTTTTGTAAAAACTTGCACGTGCACGAGATGAAAACATTAATATGTTCCTTGTCAACGTCAATGAAAAACCTAATACTATTGTTTGCCCAGTTTTATTTGAACATTTTCGTATGAAGAAAAATGTAGAAAGACCATGTTAAGGTATGGTTTAGGTAGAACTGCTGGCAGTAACGTCTGATTGATGCGTCGCGCCAAGATGTTACTGCCAGCAGTTCTACCGAAACCATACCTTAATATGGTTTTTATACATTTTTCTTCATACGGAAATGTTCAAATAAAACTGGGCAAACTATAGCAACTATTCCTGCGCAGATCCTTTTTTACGTTGTATATTTTTTTTTGCTTTAATCGTTTAAGATTTTTCTTTTGTGAATTTTAACGCTTTTCTATTCGCCATTCTTTAAAATGGTTTTAGTCTTAAAATATTGTCAATTTTTATAACTTTTTTTTTTACTAAAGCCAATGCAAGAAATGTACTAAATATTTTTAGGAAAAACTGCTTCAGTTACTATAGTTATCCGGTAACGCTTGGTTGAACATTTTTTGCCAAGAAATTAACAGGTTGTTCCAGGTATAAACCAAATGTCTATCCAAGCGTTGATTTGCCTGACGTGTATACCATATTTTTTATTGAACTGGTGGCAAACCACTGGTGTCTATTATTATATCGGAAGTAGCTGTCAACTTTAATATTTTAAACCCCAATACTACTATTTGTATGACATTTTTTGAAATCTACCGCCCGTACTTGAAGGGTACTGCTCCCCCTCCTCCACAGAAGCGGCAATTTGCCTGCCCCCCCCCCTCCTCCCCGGAAGCGGCAATTTGCCGAATTCCAATATTATCTTTAAAATAGATAGCAGTGATCTGAATTCCCAGCTTTTAGCGCATCGGTCTAGACTCTAGAATAAATAGTTTTTGATATGTTAACATTGAAAAATTACGTTTATGGAACTTTGACAGACTGTAACATCTTAACCTATCTACATTTTATAAAAATTTCGCACACACATACCAGCTGTCTTAGCTTTTCATTTCCTACCTAAAAAGAAAACTTCCGGATATGCGGTTACACCGGAAGTGAAATTTTGCGTGTAGAAAATTAAAATCCAAGATCCGAAAATGCATGCACTTTTCTCCAGGATGCGAGTTCCAAGACCTGCTATACAAAATATATTTAAAATCACGAGTCAAATGTAATAAAAATACCAACGTTCTATTTAAAATATTATATAAAACTGCTATTTCCTATATAAACGGAACTGATAGAAAAGGTCAATATTTTAGTAAGGGAGGTAACATCGAAAAATATAAACTGGCGTTTCAGGAAAAAATATTTAAAAGTTCTAATGGAAGTTGCCGCGAATGGCCTGTGACATCGTCACCTGGTTATAATATTATCACCTTCAATGTATGAGATATTCAGCTCTTAAACTATATGCTTTGTGCTATTACTATAATATTGTTGTAATGGTAGCAGTTTTTCCTTAATATTTTGTTTTGTAAAGTTAACATATAGACAGTAACCGTTGTTCTTGGATCATAGATAATAAATTGTTATTTTTAATATTTTTGTCTTATTTTTACACGGGATAAGGGCCGATATTTGAATGTTACCTTAAGTTAGACCTTAGCTGAGGTAGCCTTAACGTTATGGCAAACCTTAAAAAAATTATGTTTTGAGGGTTAATTGACGCGTTAAGTAAAAGATTACCACGTCCTTAAAGATCTATTTCCTTTAGATGGGAATTAAAGAGAACCTCAATATACTGTCAAACTGACTGATGACTTATGTCATTCTGTACCTTAAGGTGACTGACAGTATATTAAGAGCCGATATTTCAAAGTCGCCTTTAGATATAGAATGGCATAAGTCATCCTTAACACAAGTGCGACAGTATTAGTTATTTTTAACTCTCATCTAAAGGAAATAGATCTGTAAGAACGGGTAATTTTCCACTTAACGCGTCAATTGACCCCCAAATTAATTTAAAACATATTTTTTTAAGGTTTGACTTAACGTTAAAGCTACCTTAGCTAAGGTCTAACTTAAGGTAACATTGAAATATCGGCCCTTAAGTTCTCTTTTACTCTCATCTAAAGGAATAGATCTGTAAGAACGTGGTAATCTTCCATTTAACGCGTCAATTGACCCCCAAATTAATTTAAAACATATTTTTTAAGGTTTAACTTAACGTTAAAGCTACCTTAGCTAAGGTAACATTGAACTATCGGCCCTTAAGTTCTCTTTTACTCTCATCTAAAGGAATAGATCTGTAAGAACGTGGTCATCTTTCACTAAACGCGTCAATTGACCCCCAAATTAATTTAAAACAATTTTTTAAGGTATAACTTAACGTTAAAGCTACCTTAGCTAAGGTAACATTGAAATATCGGCCCTTAAGTTCTCTTTTGCTCTCATCTAAAGGAACAGATCTTTAAGGACGTGGTAATCTTCCACTTAACGCGTCAATTGACCCCCCAAAGTAATTAATTTAAAACATATTTTTTAAAGGTTTAACATATTGTTAAAGCTACCTTAGCTAAGGTCTAACTTAAGGTAACATTGAAATATCGGCCCTTAAGTTCCCTTTTACTCTCATCTAAAGGAATAGATCTGTAAGAACGTGGTAATCTTCCACTTAACGCGTCAATTGACCTCCAGATTAATTTAAAACATATTTTTTAAGGTTTAACTTAACGTTAAAGCTACCTTAGCTAAGGCAACATTGAAATGTTGGCCCTTAAGTTCTCTTTTACTTTCATCTAAAGGAATAGATCTGTAAGAACGTGGTAATCTTCCACTTAACACGTCAATTGACCCCCCAAAGAAATTAATTTAAAACATATTTTTTAAAGGTTTAACATATTGTTAAAGCTACCTTAGCTAAGGTCTAACTTAAGGTAACATTGAAATATCGGCCCTTAAGTTCCCTTTTACTTTCATCTAAAGGAATAGATCTGTAAGAACGTGGTAATCTTCCACTTAACACGTCAATTGACCCCCCAAATTAATTTAAAACATTTTTTTAATGTTTAGCTTACCGTTAAAGCGACCTTAGCTAAGGTCTAACTTAAGGTAACATTGAAATATCGGCCCTTAAGTTCCCTTTTACTTTCATCTAAAGGAATAGATCTGTAAGAACGTGGTAATCTTCCACTTAACACGTCAATTGACCCCCCAAATTAATTTAAAACATTTTTTTTAATGTTTAGCTTACCGTTAAAGCGACCTTAGCTAAGGTCTAACTTAAGGTAACATTGAAATATCGGCCCTTAAGTTCTCTTTTGCTCTCATCTAAAGGAACAGATCTTTAAGGACGTGGCAATCTCCCACAAACCCTCATATTAATTTAAAACATCGTTTTTTTTAGGGTTACCATAACGTTAAGGGTACCTTCGCTAAGTTTCCGCGCCTACTATTTAAAGAGGGTCTTAATACGACTTGTAGGTCGATAGACATTATGATATTAAAATTTTATCAAATTTCGTTAGCGTCCCTTTTACTACCCAAAATTTGAAAAGAAATAATGGTCCGTAGCATACAAAAGTTTCTACTTCAACCCGAACAAACCCAACCAACAGTTTTTGTTCCTTTACAAAGGTAAGGTAAGGTTCTTGCAGAAAGTATTATGGAGCCGATGTATTCAAGCTGTATAAATTGGGTATGGTCGGATTCGGTCTTCTCCTGGTCAAGCTGGGAGCAACGGGTTTTAGTGAGATCAGTTGGTTGGTTTGCTATAAGTGTTAAGATCAATAATTTCGTATTGGAATTCATTTACTCTAGAGTTCCGCATCCGTTTGAAAACTAAATGGTTTTACGTAATTTATTCACAAATAAAATTGACCTAACTCGAGAAATAAAACTTCTATTTAATTATTAAAATAATTTTAATCGGTAAAATTTTTTTTATTTGGAACAATTTCAACCTCGGCAATAAAAAGGTCTCCATTTGGACACAATATGTACATTAAATGAAATATGTTATTTCTTAAAATTAAAAAAATTAACGACGAAACAAATTAATATAAGATTACAGAGTTATTTGCAATGGGCCTCTAGATATAAAGATTTCTTTAAAATTTAGTGCCCAGTACCTATAAAGGTACCCTTTTTTGATAGCTTCCGGTTATATTAGAATCATTAGAGACGTGGCCATCTCACAGTCTAAACTCATAACGAGATGCTTCTTAATCGTAATGTCGTTTAGAGTATGAGTACAAAGGAATTTTTAGGCCACACCTGTATTTTAAACTGTAGACGTGACTTTTCCAAAAACTTGTTTTAAATTCAATCAAAATTATAGGAAAATATTTACACTAATTTATACAGGGTGTCCAGAAACTAGTCATAAATGATAAAATATACTGGGTGTCCCATAACTTATGGGCCATACAGCAACTGGAGATACCAAATATCAAACTAGACCGATTAAGTCATATACATTTTTTCAAAATGTTTCTCGTTCGAGAAATACAGGGTGTTGAGAGTGAAAGTTTATTTTTGAAATGAAGCCACACCTGTTAAGTATCTACTTTTAATTCAAGATTTTCAAAGAAGGACAATTTCTAAACTAAAAAGGTATTCTTGGCTCGATCTTCATATCTCTAGCCGTTTTCGAGATATTTCCATTCAAACATCACAATATTAATCAAAAATGATAAAAAAATCAAAGTAATTAAACTCATATTAAAATTTTTTAGGCATTGTGATATCTCAAAAACGGATATTAAGATCGAGCCCTTCTTAGAGAATATGGATTAAAAATACATACTTAAAACAGGTAAGAAAGACAGCACAGATTTATTAAACACAGTGTATGTAAGTAGCGCCCTTTAATGTCAAACTTAAAAATTTCTACAAATTCTTATCTCAAATTTGGCAACACCGTCAAAAGTGTGAATTTTAAAATTTCATTAGGTAACTTGGGAACCCTGTATAAGGAAGCCAGATAAGGAACGTTTATATGAAATACTGACATTATTTCGACATCCCCTATATATTCTATCATTTATGACCACTAGTGTCTAAACACCCTGTATATCGATACATGCATCAAATAACATTGTAAGTGACATTTTGACCAATTTCAGAGTTCAAAATAAATTTTAATGTTTCAAACCTAACATTTGGTTTTTTAGCTTAATTCTTTTTTTAAATGCCTCTTTCATCCCGTTTGTATCTGATTATTTTGGTATTTTGCCTGTGGTATCATGGTAAAGTAATATACCCGAACCTGTCATGTCTTCTCCTGTAAGTATACGATTTGTCACTTACAATGTTATTCGCGATAAGTCACCTCAAATAACTCTGTAATCTTTTGGATATGTTCATAATATATCGCCTTTAAATATTTTTTATTAGTGATGCCACCGGAAACGGATCTGTATCCGGTATCCTTTTTTAATATACCGTTCGGCCGGATGTTGTAACGGATCCGACGGGACCTGAATTTAATAAAAAATGTATTGTAGAAATTACGAACAGAACCATAACGACATAGTAGATATGTTTTATCTAACGAAACTAAGATAAAAAAGAAATACAAAGACTGGAACAAATGTCATAATTAATATGTAATATTAATAATGGGCACATTATGGTGCAGAAAAATTAATTTTTCCCCGTTGCTTGCAGAGAGTACATTTTAGTGTTGTGATCGCTCGAGTACTCGATTATTGAAATAAACGACATCGCTCGATTATTAAAAAACTCATCGAGTTATAAATTCAAGCGAAAATCGTCGCTCGTTACTTATTAACTTTCCACTCGATACCCGAGCTTCGCTTGACGCCGACCGAAATGTGCTGCTTGGTAGTGTGATTGCTCGACGTAAAAAACTGCTTGTACTTTCGAACAGTTTTTCGCTCCAGAGGAAATACTACTCTAGTTATAAATTCACGCGAAAAACCGAAAATCATCGCCTTTCACTTGATACTCGACCTTCGTTCGACGCCGTGCGCCACCCGAAATGTGCCGATTGGCGGCGTTCGAGTTTGACGCTCAGAAAGCTGACACGACATACGTCTTTCCAAAGGCAGATAAACGAGAAGATGCATATAAAAAAGTATGCCAAATCCCTTAGTGGATTCATCGCGACATGGGTTTTGTTTTGACTGGCTAGCCAGCGGCGATTGTAATTTCTTATAAAATTAAAGGATGTTATTTTTAAAAAAATCAGAATCAACTGTTTTTCCTTCATAAAAACTCTACATTAAGCTTCTAAAACTTACAAAAACAACCGCCGGTATTTTATCAACACATTCTTTTTAGTCATAAAAATTTCAAATCGCTCAAGCGATTCACTCGATTATTAAAGTCGCTCGAGTATCAAGTACGCGATTATTAAAATCATCGGTTTTTCCCAACACTAATAAAAATGGAAAGTTTTCTTCGTGATTTTTCCACTAGTCAAATGGATTTTGATCTCTTTTTAGAACGTTTGTCGTAAATACAGGATCCGACCGAAAATGTTGGAGTTGGTTCTGATATCAGACATGGACCCGATGGCATCACCATTTTTATAGTATAAAAAACTAAAAAACGTATTCATGGGTAAAGTTTTGCAGAGCGACAACTGATGGAAATATATTCAGAATTGTATATGAATAAAAATGTTACCAAGTAACACTGTCACACCAATATATACACGTTGATGTTTAACAGAACTGGGAATGACATCATGCTATTTTTTAAATTACTCGGTTCATATACAATCAGTTGTTCCTCGTAACATAAAGTCTTAATCACTGTACATACCATTTGTATATCTACCCATCCAAGTACAAATTACAAAATAAACGAGCGACGAACTACACAATACGACCGTCGTATCACTTGACAAAAGCCTCGGCCGGTATGGCCCCTCGACTCTGAAGCCCATCAAATGTTGTGCAAGCTCTCACGAAGTCCCATTCGTTCCCCTCCAAACATCTGCAAAGAAAATAATTGAGCCAGTTACAAAATACTAGGCGATTAATTATCCAATACTTACTTGATTGACCATTCTAAATTCATTCCAGTCTTCATCATTATTTGCTTAACCATCTCTTCCTTCGTATTGTTGTCGGGTACTACCGGGGATACTACCGTCTGGTGTATTACTGGGGACGCTTCCGGCGTCGATGGTGGCGCTGCGGTACCCGGCGCCGGGGTCGGTAACGATGGCGTCTTAAAAGCCTCCTTTAAAAAATGATTAGTTAATAATACGATTGGACCACATATATATAAACAGTATAAATAGCATCTGCAATTATGTCCCCGCTATAGGCATCGAAGGGGGCGTTGTGAGTTTGCGCAGTTCGGAAATTTCCTTGTGAAAGTAACCATTCGACAGGACCGGATTTCAACTTTTTTTAATGTAAATTTCACTGGTTAGTTAGGAAAAATATTGCAATCAAACTTTCGATTAGTTCGATTTAAGACGGCGTTCCATGCATACGATTTCTGACGATCTGATGATCCGATGGTGCCCTGATTGGTGTAAACTTTTGGTGTCAAATTCCGTCCGAATATTTGTAACAATCGACACGATGCGCTTTATTTTAAGTTTCATCCGACGACGTCGTATGTTTCTTAACCTCACGTTTTTCTAAACCAAAAATTAAGAATGAATGACTATATCGACTATTTTGGGAATTGTTATCAGCTACTAATGCACCAAATTAAAAATACATTCATTTTAAGGTTAGGTAGTGACCACATAAATATATTGTATATATTTTTACAAGCTTTTTAGTGAAATTCGGTTCCGAAGATCGGATAATGTGATAAGCAAAATATTTTCGTATATATGTACATACTTGAAATACTTTATACCTGGTATTGATCCACGCCTTTGGCAAAAAAGCACTAAGCACTTGTGTCCTTTCATCTTAAACAAAACAACTAACCTACCAAACGGCGAATCGAATCACCACAAATTAAAAACAAATATTGTTATTAGGTAATGAAAATTTATACGCACTAATATACCGACAACAATGTGGATGAACCACTTTTTTTCTGTAATTTGAAAAAGCATCCAGAACCAAAGATGGCGACGAATAACAACAAACAAATAATATCGGGCCGGCTCTGACGCGATCGATAAAATTTCCACTCTACTGCACAAACTCAATAGGCCCGCGCAATCACCCATAGCGGGGACACTTTTTGTATTTTGGAACGTTCGAATTGTTTATATATATGTAGATTGGACAGGTCAATTTTAACCTAAACATAGCATTTTAAGTTCTTTGCCTAATTGTAAAATAAATTACAAAAATTAAATGTACATTGATCGAATAACGTTGGCATAGCATAATTTAAACCCACAAAATAATTTTGCAAAACAAATTACAAAAAATAAACATAAATGGATGGCGCATTGAGTTAATAACCGCGATAAATCACTTTCTTCATCGTCATTAAAGGCCTAAAAACTATTGCAAATTTGTAAACAAACCCCAGTCAAGAGATGTGTGATTTTTTCCCATAAGTTCAAACTCTTTAAAAAAATTCAATTTATTATCTCAACAACTCCGACCATTTATACAGGGTGTTATGGAAATGACTTATTATATTTAAATGGGTGACTCCTAGGGTGTCCTAGAGAAAATCTACATACGTCTTTAATCGAACATCTAAATACTAAGGTAAAAACCCTATTTACCCACATACTGTCGCGCCGTTCCATCTGGATTCAGTTAGCAACAATGTGGGTCATTAGAGTATACTAACAGTGTTGTCAGATCACACTGCATGTTTCGCCCTTGCTTGGATACCTGCCGCGCGCGACTATCGTTGCTTTAGTATGTTTCGAGACTAGGGAATGGGATGACGCTGTCGAAGGTTCCACGTGCTTGATGTATACGAATTTTAAACGTTTTGTTAGTTGTAGCTTTACCCGATTTTTTTCTGTTGTGAAATAATTCATAAGAAATATTGTGATATTTGTGTGATATTACGTACTGTTGGTTCTGTTGCAAAACATACTTTGTGTCCTCAGTAGCGGCCACGTAAATTTTCAGATTTTATATAAAGTGTATATTTCGTACAATAATTCAAAGAGCCATTTAAGGTTATTTTTCTTCAATTTATTTTCATCTCAGGATTTGCCGGATTAAATATAATAAGTCATTTCCATAACACCCTGTATATGCGTTGTTGAAATAATAATAAATTATTTTAACCACAAAATAAAAGTTACTAATTCTTAAGGGATTTTTTCGTGGAATTTCCTTTCATCATAAAAATAACATTCGCACATCGATACGGGTATCTTCTTTCCATTGGTGATGAATATATTGCTTAGCTTCTTTGTATTTCGGGTTAAAAAAAAGCCAGGCTTTTAGCGGGAAACCGATTCTAATAAACGAAACAAGAGTTGCATACCTTTGCCTGCTCGGGCGTGGCATTTGTGACATGGTACTGTTCATTAGCTATGCAAAATCCTGAGCCAGCAGGAACTATCACGAGTGTTCTGAAGAAAAATCGGGTCGGTGGGAATTTGTGACCGCTCTTCAGTTCTTTGAATATGCCCGACACTGTCAGCGTGATCATTTGAGGCTGCAACAAATGATATTACAAATTATAGCAAATCTGTAGTCTACGAGAGGGAGAAACAAAATTATAAATTATCAATAATCACGTAACAGTTTTTTAACCAAAACAATAAAGACTGGCATTATTAAGAAAAAAATCTACAATTATAAAAAAAATTCATTAAAACGACCAACAAATATCGAAAATACATACCCAAGTAGCATTTTTAGACACATTGTGGCACATGTATCGTAACTATCGTTTCTGTTTCCGATCAAAATTGGAAACTGTTGGCAACAAGAATGGAAATATTTTCGAAACGTATACATTTTAAATGGGACATTTACACGTGTTTCCAAGTGGTTGGTACTAGCTGTGACTTTCGCTGTTTCGCTGCACAATCGAAACTTTTATCGAAAATGTTACTTATTTGTATTTAAAAATGACAGTTAAAGGGCCGGGGCTATGTTAAACCATGCGCAAAACAATTAGGATACCTTCACTGTTGTAAAATAAAAGAAAAACAATATGACACAATAATTTCACCATGATGAATTCGTTATAAGTATATTTCCTATAAGTTATTTTATTTTATATACCTAGTTATTGCATATTGGAACCAAAAAATCATTGTCGCAGTAAATTTTATCGTGCAGTTTAGTAATTTGGCTTTATATTTTTAACGTGCCCTCGATTTATTTTCATTTACAGAAAAAAATATTCTTCGTCAAAAAAATAAAAATTAAAATATTATCAATATTTTAATTATTTCTTTTATAAATCGATTTAGCTAGGAAAATGGAACTTATCTAACAAATTTTGGCTTTGCAAAAGATGCAGGAATTTCATTAAAACTCATTTTAACAAAATAAAAATTCATTTCCTAAAATGGCCGGTAGAAAGCAAGAAATTATTCTGGTCCAAAATGGACTCAACACACAATTTCTACTCTTTGGCTTCTATAATGTTTCCATAATGCACAGAAGAATAAAAGGTTTGTAAGGTGAATGCCACAGAAAAAAAAGGTTTGCTTGCATGCACAGAAAAGAAAGGTTGGGTATGGACAGCCGCGGCGTGACGTCACGAGAGGCGTGGTTGCAAAAACCTTTCCAAACTAAAATTATAAGGGATAAATAAGCAATTTCCTGGTATTATTTGTATATTAGATGTTATTATTGATTCATTTTCAGAAACAGATTGACGTAAGTGTTTTTTGAAGATTTTTAATCAACATCTTGTTTTGAGGTTATGTTATTATTGTTTGCATAGGGAGATTTAAATTGTTATTTTTCTGTTAAAAACAGCTTATTGCACTGTATTTATCAACATAGAGTATACCCACCCTATAGCCATACTTTATGTTGATAAATCCAGTACAGTAAGCTTTTTATTACAGAAAAATAACAATTTAAATCTCGCTAAACAATAACTTGTTCAGATGGTCATTAAAAATGTACCTTAACTAAAAAATTTTCGAAAAATATTTATCTTCGCGTGTCGTTAATATATCGACGCCACGATTTGTAAAATATTTCGAAACAAGCACGTCTTTAAGTGTTTCTAGTAACTGGATTCGAAAATGTGTCGCAAAAGTTTCGTAACACATATGTCTCGATACAAGTTTCTAATTCGAATCGAAAATGTGTCGAAACGTTTCTAAGCAAAGAATGTGTGTCCAATTTGTGTCCAAAAATGCTACTTGGGTAACATTGCTAAAATATTTGTTTAAGAAATAAGAAGTAGTTGAACCAAAGATATTACAAACTACAGATGGAAAAATGTACATTTCTAGCCTACGCAACGACTGCAAACAGTCTTTCCCACCTTGCAGCATAGCCAGATTGACATATTTATCGCAAAGGGATCTTGCAAAATCCCAATTAAAAATTTGTTAATTTGGCAAATACAACTGGTTTAAGAATAATCCACAATTGCTCTTAAAATAAATTTATTTCCCAATAATTTTACTATAAACTGTGAAAAGGCGATGAGAAATTCTTTAAGAAAATGTTATTATACTTGAAAGTATCAAATGAATCTTGCACTCTGGCAACATCTATTTCTATTTTACTACGATTCGGACCGAAAAGATAAACAAGATGAATGAATACTAATCTCGTAAACATTGCGATGCTTGTGCTGTGATCTCACAGATTGTTTATATATTTTGGTTGATTTTGTTTTTCTTTGTGATTATATATCTTTGAGTTGAACTTACCGTAAACAAAGTAAGATCCACAGTGAAACTGTGAATATCGTGTTTGGTGAACGGCATAACTTGCAAGAACGAAACCACGCCCAGCTGCCCCTGCTTCAATAATTTGCACCTCCTATCGATATCCTGAACCCTCAATATATTTCTATTGTCAGTATTATACCAATTCAACCAAGAGACATTTTTATCTCTACCATAACCATAGGCCATGGTATACGAATACGTGGCGTGCTCGTGGTATGCTTGAAGTAGGGGTTGTCTATTTTCCGAGTCGTAAATTAGGAAATATTGCTCCAAAAATTGCCGCACGATAGCTTCGCCTTCGGTGCTGCATAGGAACGTCTGTTGGGGATCTGGTAGGTGAGTTTCTTCCGAGATGTCAAAGCTGATTGGTGGAGGGAGTTCGATTCCATCCTATTGAATATATTTATTATTTTCTAAGATGTTTTAATAATTTTAGTGGAATGTGAGTGATGAAAAGTACCTACCAAATAAGCAGATATTTTAGTAATAAAAATGTGTGAATACTAGATTTTTTATTTATTTATTTTAATTTTGATATTTAAGAGAGTTTGATAAAATTGCATTTATCTTGTAAATGAACCATACAACGTGTCCAAGATAAGGAGGGCCAGTACTGGGATCTCGGAAACCGTAAGAGATATGAAGTACCGTAAGAGATACGAAGTCGGTTAAATGGGGGTAAAGTTGCGCTTTTACATGCCTAATAATATGCCGTTTAGAAAGTTTTAAAATTCCGAGTAGTTCCGGAGATATCCGGAAAAAAACGAAATTCTGAAAAATCGTTTTATTGTTTTCCTAGTTTTTTTTTTTTAGATCGAATTCTAAAGTAAATTGTCACTTTTCCGCTCTATCTAACAGCGTTAATTGTTTTATAATCCGACGAGTCGTCTTTGAAGGGCCATTATCAACTTTCCTTTTTTAAATACGGTCCTGTTTTTCTGATAGTGGAATTTGAGAGCTTTTTTCTTCCGAATGCAACGATGTATGACACAATGTGGTTTAATGACGTTTCGAGGGTTTTTCGAACAATATCAGGAGATTTTGGAATATGGTCCTGTATTTCTCCTAATTTTATAAATAATATCTCATAAGTAAGCTCTAAATTTTTTACTTATGTTGGACTAGTTCAATAAATAACAAATAATTTAATAATAAACCACAAATAAGTGAACTTTTTATATCAAAACCCATTTAAAAAAATGAGGTTAGGTCTGATAACTTTCTAACCTGACCCAGTATACTTATTCTGAAAACGGCAGATTATTCAACAATTATTATAAATAAACTTCTGTATAAAACATTTTTCTGTATCTCTTTTAACTAAGAAAATATAGGGTAATTTTGAAATTGTTAATTTTTTCATTTCACCCGAATCTCTTAAGCGAGTTAAAATTTTCAAATTTTGATTTTACCATTTTAAGTGTGATCCAAAACGAGTACATGACACCTACATTACTTTTTTGATAGCACTAACAGTTACGGAGATACCATATAAAAGTGTCGAAAATGGGATACCCGGTTCTACAAGTTCATACAAACTTTTTTCGAAAACTTGATTTCATTGGAGCTCTTTGGGAGCCCATATCTCCGAAGAGGAGGCATATACGAAAAAAGTTTATATGAACGTGTAGTACTCTATTCATTTGTTTTCTTCATAACCGGGAGATTTCTCACATTTTTCCGGACACCCTGTATGCAGTGACCAAATACTACAAAAAAATCCAGTACAAACGTAAAAATAACAAAAATTTAAAAAAATGTACTCACCAATTTAATGCACTTAGGAAACCTCTTACGGACTTCGCTGCAGACAGAAAATGCCGAGCCGAAGACGGCTCGATGAAAAACATTACAATAATCCTGCAACACTGACTCAGAGTATAGATTGGTAAAATAAACATAATTTATATTGAAAACCCTGTTCTCTACATGATGTTTAATATAACAGAAAAAAAATTGCTGCGGTATGAATTAAAATAGTTCGCGAATATCTAACTATCTGTTTTCGTAAGTTACTCGAGTTTTAAAAAAATTATAATACGAAAAATTGCATTTGATAATAAAAAAATTCTACTAAATGTGACGGGAATAAATGTTTAAGCATCTTATGTTTGCCAATAAATTTTGTTTGATAATGGCTGGGGGGATAACTCTTAAAATGTCCGCAAAATCTAAATAAATCTAGATAAATGATAATATTTTTCTTAGCACCGAATAGTTTATCTGGAAAATACTCTTTTTATTTATGCTAAAAATTTCACACTTATAAACTCCTGGACAAAATTAACGCAACATCATAAATTTGCCATATTTTTGATGCTATTTTTTTTTGAATTTATGATCCGATTTGAATGATTTTTTTGCATTATAAGTTGGTTCCTTGACAATGTCATAGTTTTTGCTGTTTATGATAAAAATTTAATTTTCGATTTATACTGGGTGTACTAAAAATGCTATGTTTTTCTCCGAAAATTCGCATCACCCTGTGGAGTATATTAGCAACCGAAACAAATTGCAGTTGATATTAAACGGTAGGTCCATCTTTCCCCAACATTTTCATTTTTGGTTTACTTCATTATCTCTGTTATTAAAGGAGATACACCGTTTTATAGCGTAACATATTTTTATAGACTTTAATATTCAACATATTCATTGTTGGACTTTTTCTGACATTGCAAGCGATGTGTCAGCAGATGCTGTGTTTTAAAGTTACAAAGGTCAAATAAAATTCGCCATACTGATAAAAACTGTTCAGAAACTGTTTATTAAACGTTCGTTTCGTATGCCCAGTTGCCCGACGAGCATTTTAATCTTGAAACCTACTTGAAAACATTTAACAATGAATGTGTTGAATATTAAAGTCTATAAAAACAAGTTACGCTATAAAACGGTGTATCTCCTTTAATAACAGAGATAATGAACTAAACCAAAAAAGACAATGTTGGGGAAAGATGGATCTACAGTTTAATGTCAACTGCAATATGCTTCGGTGGCTAATATACTCCACAGGGTAATACGAATTTTCGGAAAAAAACATAGCATTTTTAGTAAACCCAGTATAAATCGAAAATTAAATTTTTATCATAAACAGCGAAAACTATAACATTGTTAAGGAAGCAACCCACAATGCAAAAAAAATCATTCAAATCGGATCATAAATTCAGAAAAAAAAAATAGCATCAAAAATGTGGGAAATTTATGATGTTGCGTTAATTTTGTCCAGGAGTTTATTTTGTATCCAATCGAATGTCACGAAAAACCAATTTGGGGATTTTTTTTATGAAATAAATTGTTTAGACATTTAGGACCGATATTGCAAAGTCACCTTAAGGTACAGAATAATATAAGCCATCCTTAACACAAGTTTGACAGTTCTTTTTAACTCTCATCTAAAGAAATAGATCTTTAAGGACCCTCAAATTAATTTAAAACAGTTTTTTAAGGTTTACCATAACGTTAAGGCTGCCTTAGCTAAGGTCTAACTTAAGGTAACATTCAAATATCGCCCCAAAGTTCTTTGAAATGACGGTAAATTAAATGTCAGATTACGACTGTCTTAGTGACTTTGTCATTATATTTTGATGTGAAAGTTTCTTGCATTTTTCTGGGTTAAATTATTTCCAAAACACACAAAATTATTGAAATCGGCGTGAGCAATAAAAATAAGTTTTTCGGAAAGAATTTAGGCACTTGTGATTATACCGGGTGACGCATCGTCAAGTTGAACATAGGAAATCCAATGTAATTTTTGAGATGGCCGAATAGTGGCTCCCCTGTACATTTTATAGAAAAACTGCATTATAACTTCTTGAAGAGGTCAACATGGTAAACCCATCTGCCCAGTTTGAATACATTTTGGTGATTCAATCCTAAGCTATTCAATTAAACGTGATGGCAAAACCACGCAACTATCGTAGTTCAGGTAATACAGGAAACACCAGCAAATTAAATTTTGACATTGACAAAACGACAATTTGTGTCATTGTCATTAAATTTTTGGCAAGTCATTAAAATTATTTGCTCATATTTGCTGTATTACCTGAACTATTGAGTTTCGTGGTTTTGCCATCACGTTTAATTGAATACCTGAGAATTGACTCGCCAAAATGTATTCAAATGGGGCACATGATTATAACATGTCGGCATCTTCAAGAAGTCATAATGCAGTTTTTCTATAAAATGTACAGGGGAGCAAATATTCGGCCACATAAAAAATTACACGGAATTTCCTATGTTCAAAACAACGTTGCGTCACCCGCTATGTCAAAATGTTGGAGGCCTTTCGGCAAACAAATTTTGTAAGAACTAACAGCAGCTTATTTGTTCATTAATTACTCTATAGCCAACGTCTCGCCCCGAGCTCTGGATTATCATCAGGACTGTAAAGGACACACTTATTATAACCTTTTAAGTTTAAAAACGTTTTAAAAACGTTAAAATAGCACCCATAGATAAAACACGTTCTACAGAAACATTCATGGTTTCAGATAATGAAAAACGATTAATAAAAGATTCGCATTAATTAGTTAAAAGTCGGGTTAAAAATGAAATCATTTCTTTAAATTCTTAAAACCATCCATGTTCCTGTACAAGGCGTTTTATCTACTTGGCAATGGTTTAATGTGTTTAAAATGTAGGTGCTAATAATAAGAGCGTACTTTGCAGCCCTTATGATGACCCAGAACCAAAATCGAAACGTTGGCTATTAATTGATGCTGAATAAATCAAAAAAAATGGTTTAAATAAGCTGCAATTCGTTGTACGTAATTTGTCAGTGGATGAAAGACTAACGATTTATGCCCGATAGTGTAAATAGTTTAAGAAGTGTCGAGCCTTCCCATTTAATTAGAGAAGGGTTGCAGTTTTGAGTTGGTGGTAGTTTATTGCTTCGACTCGATAAGCATAGTCAAATACTTAAAAATCGTACCGAAAGTGACACATTACCCTACTTTGCAGGTGCTCGGAGTTCAGGAACCAAAAACGCAGTCTTCGCAGTTTTTAATTAATTCTTTTTAGATCAGAACGAAAGCCAGCAAAATAATTTTAGCATTTAAAAAGAAAATTTTGAACTTCAAAAACTGGACGAAAAAACGAAATACGGTACATTCTCAATCAAATGACTTGGGACAATATTTTGAGTCTTATTTATCAGTATTTAACAGATAATATACACCACATAGATACACTTCATTTTGTGTCTTTTTTTTGCAATTTCTTTTAAGCCAAGTTTCTGTATTTAAGGTGTCAAATTATTTTATTTTTTTTAAGCAATTGCTTTCAGAACAGCTCTTCACTTTATTTCGACGGTTTAAATCCGGCTCTTCACTTCTAAAACTGCCTGATAAGGCACAATAGGAGACTTGGTACCAGAAATAACTTTTACCTTTTTAAGATACTGACGAACGAATATTACAAAAATAAAACGTTCGCAGATCTCATTTAGGAGAGCTAATATTCCATATTCCAATGCAGGCGTTTTCTTTTGCTGGTGTCTACTAAAAGTTTCGGCTGTTTGTTAAAAGCAAAAATCAATATGAATGTCATATAAAATTAGATACGGAAAGTTGGCAATTTTTTTTATCTTCTTAAAATTTTTTTGACTTTTTTTTAAGTTGGCAATTTTTTATCTTCTTAAAAAAATTTTACTTTTTTTTCTCTTTTTTTTGTGACGTGTACCTAGGTGGTATTTGATTTATTTCAAATTTTATGATGTACAACTTTTTATACATAAATGTTACATCAACCAAGTAATTTCATTAAGAAAATTATGTATTGAATCCTGCAGTATGATTTAGACAAATTATTGGTAAAATAAATTATAAATTTCGAAATTACTATTGTACAATATTTGTTAGGACACCTGTAAAGTAAAACTTCTGAAAATAAGGGCCAAAAATCATAGTTGTTCCCCCCTCCCTGGAACTTTTTGTTTTAGTTACAAACTTACATGTGAAATTATTAATTTAGAAGAACATGTATTTTTTAAATTATAGTGACCACTTCTAACGATTTATAATTGTTAAACTAAAATTGTTTGCAGTTTGAGCTGCTTAATTTGTTTTTTTGGGTCAATTTTATTTTAAACAAGTTAATACAGTATGTCTCAAGATAAGAGAACTTATAGGTGCAAATGACAAAAAAATTTTGAATTGAAATTTGACATCTAGGCTTGAATAAATGCTTGGAAAGAAAACTCGTTTACAGGTACTCCGGAATTCTGTTAACCGGAGCATTATTTTTATTTTCTGTCTAGGCTTCTCAAAATACAGAAAAATTTTATTAAGAAAAGTCGCTCAGAATTCAAAATCATGCAAAAAATTAAGGTTAATTCGGTACGCTTGCATGATTTTGAACTCTGAGCAGCTTTTCTGAATAAATTTTTTTCAATATTTTGAAGAGGGACCAAGACAGAAAATAAAAACAATGCCCTGGTCAAGCCCTGCTTGATTAATTAAAAATCAAAATAATTTTAATATCTAATCGAGCAGGCCTAGATCCCAAATTATCAAATTTCAATTAAAAATTTTTTTGTCATTTAAACCTATAAGTTCGTTTATCATTGGTCACACAGTATATTAGTTAGAAAAATATGTTGTGGTATAAAAGAGTACTATTAGATGGCGATTAGAATAGCATACGACTAAAATATCTCCGATTATGAATTATTATCGTAAAACTATTATAGAAATTTTGTAAAAAGTATTTTTTTTTAAATAATAACAATATTTATTCGAATATTTGGTTCTTGTATTAGAAACCTGATATAAACTATGGCTGTCGTTTCTATTTTGTAATAAGCCTCTCTGATGAGACATAAGGGGTTGAAACCATTACACTAAACAGATTGAAACTGATTGATGGAGACTGTTCGTATTTTATATCATTCTTCAACCAAAAACTATTTTTCTAACATTTTTAAGGACGAAAATTCGCTCGGCTTGTTTATATTTGTTCAATTATTGCCATAACCATAATTTAACTACATAAAAAGCAGCCTAAATTGCAAAACGTGATTCATACGAATCACAATTTTCTATAAATTTTAGTTCCGAAATAACAATTAAATCAGATCACTCTCCAAGAATGTAAATAATATTACACATAAATTGTAACAAATTGTTTAAAGCTCTAAAAAGAATCTAACTATAGATAAGTTGTACTTTAAAATTGTCCTAAAAATACAATTAAAAAAAATTACATTCTCAAATAACTTTAAAAACAGTTTCACAATTTTTTTTTACATTTTCAAATAACGATAATACTTGAAATTTCATACCGATCGCGATTTCCTCTCTCTCATATATAAAAAATATATTTTAATTTTTGTAATTCATTTAAATTTCATTTAAGAGAAAGTCATCAGAAAACCTGAAAATTATACCTTATATACACACTTTGCTCCTTGAACCTGTCACATAAAGGATTTCCATCCAAAAGTAAATCTACCACAGGCAAACCCATAAAAGGATCCAACTGTATTATATCTCGTATCTAAAAAAAAAACAGGATAATAAATTTTCACTTTATACACTCCCCAATGATAACGTTAGTCATAGTCCTGTGACTTTTTAAATTATTTTCCAATCTTGGTGAAATGTTTAGCAAAGTTTAGGCTTATCCCTCGGAATGTTAGCCTGAATTTTAGTTTTCAAAAAATACTGATATTTTGATCACTATACCTACAGGCAGAAACAAAAGTAACTTTTTTACCCTTAATTTCTCAACGCCCTGTTGAAAAATTGAGTGGTAGAATTTACCTTCATGTCTCGTTTTGATGTGACCTTTTCTTAACACACTGTTTCTTGGTTCACGTAATTACCTGTTTTTAAAAGAAGATACAAATTTTTCAAGAAAGTATTGCAGTTTTTCAATTTTATTCACAATTGAGAACATTACAGTATCGACTAGCATAAACAAATCCAAAAATTAATAGCCCGTATTTCATTGAAAGCCTGCCATGTCACATAGTAGAAGTAATAGGAACACGAGGTGGCAATCACATACAGTATATTGCCAATACGAACGTTCCAAAATACAAAAAGTGTCCCCGCTATGCGAGATGGCACAAGCCTATTGAGTTTGCGCAGTAGGGTGGAAATTTTATAGATCACGTCAGAGCCGGCCCGACATTATTTGTTTGTTGTTATTTGTCGCCATCTTTGGTTCTGGATGCTTTTTTAAAATACAGAATAAAAAGTGGTTCATTAGTTATAAACTTTCATTACCTAACAACAATTTTTGTAAAGGAGTTTTTAATTTGTGGTGATTCGATTCGCTGTTTGGTAGGTTAGTGGCTTGTTTTGTTTAAGATGAAAGGACACAATTGCATGGTGCTTTTTTTGCAAAAGTCGTGGATCAATACCAGGTATAAAGTATTTCAGCAGGTATGTACATGTATACGAAAATATTTTGCTTATCACATCTTCGGAACCGAATCTCACTAAAAAGCTTGTAAAAAAGGAAGAGAGTGTCTTTCATTTACAATATAATATACTTATATGTGGTAACTACCCAACCTTAAAATTAATGTATATTTAATTTGGTGCAATAGTAGCTGCTAATCATTCCCTAAATAGTTATTCATTCTTAATTTTTGGTTTAGAAAAAAGTGAGGTTAAGAAACATACGACGTGGGATGAAAGTTAAAATAAAGCTCATCATGTGGATTGATACAAATATTCAGACGGAATTTGGCAACAAAAACTTTACATCAATCAGGGCACCGTCGGATCATCATATCGTCAGAAATCGTATGCATGGAACGCCGTCTTAAATCGAACTAATCGAAAGTTTGATTGCAATATTTTTCCTAACTAACCAGTGAAATTTTACATTAAAAAAGTTGAAATCCGGTCCTGTCGAATGTTTACTTTCACAAGTAAATTTCCGAACTGCGCAAACTCACACACACTCACAACGCCCCCTTCGATGCCCATAGCAGGGACATAATTGCAGATGGTATTAGCAATATACTGTTTATTGTGTTATGTGGTGGCAATACACATTTATGCTACTCAAGAAAATAATGTAATGTTCTGAATTGTGAATAAAATTGAAAAAATACTTTCTTTAAGAATTTGAATACTATTTTAAGAAGCAGTTAATGACGTTAACCAAACAAAACATTGTCTTAAGAAAAGGTTACACTTCAAAACTAAAAATAAAGAAGCTAAATTCTACAGCTCAATTTCTCAACAGGGAAGGAATTAAAAATAAAAAAGTAACATTTGTTTCGGCCTGTATAATCGGTATTTTTCGAAAACTAAAATTCAGGCTAACATTGTGAAACACTTCAGTCTACACTTTGCTAGAAATTTCAGCAGGATCGGACAACAATTAAAAAAGTTAAAGGACTATAAACTGACTAACATTATCTTTACCCGGGATTGATTGTCGAGGAGTGTATAAGGTTTGTTCTAGCACCGATTTCGAACAGTACGGAATCGTCTGGAGTAAAGTCGGCATTCTAGCAAATCCGGGATTTAGACTAGCCCTCAGATGTTCTAGCACCAACAAATTTTAGTTTGTAAACCTGCTGAAAATCATCAAAGAAGTCCCGAGGAATTGGCCAAGATTTTCGATTTGTGACATGCGCAAAAGTTTGTAATGATATAACACCGCGACATGGTCGGTTATGTAAATTTGTCGTACGTTTTATGTATACATTTGTCAACGGCGAGTATTATCAGGAATTCTGAGATATCTACACATATAAATCACAAAAACTCGCCTTTGACATTAATATTATCCATTTTAACCTCAGATTAATTTATTATTTTTAATTGCTGAATATTTATATTTATATTGTCTTTGCTATTTAAAGTGTAAGGTTAAGTTAAGATATAAAAAACACACTTGATAGTTGATGGATTGATATTCTGCGAAATGTTACACTTTGGTGGAGAGTTCTAGCGGATGATGAAACTGTTCGCAACCAGGTGTCACAGCAAATATGCGTAGTTGGTCAATCCATTAAACCAGCTTTAAACTATCAGAACAAACCTATCGAACATCATAAGTATAGATACTAACCTTATTGTTTGCTAAATGTAAAATTTTTATGTTTGGCATCTTCTTGGAACATTTCTTCAAAAAACCAAGCGCAGAGATCCTATTATCGTTCAAACAGAGAGCTTCCAAATCCGATATATTTTCCGCAATAATATCAACTACAGCCAGAAAAACGATAGGTTTTGAGAGGGCACAGAAGCAGTCCTGTAGATCGGCATCGTTGTGAAATTTGGTAAGATCCAAAGCCTTGTTCGCCACGTTATACCTCCTGGCCATCACAACCTTTATTTTTTCTCTTATTCCTGGGGTCATGTCAACATTTGGGGTGCCTGGGTGGACTTTGACTATCAGTTTAAAGCCGTTGGGCAACTGCACTTGCCTATCTAAGCTAAGAAGCTTTTCGGCTACCTTGTGGTCTTCTACATAAAAAATTACTGTTGTTCCATTTGTCTGCCACTGCAAGAAATAGTTATTTGTCAAAGTAGTGTTGTAAAAGTATGTATTTAAAAAAAAAATTACCCAAACTAAATAGGCTATCAAAATTTGACATAAACCAAGAAGCAACAGAAATTCTATAAAATTGTGAAGATTTGTAAAAACAAAGGGCTTTGTTATTAAGGATTTCCCGGTCAAGTTATTTTTTAATAATTTACCAAATAAATGGATCGATAATTCAAGCATGCAACGTCAAACGACGGGTTTCTAAGAATTTGCAGCGTCGACAACCTAGCGTCCCCGCTCTCGGCGTAACGCCAGTCGGGGTTGTCAAGGCTTGACAACCCCGACTGGCACAAGGAAATTTCCGAACTGCCCAAACTTACAACGCCCCCTTCGATGCCCATAGCGGGGACAAAATTGCAGATGGTGTTAGAAATAAACTGTTTATATATATGTGGTGAAAAGTCAATGGGTTCAAGCAGAAAACTCTACTTTTAAGATATTTTAAGTGATTTTTTCAACTTTTAACCAATGATTAAGATGAAAAAAAACGTTAAATGCCATTTATTTTGAACGAAGCAGCTCAGGAATTGGCCTCAATTTTATATTAAGTACTGTGCAGACAATTTTCTACAAGATTTTTACAGGAAAACACATGCAAGAAAAATAAAGAGTACCGACTACTGAAAATGACAGCGAGTGCAACAGAGATCAAGGATTTTGTAGGATTCAACAATTAATATATAAACCACTATAAACGAGTGAAAACAGAAAATACTATTTCTTATTTTTATATTATACAATGTATATGAATAATTAATACTTACTGCTATGGGCCAAAAAGGCAATGGTGCCAATTTATCTAGTAAGAGCTTCGACATAAAGCTTTTCTCATATTTGTCCCCATAGGGTATCTGTTGTAAACAAAAAATTAAAATTTAGGCAAGGTTATGTTTTACATTTTAAACATTAACAGAGGACTATAAACTTGACCAGTGTAATCTGTATCTTTCAACTTCTGATAAAACTTACCGATACTTTATACCATCCGGTAGGCCCTTCCAAAAGCCTTCTAAATGTAACTGGAATTGGAGATCCTTTTCTACCACCTTTACCCTTTTTCCCTTTTTTAAAATTCTTACTGGACCCAGGGCCAAGGTTCATATCAATATCTTCCTCTTCTAGGTGTTCTCGTATCGCATTAGAATAGTCTTTGTTTTTGTATTTGTTTCCAAATCGACCACCCTGCCCCATCTTGAAGTTAACTCTACGGTCGCCACCTCCGGTGCGGATATCATGTTGGAAGCCTTGTTGAAATCTAGATTTCTCTGCAATAGAAAAAGCAAAATGTATGACACTTGTGTACAGTAGAGATTATTTAAAAATAACAGAACTGCAATAAAGAAAGTTGCAGCATTAACCCGAGTCTACGAAGGCAATTGGTGCTCATTCTCTTTGAACCTATAAAACTCTGGTTCAGAATGGTTATTGGACAGCTGATCAAAACTGCTGTCCTCCCTGTATGCTTTAGATTTTTATACATAATAAATGCTTGCTTTGTAAGGTAAATGCCATAACAAATCAAATGAAAATCCTTTGAAATTATTTATTTGTTCCGTATTGCACACCCATTTATAGTCTAGTTTTACACAACGTCGTATTTAGATAACTTGGATACTGATAAACACAAAGTACAGATAAACTTACCACCTCCCGTTTCACGATCACGATTATATTGTTTCACAAAATTGGGTTTTGGCATGTTAAATTTATTTCCAGAAGGGCAATGTGTTTAAATAACTATTCCAAAGGTTCTTACGAACAATTTGCTCCAAAAAAAAATAGACAAGTTGTCTATAAATTTCACGCGATTATATTTTTTTCACTACACGAATATTTCACATTCACTAACTAATCACTATTCAATAACAGCCTACACAAAATGGCGGCGGCTAAAAGGCTTTGACACATGAGACGTCATGTTACGAAACCCATACAGCAGAGACCTATGTATTACAGATTCTCCATGAGGCCCATAGATGTCGCACAACGAAATATTACAGAATTCGGTAATGGAATTTTCGTTGGAAATTAGGTATACTAATTTTTACGGTGGACTAGAAGATGGCGCCACAAATACAATTATCATGATGACGACATTATAATTATGATGATTACACCATTATATAAAAAAAATAAATAAAGTAGCCTATTCGCGTTTAGCCAAGAAAATGAGAAGAAAGATAATATTAAATTAAATAAAAGCTTTGAAAGTAACAAAAAATTAATAAGTTTTAAAAATCATAATACAAAATGTTCATTATCACTTCTTTTTATTTCAATTTTCGGCTATATCAGATTATTGTTGGTGTTATTAAAATTTTGTTCATAATGTACGTTATATACCTAATTACCTATGTTTACCTGGTTTTGGAAAATAATTTTCTCAAGTGACTAAAATTTATTAAAATATATTACTATTTTAATAATAAATTTTATAAATGAAATTATTAAAAATTTAAAAACCTATAGCAATAAACATTATAAAAACATTATTAATAAAGGGGGGAATAATTTAGAAAATAAATAAGTCAACAATTAATTTTTTAAATAATAGTTTTTATTTAATTAATATACTACTTATTCTACTTATATCACAGATTAACAATGAACAAATTTGTACCATTCCATATTACACATTATAAAATACAATTATCTTTAATTAATATCACAGTAAAAATGTTTATAAGTAATTAAAGCTTTAAAAAAAAATTAATTACAAAAATGGAAAATTACAGAAATGAAAAATTTGCAAAATATTGTACACAATTTCAAAAAGCTTGCAGAAAATTGCATTTAAAATGTTTTATTACCAAGGGCGCCAAACTTTTCCACAGTCACTATCAACCACATTAACTGGCGAAGGTGAACCCCTTGACGATGGCGGTGTCATGGGCATGGGATATCCCCTTTGAAAGGCGTCATCACTTATGTCACTTGGAGGTCCAACACTAACTGTTAACGGAGAGGACATTACATGAGGCACTAATGAACAAACTGGAGTTTTTCTGGATAAAGTATCGATTTCGTTCAGTTGGTATCCGAGGTGGGTCATCAACTTGGTGCCCAGCTGAATATCAACTTCAGGCGTTGAAGCGAGCACTTTGGAAACTTCCTTGGCACAAGTAGTATATCCCGAACGGAACCGGTCAGCTTCCACGACGTCGTTCGATGCCAGTTGCTTCTGGCGTCTTAGTTTCTGGAGATGGGCGACAGTGATTTCCAAAATGTCAGCTTTCTCAAGCTTGGCGATGTTTTCTTCGTCCATTGCCAAAGCAGCAATCATGAGATCTTTGATTTCGTCAAGACACTTGTTGATTCTGGCACGTCTTTTTCTTTCCAGAAGCGGTTTCATCACTTTCCTGTACTGCATGGTCTTCGACATCGGCTTGATGTCGTAAGACGATTGGTGATGATGCACTGGAGGATAGTTGTACACACCGACACTGGACATTTTTTTTTACGTAAAATATTCAAGAAACTCGTAAAGTTCGACACAAACCGACTGGACTAAACAATGCGGCGTTCGCTCTGAGTAGTCGGCTCGAAATGATAAAGTAAGGAATAGGCAAGTTGGTTTTATACAGGGTCTAAAAAGCCAGGTGCAGTCTGCGGAACGCATAGCGTGGGAATGTTTTCTGGGTTTTCGAAGTCGGGTGAATGCAGCGTCGATATGTGACGTTAGGGGGTGCACTGCGTGCCTGAAACGTGGGAACGCGTGTAACGCACGCGAGGGGTAAGATTTGGCGCGGGTTTAGTTATTATTTGCGTCTTATTTACATTATGGGGATATTGCAATAATTTTATTTGCAATGTTGTTACAAGGGCGGATCCAGAACTTCGGTTTGGGATGGGGGGATGGGGGGGTCATACAAGGAAAAGTTTCGAAAAGTAATACGCTGTCGTGTTAGTCAAACCGTTATATAAAGTATTTTCCGTGTTAAATTGTGTGTTTGGGGGGGTCATGACCCCCCTGGAACCGCGCTTGTGTTGTTACAACAACAAACATAGGTAATTTTTTTTGGGAATTTTATGTTTTTAGCAATGAAATTATTTTACTTTTGGAAGCGAGAAATTTTATAATATATTTTTTTTAGAACTGGTACTAGAGGAAACATATATCCAACTTGCTTGGATATAGTAAATACATTCGGGTTTGTTCCGATTTCTACCTTCAACTAGGTATTTTCCTAAAACTATTTCTACTATATGGTCCTAAAACCATTTTTTTAACAATTTTATCATTGCTATACTTGTAAAGGGCGTTATTACTAGTGTTGGCAAAAGACCGAAAAAAACGAAACCGGCTAACTGGTTTCGTAAATAACTGGTTTTGAATACCTAAAACCGTATAGCCGTTACCGAATAACCCGAAACCGGTTAACCGAATATTCATAAAATAGGTTTCAATTGCTAGCCTTATAACTTTTAAGTTTCTCTAGTTAATTATATGTACTTTTAAATAGTGTTATGATCGCTCGAGCAAAAATCCGCTTGAGTACTCGATTGTTGAAATAACCGACATCGGTCGATTATTAAAAAAACCGCTAGAGTTATATTATATTTTGGCGAAACCCTTGTCACTTATTACCTTTCACTTGATACCCGATCTTCGCTTGACGCCGACGGAAATGTACCGCTGTAGTGTGGTCGAATTAAAAAACTGTTCGTATATTCGAATAGTTTTTCGCTCGATAGGAAATACTCGAGATATAAATTCAAGCGAAAAACCGAAAATCATCGCCTTTCACTTGATACCCGATCTTCGCGACGCCGCGCGCCACCCGAAATCTGATGATTGGCGCTGACATACGTCTTTATTAAAGGCACATAAACGAGAAAGTGAATACAAAAAGGTATGCCAAATTCCTTAATGGATTCATCGCGACAGGGATTTTGTTTGACTGGCTAGCCAGCGGCGATTGCAATTTAAAAAAAAATCAGAATCAACTGTTTTTCCTTAATAAAAAGTGAACTTCTAAAACTGGTGTTTTATCAACACATTCTTTTCAGTCATAAAAATTTCAAGTGATTAATCGCTCGAGCGATTCACTCGAGTATGAAGTACTCTCGATTATTAAAATCATCGATTTTTCCCAACACTAGGTACTTTTAAAATTAAGGTGATGTGGTACGAATTTATGTACGAAAAATGCTGAATATAAGCTGTGTACATATCGTGTTGATGTATTTTTAGTGAATCAATTTAAAAAAAAATTATTTTCAGTGAATATTTGAGAAAAATTAACTTCCTGAAAATATCTGAATATTAACGTTTGTTTACACTGCAACATTCGCTTTATAAAAAATAATTACGGGAACATATGTATGGTATATGTAATTTAGATATTATTATAATATTCTTATAATATTCATTCATAGTATAATAATGACATATGTCTTTTTAATTTCAATTAATATTTTTAATAGCAATTATTATAGGTTCTCTGGTATCTTCATATTATTATTAAATAATCTTAACATTTTTGTTGTGCTTAGTTTCTATGTATTACCTTTATTTTAATGCAATTGTAATAAAATCAGTAATGTTATAATAATTAATAATTTTTGTTATGTATACCTTTAATTGAATTTTTAAACGTCAATGTTTCG
Source organism: Barypeithes pellucidus (assembly GCA_963991005.1). Taxonomy (NCBI): domain Eukaryota; kingdom Metazoa; phylum Arthropoda; class Insecta; order Coleoptera; family Curculionidae; genus Barypeithes; species Barypeithes pellucidus. The sequence continues at coordinate 27,290,974 of OZ022561.1, read as the reverse complement.
GAGACCACTATTTCTAGGGAAATCCCAACTCGCATCAAAGTGATAGAAACTGTGACTGATTGACACTGCTACCACGACTGGGTAAAAACGTGGTAATTGGCACGAAATTAATTACTACTACTACTAATAAACTACTACAAAGTTTAAATTATTAGTAGAATTTATGTAACACTTACTTGGTATAGTGACTTTAGGCTCACATTACTATGTGGTCAGTATAACGGTTACTGAAACTACAGCGCGTCCACATTTAGTTACTTATATAACACCAACACTTTTAAAGTAAGAAGGAAACGTCGCCGTTATGACAGAAATATAACTTGTAAGTAGGCGCGACTACAGAGTATTGTTAAAGGTATCCACTACTACAGGGTGACTGTAAAAATTACTATACAGTAACCGATTCGTAGGCGTTCTATGTTAGCTTATGGACGGACGAATAACTAAATGTTTCGTTTTCGATGTTGTCCTTAGTCCGATACTCCATATTTTATAGGGATAAATCGCGACGCTATTTTTGAAAAAATCCCAACTTGTGTAAAATACGAAATATTCGCTTTATTATTTATAATTAAAAACTTGTTTTTTTGTTATTTTTAAGCATTAGGTTATTTACAAAATTGCTTACGTACCTCTTCAAATATAAATACGACCATCCGGCGACCTTAAACAAAGCCTGGATTCATCAATGAATAGTACGTAATAATATTGTCACTATCAAATATTCTGTCACAATAATCGCGTACTTAGCCAAAGTCGATAATTTTTAACCGACATACATTTCTAAAAATAACATCGTTTCATTTAAAATTTTGCAGCTCGCAGCAGAAATGAGATAATGGAATTAAAATATTGTTTGTATAGTGGTCCATGTGATAAACGGAATAAATATACCTACATCATTTTAGTTGAAAGAGAGAGATATCAAAATATGTTTAAGGCATGAAGGGAGTAAGTCCCACTTTGGTCGGAATTACCATACATTTATGATTTTAGAACGTTCTAGGAACGGTAGTACAACGGAAGAATGTTAGTTCCAGCGACCATGCTGGCATGTAATTGTTACCACACAATTATTCCCCATTTTGGTAACATTAAAAAAACAAATAACAAACGAAATTTTAAGTTTTTATCATAGAAATCTAAATTGGCATAATATACTGAGAGTAAAAAATCTTAGATGACGTAATACCTCCCAACTAGGACACCATATAATTATGTATACTTACCACAGTTTTATCTCAAAAAATGCTCAACTAAAATTAGTAATTGACGAGTCGAAGCATTTAAAAACAAAGCACATCACTAAATTCAAAATCAATTTGTGCAATACTTTACAGACGCACTGTATATTGAGGAATGTACGGAACTCAAACCCTATAAAATAAGGTATATCCGAAAGTTTGAAAAATAGTCGAGAAGTTTTTATGAAAACCTAATTTTTCGAATTAAATTTTTATCGCTTTGACTTCGTAAAGAGCATCGACATCTGTAAGCTCTCCCTAACAAACTCTACTAAAACCGTGGCATATGTCACATGATAGAATAATATATTATTGGGTACGACACTGGGGTCAACCATATTATTATTCAGTGAGCTTTCCGAGAGCTTTGAACGCGCGTGCTGAACACACGTTCCCACGGTCAAAAGGAAACTCATTATTTTAGATTCGTATCGCATATGCGGGTCTTTGATTAGGTAGGTAGACAGATTTCTTTCTTAATGGCATCGATAATAACGTAATTAGAGACAAATTACCCAAGTAACACTAATCCACTTAGTGCCATCAGGATCGCTTTAAAACTATACAATAAAGTTTCGAATAAAACCAAATGAACTTCAAGACATCCTGAGGACTGCCATAAGTCTGTTTCGTTGCCGTTGATAGCTCGATACCCTCATTAAAGATTCAAAACAAGGGCCCGGTGGCCTAAAATATTTTACCTATAAAATGGTCTTTTTACGTACATCTAGCATAAAGATGAAGAAATTTTGACCTATTCCACCGGGTAACAGATAAAGTAACAATAGAGCCATAAAATGAAATGAAAGGATAATGATTAAAACGGCCCATCATGGTCGGAGAGTTGGGTTTTTAATGTAACCGCTTATTATTTTATTTAAATGTAATAGATTTTATGATTTTATGAATTTATTTACAAGAAAACTAATTTATTTACAGATCAAAAAATATTGACAATTTCAATAATTATAACTCGATAAAATGGTCCTCAGAAGAATCTGAAGAGTCATCATGTCCTACGCTTATTACTAAAGGCTCAATTTCCATAGTTGTGTCAATTACGTTGTCAAGTTCCCACATTTTTTGTTCCTCTACTATAGCATGTTTTATGGCGTTTTGCCAATTTTCTGATGACACATTTGCTAAAGAATGAAGCAAGAGGTGTCGCACTTCTTGCATTTTAAAAGTTTTGTTATTTCTAGCAACATATCCTTTTACTTGAGCCCATATTAATTCGATAGGATTTAGCTCACAATGGTAATGTGGTAAACGGAGCACTATAATACCTCGATCTCTTGCCATCTCGTCAATAACATACTTTTTATACTGTGATTTATGTAGCCTAACAATATCCAAAAGTTCTTTTTTTACCATGGTATTATCGTAACTCAATTCCTTTCGTTGTAACCAGTTTACGATTTCCGCCTTTTTCCATGAAGTTGTGGGAAGATTCTCTTTTAGCCTAGAGTGATAGCTGGCATTATCCATCACTATTACAGAATTAGCGGGAATGTATTCTATCATTTGCTTAAAATATTCCTCGAAAACATCAGCAGTAATTTCTTCATGATAGTCTTTAGTAGAATTCGACTGGAATTGTAATAATCCTTGATCCAAAAAGCCATTTGAACTTCCTATATGAGTTATAATAAGTCTGCGTCCCTTTCCAGATGGTGGTCTAAGTCCTGTTGACCAGCCTTCCATGACAGCTTGTCGAGAACTTAGGACATTTTTATCTTGCCAAACTTTAGATACGGTGTGCCCTTCGTTCAGCCAAGTTTCATCCAAATAGAAAATGTTTTTGCCTTCGCTGCGGTATTTTCGGATGGACCTTAAGTATTGACGTCTCCAGCAAATAATATCTGCTCTATCAATAAGAAAAGATTTTCTGTTTTGCTTCTCCCATCGAAAGTTCATATCATGAAGTATTTTCCATAGTTTCGTTCGTGATAGCTGTGGTAAGTCCTCGTCGTAGTTAATGGCTTGTAAAATTTTGTCTATAGTTGGTATTTCCTTGGCAAAATAAAAACTATGTACTTTTCTTCTAATACCATTTTTAATGAAATTGTCAATTTCTAACGGTTTCTTTCCTGGGAGTGGTTTTGGCTCACTGAGGTTCTTAGATTTTCTTTCACGCAAGAACCTATATATAGTAGCCTCTCCAACTCCTACCATATTGGCACACTCTGCAATGATGCTACGAACATCACTTGCAGGTTTCTGGTACACTAGAGCATCATGCCCGTTTAATATTAATGTCTTTTCTCGGAGAGAATATGCACTCTTGCTAATTTGACGAAGACACGTTGGCGAAAAACTTGAAGCCATTGTTACAAGTATAGGAAATAATTCAACTTTGAGATAATGCAGTATCTAAATACAACTAAATACATAGTTTGACAAACGCACATCAAATGGCGTGATAACATCCTAAAGCAGGCAAAAATAGGTAAATTAATTACCCCTGTTGTACCTACTTTAACCCTAATCCTACTTAACAATGGACAGAAGCCAATTTTCTTATTAAATAAGGTAATTACTATTGGCAACGCCTATGGTTTACGGTTGTTTTATGGCTTCAACCCTCGATATGAGCTATCAACTGCAACAAAACGGACTTTAGCCGAAAAAAGTTTTCAAACTACATCAAAACTATTTATTTTTGATTTTAATATTTTTAAAGAATTCTTCAAGGCTACTTTAAATTTATGTACTAAAACTTATTAAGTGACGTTTTGCATTTAAAACATACTTGCAGCAGAATAAATTACCTTGAGAATCATTATAAACAATCCTAAAAGAGTTTTTATTTACAACCATCATGCATATAATAATGACATTTCATCTATCTTTGAAAGGTGGAAAGGTGACTTTTTTACTTTTACTTACCACGGGTGGAAAGTAAATTATTTTTTTATAATTTTTTAAAAAATCGATATCTCAAAATAACGTGTCCAAGATAAGGAGGGCCAGTACAGGGATCTCGGAAACCGTAAGAGATACGAAGTCGGTTAAAGGGAGGTAAAGTTGCGCATTTACGTGCCTAATAATATGCCGTTTAGAAAGTTTTAAAATTCCGAGTAGTTCCGGAGATATCCGGAAAAAACCGAAATTCTGAAAAAATGGTTTTATTGCTTTCCTGGTTTTTTTGAGATCGAATTCTAAAGTAAATTGCACTTTTGCATTGCCACTTTTTCCGCTCTATCTAACAGCGTTAATTGTTTTGTAATCCGACGAGTCGTCTTCGAAGGGCCATTATCAACTTTATTTTTTTAACTACGGTCCTGTTTTTCTGATATTGGAATTTGATAGCTTTTTTTCTTCCGGATGCACATGTGGTTTAATGACGTTACGAGGGTTTTTTGAACAACATCAGGAAATTTTGGGATACGGTCCTGTATTTCTCCTAATTTTATAAATAATATCTTATAAATAAGCTCTAAATTTTTACTTATGTTGGACTAGTTCAATAAATAACAAATAATTTAATAATAAACCACAAATAAGTGAACAAAATAGAGAAACATTATTTCAAACTTCTGTTGATTCCGGATTTATAAGAAAAGTAGGCGCTTGAAACAAAAAAATTAAGATGGTGACACGTGATTTGTATCCCTTGACATTCCCATTGTGATCGTTTGAGAGCGTTTTAAGAAGTTTTCTATTTTCCAGATAATATGGAACATAAATTTACAGATGCTGAAAAGTTTGATATTCAATCGCATGTTTTATTTTATCTAAAAAAACTGTTATGTGGCAGTCAGAAGATGTTATTTGTGCTTAGAGAATAAAGGGAATCATTTTGATTCTGTAGTTCCTTACTTTTTTCGTTGTTCGTTTTATTACTGTTTTGGAATGATTTTTGTTCACTTATTGTGGTTTATTATTAAATTATTTGTTATTTATTGAACTAGTCTAGTAGTAGTAAAAAATTTAGAGATTACTTATGAGATATTATTTATAAAATTAGGAGAAATTCAGGACCGTATCCCAAAATTTCTTGATGTTGTTCAAGAAACCCTCGAAACGTCATTAAACCACAATGTGTCATACATCGTTGCATTCGGGAGAAAAAAGCTCTCAAATTCCAATATCAGGAAAATAGGACAGTATTTAAAAAAACAAAGGTTGACAGTGGCCCTTCGAAGACGACTCGTCGGATTACAAAACAACTAACGCTGTTAGATAGAGCGGAAAAAGTGGCAATTCAATAGTGCAATTGACTTTAGAAATCGATCTTAAAAAAACCCAGGAAAACAATAAAACAATTTTTCAGAATTTCGGTTTTATCCGGATTGCGCAACTTTCACTCCATTTAACCGACTTCGTATCTGTTACGGTTTCCGAGATCCCTGTACTGGCCCTCCTTATCTTGGAGACGATATATACGAACACACCAACATACAACTCATTACACAAATTTAACGACAATGAATTTATTTTTTATTTTTTAAAATAAACAATGACATTAAAAAAAATTAACATGGTTTCTGTTTTACTTATTTACATTAAATATTACATTGTCATTATTGTAGGCAGTCACTGATATGTTAAAGCATTGAATATTGTGACCAAATCGTTGATATCTTTTGTCTTGGCATTCTCAGTAAAATAAGCCAGTAGCGCCGACTCAGAACCAGGATTCTAACTTTGTTTCCCGTACACCATTCTTTGAAACAGTTATATGCCTTGTCATATCTCGCGCGGCTTTTAGTTGACAGAAGATCTTCTTCTACTATTTTTGCTGCTTCTCGAATTTCTGGTGGAGTAGCAGCAAAATCAAATTCCTCATCTGATAGCATTTTCCGGTTGTTAAAATAATGTATTGTTTAGTGACATGGAAATCATATTCAAAAAAACGATATTTGCCATGTTGATGTGTACTATTACCTACGATATTTTACCACCTGCGGTTATTTGAAATCTCTGTCTAATTTTTCAATGGAAAAGTCAAAATGACATTTTTCTTTTATTAATAATTTTAATTCAAAATAATATGAAGCGAATATTAGATGTGGTTGTACATAAAATAGTATACAAACCTAGGTGAAAAGTTTCATTACTGTCTCGAGATTTACTACCGACTTTCTCGACAGGAATGAAACACTTTCCACCTTGGTACATAATACAATATATTTTGTTTACTATAGTCGGACAACTTTTGTATGAATGAATTTAACAGCAAGTGTAAGTGATAATAATATGAAGCGATCATAAATAATGTTCAAATGCAAACTATTCTCGTAAAAAATTTATCAACGGATGGCACTTTTCTCACAAAATATAATAAACAACTTCTACATAACTCGTGGGCTAACAATTTAATGATTTTTTAATTATTTAAAAAATATCGTCAAATTTAATTTTCCCTCAAACATCTAAATGTATTTTTTAAATTAAATTGCATGTTTGGACACACACGGTTCTGCAGTTATTTAAGAGGATATAATGCACATATATTTCAATAAGTATGAGTCTATAAAACATGGCGCGATCTAGATTAAAACTGATTGCAAGTTTATAGAACATTTTAAATATTACGAGACTTAAAATTAGTTTTATTTACCACTTTAAGTACAACTATTCTCGTAGACGTCTATTTACTCTTCATTTTAAACCGAAGTTGCATTAATATGTTCAAGCTCGTGCCCTTATGAGATCTTAACCTTACAAATTGTGCCGGTTTTTTCGGTTGTGTGATTGCTTAATTTTTTACAATTACCACTTTGTTTTAATTTAAAATACTTGTCGCTAACATGTTCCATTTTAAATATGTGTTCCAATTTTCTTTCACGCATAAAGTGGGTACACGGACGGCACTGGTTCACTTAACTTATTGAGAATGACGTTTTCTCCAAATATGGTGGGAGTAGAATTAGTTTCAATAAAGTTGTCAAAAATTCAACAGGCATTTCTTTTAACCTTTTTACGTACATCTAGCATAAAGATGAAGAAATTTTGACCTATTCCACCGGGTAACAGATAAAGTAACAATAGAGCCATAAAATGAAATGAAAGGATAATGATTAAAACGGCCCATCATGGTCGGAGAGTTGGGTTTTTAATGTAACCGCTTATTATTTTATTTAAATGTAATAGATTTTATGATTTTATGAATTTATTTACAAGAAAACTAATTTATTTACAGATCAAAAAATATTGACAATTTCAATAATTATAACTCGATAAAATGGTCCTCAGAAGAATCTGAAGAGTCATCATGTCCTACGCTTATTACTAAAGGCTCAATTTCCATAGTTGTGTCAATTACGTTGTCAAGTTCCCACATTTTTTGTTCCTCTACTATAGCATGTTTTATGGCGTTTTGCCAATTTTCTGATGACACATTTGCTAAAGAATGAAGCAAGAGGTGTCGCACTTCTTGCATTTTAAAAGTTTTGTTATTTCTAGCAACATATCCTTTTACTTGAGCCCATATTAATTCGATAGGATTTAGCTCACAATGGTAATGTGGTAAACGGAGCACTATAATACCTCGATCTCTTGCCATCTCGTCAATAACATACTTTTTATACTGTGATTTATGTAGCCTAACAATATCCAAAAGTTCTTTTTTTACCATGGTATTATCGTAACTCAATTCCTTTCGTTGTAACCAGTTTACGATTTCCGCCTTTTTCCATGAAGTTGTGGGAAGATTCTCTTTTAGCCTAGAGTGATAGCTGGCATTATCCATCACTATTACAGAATTAGCGGGAATGTATTCTATCATTTGCTTAAAATATTCCTCGAAAACATCAGCAGTAATTTCTTCATGATAGTCTTTAGTAGAATTCGACTGGAATTGTAATAATCCTTGATCCAAAAAGCCATTTGAACTTCCTATATGAGTTATAATAAGTCTGCGTCCCTTTCCAGATGGTGGTCTAAGTCCTGTTGACCAGCCTTCCATGACAGCTTGTCGAGAACTTAGGACATTTTTATCTTGCCAAACTTTAGATACGGTGTGCCCTTCGTTCAGCCAAGTTTCATCCAAATAGAAAATGTTTTTGCCTTCGCTGCGGTATTTTCGGATGGACCTTAAGTATTGACGTCTCCAGCAAATAATATCTGCTCTATCAATAAGAAAAGATTTTCTGTTTTGCTTCTCCCATCGAAAGTTCATATCATGAAGTATTTTCCATAGTTTCGTTCGTGATAGCTGTGGTAAGTCCTCGTCGTAGTTAATGGCTTGTAAAATTTTGTCTATAGTTGGTATTTCCTTGGCAAAATAAAAACTATGTACTTTTCTTCTAATACCATTTTTAATGAAATTGTCAATTTCTAACGGTTTCTTTCCTGGGAGTGGTTTTGGCTCACTGAGGTTCTTAGATTTTCTTTCACGCAAGAACCTATATATAGTAGCCTCTCCAACTCCTACCATATTGGCACACTCTGCAATGATGCTACGAACATCACTTGCAGGTTTCTGGTACACTAGAGCATCATGCCCGTTTAATATTAATGTCTTTTCTCGGAGAGAATATGCACTCTTGCTAATTTGACGAAGACACGTTGGCGAAAAACTTGAAGCCATTGTTACAAGTATAGGAAATAATTCAACTTTGAGATAATGCAGTATCTAAATACAACTAAATACATAGTTTGACAAACGCACATCAAATGGCGTGATAACATCCTAAAGCAGGCAAAAATAGGTAAATTAATTACCCCTGTTGTACCTACTTTAACCCTAATCCTACTTAACAATGGACAGAAGCCAATTTTCTTATTAAATAAGGTAATTACTATTGGCAACGCCTATGGTTTACGGTTGTTTTATGGCTTCAACCCTCGATATGAGCTATCAACTGCAACAAAACGGACTTTAGCCGAAAAAAGTTTTCAAACTACATCAAAACTATTTATTTTTGATTTTAATATTTTTAAAGAATTCTTCAAGGCTACTTTAAATTTATGTACTAAAACTTATTAAGTGACGTTTTGCATTTAAAACATACTTGCAGCAGAATAAATTACCTTGAGAATCATTATAAACAATCCTAAAAGAGTTTTTATTTACAACCATCATGCATATAATAATGACATTTCATCTATCTTTGAAAGGTGGAAAGGTGACTTTTTTACTTTTACTTACCACGGGTGGAAAGTAAATTATTTTTTTATAATTTTTTAAAAAATCGATATCTCAAAATAACGTGTCCAAGATAAGGAGGGCCAGTACAGGGATCTCGGAAACCGTAAGAGATACGAAGTCGGTTAAAGGGAGGTAAAGTTGCGCATTTACGTGCCTAATAATATGCCGTTTAGAAAGTTTTAAAATTCCGAGTAGTTCCGGAGATATCCGGAAAAAACCGAAATTCTGAAAAAATGGTTTTATTGCTTTCCTGGTTTTTTTGAGATCGAATTCTAAAGTAAATTGCACTTTTGCATTGCCACTTTTTCCGCTCTATCTAACAGCGTTAATTGTTTTGTAATCCGACGAGTCGTCTTCGAAGGGCCATTATCAACTTTATTTTTTTAACTACGGTCCTGTTTTTCTGATATTGGAATTTGATAGCTTTTTTTCTTCCGGATGCACATGTGGTTTAATGACGTTACGAGGGTTTTTTGAACAACATCAGGAAATTTTGGGATACGGTCCTGTATTTCTCCTAATTTTATAAATAATATCTTATAAATAAGCTCTAAATTTTTACTTATGTTGGACTAGTTCAATAAATAACAAATAATTTAATAATAAACCACAAATAAGTGAACAAAATAGAGAAACATTATTTCAAACTTCTGTTGATTCCGGATTTATAAGAAAAGTAGGCGCTTGAAACAAAAAAATTAAGATGGTGACACGTGATTTGTATCCCTTGACATTCCCATTGTGATCGTTTGAGAGCGTTTTAAGAAGTTTTCTATTTTCCAGATAATATGGAACATAAATTTACAGATGCTGAAAAGTTTGATATTCAATCGCATGTTTTATTTTATCTAAAAAAACTGTTATGTGGCAGTCAGAAGATGTTATTTGTGCTTAGAGAATAAAGGGAATCATTTTGATTCTGTAGTTCCTTACTTTTTTCGTTGTTCGTTTTATTACTGTTTTGGAATGATTTTTGTTCACTTATTGTGGTTTATTATTAAATTATTTGTTATTTATTGAACTAGTCTAGTAGTAGTAAAAAATTTAGAGATTACTTATGAGATATTATTTATAAAATTAGGAGAAATTCAGGACCGTATCCCAAAATTTCTTGATGTTGTTCAAGAAACCCTCGAAACGTCATTAAACCACAATGTGTCATACATCGTTGCATTCGGGAGAAAAAAGCTCTCAAATTCCAATATCAGGAAAATAGGACAGTATTTAAAAAAACAAAGGTTGACAGTGGCCCTTCGAAGACGACTCGTCGGATTACAAAACAACTAACGCTGTTAGATAGAGCGGAAAAAGTGGCAATTCAATAGTGCAATTGACTTTAGAAATCGATCTTAAAAAAACCCAGGAAAACAATAAAACAATTTTTCAGAATTTCGGTTTTATCCGGATTGCGCAACTTTCACTCCATTTAACCGACTTCGTATCTGTTACGGTTTCCGAGATCCCTGTACTGGCCCTCCTTATCTTGGAGACGATATATACGAACACACCAACATACAACTCATTACACAAATTTAACGACAATGAATTTATTTTTTATTTTTTAAAATAAACAATGACATTAAAAAAAATTAACATGGTTTCTGTTTTACTTATTTACATTAAATATTACATTGTCATTATTGTAGGCAGTCACTGATATGTTAAAGCATTGAATATTGTGACCAAATCGTTGATATCTTTTGTCTTGGCATTCTCAGTAAAATAAGCCAGTAGCGCCGACTCAGAACCAGGATTCTAACTTTGTTTCCCGTACACCATTCTTTGAAACAGTTATATGCCTTGTCATATCTCGCGCGGCTTTTAGTTGACAGAAGATCTTCTTCTACTATTTTTGCTGCTTCTCGAATTTCTGGTGGAGTAGCAGCAAAATCAAATTCCTCATCTGATAGCATTTTCCGGTTGTTAAAATAATGTATTGTTTAGTGACATGGAAATCATATTCAAAAAAACGATATTTGCCATGTTGATGTGTACTATTACCTACGATATTTTACCACCTGCGGTTATTTGAAATCTCTGTCTAATTTTTCAATGGAAAAGTCAAAATGACATTTTTCTTTTATTAATAATTTTAATTCAAAATAATATGAAGCGAATATTAGATGTGGTTGTACATAAAATAGTATACAAACCTAGGTGAAAAGTTTCATTACTGTCTCGAGATTTACTACCGACTTTCTCGACAGGAATGAAACACTTTCCACCTTGGTACATAATACAATATATTTTGTTTACTATAGTCGGACAACTTTTGTATGAATGAATTTAACAGCAAGTGTAAGTGATAATAATATGAAGCGATCATAAATAATGTTCAAATGCAAACTATTCTCGTAAAAAATTTATCAACGGATGGCACTTTTCTCACAAAATATAATAAACAACTTCTACATAACTCGTGGGCTAACAATTTAATGATTTTTTAATTATTTAAAAAATATCGTCAAATTTAATTTTCCCTCAAACATCTAAATGTATTTTTTAAATTAAATTGCATGTTTGGACACACACGGTTCTGCAGTTATTTAAGAGGATATAATGCACATATATTTCAATAAGTATGAGTCTATAAAACATGGCGCGATCTAGATTAAAACTGATTGCAAGTTTATAGAACATTTTAAATATTACGAGACTTAAAATTAGTTTTATTTACCACTTTAAGTACAACTATTCTCGTAGACGTCTATTTACTCTTCATTTTAAACCGAAGTTGCATTAATATGTTCAAGCTCGTGCCCTTATGAGATCTTAACCTTACAAATTGTGCCGGTTTTTTCGGTTGTGTGATTGCTTAATTTTTTACAATTACCACTTTGTTTTAATTTAAAATACTTGTCGCTAACATGTTCCATTTTAAATATGTGTTCCAATTTTCTTTCACGCATAAAGTGGGTACACGGACGGCACTGGTTCACTTAACTTATTGAGAATGACGTTTTCTCCAAATATGGTGGGAGTAGAATTAGTTTCAATAAAGTTGTCAAAAATTCAACAGGCATTTCTTTTAACCTTTTTACGTACATCTAGCATAAAGATGAAGAAATTTTGACCTATTCCACCGGGTAACAGATAAAGTAACAATAGAGCCATAAAATGAAATGAAAGGATAATGATTAAAACGGCCCATCATGGTCGGAGAGTTGGGTTTTTAATGTAACCGCTTATTATTTTATTTAAATGTAATAGATTTTATGATTTTATGAATTTATTTACAAGAAAACTAATTTATTTACAGATCAAAAAATATTGACAATTTCAATAATTATAACTCGATAAAATGGTCCTCAGAAGAATCTGAAGAGTCATCATGTCCTACGCTTATTACTAAAGGCTCAATTTCCATAGTTGTGTCAATTACGTTGTCAAGTTCCCACATTTTTTGTTCCTCTACTATAGCATGTTTTATGGCGTTTTGCCAATTTTCTGATGACACATTTGCTAAAGAATGAAGCAAGAGGTGTCGCACTTCTTGCATTTTAAAAGTTTTGTTATTTCTAGCAACATATCCTTTTACTTGAGCCCATATTAATTCGATAGGATTTAGCTCACAATGGTAATGTGGTAAACGGAGCACTATAATACCTCGATCTCTTGCCATCTCGTCAATAACATACTTTTTATACTGTGATTTATGTAGCCTAACAATATCCAAAAGTTCTTTTTTTACCATGGTATTATCGTAACTCAATTCCTTTCGTTGTAACCAGTTTACGATTTCCGCCTTTTTCCATGAAGTTGTGGGAAGATTCTCTTTTAGCCTAGAGTGATAGCTGGCATTATCCATCACTATTACAGAATTAGCGGGAATGTATTCTATCATTTGCTTAAAATATTCCTCGAAAACATCAGCAGTAATTTCTTCATGATAGTCTTTAGTAGAATTCGACTGGAATTGTAATAATCCTTGATCCAAAAAGCCATTTGAACTTCCTATATGAGTTATAATAAGTCTGCGTCCCTTTCCAGATGGTGGTCTAAGTCCTGTTGACCAGCCTTCCATGACAGCTTGTCGAGAACTTAGGACATTTTTATCTTGCCAAACTTTAGATACGGTGTGCCCTTCGTTCAGCCAAGTTTCATCCAAATAGAAAATGTTTTTGCCTTCGCTGCGGTATTTTCGGATGGACCTTAAGTATTGACGTCTCCAGCAAATAATATCTGCTCTATCAATAAGAAAAGATTTTCTGTTTTGCTTCTCCCATCGAAAGTTCATATCATGAAGTATTTTCCATAGTTTCGTTCGTGATAGCTGTGGTAAGTCCTCGTCGTAGTTAATGGCTTGTAAAATTTTGTCTATAGTTGGTATTTCCTTGGCAAAATAAAAACTATGTACTTTTCTTCTAATACCATTTTTAATGAAATTGTCAATTTCTAACGGTTTCTTTCCTGGGAGTGGTTTTGGCTCACTGAGGTTCTTAGATTTTCTTTCACGCAAGAACCTATATATAGTAGCCTCTCCAACTCCTACCATATTGGCACACTCTGCAATGATGCTACGAACATCACTTGCAGGTTTCTGGTACACTAGAGCATCATGCCCGTTTAATATTAATGTCTTTTCTCGGAGAGAATATGCACTCTTGCTAATTTGACGAAGACACGTTGGCGAAAAACTTGAAGCCATTGTTACAAGTATAGGAAATAATTCAACTTTGAGATAATGCAGTATCTAAATACAACTAAATACATAGTTTGACAAACGCACATCAAATGGCGTGATAACATCCTAAAGCAGGCAAAAATAGGTAAATTAATTACCCCTGTTGTACCTACTTTAACCCTAATCCTACTTAACAATGGACAGAAGCCAATTTTCTTATTAAATAAGGTAATTACTATTGGCAACGCCTATGGTTTACGGTTGTTTTATGGCTTCAACCCTCGATATGAGCTATCAACTGCAACAAAACGGACTTTAGCCGAAAAAAGTTTTCAAACTACATCAAAACTATTTATTTTTGATTTTAATATTTTTAAAGAATTCTTCAAGGCTACTTTAAATTTATGTACTAAAACTTATTAAGTGACGTTTTGCATTTAAAACATACTTGCAGCAGAATAAATTACCTTGAGAATCATTATAAACAATCCTAAAAGAGTTTTTATTTACAACCATCATGCATATAATAATGACATTTCATCTATCTTTGAAAGGTGGAAAGGTGACTTTTTTACTTTTACTTACCACGGGTGGAAAGTAAATTATTTTTTTATAATTTTTTAAAAAATCGATATCTCAAAATAACGTGTCCAAGATAAGGAGGGCCAGTACAGGGATCTCGGAAACCGTAAGAGATACGAAGTCGGTTAAAGGGAGGTAAAGTTGCGCATTTACGTGCCTAATAATATGCCGTTTAGAAAGTTTTAAAATTCCGAGTAGTTCCGGAGATATCCGGAAAAAACCGAAATTCTGAAAAAATGGTTTTATTGCTTTCCTGGTTTTTTTGAGATCGAATTCTAAAGTAAATTGCACTTTTGCATTGCCACTTTTTCCGCTCTATCTAACAGCGTTAATTGTTTTGTAATCCGACGAGTCGTCTTCGAAGGGCCATTATCAACTTTATTTTTTTAACTACGGTCCTGTTTTTCTGATATTGGAATTTGATAGCTTTTTTTCTTCCGGATGCACATGTGGTTTAATGACGTTACGAGGGTTTTTTGAACAACATCAGGAAATTTTGGGATACGGTCCTGTATTTCTCCTAATTTTATAAATAATATCTTATAAATAAGCTCTAAATTTTTACTTATGTTGGACTAGTTCAATAAATAACAAATAATTTAATAATAAACCACAAATAAGTGAACAAAATAGAGAAACATTATTTCAAACTTCTGTTGATTCCGGATTTATAAGAAAAGTAGGCGCTTGAAACAAAAAAATTAAGATGGTGACACGTGATTTGTATCCCTTGACATTCCCATTGTGATCGTTTGAGAGCGTTTTAAGAAGTTTTCTATTTTCCAGATAATATGGAACATAAATTTACAGATGCTGAAAAGTTTGATATTCAATCGCATGTTTTATTTTATCTAAAAAAACTGTTATGTGGCAGTCAGAAGATGTTATTTGTGCTTAGAGAATAAAGGGAATCATTTTGATTCTGTAGTTCCTTACTTTTTTCGTTGTTCGTTTTATTACTGTTTTGGAATGATTTTTGTTCACTTATTGTGGTTTATTATTAAATTATTTGTTATTTATTGAACTAGTCTAGTAGTAGTAAAAAATTTAGAGATTACTTATGAGATATTATTTATAAAATTAGGAGAAATTCAGGACCGTATCCCAAAATTTCTTGATGTTGTTCAAGAAACCCTCGAAACGTCATTAAACCACAATGTGTCATACATCGTTGCATTCGGGAGAAAAAAGCTCTCAAATTCCAATATCAGGAAAATAGGACAGTATTTAAAAAAACAAAGGTTGACAGTGGCCCTTCGAAGACGACTCGTCGGATTACAAAACAACTAACGCTGTTAGATAGAGCGGAAAAAGTGGCAATTCAATAGTGCAATTGACTTTAGAAATCGATCTTAAAAAAACCCAGGAAAACAATAAAACAATTTTTCAGAATTTCGGTTTTATCCGGATTGCGCAACTTTCACTCCATTTAACCGACTTCGTATCTGTTACGGTTTCCGAGATCCCTGTACTGGCCCTCCTTATCTTGGAGACGATATATACGAACACACCAACATACAACTCATTACACAAATTTAACGACAATGAATTTATTTTTTATTTTTTAAAATAAACAATGACATTAAAAAAAATTAACATGGTTTCTGTTTTACTTATTTACATTAAATATTACATTGTCATTATTGTAGGCAGTCACTGATATGTTAAAGCATTGAATATTGTGACCAAATCGTTGATATCTTTTGTCTTGGCATTCTCAGTAAAATAAGCCAGTAGCGCCGACTCAGAACCAGGATTCTAACTTTGTTTCCCGTACACCATTCTTTGAAACAGTTATATGCCTTGTCATATCTCGCGCGGCTTTTAGTTGACAGAAGATCTTCTTCTACTATTTTTGCTGCTTCTCGAATTTCTGGTGGAGTAGCAGCAAAATCAAATTCCTCATCTGATAGCATTTTCCGGTTGTTAAAATAATGTATTGTTTAGTGACATGGAAATCATATTCAAAAAAACGATATTTGCCATGTTGATGTGTACTATTACCTACGATATTTTACCACCTGCGGTTATTTGAAATCTCTGTCTAATTTTTCAATGGAAAAGTCAAAATGACATTTTTCTTTTATTAATAATTTTAATTCAAAATAATATGAAGCGAATATTAGATGTGGTTGTACATAAAATAGTATACAAACCTAGGTGAAAAGTTTCATTACTGTCTCGAGATTTACTACCGACTTTCTCGACAGGAATGAAACACTTTCCACCTTGGTACATAATACAATATATTTTGTTTACTATAGTCGGACAACTTTTGTATGAATGAATTTAACAGCAAGTGTAAGTGATAATAATATGAAGCGATCATAAATAATGTTCAAATGCAAACTATTCTCGTAAAAAATTTATCAACGGATGGCACTTTTCTCACAAAATATAATAAACAACTTCTACATAACTCGTGGGCTAACAATTTAATGATTTTTTAATTATTTAAAAAATATCGTCAAATTTAATTTTCCCTCAAACATCTAAATGTATTTTTTAAATTAAATTGCATGTTTGGACACACACGGTTCTGCAGTTATTTAAGAGGATATAATGCACATATATTTCAATAAGTATGAGTCTATAAAACATGGCGCGATCTAGATTAAAACTGATTGCAAGTTTATAGAACATTTTAAATATTACGAGACTTAAAATTAGTTTTATTTACCACTTTAAGTACAACTATTCTCGTAGACGTCTATTTACTCTTCATTTTAAACCGAAGTTGCATTAATATGTTCAAGCTCGTGCCCTTATGAGATCTTAACCTTACAAATTGTGCCGGTTTTTTCGGTTGTGTGATTGCTTAATTTTTTACAATTACCACTTTGTTTTAATTTAAAATACTTGTCGCTAACATGTTCCATTTTAAATATGTGTTCCAATTTTCTTTCACGCATAAAGTGGGTACACGGACGGCACTGGTTCACTTAACTTATTGAGAATGACGTTTTCTCCAAATATGGTGGGAGTAGAATTAGTTTCAATAAAGTTGTCAAAAATTCAACAGGCATTTCTTTTAACCAAATTGACTAAATTAAAACATTTGAGTTTTAAAATATTCATAATGCACTCTTTAAAAAGTAAAAAATTATATTTTTGAATTTAATGTGGAATTTTATTGAGCAGATTGGCTTAAGATGAAATAGTTTCTTAATGGGATTTAATGAGTACTGCAAGGGTACTCCATAAAACTACATTAAAACTATTTGTTCCAAAATTGATTGTTTTTTAACTAACTTGCTAATTAATCCTTTAAAAAGGCAAATTAGTTTTAGTCACGTGTATTATAAAACCAGTATAAGATCACTAGGGCATTAAGAGCTAATGGTATTTATACTTTAATTTAAAGAGTGTATTCAATTCTTTTTCTATTTGGGTTTCATAATGGCTACATTATGAAATGCAAAAAAATTGAATAACCTGCTACTTTATGAAACTGAAATTTTTTTTTTATGTTTGCAGAAAGTAGGGTTTGAATTTTAGGCTCACTTCGATTCCGTTGAAATTAGTTTTCTAGACATTATGGATTCAAAAATTTTTTTTTATAGAAATCTTTAAAATACTAACTTTTAACGGTGTCCGTCAACTAATTTCTAGTCACAACTATTTATAAAACAACATAACCTAAAAATAATAGAAATATCTTCCAGTTTATGCTCTATTCCTAAAGTTTTATTCATTAAAGTACTCTTTTTATTTTTAATTCAATATAGTAGTATACATATTACTTTATATATATGTACATATTTATTGTTATTCCTGTCAGATTCTGTGTCGACACAATATTTTGTTCAATAGTATTATTTATTATTTTGTTCAACATTTTGAACTTTGTTCTGTTCGCACCATAACTCAAAGTTTAGCATATTCTATTTAAAAGTTTTTCTAGAGTATTTTCTGCAATTTCTCGTATTTCTGATGGAGTACAACTTTTTTCCTGGCTCATTTTTATTAACTTTAATAATATATTTATTTTTAATTATGACGGATGGGAAGAAGCTTTGTTGTGTTTAATTGTTTCTATCATGGCATATTTGATACTTGCAACATTTTATTAAATTATAAAAGTATTGGCAACCCAAAAACAAAATATTAATTCAAACGGGAAAAATCTACTATATTTTTTAAAGTTTTTCAGACTTCAAAGTCCCAAATAGAAAAAGTTTATAAAATACACGGTTCATAAGACAATTAGAGTACTTTCTTGTTCTTTAGAAAACTCCCCGCTTCGCGGGTCGTTGTCTAAATTAAATGCATGCTTTAAGATAATGTCTTATGAAACTTGTATCTTAATATACTATTGCATAATAATAAGTGGTCTTTAACAAATTTTATTTTATTTTAAGGTAACTTTAAAACCAACGTATTTTTATTGTACATATTAAAACACTTTTAAACGATAAATAAATCAAAAGGATCTTACAATGGTTACTTAAGTAGGCAATATTACCACCGCATATCGCATAAGTTTCTGAACAAGAAATCTATTTAGAAAGTCTTTAGGTACATAAAATATGTCTGTGTTCACAACCACTTTGTTTATGAGTCTTATTAAACCGACTATTGTCATCATATGACTCTACTAAACTGCTTCTCAACTACTTTGGCTATGACTCTTAATATCTAAACAAATTATTCTAATCATAACTACCTACACGGTGGGTGAAGTCATCATATTATTATTTTCAGAATTACTTCATTGTTTAAAATCATTTTTTAAACAAATTTGCAGAAACTATTTACAAAAGTGTAAGTTTCCGTAAACTGAATTGAAGGTAATAAAATTAAATTATCATACAAGACAGGTTAGAATCAGAAGTTACTTTAAACTAGTTACAAAAATAAGTTTTTTCCTTCTTCAAATAAATTGGGACTTACCTGTTAAAACCGCTTTGTTTTCAACAAAAGCCATTTTTGGTATTTCATTCGCTTTAGCTTTTATTACTATAATTTTCTGACTAAATGTTTCATCACTGAAATTGTACGTAGTAACGTAGTTGGAATTATTTTGACCGCACAATTATTGTATTAATTAGTGGAAACAAGTTTACAGAAATGCAATGAATACACCGGAGATCATATATTTTTATATGATGTTTATTACTTGTAAACTATGCTTGTGATGTTAATAATGTTTTTCACATATGTTTTTACAAATAATTAAAGATTAATTCCATTCGAATATCATTTCTGTTTTATTTTATAAAATTGTTAATAACAGCTTAGAAACTATGATTAATTTTCTGACCAAATAATGCTGAACCGAATGAAATATCAAAAAACATAAGAAAAATGTTTTTGCCTTTAACATGTAGGTTTCAATTGTTTGAAAAAAGAAACGACTTACATATATTTGCGACTTGTTTAACGAAATTTCTTATTTTAACCTCCCCTATATGATATTCTAATTCGATTCTATTACTTTTAAACGAGAACTTATATTTCTGTAAGTATTTCCTGCAAATTTGGTTAAAAAATGATATTCAAAATTAAAGTTATTCAGAAATGTGGTCACTTTTTTGACCAACATGTATACGGCTGCTTAAATTTTAATATTAATATCCACTTTGTATAATATGACTATTTTTAAACAATTGTCACCACAACCACTTTGTATATGATTTGTATTGAACTATTGTAATAAACACTTTGTATATTAGGTACTTTAATTATAATACAACAACAACTTCTTTAACTTTTGTGTACTTAAACGATTGTATATTTAAACAATTGTCATTATCACAATCACTTTGTATATATGACTTTTATTAAACTATTATCATTATAACTATTGTGCATGTGACTTCCATTATTTTTAGTGTTCACAATAACTTCATATATAACTATTTTCCTTCAACTTTCTGTCAACTTTTGTATTCACAATCACTGTGTATATGAACTTAATTTTTTTGTGTTTGTATATTATGACTATTATTAAACTATCATAATAACTATGTATATAACTCCTTAAACTTTTGTGTTAATATCTACTCTGTTATATATTTTGCTATTGTCATCACAACTACTGTGTATGTGACTCTCAATATTTTTTGTATTCACAATCACTTTGTTTATGACTCTCATTAAACCATAGCATACGACAATCTTTTATTGATTTAGGTACACAGAATGTGAATGAATTATTTCTGTCAATATCATTAATAACACAATCATAGTTAGTTGTATGGTTAGATTGTGTAAAATATTTCTGTAACCGAAAACCGAGAGTTAGATATATTTAAATTATTTAGTTTAATAATAATTATTAAATTCTTGATTTCTCTTATCACCGTTTCATATTGTAAAATCTTCTGGAAAATTTATAATAAATTTTAAAAAATCTCATTAGAGCATAATATAATAGTATATTACGTACCGAGGTGGAAAGTGATTCAGTCCTGTCGAGAGAGTTGGTAGTTAACCGAGGCGCGAAGCGGCGAGGTTAACTAAATCTCGAGACAGTAATGAAACTTTTCACCGAGATTTGTATACTATTTTATTTACAACCACATCTAACATCCACTACTAATTATTTTGAATTAAAATTATTAATAAAGGATAAATGTCATTTTGACTTTTCCATTGAAAAATTAGACATAAATTTCAAATAACCGCAGGTGGTAAAATAATATAGGAATAATACACATCAAGATGGCAAATATCATTTTTTGAATTTGGTTTCCATGTCACTAAACAATATATTATTTTAACAACAGAAAAATGCTGAGGAATTTGATTTTGCTGCTACTCCACCAGAAATTCGAGAAGCAGCAAAAATAGTAGAAGAAAATCTTCTGCCAACTAAAAGCCGCCCGAGATATGACAAGGCATATAACTGTTTTTCAGAATGGTGTACTGGAAACAAAGTTCAAAATCCTGGTTCTGAGTCGGCGCTACTAGCTTATTTCAGTGAAAATGCCAAGACAAAGAAGATCTCAACGATTTGGTCACAATATTCAATGCTGAGGACCACTCTATCAATTAGGGAAAAAGTAGACATATCTAAACAAGCAAAGCTATTAGCATTTAAAAAAAAATGTGTTCGTATATTATTTTGAGATTTTTTAAAAAATTACAAAAAAATTATTTACTTTCCACCCGGGTGGAAAGTAAAATTAAAAAAACGTCAACTTTCCACCTTTCAAAGTTCTTACCGGCATAACGTTCCTTCACATCTAGAAAACAGACGTAGATGCTTATTTTATTGTTAATTTCCTCGGTTGGATTGACTTCGACCATAATTTTTTTTAAACTTGACTGACTAGAGCTAAAAATGTATATAAAAGAGGGTTGTAACGCGTGCTAAGCACACGTTCCCACGATCCCATGGTAAATACCCACCATATGTTATCTGCATGGGGTGATGGGTGCATATGCCAACCACTTACCATATACAATGGGCGATAAAGCGAGATACGGCAGAAATGGATGTTAAAACATTTGTGTCTTGTATATGAGGAAATTTTTATGTAGTAATAATAACTGTCGAAAAAAAGAAAATATGCCAAAAATGGAATTTGGATTTCAGGTACAGTAGTTTCTGGTACACGCAACGAAAAATTTAGTAATCTTTACTGTAAAAATATTAAAACTAACCATAATTTATGACTCTATATGTGACTGGAATAACTTTAGTTAAGAACTGCCATAAAATCATAGTAAAATTTTAACAAACGTTTTTAGTAAGAATTACCAAAGTATTTAGTAAACCATATATATTTTTGTAAAATTTACTAAATCTCTTGTAAAATTCATAATTCTTTTTTGTAAAATTTACTAAAATATTTTGTAAAATTGACTGAATAAATCTCTTGTAAAATTCATTAAAATATTTTGGAAAAAATTTTGACACATTATGGTTTCCCCAAGGGGTCACCCATCCAAGTACTAATCGTGTCCAATGCA
Source organism: Barypeithes pellucidus (assembly GCA_963991005.1). NCBI lineage: Eukaryota > Metazoa > Arthropoda > Insecta > Coleoptera > Curculionidae > Barypeithes > Barypeithes pellucidus. The sequence goes on along the minus strand of OZ022561.1, from coordinate 27,268,506 downwards.
CATATATGTATAAACAGTATATTGCCAATACGAGCGTTTCTAACTTCAAGAAGTGTCCCCGCTATGGGAGATGACGCGGGCCCATTGAGTTTGTGCAGTAGGGTGGAAATTTTATTGATCGCGTCAAAGCCGGCCCGGCATTATTTGTTTGTTGTTATTCGTCGCCATCTTTGATCCTGGATGCTTTTTCAAATTACAGAATAAAAAGTGGTTCATCCACATTGTTGTCGGTATATTAGTGATTATAAACTTCCATTACCTAACAACAATTTTTGTAAATGAGTTTTCCATTTGTGTTGATTCGATTCGCTGTTTGGTAGGTTAGTGGCTTGGTTTGTTTAAGATGAAAAGACACAAGTGCATGGTGTTTTTTTGCAAAAGTGTAAACTATTTCAGGTATGTACAAATATACGAAAATATTTTGCTTATCACATTATCCGATCTTCGGAACCGAGTTTCACTAAAAAGCTTGTAAAAAAAGAATGTGGTCACTACCTAACGTTAAAATTAATGTATTTTTAATTTGATGCATTAGTAGCTGATAATAATTCACCAAATAGTCAATATAGTCATTCATTCTTAATTTTTGGTTTAGAAAAAAGTGAGGTTAAGGAACATACGACGTCGGATGAAAATTAAAATAAAGCGGAATTTGGCACCAAAAGTTTACACCAATCAGGGCACCGTAGGATCATCATATCGTCAAAAATCGTATGCATGGAACGCTGTCTTAAATCGAACTAATCGAAATTTTGATTGCAATATCTTTCGTAACTAACCAGTGAAATATAAAAAGTTGAAATCCGGTCCTGTCGAATGTTTACTTTCACAAGGAAATTTCCGAAATACGCAAACTCACAACGCCCCCTTCGATGCCAATAGCGGGGACATAATGTTGTAAAAATGGCTTTTTTCAAATTAAGAAAATAAGGAGGATTTTTACATTAGATTATTTTTTAATAATTCAACATATTCTCCTATATGTTACCAAAAAAGGATTATTTTTATAGCACGATTTATTTAACAAGGTTATAATATAATCTTTCAACATGCAAAATCAGAGGCTTTTTATATTTCTGCAACGTAAACAGCTGTGTGTGGTTCCCGCTGTCCGTTTATCAAAACGCTTCGTCGGCACGAGATTAGATGGAATGACGAAAACTATATGTAAAAAAGTCAAATACGGCAGTTGAATTCTGGTTGCTTTGAGAGACCAATCTCCGCGAGATCGTTCGCTGGGAAAAAGTCCAGTACAGTCTTCACGAACACTCGTATTTTTGAATACAGAGTTTAAACTTTGAAGAAACCCGTACAACGAGGGATTTAACACTCTGTGTTTTTTAACGCGGAGTATAAACTTTCTAATTCAGCGTCCACCGTTGGAACAGCAGGCCAGTGCGTATACCCTGGCTCGGTCCCCCGCGATTTCAGTGTGAGCTTTATAGATTCTTCCTCGCAAGGTATCATCTATATACCGGCGGATTAATCTAGACGGTGTTGCACAGGCTCAATATTATTTCGATCGGGAGAATACCTCCTAATAAGTCGATCCCTCCTAACGAAGTGTATTGAGTCGCCCGCCTTGGCAAATATCGCTAATATTTGTCAAGTGAAAAGGCCAAAAAAGAAGACATCTTTGAAGCAAAGAAGAAGTAAATAAATTCGGTCGGAGTAGGACTAGTTTGTCTCTTAAGCGTTCGTTAAAATAGCGTCCTTTTTATAAGGTGGAAGCTAAGGTAGAGAGACAAACGGAATAGTCATTTCTGTTCGGTCATTAAGGCATCGTTGTCCCTGCACTGAGGGCGGCGTCGGCCAGCGTGGCGTTAAAAAAATTCGAAAAAACTTCTTAAAGATGCGACACGCATAAGTTTCTCAAAAAACCGCAGGTTGAGAGAAATATTGCGTTAATCAATAAGTATTTCGTTATAGACATTAGCGCCCGAAATAACTTAATAAAAAAATATTCGTTTTTACCGATTTATTCCTTTATAGACGCCTTGCGCTAGGAATAATAAGTAACGGTTATTAGGATTTTTTCAAAGTCCGGCGCGTAGTAAGGGTTCTTAAAAAATCTTAAGTTGATATATTTAAGGCAAAACTAGGATTCGCGTGTAGGGTCTTAGAAGACAGTTAGGTTGGTTAATTCCCTCTTAGTAGAGGACCATTGCTAGCTCAGGTTAATTTTTTTTATTGTAAAGAAAATAAAAGTAATTAATCGAAAATCGCCCTGGTCGTGAGACTCGACATACGTAAGACTAACCCATAAATAACCCTCAAGACAAAAGACTTAAAATTAAATAAGCAAAAAGCCCTCCGTGTTCAATATAACAAACTTGCCTTGTTATATTCAATTGGACGTGCCCGTGCCAATAAACTCAAAAGTATAGTTCGAACAATAGTTAGGTTTCGTCCTACGTTCCAACAACTATACTTATAACAGTAAAATCAATCTTTTAATTCTAAGACAAAATTCTTGCCCTCATCTTCATCTTAATTGGTGGACTGCTGACGACTTCCTGTTAGCGGGGAAAGGTGGTGGGCCCCACTAAGACCGACAGACACCTGTCGTCGGCTGGCATCCCTGACTATTAACGAAAATCGAAACGTCGAAATATCGAAAAATGGCGGAAAACGATAATTTAAGTGATACCATATCTAGCACCGACTTTGATAGCCGTTATAGGACTGTTGACCTCACCGGTAGTGTCGACCAGTACCTTGACGCTACTTACAATGACTCAATGGCTCGGTCCGTCGCTCGCCGGCGCATGATGCTAGCTCTTAACAAAACTCTGGGTGGGGAATCACCGCCGCCAGGATTAGAATTCAATTGGGACACGAGCAGCATACAAAGCAGCGACCTGGCGATAAATAAGCAAGGGGAAAAATGGGTATACGAGGGACCCACGATAACGATTGATGAACAACGCGCCGCAGGCGAGACAACCGCGCTTCCAAAGATAACAAAAGCGGAAAGATATCGTTATTTCGGCGACATTGCAGATGGTATTAGCAATATACTGTTTATATATGTGGCCCAACATTCTTTGTAAAATTTACAGTATATTTTATAAATAAATTTATTAGAAATACTAATTATATTTTTTTATAAATTATGTGTATCTACAATATTATTCGGTAATTAATATTATATTTTATAGCATCTTGATGGTTTCAATCAATCTTAGATGATAAAAATTAAACTTTGGTAAGTTGTGACATTATTAAGTTATCGACTTCTAACATTTTTCCTATTTTAACATGAAGAATCACATCTCCAAGATTTTGCAAACACCCTGTATATTCTTAAAAAAATATTAAATCATTGGAGGAGGCGGGACAGCATAAATATTTCCTTTCTACATGTATGTAATTGCAACTCCAAGGAATTATTATCGTAATTACACGGTAGTAAAACCCGCATGTGTCTGATTTCAAACACTGAAAACGTTTCCTCCTGACCGTGGGAACGTGCTCAGTTTCTCGGCTTAGCACGCGCTGGTAATTATTATTCGTTGGAAAATATACGAATGGGCATGAGAAGTTTTTTCAATAGTTGAAATAAATTAAGATTAGCCATCGGCGACCAGTTTATAACTTTAATCAAATCAGATTTAATATTAATCGAACAGGTCTCTTATACGGTCAATGTTCAGAAATTTGTGGGGCTAAAGTCTGTTTCGTTGCCGTTGATAGCTCGATACCCTCATTAAAGATTCAAAACAAGGGCCCGCCCGGTGGCCTAAAATATTTTACCTATAAAATGGTCTTTTTACGTACATCTAGCATAAAGATGAAGAAATTTTGACCTATTCCACCGGGTAACAGATAAAGTAACAATAGAGCCATAAAATGAAATGAAAGGATAATGATTAAAACGGCCCATCATGGTCGGAGAGTTGGGTTTTTAATGTAACCGCTTATTATTTTATTTAAATGTAATAGATTTTATGATTTTATGAATTTATTTACAAGAAAACTAATTTATTTACAGATCAAAAAATATTGACAATTTCAATAATTATAACTCGATAAAATGGTCCTCAGAAGAATCTGAAGAGTCATCATGTCCTACGCTTATTACTAAAGGCTCAATTTCCATAGTTGTGTCAATTACGTTGTCAAGTTCCCACATTTTTTGTTCCTCTACTATAGCATGTTTTATGGCGTTTTGCCAATTTTCTGATGACACATTTGCTAAAGAATGAAGCAAGAGGTGTCGCACTTCTTGCATTTTAAAAGTTTTGTTATTTCTAGCAACATATCCTTTTACTTGAGCCCATATTAATTCGATAGGATTTAGCTCACAATGGTAAGGTGGTAAACGGAGCACTATAATACCTCGATCTCTTGCCATCTCGTCAATAACATACTTTTTATACTGTGATTTATGTAGCCTAACAATATCCAAAAGTTCTTTTTTTACCATGGTATTATCGTAACTCAATTCCTTTCGTTGTAACCAGTTTACTATTTCCGCCTTTTTCCATGAAGTTGTGGGAAGATTCTCTTTTAGCCTAGAGTGATAGCTGGCATTATCCATCACTATTACAGAATTAGCGGGAATGTATTCTATCATTTGCTTAAAATATTCCTCGAAAACATCAGCAGTCATTTCTTCATGATAGTCTTTAGTAGAATTCGACTGGAATTGTAATAATCCTTGATCCAAAAAGCCATTTGAACTTCCTATATGAGTTATAATAAGTCTGCGTCCCTTTCCAGATGGTGGTCTAAGTCCTGTTGACCAGCCTTCCATGACAGCTTGTCGAGAACTTAGGACATTTTTATCTTGCCAAACTTTAGATACGGTGTGCCCTTCGTTCAGCCAAGTTTCATCCAAATGGAAAATGTTTTTGCCTTCGCTGCGGTATTTTCGGATGGACCTTAAGTATTGACGTCTCCAGCAAATAATATCTGCTCTATCAATAAGAAAAGATTTTCTGTTTTGCTTCTCCCATCGAAAGTTCATATCATGAAGTATTTTCCATAGTTTCGTTCGTGATAGTTGTGGTAAGTCCTCGTCGTAGTTAATGGCTTGTAAAATTTTGTCTATAGTTGGTATTTCCTTGGCAAAATAAAAACTATGTACTTTTCTTCTAATACCATTTTTAATGAAATTGTCAATTTCTAACGGTTTCTTTCCTGGGAGTGGTTTTGGCTCACTGAGGTTCTTAGATTTTCTTTCACGCAAGAACCTATATATAGTAGCCTCTCCAACTCCTACCATATTGGCACACTCTGCAATGATGCTACGAACATCACTTGCAGGTTTCTGGTACACTAGAGCATCATGCACGTTTAATATTAATGTCTTTTCTCGGAGAGAATATGCACTCTTGCTAATTTGACGAAGACACGTTGGCGAAAAACTTGAAGCCATTGTTACAAGTATAGGAAATAATTCAACTTTGAGATAATGCAGTATCTAAATACAACTAAATACATAGTTTGACAAACGCACATCAAATGGCGTAATAACATCCTAAAGCAGGCAAAAATAGGTAAATTAATTACCCCTGTTGTACCTACTTTAACCCTAATCCTACTTAACAATGGACAGAGGCCAATTTTCTTATTAAATAAGGTAATTACTATTGGCAACGCCTATGGTTTACGGTTGTTTTATGGCTTCAACCCTCGATATGAGCTATCAACTGCAACAAAACGGACTTTAACCATAGATTTATATCAATTGTAATTGAAAGAATTCCACCTAAAACAGAAATCAATGATGCCAAGCCTGTATAATATTTGCAGAATTATACCGTTGACCTTTTGACTGCAATAAAACGTCATTATCCCTTCGACCATAAAATAAATAAGGAAATCCCAAATTTTAAAACCTTTTCGAGCAGAGCCGGACCAGGTATACAAATTCAATTTATACCTATGCATGATGCATATATAATTACAAAGTGATTTTTAATAATTTTAATCTTTAGTCGTTTTCCGGCGAGTAGATAATTAGTTAGGCTTATTAGTGGTAGAATGTGGCGTCCTTGGAATTGTGCTGATAGGGGGCATCTTCAAGTGTCATTTTTAAAAGAAAGCATTGATCAACCGATGCCAAACTAATAATTAAAAATGTGTATCAATCGTTGTTGAGTAGAGATTTTAATTCGATGGATGCTTT